>CM039729.1:47704600-48904600 GCA_022539455.1 Dendrobium nobile
TGTAGATGGCATGTTAAGTGTATAGCGGGTTTCCTATAGAAGCTCGTAAGAACTTGTATTTTGCTATAATCTTTGGCCTATGCAATACATCCATCATTACAACAGGTATGTAGGTAGATGTATTCCTTCACAGACTAAAGTTGAGTACATGATACTGCATTTATTGAAGTCTGTATGTATCTACCCACAAATGACATGTAGTACGTACATCTATATTTGTAGAGAGATTGTATATATTGTAGATCTTTCACTCTTGATCGCATGCGGATCAGTGTGCTTGTCGGTATCTTGATGTTGATTATTGGAGTTTTGTAAAGCAGTTGTTTCATCTGCTAAATACCCTTCACACCATAATCACGAATATATATTGTATCATTTGTCACATGATGCTTGTGTTTGCAAGATTTTTGTTATCTTTGGAGGTGATCTATGATACCCATTGTAACTTGTTACATTTGTTGCATGCCAACCTCCTTAATTTACAAGGGAATCATCTGCAAGGTGTTTAATTATTGTTGGGTATGAAAGTATCTTTGCAGATATCGCCTATCCACTGTCACTACTTGTAGATGATTCCCCTATATCACGAACATATTGACCAATATATTCAACAAAGGCATCATGTCCCCTTTCGACGAGTGGATTGTCATACTTATCGAAGATATGTCATTCTTGTTCTTTTAATCATAAGCAAGTTGTAGGTGTATCGTCGTTTACATCATATGTCAATTACTTGTGTCATAACAATTTTAAGTCAGAGTAGGGTTCTTGCCTTTGTTAGTTTAATCACTTGAGTAGGTCTGTCACAGTTTGATAATATGAACACTTTAAAAGAATATTTTATTACTCGAACGCCATTATTTGATAATATTCCATTTGGCTTTTGAAAGATTACAATGTTTAACTTTTTTTAATCTACATGATTCAAGTTGGTATGCTTTGCCTTATAGAATTGTTAATGGTGCTAAAGTAGAAATTCCTTTTAATGAATGGTCTTTAAAAGATTGTGATCTTGCTCAATTGAATACAAAATGTCTTTATTATTTATTTTGTGTTTTAAAATATGAAGATTATATTCGTGTGTCTACCTATACTAGTAGAAACGAGATATGAGATAATTTATGTATTACATATGACATAACTAGTGAAGTCAAGGAATATAGATTACACATTCTGCTTCATAATTATGAACTATTTAGCATACAACCAAATGAAATGATTTCTATTATGCATACATGATTTACTAAAATTATAACATCATTATATGTGCATGGTAAGGATATTACGAATTCTGAAAATGTGAATAAGATTCACAGGTGCATGTCCGAATGGTTGGATGCAAAGGTGATGAAGATCTTTGAATTGAAAGATTTAAATGCATGTTATGTTGATAATTACTTGGTTCACTAATTGCACATGAGCAAAAGATTTATCAAAGAAATAGATATATAGGTGCCAAAAGAAAGGAGAAGATTATCATTCTGAAAGCAAATGACTCAAAAAATAGCAATTCTAATGGTGATAAGAAGTAGGACATACCATTGATTATAATGCAATTAAAAAAGTTCATTAAGAGCAAGCATATACATTACAAAAAGAAAGGGATATGTAAGAATAGTAGGTTCAGTAAGATTTCAATTAACATTGTGTGCTCTAAGTGTAAGAAAATAGGTTAAATTAAGTTCGAATGCCCAAATCTCAAGAGCTAGCCAGTTGAAGAAAAAGTTGAGGATAAAAGCAATATAAAGAAGAGTAAGAGGAGACCTCAGTGACCCTTATGGGAAAACTCTTACTCTGAATCATCTGAGATATAAGCATTGGAAGAGGTCACCAACATATGCTTAATGGCTAAATAAAGCACATGTGACACGGACAGTGATTAGGTATGCAATTTTATCTATGATGAATTACTCTCTTTTATAAAAAAAAATGTGTGCTAGTTATAATAATAAAAAAAAAACATAAAACGTAATATAAGACACTATTAAAAGAGCACATGGATATGGTAAGAAAGTTTGCATCTTTAAAAGATTAGCATATTGCACTTGAAAATTTGCATTATAATTTGGAAAAAGAATTAAAAAATTTAAAAAATAATCTTAATGAATAACACAAAGCATATTGACCTAGAAGTTGCATTTATGGAACTGGAAGAATTAGCTCTAAAAATGGATAGTAGTGAGAATAAAAAATTAGTATAATTAGGAATAATAAAAGTGCAATTGAAGCTTTACCCAAGGAAATTAAAGAGTTAAAGTCTAATACATTGAGATATGTGCATCATCACTTAGGATAAAAGCATATGGCTATCAATCATATAGGAAATCATCATCGCGTTGGTTTGCTCATTCATTTCCCAGGTGTTTTTTGTGGCATGGTTGACACATTATAAGCATATACAAACATTAAGTTCACCATATATAACATTTGGTTTGGAGGCCCAAGGCCTCATTAACATAGCATAACATGACTTCATTTTCTCACACTATGGGACCCAAGTTGGTGTGGGTTCCAAAACACTCACCATGATTTATTTTGTAGGTGTGCTCTCACAAGGTGTCCAGTAAAAGCATGTGGTACATAGACGACTGATGTTTAAGTCATATGACTACAGATATGAAGAAGTTCATCATGTTGGAAGATAGGAGTGGATGTAAGATAACATTAGGCAAAAACACTACCATAAAGGTAGTGGGATTCCGTATAATAGGAAAATACAATGGCTTCAAAATTGAAAATGTGTTTGTGAAAAGTTTAATGCACAATATACTAAGCATTAGTCAACTTTGTAATAAAGGTTTTGTTGTCAAATTATTATTTGATAAATGTTTGATTTTACTTAATAATAACCTATTTTGGATGGATTTTACATCAATAATATTTTACATGCGTGATCTATAAAGTTTAAATGAGTTTAGAAAGGTGCACTATTTAAAAACCATTATACATGAGGCTTGGTTGTGGCACAAGAGATTGTGTCATGCAAGCATGAGGACACTAAATAAGATCACACACAGAGACCATATTAAAGGAGTACCCAAGTTAGATTTCACTAAAAAGCATCTTCGTGATTCGTGCCAGTTATGTTAGCAAGTCAACTCCTCTTTCCACTCGCTTAAGGAGATCAACACTTATATACCACTTGAGATTTTGTATATGAATCTTTTTGGACCCATCAATACAATAAATCTTGGAGGAATAACTTATGGTTTTGTCATTATAGATGATTACATGATATAAACTTGGGTTAATTTCCTAGCTAGTAAAAGTGACACATTTGAATGATTTAGAATTATCTCAAATTGGATTCAAAGGAAGTTAAGAGGCACTATAAAAATCATATATCCATAAAGGCCATTAAGGATAATTCTAGAATGATAAATTTGAATCATTCTATCAAGAGGTTTGGATAGAGTACAATTTTTTTTTTGCACTTAAGATACCCTAAAAGAATTGCATAACAGAGAGAAAGAATAGGACCTTGGTAAAAGTAGTTAAGCCATACTAAATGAATATAATATACCAAAATACTTATGAGCGGACAGAAAGAATGATATGTTGTATTCTAAATAGTGTGAATAGTAGATCAAAGTAGAATAAAACCCCCTACAAGCTTCTAAAGGGTAGAATTCTAAATCTTTCCCACCTACATATCTTTGATGTAAGTGTTTTATAATTAATAATATAAAATATTATTTGGAAAAATTTAATGCCAAATCTGATGAAGTTATATTTTTAGGATATTCAATAGTAAATAAATCATATAGGGTCTTCAATAAGAGAGCACTTGTTATAGAATAGTCAATCAATGAAGTTATTTTATGAGAACTATAGGGATGCACCACCTAGAAAAGAGGAAGAAGAGCATGACATTATCAGTGGAATTTAAAATATAAATTTAGAGGATAGAGAGGAAACTCAGGATCTCTTGCCTAGGGAGTGGAGATATATATATCTAGTTATCCTAGGGAGCTTATTATAAGAGACCTATTTATAAGAGTTAGGACTAGGCATACATTTAGGAAAGAAGTTAGCCCCATAGCCTTCATTTAAATGGTACAATCCACTAGTATAGAGCAAGCATTAGAGGATGAATTTTGGATTGTAGCAATTCAAGAAGAATTAAATCAATTTTTATTAGTAGTGGACACAGATCCCAATTTAACAGTTTTTCTTTCAAACCATCACGATGCTAGCTACCCAAGAGGGATATTGCTCCTCTTGAATAAAATAGGCCTTTATCAATTTCTTGCTTTTAGAAATGATTTATTATTTGATCTCCAAATGCATGCATTGAGGTGTTGCTTAGTGAAATGGCATAAGGTCAAATTCAAAGTTTATGAACTATTAAGTTAGAGGACAAACCTAGTATTTCATCATATGACCAAAAAACATAGTCCCTAAACTTGGAAAGAAGTTTGATCAAGTCATTTGATTCATATTCACTCAATAAAGAGCTAATAAAGGTATGGTGAGGGTTATCCTCAATCCCAAGCTTGTTTTCCTTAAGTTTATCAATTGTTGATTTAATTTCTTCCTCAAATTTAGGGGTGTATCCCTAACTTAAAGTTCATACAAGTCATATGATCTATGCAAACATAGCCCACCAAGAAAATTGATGGCTTCTATAGGGACCCTCTCAAATTTGAGGAGATTCATTATGATAAGATAATATTCATCATTGTCAAATAAACCAATGGTACCAAAGATGATACCCCTATTCAGATTTTTTTTTGTATGCCAGAGGCTCTTATGGTATCTAGCTCGACCCTTGGTCCATTTACCTGGCGTGACATATTTAAACACATAATTTCTTATACAAAGAGGAAAATAACCAAAAGGCTCTTCCATTTAACTCATTGAAATTATCTTCCTCAAGGATTACATCATCTTCCTTCCTTGAGGTGGAGGGATTGGGGAGGAAATTTTGGACTTTTCTTACTTTCCACCAAGATTAGGAGAGTCCTTAAATAGTAACCCTGCTACTTGTCAGCAGATAGTGGGGTTAAGGTTAAGGCTTTAATTTTTCTACTCAGCTTTTCATATAGGTTAATTCAAGCTCATCACTTTGAGTTTTTAAAACATCATCCTTTAGTTCACCATCTTATTCTAAAGTGATATTAAATTTTAGAGTAGGATTTATCTTTTTATAATCAAAATGAATTTTTTTACCCATACTTTTGAGTCGTCATCTTAACTTTATTCTAATTCAATGTACATCGGTGGTATTTTCCTTTCAAATGAAGCACGACCTCGACCACGTAATCTTTGGGCTATACTTCCATCTCTTTGAAGGAAAGTGTTTGGAGGCCAAAAGACCATACACACAATGTTGTATTCACTATCTATTTATTTCCTTTCCTTATTTTTCTCATTTTCCTTTTCATCTTCTTTTGACTTTCCTTTTTATTTGTCATTTCTTTTTGTATTTTGTCCTCCTTGATTGTAATTTCACCATTCGAATAAGCAGCATATCATTTGAGTGCATAGTACACATTATCCTTGTAGATCTCAATCTCTTAAATAAAGAATGGTTACAAATCACCCTGAATCACATACTCAATGTCATCTCCTTCATACTTGATGCTTTGATGTAGGGTAAATGGAACCATCCTATACTTGTAGATCCAAAGCCTACATAGAAGTGTGTTGAACGATGTCAATGAATTAATTATATGAGATTTAGCTTCTATTTTTAACTCTAATTTCTCTAATAAGAGTATGATTGAACTTAAAGCCTTCTCTCCTTTTTTGTTGAACCTGCAAAATATCATCTTGTCAGTATTGAGCTTATGTGTTCCTTCTTGAAGATCTGTGAGAGTATTTACATTCATCACGTTGATGGATGCTATTATGTGTTATATTTTTGTGAAAATGCATTATTTTAGTTGTGTTGTATAAGAAAAATAGAAAAAGAGCTTAAATTTTGCCACGCTGCCAGACAGATCAAAGCTGTAGCACCATCAAAGGCATTACCAAAGCACCACAACATTGAAATTGTGGCACCAACTTCAGTGTTGGATAGCATGGAAGCATCAAAATGGTTAACTTAATCGCACCATGCTCTCTATCTTCTAACACCGCAACATCATAATTTAAAATGCCTTAGTGCTAAAATTGCCCTTCTAGCACTGTAGCGTTCAAAAGTCAGCAGCACCGAGGCATAATAGTTGAAACTTCCTTATGACATAACCTATCAGCTAAACGATGTGAATGTTCACTAAGTAACTAGTCCATGTCAGCAAGTACCGAGACGAAGCTAAAACAGTAGTGTAGAGATGTTAGTTTATTTACTGGGTGTAGCAGCACCAATTTTTTAGGCTCCATAGCACGAATAACCTACTTTGTGTTTTCTCATAAATAGTCACTGTGTTATATTTATAGTGGAGTTAAGTTACTCTGATAATTTTAATATAATTCAGAGTGCTTCTCTGAATTTCCCATAGGGTGATAACTAAGAAAATTTAGGGAAAAACTTGATACCATTAATAGAGTGTTTGGCTTATATTTAGGGAAGTAATTCTATTAGTAAAAAGGAGTGTATAGGAGATCCATGGAACCATTCTAGTTATATTTATCTCTTGTAATTTATTTTTATCATGCAATCAATGAAAAAAACTTTACTTTAATTCTACTCAATGTCTAGCTAAATTCTCAAATTTTGGATTAATGATATAAATATCATATATAGTACTAATGAGTTCTCTTATTATTTAAATAATTGAAATAATATTTTCAATATTAACATATCTTAATTTAATGCATATGGTAGCGTGTATATAGTTAAAGTTAGGTGCAATGTGGAGCATCAATGGAGGAAAGAAGACATGTTGAACTCATTTTTGTATGAGTTCATCAAGTCCAATCCAAATATCCCATTGGTAATCTAAGGACTGATAATTTTCCACCTATCATTGATATAGATCTCATCCAAATTTCAGCCCAGGTCCCTGACTCAATCCTCAAACCCCCATCCAAATCCCAACTCAATCCTCAATCCCATATCCTAAGTCAACCTTCAATAAAACATCAATCATACTCAGATCAATCCCAATCATTCACTTGATTGTGAATTATATCAACAACTCAAACTCAGTCAATCAATTCCAAAATGTAATTCAAACTCAAAATTCCTAAGTCCAAATCCAAGGACAAAAGCCTGTCCTAAAGCTTATTTTGGGTAAATTTTTTATATCATGGAAACCCAGCCAAAAGTCCTCCAATTCATGATATATCATTTGAATATTGATTAGGTAAATCCCTAGGGTCAACTCTCTAAATTGGAGATCATTCTGAGGTCTCTACTCCCATAAACTAAATCTATTTTCAAAGGCTATAAAACTTTGAAATATTTATGGCCTATACCACTGGACATATCACCTTGTTATTTTAATATTGGGACCTCTCGCAAGGCCTTTGACAAAACCCATAATATTTATTAAGGTATTTTGACCAGTTATATATATTTTTTGGAACCAATTTTACCCAGAGTTGATTAGATGTCAAATTGACCAAAATTTCCTATAAGGGAATTTTTGGACTTTTGGCCAAAACTCAACATGGTTCAACCTATCCAACCTTTGAAACATCTTCCAATGAGCCCTAACTATCATTTGAGATCAATTGGACCCAGACTCAAGTTTTAGTTTGACTTGATTGACTAAAATATCCATTAAGGGTCCAAATACCCATTTTGGACCAAATTACCTCACTAGTCCATAAAACCACCTGCAATAGGCCCCTTTGTTTATTTCAAATATGTTGAGCTCAAACCCAATTCTTTGGTCAAAATGGTCAAATTGACCAAAATGACAAATCCGACCCTTAGAACCACCTCTAATGGTCTCAAATGATCAATCCAAACTTGTTGAGCCCAACCCTGCTACTGAGTCAACATGGTTGACCAGGTCAAATTAGGTTAACCAAATCAACCATAAACCCTATGTTCACTCAATTAAACACCAAATCAATATCAAATTTATTCAAACTTCTTTAAATACCTCACCTAGTGGTTTGGACCTAACTGGACATGTTGACCTAGTTAATAGTTGACTTGGTCAATTGAGTCCAAGTCTGGTCAAACCTGACTTATTTGGGTAATCTTCTCACTTGCCCAAATCAAAAAATTTCAAACCCTCAATTTCACTCCAATTCATGATTCAAGTGTTTTCAAAAATTACTTGGATAGTCAAATCCTAAGGAGTTGACCAAAGTCAACCCTTATGGTTTGATCAAACTCTCATGCCTTTTGCTCAAATCATCACCCACATTCAATCAAACTTCCTTCAAGATTTAAATTTATTCCATTCTATGCTTTAAACATACCTCAATCATGGATGAGTCAATTTTTAGGGGATTTGACCAAGTCAACTTTAAACTCTTGGTCAAATCTCTTGTGCTTTCACTCATGCATTGACTCTAACACCTTTGATCCTCCCTACCTTAACTCAATAACACCTACACTCTCTCCAATCCACCTCATTAGTAAATAAAACCCTTTGACTAGTCAAATAGTCCACTTAATTATTTAAATCCTTCTTTGAAACGGCCAACTCTCCTTCTAATCTCCAAATACATTGCTCCAAACCTTATAAAGTATTAAACCGGGAATAAACATTTCCCCCATCTCCACCTCAACAGTCAATGGGGTTTGGTTGACTGGTCAAACAAATCAATGATCACTCAAACCCTTTTCAAATACTATAAAATTTTATTTGATTTTGTTCTCTATAGATTAGCCTGCTGGAGTGAATCCTTTTGAGAGCCAAAGCTCTCTTCAGGCCCTTTAAACCAGGCCAAGAGGATGATTTAGTCTTAAGAGGCAATGTGGTCCCCCTCATTTCCAAGACTCAACCAATGGTATTTGGGTTGCTCTAGCCTTTCCCCTGCTATTCTAAACACCTAGGGCATGTGGAAATAATCGAAAGAGAAGGCCTGATCGATCAAGATCGTATAAATCAAACCCAAACTTGAAATGAACTAAGGGGTATCATTTTGATTTATTCACTACATCTCAACTTCCATAGCTCCTCCAGCCTCAAACCTTTTTGTTTCGATTCTCCGAGCCTTTCTCTATAATCCCACTATAAAAAATTGGTGGTTGAATGCACAGGAAGCGAGTTCTCTACCAATCCAACCTCTCTTTCAATCCATGTGTCATAACTCGAGTTATAGGCTATTTCAACCATCGTTTTCTTTAAGGAAAAGATTCATGGATAGTTTACAAGCTCAACAAGTCCATAAAATCTAAAGTCCATCAATTAAAACTTGGTGAAATTGGAACTCTAATCTCAGACACTTATTTAACATTTTAAAAACTACTTTTCAAACCGTTTAAACAGTTCCCCCTGACTTTTATTCATGAAATCTAGTTAAGTTTAAAATTTAGTTGATTTGATCCACTCGATCGAGAGAATGAGATGAAAAATACACTCTTGGGTTCATACGTAGTATATATTAAGTGCACATTTTTTAAACTCTTGATCGTGCGATCATTGGTCTAGATTGAGCCATACCATAGGTTTGACTAACTACCAATCGATCCCACAGTTAATCTTCTTGTTCGACTTAATCCGGGTCATCCATTTCATATTATGCTTGATCCAATGGCTCCGATTTATTGCTGACTCGAATAAGTGGATTGCACAATCATGGTGCCACATCCCACGCTAATGGACAATGATTGCCGCATCACAATCATTAGCCATTATTACTTGTCTGTTAATATGCTTTTGATCAGATGGTCCAAATGCTATCACGTGGCCCCTCTATTACCGTGATATCATTTTGACGCTCCAGATTACGCCATGTATCCCCCCCCCCCATAGTCGCTGTTTAATTAAAATGTTTTAATTTAATTATTTTTTTAAAATCCAAATTTCTTTAAATATATATATATATAAATTAATATTAATTTAACATATATTATATATTTTAAATATTTAATTAATATTTAATAAAAATAAATTCAAACAAATTTGAAAAAATTTAAGAAAAATAATTTTAATTATTCAAAATTTTTTACGAAATTTAAATATAAATTTCATTAGATTTGAAAATTATTTTGAGCATTAATTATTTAATTATTTTAAATACACTTAATCACTAAAAAATTTCTAAAGTTCAAAAAAATTTAAAGTTATATGAGAAAAATTCAAATAATATACCATAATTTTCAAACTTTAAAAGATATTAACTTAAAAGTAAATTTTAAATTAAAAAAAATATTTATTTTGAATAATTTTACTTATTTAATTATCTTAGTATTTAATTAAATTTTAATTAAATATTTAATTAAATATTTTAAAAATTGTAAAGGTTAGTTGAAAATATTCTAAATAATAAGAGAATTATTCTAAAATTTTTTTATTTGAAAGTAAAATCTATTTAAGATATATTCAATATTTTAAATAATTTAATTACCTAACTTTTAAATAATAATAATTAATTAAATATTAACCCAAATATTTTCAAAAAATTTAAATATTTAATATTATACTGAATAATAAGAAAAGATAATTCAAATATTTTAATATTAAAATTAATTTCATATATTTAATGTATTTTAAATAATTTTAATTAATTAATTATTTAAATAGTTAATTAATATTTAATTAATTCTTGATTTAAATATCTTTTAAACTTCAAAAAATTATATTTTAAAGTATTTTCAAATTATTAAAGTACTTTTGAAACTATTTTAAAAATTATCTTTTCAAAAATTCAAAATCAACCTATTTTCAATATAAATTTATATTTATTATTAATCTTTGAGTGCTTTGAGTTGAGGCTTAAAAATGTAAACATGGCTTTAGTTGGATTGAATTGGATTGATGGGGCGTGATGATTAATCAATGAGCAATTATTTTTCTAATTGCTCATTTATTAGTCTTCTAATTGATTGAGTTATATTTTAATTTGCATGTATGATGAACACACTCACCTAGACTTAAGGCTCTCCAAGACCTAAGAATTTATTGTGATTGTGAATGATTCTATGTATTTGTCCAAGGTTTAGAAACCTCAATTTTCAAACCCATCAAACTTAGCGACACCTAAGGACAATAATTAAGGTATTTATCTAATAATTTAAGATTAATTTTAGAAATGAAAATATACATCTAATATGGATGAAATTTGAGACATTTGAACTTAGTGATATCTCGAGCCTAGAGAAAATTTTCTAATTTTTTTAAAATTTATTAAACAATTTAATTAATTAATTCAAATCCTAACCCTCAATTAAGCCTTAAAACTTTTTAAAAATCTAATAAATCCAAATTGAATAAAAAAAATTATATATAATTCCTTAAACTAACCAGATTCAACCCTTAATCCAAGAAAACTAAAAGCCCCTTGATTGGACATTAATTTTAAGTAAACAATATTAATTAATTAATTAATTAATTTAAAAATTCCAAAAAAGAAAATTCTCAAACACTTTAGAACACCTCCTTATATTATTTTTAATCTTTGGAGGTAATTTCAAGAAGTTTGAAATTCATTTGGATTCAAATTTTTTAAAAATTAAAATAAATACGTAAATTTCTAAAAATTATAATTAATTCGTAAAAATTCTAAATTGATTAAACTCAAAGGCATTGGACTTCATTTGAGGTCAAATATTTATTACAAATATCAAACCCCAAGAAATAATTCTAATTTAAAAGCTTAATAACTTGGTCAACTTTAAGTCAAAATAAATTTAAAACTTTGGAAATTCATAATTAAATGTATAAAAATTTAAATCCATTAAACTTAGAGTCTAATTACTTATCTTAAAGTATAGTATTTAAGAAAAAATATGAAATTTCCAAAAATAAGCCTTAATTTGACCTCTTTAATTAATGCATTTAAATAATTAAAATAATTCCAGAAATTCAATACTTAATTTAAAATTCCAAAAAACTTTAATCCAACATTAAAACTAGCATCCAATCATTTAAATTAAAATTTATTAATGTTCAAACTTTTAATCAATCAAACTACTTAATTCATACAAGTTACTATTAGGTTACCCGTGCATATGAGGCCATTGACTTAGCCTCAAGAAAAGTGAAATAAAGTTCATAGCCTTGATTTAACAAAGGTAGTAATCACTTAACACTTAAATTCACTTTAAAATCAATTCTAAAATAGTAAGACTTAAACTTGAATCAAAATCCCCTTAAACCTTCAACTAACTAGAACATCAAACAACTTTAACTAACTAGGATATATCTAAATCACATAGCCTACCTCACATATTTTAGATGGTTTAATAGGACAACCAATTCAAGCTTAGGCTAGGCCGGTGTTTAATTTTATTAATTTATATTGGGTTTTATAAATTTTTAATTCATGTTGTGATTAAAAATTAATTTACATGAGTTTTTACTTACTTTAACTGTAATCTATGAATTGATGTTATGGGCATTAATTTACCCATTGGTTAGAAATGAACTAGTTGCTCACTAGATTTTATGTAGGTGGCCATGCTCGTAGAGGGCTATAATTAAGGGGAAAAAAATTAAAGCTATAAAATAACAAATTTTTATGCACGTGCTAAAATTTCCCAAGTCCCCCTTAAAATCATAAGATCATGATAAGTGTAGTTGAGATTTTAATTTAATGCATATATATAACTTCTTGGGATTTATTTTTTTTTAATGCTTAGGATAACCCTAATGAAGAGTCTAGATTTTTCATTTTAATATTGATGTAATTTATTTAAAGTTAAGAATTCTAAAAGTTAGACTTTTAAAATAGGATATAGATATCCAATATTGGATTCAAAAGAGGAAAAGATACCCCTTAAGGGGACAATTTTTTCCATTTGAAAGCCCAAGTTTTGATAATTTTAATAGCCAAAGTGAAAAGAATAACCTTCCCTTTGGGGGAAGAGTTTTCTTTTTCATTTGGGTATCCATACATGATGAATATGAGGATCTTGAAGAAAAGGATGACAAATAGTTGAGGACAAAGAGTATACCACTCAAAGTCAACTTGGATCAATCCTAGTATTAGAATCGAGTTTGTGGTTAGTGGAGCTTGGGCACTTTTAATTTATATAAACCATGGGTTTTAATAGAGGGGTATTCTACCTATGGACATTATTTTATAGAATTAATTTGATTAATATATGTGATTATTTTAGTTTGATTATGATTAGAATTTCTATTATTCTTAATTTTTTGGCGATTACATGCAGCTACTTTGCTTTAGCCTAGAATCCAATCAAAGTCTCATGAGGGCATGTACAAAACTTTTTTACTTAAATTTAAATAAAATTTTAAGATAACATAAAAACTCAAACGACCAAAGAAGTAAGCCCAAGACTGCATGGAGTCAGCATAAGCATACTATCGACTTTATCTTCATTATTAGGAACCTCTCCGCTTGCGAGTTCTAGGCTGGGGTAAGTCTAGAGTTTATTTTGCATTTGTTAGGTTTGGGTCACTATTGTCTAGTGCCCAATTTAGATTTAGGATTTGGGGCATATTTTGAATCATAAGACCCCAACATTCAAAATTATATTCCCAAATTTCCAATAAATTATTCAACTCAAATTTAAGATTATCTCAATCTAAAATTTAAAACCTAATAAGTACCTTAGATTTGGACACTTTTGAATTATCTTTTAATTTCAAAGTGTCTCCTACCTCTCCTCCATTGACTTCATAAATAAGTACTCGAACTTGATCCAGTCCCATTTAAGATTTCAAATTCAACTTCATTGATTCCAATCCTTGAAAACTCTAAACAGTGTTTTTGTTATTATTTTAATCAAGAGTATTCATAGGGAATTCAACCTCCCTATGATGTAATTAACTACAAGGGCTTGGGTAAGAGATTTAAGACCCACATCCACTTTTTCAAAAAAATTTGTTTTCAAAACTTAATCAATATTCTTTGAGAAAAGCAAAATCAATAATAATCATTATCATCATATTCTAATAATTAATAAAAAATGATATTTTCTTCATTTGGGAAGATATGTCATTTGTTGATAAAATTTTGAATATAAAACTATTGATAGTTCAACAAGATTATCACAGCTAGATATTTGATCGAATTTCACTTTGACCCTTCAGGTTCATATACAGTTCTTTCTTAAAATTGGCTATGATATTCAAGGTGGAATTTGCAATTCTAAATCTCAACCTCATTTTGAAATCTTAATTCTACCTCTTCAAGCGATATACCTTTTTTGATGGGATATTAAATTTTAGAATTAAAATTCAAAGTCAATTTCAAATTCCCCAAAGAAGATTAATCTTTTCAAAACCTTTTTTAAATTCAACACAAACAAAAAATGGCACGCCCGATGGGACTAAATATCTCTCTCTCTCTCTCTCTCTCTCTCTCTCTCTCTCTCTCTCTCTCTCTCTCTCTCTCTCTCCTCCCTCCCTCTCTCTCCATCTCTAATAATGGCAAAATTTTATTACATCGATAACCTTAACTACCTATCTTTTCATTGGCATCTGTACCCATTTCTTCCTTTTATTTTTTGAAAGATGCAAGTAGCAATTGACATTAAAAAGATAAAAGCTATTACAAACTACTAAAGAAAAGCATCACATTCCTTCTTTAATAATGAACTAAAAGAAGAAGAAATGTTAGAATAATCTAAGCTATCCCAAAGGAAACTAGTACTCAAAGAAAATGTGGCACACCAATCCGCCACATTATTACAACTTCTAGGAATTGAATGAAATAAAACATTATTAAAGCTAAGGAAAAATGCCAATTGCTACATTAAAAACTTTTATCAAAAGAGCGGTAAAACTTCTATCAAAAAATTGGACTTTGACCTTCTTCCCCCAAACTAACTGGCAGGCGATAGTGTCAAGTTAACCCTTAAAAATCTCCATGTCAATTTTATGAACCTGCATTATTGAGTCTAACTCAATATGTTAGGTTTTAAAATTATGAGGATTCCTATTGATCTTGTTTCCAAGATCTTCAATCTTTCAAACTTTTAGCTTTAACATTCCACCTCTAAATTAATTAATTAATGGTGTGGAAAAGTCAAGCAAACAACTCCCTTAAATTTTATCTTCAATTTTGTAAGAATCCAGGTTACATGAAAACTCAACATGTTGTGTTTCAAAATCTAGAAAAAAATTCATCAATTTTTTAAATAAAAAATCGTTTCAAAATTCAGTTTTAAATTGACACCGTCATATGCTGCCCTACAACACTCCCTTGTAATTTAGCATATGAAGTGAAAATATTAATCTCCTTTAAACCATAAATAATATTTGTATTTTATCATTATATGTTGGAATATAAGTCCTATAGCTCAGCAAATTGTTGATTCTTGTTGAATCTTAATTAGGTTGTTAAACCTAAGTTAATGTCCCAAGGCTAACCAAGAGGGGGGGGGGGGTGAATTGGTACTTTAAAAAAATTAACCTTCTTTGATTTTAAAAGTGAAACCAATTAATGATATAGAAAGTTTTAAAAATAATTTTTCAACCTTAAAAAAATTACTTGCAGTAATTAAATATGCAGTGGAAATAAAAAGACACAAAGGTTTATAGTGGTTTGGTCAAACACGACCTACATCCACTTCCTGAAGCCTCTCACTTCAGGTATTGCACTATTACCAAAGTGACTCTCTTTTTGGTACCACATCAAGGTAGAGAAGCCTTCACAAAAACTCTCTTCCACCAATTCCCCGTGCGGTGGAGAACCGTCATCCTTTTACTCCTTCCAAGTATAGGTAGAGAACTTTCGTCCTTTCACACCCTCCAAGTATAGGCAGAGAACCTTTGACTATTCACACTCTCTAAGTGTCGGTAGAGAACCATATCTTCTTGAAAGATCTTCATATGAGCAATCTAGAAAGATAAGAGAAAGAATGAAGAAACACAAATCACACATAGAGATCCTTACCTTTGAGTAACCTTGTGAATCCTTCATACTCTACTAAAAAGAAAGCTCTCTCAATTGCTCTCTCACACTCTCTCCTTCAATTTCCCTTTACAAATCACGAAGACTAGCTGACAAAAAAGATTAAGTGTCAGTTTTTAGCAGACCATTTATACAAAAGACATGAAAAACCGTCAAGAAAATTGAATTTTTAAAATTTGACCATCCACGATCATACTGTATGATTTTATATTTGTACGTACTAATAGTTTAAATACTGTTGCGTACAAACTCATTATGAATCAGTACAAAATTATTTCATATCCGATCATCGTCCGTATGAACAAAAAAAAAATTCAAAGTTTGTATGTACGAACCATCAGGATGAAATGAATGAAAACAAACCAGAGACTTTCGTCCCTATACAATCAAAAAATATCATCCTTATGATCTTCATTCAAGGATGAACTAAAGTCCATTATCCTCGTACGATTAAAAATATCATCCATACGATCTTTGTTCGAGGATGAACTAGAGGCCATCGTCCTGGTACGATCAAAAATATCGTCCGTACAATCTTTGTTCGAGGACGAACAAGAGGCCATCATCCCAATACGATCAAAAATATCATACGTATGAAATATACTTAGAAAATTTTTTGTCATTTCTGTTCGCTCCATTGCTCATTGGGGAAAATAACTGACCAGATTGTCCCGTAAGAAAAAGTATCATACTGTACGATGTACGATCAGTTTAAAAATATTAATTTTAAAACTCTCCACCGGTGTGTGTGTGCTTAATTACTAAATTATAATCACACTCTCTGAGACTCAATAAAATGAAAAATATAGAGTTTAATTTATAATACACTCTAAACTGATCTTAATTTGAAGTATTCAATAATTCGGAGTATGATTTTCCTGAAATGTTAGTACACACAAGATCAAAACAATTCGTCCAAAAATATGTTAGGAGAAATAATAATCAAAGAAATAATATTTGGATCATAAAAAATATACAATTTGCAAGAATATCAAACATGCAAAACTAAATAGCAACTATTTCAACAATCTCCCCCTTTTTGATGATGACAAAACCATTATTATTTGAATAAACCCTTAATCATAAAATTCTCCTTAACTACTCCTAAATGAATAAGCATGTGAATATTAGAGAATTTCTATTAAGAACAAATCAATCAAACATTTTTTTCTTTTTTTTTTTTTTTAAAAATTTTTTCAAAGATTACAAAACACACAAAACTCAAAACACAAAACATTTTAAAAGAAAAGAATAAAATAACTCTAGCAAACATGAACAATGTAAAAAATCAAATGCAAAGAAATAATATTTCTCCCCCTTTTTTGACAACAACAAAAAGAGATGAAGAAAAAAAAACAGAAATATAAAAAGTCATATGAGAAGCCTTTGATAATTGATCTTGAAAGAGATTGAGTTATAATTACAATAACAAGATTAATGGTCATTAGAGGAAAATAAAGATTCATAACATTTAAATTAAGATATAACATAGATTAGATAAATATATCAATGTCATGAAACATTTTAGGCAATTAGAAAAGGAGAATTATTGCAAATGTGACGAAATAAAAATTAATTTAACTCAATTTCTATTACAAAATATAATTGAATATTAGATTGATTTGAAATTGAAGATTAAAACATAGAGGAAAGAATATATACTTGTGACGACATTGCGTATCTTTTCAATAGTTGTGGCACACTTTGTGCATCTTTCTATATTTGGGCTAATTTTGTACATCTTTTCAATTTGCGAATCATTGTGCACTTTTTGATTTTTGTAAACTTGTACATTTCCATTTTTTTTAAATGATCTTTCCAAAATTAATAATCTAAAATTCAAACTTCTCTAAATACAAAGATAATTATATTGAAAAGAGAATTAAAAGAATTATAAGACATCAAAATTGCAATAATAATATTAAAATTTTGTATGCCTAAAAAGAACATGAATTTGATAGTTTTAACTTAATAGAGTTATAAATTAACTTATATTTTTTAAAATTAAATTTTATAATGAAATTAATTATTGTATTGTTGATCATATTATACTACTTTTTAGATCAATTAAGTCAGGATTATCATATAGGTAAACAAACATTTCCATTAGAAAATAAAGTCAACTTCAACAAAGAAAGACAATTTTTATTAATATCAAGTTATCGATGAAATACAATGAATGCCCAGATGATATTAATAAAATCATAATATAACATCAAAATTCTAAAATAAATCAAGTACCAAAAAAATACTAAACAAACACAAGTAATAGATCATCACATCACATCACTACACACTAGCAAAGACAATCACATAAGAAGCACATCTATAACTCTGAGGGGCCCTAGTCTGGAGGAGGTGGCTAGTTGAAGATATTAAAATAACTATTCATCATAGCCACATTGGTGTTCATTGATTTAAACTAACTACAAATCCAACCCATGTCCTACTAGTATTGAGCATTCTACTGGTGAAGGTGAGTCTGAATTTGATCAAAACGTTGATTAAAATGACTCTCAAGTCTGTCAAAGTGCTGTTCCATCTCCTAAAAGTCTGGTCCACGAGCAGGCGTAGGTGCTCCCCCTTCTCCCTCAGAATCCTCACTTCCATCATCTCTCCCAAAAATTGCTTGGAATGAAGCATTAGTGAAGTAGATAGGCAATTTTAGATGAGGATCAGAATGAACTAGATCGTACTTCTTTTAAGGAATATAGGTCACTAGATGTCCTAAAGCAATGTTCTTCTTTCTCTTATGAGAGACATGGCCAATTTCAGAGAGCCCATAAGTGTAGTTAATAATGAGTTGGGCTTTATTTATAGGTTGACCAATCATGATAAGATAATCAATAGTGGAAAGAAGAGTAATATTGATACAGTCACCAGCTTTAGGAATTATAGAGGTTCTAAGAACATGCTGGATGATCCTAGCTTTTTGGTTCAAAATGGACACCTTAGGCAAATGACACTTTTCTTCAATCCCTCTAATCACTTTATTTATTTTAGTCCAAGTAAAATTAGAATAAGAGGTTAAGGTGTGGGCTCTTATTCCTTAAGTCCTTAAATACAAGATTATTCCCAAATCCTCCTTGGTTATTTCAACCCTCTTCTTCAGAGCATAAGGCCTAATCCTACTTGGTCAGTGCTAAAATCCATATTGGCAATAAAGTAGTGAAAGTGATTTTGTTGTAGGAGTGAATAAGGGTCAGGATAAAAGCGAATTGGGTGGCAGCAAAAAGAGGCATTACTTGAAAGTTTATTTTTCTCGGAGAAGAATTCTAAAAGGTGTGATTTTGGCAGAAATAAATCTAGGAAATGATTCCTCATTAGTTCTGGATAGAAAGTTGTTTTCATCATTCCTAGAAGATGGACCCTTAGTAAGTCTACCCGTCTTGCTAGAACTTGCCATTGAAGGATTGAAAGATGAGAAGGTTTTGAAAGATTATTAAAGTGAATGAGATTTGTGTTCTAAAGCCCTTCTATTTAAATAAAAATAATCTTTCATACGTATGAAAATTGGTTAGTACAATACGATTAAAGGGTTCGTACGTACGAAAAAAAACTTCATATGAATGAACGAGCACGTTCAAAATGAAATGACTTATCATAATCACACAATTTAAGCGACATCCTTTCGTATAGAATTTTTGACCATACGATCATATAGATGAACAGGTGTTCGTCAGGGGTGATCGATTATTTAAGATTATTTTAATGATGGTTTGAATCAACCCCCACAT
Organism: Dendrobium nobile; assembly: GCA_022539455.1. NCBI lineage: Eukaryota > Viridiplantae > Streptophyta > Magnoliopsida > Asparagales > Orchidaceae > Dendrobium > Dendrobium nobile. Next base: position 47,724,235 of record CM039729.1, read on the forward strand.
CGAATGCCATGTGTTCATCTATATGAACTCCAGGTTTGTACGTATGATCAGTTTTAATAACTGATTCTACCCATATAATCGTCTACATGCATACATATGAATGAATACCCATCATCCGGGATGATACGAAGATCTTACATATGAAATATATTGAAAACAAAAATTATATGTAATTAGTCCAACACAACAATCGTCATGCTACATAATTCATATAATATGAAAGGAATTTCATATAATACGAATAGGACATAGAAAAATTTGCATGATAAATCAGAAACAAAACATTCGATGTGAAAAACATTTTAAGATCACACAAAATACAAAAACATAAAAATCACAAAAATAAATGCACACAAAAAGTTACAAAAGAAAATAGAAAATACACAAACACACATATCAAGTTTGTAGAAAATTTTAATTAAGCATTGAGGTAAATCACACCAAGCCTTGTTCTTAATGTGCTAATGGTATCAACGGCTAGTAGTTTGGTAAAAATATCCGTAAGCTGATTTTCAGTTAAAACATGGTTTAGTTCAATTTCTTCTTTGGATACCTCTCACAAAGTTTTTTTGGGTAATTCTCTTTAGATTTTTCATGCTAAAGTGATAAAGCCTCCTATGCCAAAGCCATGAATCATCAAAAATAGTTTTCAAATAAAAAGTAGTAGGAGTTTTGATATAATTTAAATCTAGCATATAAACATTATTTACCCTTAAACCATGCAAAACATCATTACCATTTAGGTTTAATATGCAGCTAGTAGGAAAAATTTTAAATGATATCCTTTATTACATAGTTGGCTAATACTCAAAAAATTATGCTTTAAGCCTTCTACAAGTAGCATTTTTTCAATGAAAAAATTCTCAAAATTTCCAATCATACCTGATCCAACCACCTTTCTTGTGGTGTTATCTCCAAGTATAACCCTGTCTCAACTTCTAGCTTCCAGCGATATACATTGCTTAGTATCTCCAGTCATATGCTTTGAGTAACCACTATCCAAGTACCAAATGCTTTCATGAGGCCTTGTATGAGAGCGTTCCTGTAAAATCATCAAATGTTAGACCTGGGAACCTAAACTAGTTTGGGTTCACCTTTTAACAAATTAAAAATAGATGCATGTATGATATATCTAGGTTTATGCATCTTTGGTTTCCACATTAAATGAGTTTCTCTATGTAGGGTACAAGTGTGCGAAATATGTCCAATCAATCCATAACTATAACATTTAACTCCAAGAAATGGATTTCTCAATCTTCTATAACTACTATGTCTATTCCTGGGTTGTAAAAATTTTGGCTTCAAAATAGGATTTGTAAAATCTTCAAGTGTTGGGGGTTTTCTATTTTCCTCGAGAGCTTGGACTTTTAATTTAAAAAATGTATTCATATCTTTTAGAATATTCATACTATAGCTTAAATGATATTTTTACACTCTAAATCATCCTTAAAATCTTTAAATTCTTTTTCCAATTGAGCCTAGGATGTTTTCAAAATCTCATTCTCCTTATTCAAATAAGCTCATGTGGTTATTATCTATCAATGCATGATCTTTCCTAAAGATTTTGTGTTCTCTCTGCAATTCTTGTAATTCTATATTCGACTAGCATACATTTTATTTAACTTCTATATGCATTATGTATTCTTTCAGAAACTTATAAAAGTTAGGTATTGGTTAAGTCACATACCTCTTTTTGATCTGATTAATCAAGATTATCAGCCATCAAGCACAAGTTGGTGACTTCCTCCTTTTTAGTTTTTGATGAGTCTGAAGCTTAGTCCGCCCAAAAAGCTCTTTGAAATCTCTTTTTGCCCTTCTTCTCTTTTGGTTTCTCCTCTATCTTCTCCTTGTTAGAAGTATCTTTTAAGTTTAAGCATTCTGACTTTATATGTCCAAGTTTCCTGTACTCATAGCAAATCACATCATTAAAAACCTTGACATTCCTATTGAACTTACCTCTGTTCTATTGTTGGCGTCTCTTTTGCTTCCTATTTAAAATGCTTCTAAATTGTCTAGTCATTAAAGCTATATCGTCCTCATCCTTAGATTGTGATAGATCACTCTCCGACTCCACTTTAAGTGTAATGTTCTTCTCCTTTTGATGTTCACCTGCATCAATCTTCATTGGACTCACTCCTTGCTCATAGGTAATTAGTGAACCAAGAAGATTATCAATAGAGTAAACATTCAAATCTTTAGACTCTATAATTGTAGTAATTTTAGCATCATATACAATAGGCAAATAATGGATAATCTTATTAACCATTTCAACATTTGTTAGTTCCTAACCAAATGCATGTAAAGAACTAACTATTTGTGTAAATCTTGTGTACATGTCAAAAATAGATTCATTGGGTTTCATGCGAAATAATTTATAGTTGTTGACCTCATTTTTGTATGAGGTCACTTGGATACTCTTGATCCTAAATTAATTTAATTTCCAAATTAATTTAAACTCTAGGATCCTCCTAGAATCTTGACCTTAGGATCTATGCTAGGATTCTTCTAGAGCTTAGACCTTAAGAGCTACTATAGATCCTAAACTCCTTCTAGACTCCAAGTTCTAGGAATTTCTTAGGCTCTAGGATCCTTCTAGATTCCTAACTTTAAGATCTATTCAGACCTTAAGATCTACCTAGATCTTAGGTCAATCAAGCCAAATTTAAAGTCTTAAGGCCCTGCCCTAAAGAGCTTTTTTCATTGAATTTCAAACACTTTGAAACCTAGTTAAATGACCTCCGATTCAGAGTCTGTCAGTTGCATACTGATGGGACATGTCTATGGAAGCAACCCTCCAAATTTGAACCCATTCTGAGGTCTCTAACCTCAGAAACTTAATTAAAATCCATAGGCTGTAAAACCTTCAATTATTTACAGCCTATGCCACTGGACCTATCACTTTGAAGATTCTGACCTTAGAGCCTTCACCAAAGCCTCTAGTCACTTCCAGACCTTTAATATTGATATGTTGAGCATTAAACTACATTCTTTCTAGACCTAGTTTGACCCCTAGTTGACCAGGGGTCAAAATGACCAAAATACCCCTATAGGGCTCAAATGGTGATTTCAAACCAAACGAACTCTAAATTGAATGCAACCACCTCTAACAAACTTGAAATATCATTTTAAACCTGTTGGACCCTTTTCCAACCCTTGGGTCAATCTAGTTGACCAAGTCAACAGTTTTGACCCAAGAGGCCCTTTAAGGGCCAAATAGGTGTTTTGAACCAAATGACTTTTCTAGAGCTTGAAACCACATCCAATAAACTCAAAATGTTATTTTGAATTGATTGAACCCATTTCCAGACTTTGAACCCATCTGGTTGACCAAGTCAAACAATTTTAGATTAAAGGTCCATTAAAGGCCCAATAGGTCTAGTTAACCCGAATAATCTATCCAATCCATAAAAGAACCTGGACTAGACTCCAAATGTGATATCATACCTATCCAAACTAGACCCACACCCTGAGTCAACCTGGTTGACCTAGTCAACCTGGGCTGACCAAGATCAACCCTTAAGTCCTTTCACCTTAAATTAAATTCCAAATGTATGCAAAATTTTGTCAAGCTCTAGTGATCACTCCACCTAGTGATTCAAACTTGTTTGGACCTATGACCCAATCAATAACTGACTCAGTCAACTGAACCCAAGTCTGATCAAATTTGATCCATTTAGCCCAAATCACCATACCTAATCAAACCAATGCCTCCATGCTCTTAATATTAATCCAATGTATGTCTCAAATATAATTGAATATATTATGAGTTCAACCATGATCATATTGACCAAGTCAACAATCAAAACTAGGTCAAACCACCTTGAGACCCTTCCAAATCTCAACCATTTGATCCTAAGCCATTAGGATCCTTCCAAAATGCTTCAAGGCCCTTCATATCTGCCACATCAGCATCCCTGGACCCATTGACTGGTCAAACAGTCAATGGGTGGTCAAATGAGCCCTTTAAGAGGCTAAATTAACCCCTTAAGCTAATCTACTTTAATTAAAACCCCCACAGCCATTTGAACAGTCTCTAGAAGCTTCCTAGAGTAACCCCCAGCCGTTAGATCATAATCAAGTGGCTAGAATCAAATCCTTGGGTTCATGTGAGACAAAAAGCCCTTTACACATAGGATGTACCCTTGTCCTTGATTCCTCCTGCTCCCACCAACTCCCTGGACAGGTGGCAATCATCTAGGAGTCCTTTCAAATGATCTCACCCACCCATTCAAACTGGAGAGGTTTGAATAGGGCAAATGAATGAAATGGAGCCTGATTCGAATCCCCACACTCTCTCACTTGCCCCAGCCTCCTAGAACGAACTCCCTATTCGTTTTAGCTCTCCAAGGCCTCTCTTATCTTTTCATTACAAAAACCAGGTGGTTGCACGTCACCGGCGGCGGTCTTCCGGCGAGCCCACCACCAAATCCGTCCCAGCTTCGTAGCAGTTAATCCAGGTGTTTTCGGGTCCGATTTTGTGCTAGGGATCTTCACTTGGACAATCTACAAGCTCATCCATCCAGAAACTTTGAAGATCCAACGGTATAATCCTTCGAAACGCTTAGATCTAGTTCACTTTAGATTAATTTATTTAACTTCGTGCATAGGTTGTTTTATGCCAAACGAACGCTCCCCCGGAATTTCTGTTCGTTATCTTAACCTCTATTTAAAATTTCATCGAATATGATTGATCCGATCGAGAGAACGAGCTAAAAAATGCTTCCTAGGGCACTTTTCGTATTAGGGTTCAGGAATACATTTTCTGGACCGTTGATCACTCGATCAACGGTCCAGATCGAGTCATTCCGCCGTTCAATTCGGCCGTGTATTTGATCCTTCGTTCGATCATCAGTCCGATGAGATCTAGACCGCCCGTTCCGAACAGCGGGATGAGCTCCTCATCGTCTGATCCCCGTTCATCGAAATCGAACGCGGGACTAAATCCCGTCCGTTGAATCAAATCCGCGACCGATCCAACGCTCCCCGCTGGCCGCTGACGTGGTTAAGTGAAACCGCGTGAAGCGGTCTGCGGCTGACGCGTGGCTGACCGCAGTCGCCAATCATTGGCGCCGCCACGGTTTCGACCCGGCTACTCCCGTCGCGTCGCGTGTCCCCCGCCGCCGCGCGCTTTGGCCCCGTGAATCAGAGCCCGCCACGTGGCTTTTTCCGCCGCCCGTTTGCTTAATTAGAATTAAATTGGATTTAATTAATTCTAATTAACATAAAGCTTTAAAATATTATTAAAAATTATTTATAAGTCCAAAAATTCAATATAATGTACCAATTTTCTTAGAAAATTAAGATCTTTAATTTAAAAAAAAATTTAATTTGAAATATTATATATATTTTTTAAGTTATTTTAATCATTAAATATTTCTTATTCTAAATCAATAACTAATTAAAAATTTATTGAAATATTTTATTCAAAATTTAATCTTGAGTTATTTTCTTAAATATTCAGAGAATACATTTAAGATATTTAATCTAAAAACAAAAAATTAAAATTAATTTGATATATTTTTATATATGTTAAATAACTTTAATTACTTAAGGTTTGAATATTTAATTAATACCCAATTCAAATAGTTTTCAAAATTCAGAGGATCTCTCATTGATATATTAAAATAATTTTGATAATATTTTTAATTATCTTATTTTAAAATATATCTTTATGTATATATGAGTTTATCTTTATATATATACATATATAGGTCTATTTTAAAACCTATTTTAAAACTATATGGATTTAAATCTTTACCTTTGAGAGATTCATTGAGATTTTAAATCTAGATTAAGCATAATTGAATTGAATTAATGGGGATTTGATTAGTGAGTAATCATGATTTGATTGTTCACTAATCTCATTGTTATTTATTTGCATGCTTAGGATACACACACTTGCTCATAGTTTAAGGCTCTCCTAGATCTAGGAATTGATTGTTATTGTGTGTTCTTTTCATGCTTAGTCAAGGGTTAGTTAAAACATTGATTCAAACCTATTGAACCTAGTGACATAATTGAGGACTTAATTAGAAAACTTAGAAAATTCATTGTGAATAGGATATATGTCACTTGAACTTAAAATTTGAACCACTTAAACTTAGTGACACTCTCAGCCTTAGGGAAAATCTTCACTGGTTTTAGAAGTCATTAAGCCCCCTAATTAATTTTCCTAAGTTTAAGCCTTAATTAAGTCTTAAAACCTTCCAGAAAATGTAATAAATCCATTTCAAACCCGAAAAATATGTATAACCTCTCTAACTGACCAGTTTTGAATCCTCAACCAATGAAAATTAAAATCCAATTGATTTGACAGCAATTTAAACCTTAATCCAATTTTAAGTGAAATTAAATATTTTGTTAATATAATTAATTAATAATAATTAAAAATTCCAAAAAATTTTCAAACACTTGGGAATCTCTTCTTAGGTCATTTCTGACCTTTGGAGTTGATTTCGAGGAGTTTGGGCTTCATTTGGATCAAAATCACAAAAGGCCCTCTAATTAAGTAATTTTCAAAATTCATTAAGTACATAAACTTCAAACCCTCATAACTAATTCAAGAAAAATTCAAATTAAACAAACTCACTTGTATTCAACTCATAATAATGTCTAATATTTATCAAAAATATTAAATTCCAGAAATCTATAATATTTCAAAAAGTCAACAAATTGGTCAAACCGTAGTTAAAAACTAGTTCGAAACTTCAAACCTTTGTAGTAAAATGTAGAAAAATCCGATTTCAACGTACTTACCTTCTAACTGATCGTAGTAAGGTCTAGTATTTTAATAAAATACAAACATTCCAGAAAACACCCTTAATCCAAAAGTCATTTTTTTGAACCTTTAATTAAGTGATTAAAATATTCCAAAATTCATAAAACTCAAAATCGCTCTAAAACTCCAGAAAATGTTAGTTTAATGTTTAAAATATTCAACAAACCTTTTAAAACACAACAACCATCCTAAAGATCAAGTTTATTGGCTGGACTACTCCGGGCTGCGGGGCTAAGTGTCCTAAGGAGGCTGGTTCCTCGAGCCTGGTGGCACAACGCCACGAATGGATTCTAAGGGGTGTTAAACCTTAAAATTGATTAATCATTAATTATTTAACTTTTTAAAATCTTTAATTCAATTACATTAATTTGGTTTATCGGCTGGACTACTCCGGGCTGCGGGGCTAAGTGTCCTAAGGAGGCTGGTTCCTCGAGCCTGGTGGCACAACGCCACGAATCATCTAATGGCAAACTTAAATTAATCAACTTTAAAAATCAGCAATCAAACACTTTTTTTTTTAATAAAATACGTTAATTTTCCAACCCTTAAAATCCATAATCAAACCTTAAGCAATTTCAATCAAGTACCCCATTTAGGACATATAAAAAACCGCACGACCTGCCCCACACACCTTAGATGGTTTGATAGGATCACCGACTCTAGTTTTAGGATAGGCCGGTGTTTTACTTTCTACAGTTGTGTGCCGTATTTTTTGAGCTTTTACTGCATGCTATTTGCTAGTGTAGAATTGCTGTGTCTGCTTACTTACTTCCTGCACTCTGTGGTTTGATTGTGCGTTAGATTTACCCTTAGGTTAGGGACAAATTATACTTGTGCAATCTTATGCAGGTGGCCATGCTCATACAAGGAGCTGAAATTAAAGGGGGCAATTAATAAAAAAATTATATACTCTTTGCACAGGTACCTGCCACGCTTAAGACCCCCTTTAAATAAAAAGAGCATGGCCAAGTGTGGCTAAAAAAAATGCATTTCAATTTTCATACTATAACTGCTTGGGATTGAATATACAACTGCTGATTATTAGGATAACCATGCAGGATCGAGTCTAGATTTTCTATTTCAAATTAATGTAAATTCAATTCAATAAAGGTTGTAATTTATTTGAAATGACTTGAGATTTGGGTGATTAATCCAATTTGAATTCCAAAGAGATGAAGACATCCCTAAAGGGGAGAGTCTTCTTCCATTTGGAAGTCAAATTAGGATACTTTTCAAATATCCAAAGAGGAAAGATAACACCCCGATCAAGGGGGAGTTTCTTTCCATTTGGATATCCTGAACCGACGAATCAAGACGTTCGTGAGAAGATGAAGGATTGGACGACGAGGAGAATCCTAAATCTCAAAGTCATTTAATTTAGGATTAGAAATCCGGGTTGTAGTCAGTGGTGCCCGGCCACTTTAATTTTCTACAAATTCTGTGCTGTAATAATAAGTGGCACTTGCCATATGGACATTCAATTTGATAAATTTAATTGATTTGTTTAATTTGATTGCGCATTAGAACTCCTGCTTTTCTAGTCTTTTTATTCGCATGCCGTATTTGGTTTGACCTGGAATTCGAATTTAGGCTCTTAGGGGTCTGTCAAAAATTCTTCTACTTTAATTAAATAAAATTTTTAAGATAAGATAGAAACTCTAAACGGTCCTAAGAAGTAAGCTCGGACTCGCCGAGGGTTTTTCATGCATCATATTAAATCTTCTCTACCTTGTTAGGCATCTCCCCGCCTGCGGGTTCTGGCAGACCACCTGGCCTATGAGGGTGCCGATCTGTTTAGGGGATGTTATGCAATCTCTAGGGAAAAACCTATTTTCTAATCCAAAATTTTTAAACTGCTACATACTGATTTTGCATTCAATCGAGTCGATTAGCATGCATCGAATTAGTAACAAATTAAAAGGAGTCTAATATTTAATTGCATTTATTTAGACATCAAACCCAACATAAGTCTAAGGGGTCAATTAAGGATCTGCTCTAGATGTCAACCCCATTCCTTTATACTTTTCTAATTAACGTCCCTACCACTCTACAAAAAAGACCGGACTCAAATTTTAAAATCATTTAGGTGGTTTAGCTGGCTCCCCAATCCAGGCCGGGTTAAGACCAGACTCGCATTGCACTAGCTAGGTTCGGGGCACTAACTTTTAGTGCCCAATTTAGTTTTAGGTTCCGAGGCTGGCCCGGGCCATAAGACCTCAACTTCTGGGAATTGAATCCCACTTTCTAATAAAATTAACCATTCAAATTAAAGAATCTATTTCAAACAAATTTAAGCCCAACATTTAGGATAGGCTGGAGTGTTTCTGAAGTGATTCAGAATCTCAAAACACTCCCTACTCCTCTTCCTTTGACTTTGAAAATAACTGTTCAACATTGAACCAATCCCACTTGAAATTCTAAACCTTAACTTCCTTTGATACCTAACTTTGAAATCATAAATAAAATTTACACCGCTATTTTAATCGAGAGTTTTCGTAGGAAATTCCGATTTTCTACGATGTAATTAACTACGAGGGCTTACGCTCATAGGAGATTTAGTAATCCAGATCTAATTTTCAAAATCAAAGTCTTTCAAAATTTCTAATTAATTATTTTTGGGAAATTTAAAATACAACAATCATTATCGTCATTTTCAAACGATCGATGATGATTGATATCTTCTTTCTTTGGAAAGGTATATCAGTTATTATCGTGGGTTTGATTATGAAATTAATGATCTTTCATCCAGATTAGCATAGCCAAACAATTTTGAATTTGACTACAATAATTTGGATAACTTTAAAATTTTGAAATTTGAACCAATTAGTGAATGATATTCTCCCCGTTTGGGATGATATATCGTTCCTAATGTTGTGTTAGATTTTAAAACTAAAATTCAAAATTTAATCTTCCCGAAGATAATTGAATATTTTTCAAAACTATATATATACTTAAATGATATCTTTTTTTAATCAAAACAAAAAATGGTGACTCCGCTGGGGAGAAATCTCACTCTCCATCTCTAATAGCGATATGAATTTTATTGAATCGGTAGTCTTAACTACCTTCCTCTCCGTTGGTCCCTCTACTCATTTCTCCCTTGGGTGAGTGTGGCCAACTCAATTAAGACATGCAAAACGAGAGGTGAGTGTAGGAAACCTCCCTCTAGATTGGGCTTGGACATTTTGCCTCCAACTTGGTTGTTAGAGCGAAAGAGTCAAGCCTATTCCTTTCTAAACTTTTCTATCAATGTTAGAAACTAGCGTGCTCATGTTACTAGTGGCATGCTAAGTTATATAACTTATAGAAAATATCCTCAATTTTCAAGATCAAAATTCTCAATCTTTTAGTAGAGTTTTAATCCTTCCAACGTCTAGATAATCGTTATGTTGTATCGTTGTATATTAAATTGTAACAATTTCAATCTGATATATACGATCAAGCATAATATTCACTTTTAAGGTGCGTCTTAAAATTCAATTATACCGGTAGAATTAAGCTATGACATTTTATTCTTAGCCCACTGACTAGGATGAAAGAGTCAAGTAAATTCCAAATAAATCTCCCCTAATTAATGTGGACCTTTTTGTTGAATGAAAATTCAACACCTCGAGTCCCAAAATAAGGGGAGATGCTGCCGATTTTTTTATTTTTATTTTTAGATATCTCTTTTGAAAATCAGATCGAAATCGATCGTTGTTGTTATGTCTTCCTACGAAGATCATTGTAGTTGGCATATACAACACATCTTTGAACCCCCATGGCAAGAATTTGCTTTCGACAATTTCACCTCTTAATCGCATTTGAAAATCTTTTGGTATTTTCCCCTAATAATTGTAGACCTTTTTGTTGAATGAAAATTCAACACATTGAGTCTCAAAAATAAGGGGAAATGCTGCCGGATTTTCTAACTTTCAAATATCTTTCTAAAATCATTCATTGCTGCTATATGTAATCCTACGACAGTCATCGTAGTTAGCATATACAGCGAACCTTTAAACTCTATCCAGTAAAAATTTGCCTTTAACATTTCACTCTTGGGTTATTCTCAAAGTTGAAAGAGTTAAGCTTTCTTAGCAATTTTCCCGATATTTGTTTGTGAACCTTTTGTTGAATGAGAATTCAACATATTGAGTTCCAAAAATAAGGGGAGATGCTGCCAGATTTTTGAAAATTTTGAAACCACCTTCTAGTCTGTATTCTTTTGTGTTTCTTACATCATTCTGATGTATTTTTACACGTATAATACAATTCCACTTTCAAAGCTTCAATCCCAAAATCCTACCTTAAGTCGATCGCCAAGGTAGAACACTCGAGTTCAAAGTCTCTTAGATCTTCAAAATTAAAACATCTTCTCCAAATTCATCCGAATCAAATTCGGATTATCGTTGTTATATATTTTCCTACAAAAATCTTTTGTAGTTGAAAGTATACAACAAAAATTCAAACTCTCTTTCAATTAAGATCAATCTCCATATTCTATCATTTTATACTGGGTTATAGCTCTTATAACCCGATATATATGATAAAATATAAATTTATTTTTAAATTCAAATTCAAGTTTCTAATTTAAATCTTCTCCTTTCCAATTCTCAGACAATCAAATCATTTGCAATGGCTGGCAAACTTCTGTTTTCGATGGACCGTGATTTAATGATCGAAGAGCTGGTTTATGAGAATTCAATCCAATTCATAATAGGGTTTAAGTCCCTTAGACTGGTGATGAATGGAAACACCTTGGTGGACCTTGCTGTCGAGGGCGAGAAAGATGCCCCTATAGTTCAATTAGCCATAGGAGCCGGGAACGATGCCCCTCCTAGTCTGTGGTCAGCATTAGATATTGCCAACGCACCAAAAGAATTTCTTGAGGATGCAAAAAAATTGGAAGCTACCGCTGCGGCCAAAAGAGTGCTTGAGAAAGGATCTTCTAGTTGTGAAACTCTTTATGGCAGTAAAAATTCCAAGAAGAATTATCTGAGAAGGTTAAGAAAGAAAATCACCAAGACCAAGAAGGTGGCCGAGCTGAAGGCCTTGGGTAAAGTCGACCTTGAGGCTGCCGAGGAGCTGCCAATCCCTGCCTCTTCTCCACTCCTTAAAGGGAGTCATTTTCACCCCCTCGCAGCTGCTGCAGGGGAGGAGAGAGTTACTTGGATAGCTAGCACTCCGCCTAGCCCACTAGACTATTCTGTTAAGAGAACCCCGAAGGAGAAGCAAGTTCTGAAAGCCAGGATGCTTAGAAATATCATCCATACCTGTGCTGTTCAGGTGGGGCAGACTAAGGAACAGTATGTGAAACATTTGAAAGGAGTAATTTCACATAAGCTTGAAAAAGAAGTTCTGAAAGAAGAAAAGTCTGAAGCCAAGAATCTAACTCCTCAATAGTGAGGAAGAACAAGAAATTTCTCAAACAACCTGTATCTTCAGTCTTGGTAGATGGATACCACTGGGTGCCTCGCCTCCCTTCTGTAAAGACGGAGGAGATAGTATTAACTGGGTCTGGCCAGAGTCGCCCTTTTAGTGTAGACCACCAACCCCACCTTCAAAACTGTCAAAGCTGGCCCCAGTAATAGCAAAGTCTAAAGAAAGTCTTTAAAGAGCCGAAACCAGTTGATGTTAAGGGCAAGAGGCCCATGTCGCCAGAAGAATCATGTGCAAGAAAGAAGTTCAGTAGAAGTATTGGAATACAATTCAGAGAACCTCAAATTCAGATACCAGTTGAACTCCCTCGACTCCCAGTTCAGGGATGTGAGGACTCTAATCACATTGATGTTGGAGCCCTCGCTGTTCAAGCACCTCCACCACCAATTAAGAAAGATGTCCCTCACCCTACTGAGGATGTCACCCTTACGACTACCGACTCCGGGACAGTCGGAGGGGAGGAGACGGCCCAAGATCCTGATCAAGAGATGTTAGATCAATTGGTCAGCGAAGAAATCATCGAAGAAGATGCCAAGATTAGTAACATCTTTGATAAGTTAGATGTGAAAGAATATGACCAAGTGATGAATTATGATGGATATTTACCCATTTATACTGAAGCAATAGATGGGAGGCCGGTTGAGGAAGTGGTACAAGAAATCAGGGATATCCTTAAGAAGAAGGCTATTGATGAATTCAATCCGGATGAAGATGACTTGTTAGTTGAGGAAGAGCCGGTAGCGAATGTCCACATGGTTGAAACTCGTGCGTCAGCTAAAGATGCTGAGCCTTCTAAACATCGCTCCGACAAAGAAGAAGAGTCAGCAGCAGTCGACTCAGATTCAGACAGTTCCGTCAGATTGAAAGAGAAGGATGAGTATATTAAAAATCTTGAAAGAAAAGTTGAGGAGATGATGATTAGAGTTGAGCAGATGCAGAGTCAGCTTTTGCAATCACAGCAGTCCAAACCCGAGCAGTTACAGCCCACAGTACTCACAACGGGCGAGCTTAGCAGGAAGGCTGATTCTAGTCTCAAGCTTCTAGAAGTTACTTCTCCACCAGAAAAAGATATCCGTCAGATGATTGAGACCCAGGTAAGGGAGGCCTTAGCCCATTCACAAGGAACTGTATCTATTCCAAAGGGTAGACCATACCCTGAGGAATATGATTTGGTTCCTTATCCAAAGGCTTTTGTGCCACCTTCTTTCAAAGTCTTTAGTGGCTTAGAAAACCCAAGACAACATCTGGCCCATTTCTGAGCGAGCTGTTGCAATGCAGGAGGGTCGGATGCTCTACTCTTTCACCAGTTTGTGAGTAGTCTGTCCGGTATTGCTTTTGAGTGGTACGCAGATCTACCAAACGGTTCAGTAAAAACTTTCACAGAGCTCGAGGGTCTCTTTTTAAAGAGATTCTCAGGAGCTCAACAACGTGTAACCGTTGGTGATCTCGTCATCGAAAAGCAAAAACCGGGCGAGTCTTTAGTCGACTACATCTTGAGGTGGCGAAACCTCTCGATGAAATGTGAACCCCAACTACAGGAGGAACATGCAGTGGAGATTCTTCTAAAGAATATCCACGGGCCTATTGCTTTTCTGTTAAAGGGGTTTACAATCAAAACCTTCGAGAAGCTCCTTAACAAAGCTAGTAATCTACAAGAAGAGGCTTCCAAAATGCCATTCTTGAAGGATTCTACTGAAGATAAGAAGGTTAGCAAACCGTTGAAATCCTTTGAAAAGAGGGCAGCAACGGTTTCAGCAGTCGACAAGGGGAAGAAGCTGGTCACCGTTCAATCAAGTAATTCTACTGTTCAGCAGACTCAAAAACCTCAACCGTTTCAGGTAACTTCTCAACCTACTAGAGAATATCACCGGACTACTTTTAAAGAGAGATTGGCTCGTCCTTATCCATTTAAAAGGGAGTCGGTGAAGAAAATTTTTAAGAGCCTCCTAAAGAAGCCAGATTTTCGATTGCCGGAGGCCAAGAAGCCGGAAGAGGCAAATAAAAAGGATGATCCGACCTTTTGCCCCTACCATCGCATGTTAGGCCACACAATCGAAGATTGCATACCCTTTAAGGATTGGCTTTAATGGAACTTTCGTCAAGGTAATATTATAATTCCAAAGGAGTACTTGGTCAATCCGGATCAGGGATCTGTCAAATCCATCTCAGGTAATAATTCTAATCTTTCTTTGTCCATTGAAGATGGTTGGGATATAGCACTATTCCGGGCATTTAAAAAGTCGATTAACCAATCTTTTCATCTTTCTCAACAGTTACCGACGAGAGCCCGGGGCCCGATTTGGGAGGTTGAGCTGGAGGCATCGCAGGAGGACTTTGGGATGATTTCCTCTCCAGTAGTTATAGGAACTACTGTATTAAATAAGAATGAAAAGAGTGAACCTTCTGTAGAGAGGAAATTTGTTGATGAGAGATGTGTACAAGTGGTGGATGGTGGCTCAAAACCACTAGCCCCACTAAAGTTATCTGACTTTTACTTTGCCCCATCAAAGGCAAAGGGTCAAAAATTAAATAAAAAGAAAGATCCTTCTGCAAGTATTTTGATGGTTAGTGTTGAGAATGAAATTTTAAATGACTCTTCCGTTGAAAATAACCCAGAGCCAACTGAGGACAATCAAGAAGTTCAAAAACTCAACTCTCCGGATTTGACCCTTCAAGGAGAAGATGAATTTGATGCCTTATCAGATGATGATACCCCTGAAATTAACTTTCAAGGGAGTCCCGTCATGATAGACTTTTCGGATTCGGATTCTCATTCAGAAAATGACAATCAACCGCCCAAGGAGAGCGTAGACCTCCCCGTAGTTTGTCCTTCTGATGAAATCGTGCAAGAGCAACTGCGTGGTGGCAAGGTTTTACCCCCTTGGCTTCCCCCTCAGGAAAAGGGAAAACAAGTTGTTTCCGCTGATCCGATTCAAGCCCCTGCTCAACAATCAAACTCTCCTACAAATCCACCGGGTCCCGTTGTTAATGTTCGAAGCGTCGATTATAACGTCTTAGCTCACCTAAGGAAGTTGCCTGCTAAGTTGAGCATCTATGATGCCCTTGTCCTTTCAAAAGAGATGAGGGAGACTCTAATTAAAGCACTTCTCGACCCAGAGATTTGCTTAGCTCAATTGGCTTCAACTTCTGAGGAAGAAGCTTTGTACTTCAAGGAAATTCCAGGAGTTACCTTCTCCGACGAAGATCTACTCCTTGGAACTGCCGACCACAATCGCCCACTTTACATCACTGTAAATGTAGGAAAGTTTAAATTATCAAGAGTTCTTGTTGATCCGGGTGCATCGGTCAACGTGATGAACATAAAGACTCTCGCATACCTTAAAATTGATACTAGCAAGCTCTCAACCGACAAGTTAGTGCTTCGCGGGTTCAATGAAAAAGGCGAGAAGGCTTTAGGTTCGATCACACTTCTTCTAGAGATAAGAGAGTTGAAAACTGAAGCGAAATTTCATATAATTGATTCGGCGACATCCTTTAATGCACTCTTAGGTAGGCCTTGGATCCATGAGTATAGGATGGTTCCTTCCACCCTGCATCAATGCATCAAGTACCAACGAGATGGCATTGAGTTTGAAATCAGGGGTGATTTGCAACCATTCTCTATTCACGAGATCGGGATCTACGAGGATGCTGCATATTATGTTCCCAAAGGGTCCACTACCAAATCTAAGGTAGAGATCAATGATAAGGAAGAAAAGAAAGAAAGTCATAGTTCAAAAGCAATTCAAGAACTGAGAAAAGAAAAAAATCAAGAGTACAAAAGAACAAAGTTCAAGCAGTGAAGACGACGTCGAACATGTGGTCTTTAGGCCTCCAAACAATTTGCCTCAAAGAAGTGGAAGGATGGCCCAAAGAGCACGTGGTCGAGGCCGTGTTTCAACTGAAAGAAGGAATAACCCGATGTACATCAAACTTGAATCAAGTTCCGATGAAGAACCAAAAAGGAGGGGTGACAGAATTGCTTTTGACTACAAAAAATCCAATCTTCCTCCAAAGTTTGATCTCACTTTAGATTCGGATAGTGATCAGGAGGGAAATAATTCTAAACCTCAAAGTGATGAGCCTGAATTGAGTATGTATGAAAAGCTTAATAGGGTAGTTAAATCCTTAGCCTTAACCCCACTGTCCACTGACAGAGTCTCAGGGTTAGTAACTAAGGATTCCCCTAACTTAGATGGAGAAGTAAGGAAAGTCCAGAGGTTCTTCCCTGGCACCTCCTCCTCAAGGAATGAAGGTGATGTAATCCTTGAAGAGGCAGATTTCAACGAATTAATGGAATTACCATTTGGCTACTTTCCTGCTGGTGTTAAGGCTCTTATCTCTAAAGGTTTTGCTCCGAATAGATGGACTAAGGGACAAGCGCGATACCACCAAAGTATTTGGAATTCTAAATTCAATAAAAATTGGACCAGTGGTATCGGCTTTGGTACCGTTAGTTCGTTTGATGATGATGAATATTGCTTGATGATAACCATCCATCTTGAATCTGAAAGTGTCCCTACTGAAGTCGTTGATTCACTCGACAGACTTTGTTTGGAGACCCTAGATGATTCAGATGAAGTTCAAATTTAGGATGCACCCCCTGAATTTGAAGAAGAAATTAAATTGACAGTTGATGAACTTAAAGAAATTAACCTTGGAACAGAGGATGACCCTCGCCCTACGTTCATAAGTTCTTTGTTGAGTGAGGACGAGTCTAAGGATCTAATTCAACTTCTATCCGAGTTTAAGGATTGTTTCACTTGGATATACGATGAAATGTCGGGTTTGTCTGCCGATATAGCAGTTCATAAACTTGGAATCCGGCATGATGCCATTCCTGTCAAACAAGCTCCACGACGCATGCGTCTAGAGATCGAACAACAAGTCATTTCTGAAGTTAAGAAACTAGCCGAAGCCGGATTTATCCGGGAGGAGCAATATCCTTCTTGGGTAGCCAGCGTTGTGCCCGTTCGAAAGAAAAATGGTCAAATTCGGGTCTGTGTTGACTATAGAGACCTGAATAAGGCATGTCCTAAGAATGAATTTCCTTTGCCAATTCCAGAACTTATGGTGGACATCGCCTCCTCGCATGTTGTTTTCTCCTTTATGGATGGCTCGTCTGGTTATAATCAAATCAAGATGGCCTCAGAAGATGAGCGAAACACTGCATTCAGAAGTCCTATAGGGATCTTTTGTTATAAAGTGATGCCATTTGGCCTTAAAAATGCCGGTGCAACCTACCAGCGTGCTATGACTCGAATCTTTGACGACTTAATCCACAACCAAGTCGAATGCTACATCGACGATTTAGTTGTCAAGAGTAAAGTTAAAGAGGCTCATCTTTATGACTTAAGAATCGTCTTCGAGCGGTTGCGCCGCTACGACCTTAAGATGAATCCTTTGAAGTGCGCCTTTGGTGTCACGTCAGGGAAATTTCTAGGTTTTGTAGTAAGACACCATGGAATTGAAATTGATCCTGCTAAAATCGAAGCTATCTTAAATATGCCACCTCCCAAGAGCCTTACTCAACTAAGGTCTCTTCAAGGTAGATTGGCGTATATAAGAAGATTCATTTCTAATTTTTCCGGAAGATGTCAACCATTCTCAGTCCTCGCTAAAAAGGACGCCAAATTCATTTGGGATGAGAAATATCAATCTGCTTTTGAAAATATCAAACAATACCTGACAAATCCACCAGTCTTGGCAGCCCCTATTCCGGGGAGACCTCTAATACTTTACACTGCGGCCCTTGACAAGTCTCTCGGGGCCCTCCTTGCTCAGGTCAATGATGAAGGGAAAGAGAACGCTCTCTACTACCTAAGTCAGAGACTTCTACCAACGGAAATTCGGTATCCAACGAGTGAGAAACATTGTCTCGCCTTAGTCTTTGCAGCTCAAAAACTAAGACATTACATGCTTTCTCATCAAATAAACTTAATTTCCAATTTTAACCCCTTGCAATACCTTATGACCAGGCCTACGTTGTCAGGACGTTTGGCTCGTTGGTCTATGATATTGCTCCAATTTGAAATCACTTTCATTCCCCTGCGTGCTGTGAAAGGGCAGGCCGTCGCCGACTTCCTTGCGGCACATCCGTTGCCGGCGGAATCTCCTCTAAACGATGATTTACCTGATGAACAAATCATGAGTTTTGAGGAAGCCACTACTCAAACCTGGGAAATGTATTTTGACGGTGCTGCGTCTTCTCAACGGGGCAAAACATCTGAATCTACTATTCCCGGGAAAGCCGGAGTTGGCCTGGTATTCATAACACCGGATAAGGGAATGATGTACTTTTCCTACTACTTATCAGAACCTTGTACAAATAATGAAGCTGAGTACGAAGCTCTGATAACTGGTCTGGAACTTACAATTTTGATGGAGATTAAAGAGATTAAAATCTTTGGTGACTCTCAATTGGTGATCAACCAGATTGCTGGGACCTATAAGGTTTTGAATCCTAAACTCCTGAAATACCATCAGTACACTTGTCACTTGCTCGAGCAAATTCCGATTGTAACTATGTATAGGATTCCCCGTGGAAGCAATTCTTCGGCGGATGCCCTCGCAAAGCTTGCAAAGGAATTTGCCTGCCCAGAAGAAGACTCCATCCCTATAGAGGTGCAGGGTCGTCAAGTCCTGCCTCCTATAGATTTGGAGTACATCAACAAACAAATTTTCCAAGTCCTTTCTACCTCTTCAGCAGTCGATGAAGAAGCAGATTGGAGACAACTGATAATTGAATACCTTCAAGAAGGCAAGCTCCCTCACGAGAGATCACTTGCCCACCAAATTAAGAAGCGTGCCCTATCCTACGCACTAGTCAACAATACGTTGTATCGACGATCGTTTGGTCAGATGTGGCTCCGTTGTTTAGACAAATGTGAGGCCCTGAAGATCGTTAACGAAGTCCATGCTGGACTGTGCGGTGCTCATCAATCGGGTCCAAAGATGAAGATGAAAATCAAAAGACTTGGATACTACTGGCCTACGATGATTGACGATTGCATGAAAATTGCAAAATGTTGTCATCAGTGCCAAGTACACAGTGTGGTTTTACATCAGCCGCCTAATGTGTTGCATCCCACGATAGCCTCGTGGCCCTTCGAAAGTTGGGGCACGGATATCATTGGGCAATTTGACCCTCCTTCTTCAAAGGGTCATCGCTTCATTTTAGCAGCGACTGATTATTTTTCAAAATGGGCGGAAGCAGTCCCATTAAGAAATGTAACATCACATCATGTAATGAAATTCTTTCGTGACCATATCGTATATAGATTTGGCGTTCCGCGCAGAATCATATCCGATAATGGGTCCGCTTTCAAGTCTACAAAGATCAATAATTTTGCAAATCGCCATGGTATTGATTGGAGATACTCAACAATCTACTACCCACGGGCTAATGGATTGGCTGAGGCCTTCAATAAAACCTTGGTTCAAATCATCAAAAAGACCCTTGATGATAATAAACGTCAGTGGGATGAGAGGTTGGTGGAAGCTTTGGTGGCCTACAGGACCACTTATCGAACCCCGACCCAATCCACACCGTTTGCACTAGTGTACGGATCCGAGGTCGTACTCCCTCTTGAAGTTCAAATCCCTTCGCTCAGAATTGCAATTCAGAACCAGATTACAACTCAACAAAATGTACAACTCCGTTTGGAAGAACTTGAAAGCCTTGAAGGACGTCGTCTTCAAGCTCAACAAAACCTAGAATTATATAAAGCCCGAATGATTCAAGCTCATGATAAGTTAGTGCGACCTAGAACCTTCCAAGTAGGCGACTTGGTCTTGGTTCTTCGGAGGCCTATCTTAGCACACCGAAAGCTCGGTGGAAAGTTTGAACCAACTTGGGAAGGACCCTTCGTAGTGGAAATAGTCTACGAAGGAGGCTCGTATCAGCTAGTGGATTGTAGGGGAAATCACCCAATGCTTCCTGTAAACGGGCGTTTCCTTAAGAGATACTATGCTTGATGTAGCTCGAATTTTCAATTAATAAAAATTTTCAAATTTCAAGTCAAATTGATTCAATTGTTGCAAATTGTTTTAATTTTAGTATCTCGTGTCTCTTTCCTTAAGCCTAGATGTGAGTTTTCACATTTTCCTGCCTCGATTTTAATCCTCCTTAGTGGTGGAGTATGCCCTTCGTGGCACCACCCTAAGATTTAAAATCTTGACTATTGGTTTTATGTAGAACAGGTTTCTTCTACATATAATCATCCAATTTTGATCTCTGGTGGGAAGCAATGCTTCTTTCCCCTAAGATCTTTAATTTCCTCTTCCTTAAGGACAGATGTGAGTCATCGTGCTTTCTTTCCTTAGGATTAGATCCGCTAGTGGTGGAGCATGCCCTCTGTGGCACCACCCTAGCATTTGAGTTAAACGATTAGTGGTGGAGCGTGCCCTTCGTGGCGCAACCCTAATTCCTATCCGTTAGTGGTGGAGTATGCCCTCTGTGGCACCACCCTAGCATTTGAGTTAAACGATTAGTGGTGGAGCGTGTCCTTCGTGACGCCATCCTAATTCGTACCCGTTAGTGGTGGAGCATGCCCTCTGTGGCACCACCCTGGCATTTGACTTGAGGATTAGTGGTGGAGCGTGCCCTTCGTGGCGCCACCCTAATTTGTTTCCGCTAGTGGTGGAGCATGCCCTCTGTGGCACCACCCTGGCATTTGAGTTGAGGATTAGTGGTGGAGCGTGCCCTTCGTGGCGCCATCCTAATTCGTATCCGTTAGTGGTGGAGCATGCCCTCTGTGGCACCACCCTATCATTTGAGTTAAACGATTAGTGGTAGAGCATGCCCTCCATGGCACTACCCTAATAAATTTAAATCTTGTTTCCCTAGGGATGAATTTTGCATTCCCTTAGGATTAAAATTCCACACTTGACCTTCAATCTCGGTCAATGCCAATATGTGCAATAGAACTCCACTCTCTTACACATATTGGGGGTCCATTTGTTGACCTCATTTTTGTATGAGGTCACTTGGACTACTCTTGATCCTAAATTAATTTAATTTCCAAATTAATTTAAACTCTAGGATCCTCCTAGAATCTTGACCTTAGGATCTATGCTAGGATTCTTCTAGATCTTAGACCTTAAGAGCTTCTCTAGATCCTAAACTCCAAGTTCTAGGAATTTCTTAGGCTCTAGGATTCTTCTAGATTCCTAACTTTAAGATCTATTCAGACCTTAGGATCTACCTAGATCTTAGGTCAATCAAGCCAAATTTAAAGTCTTAAGGCCCTGCCCTAAAGACCTTTTTTCATTGAATTTCAAACACTTTGAAACCTAGTTAAATGACCTCCGATTCAGAGTCTGTCAGTTGCATACTGATGGGACATGTCTATGGAGGCAACCCTCCAAATTTGAGTCCATTCAGAGGTCTCTAACATCAGAAACTTAATTAAAATCCATAGTCTGTAAAACCTTCAAATATTTACAGCCTATGCCACTGGACCTATCACTTTGAAGATTCTGACCTTAGAGCCTTCACCAAAGCCTCTAGTCACTTCCAGGCCTTTAATATTGATATGTTGAGCATTAAACTGCATTTTTTTTAGACCTAGTTTGACCCCTAGTTGACCGGGGGTCAAAATGACCAAAATACCCCTATAGGGCTCAAATGGTGATTTCAAACCAAACGAACTCTAAATTGAATGCAACCACCTCTAACAAACTTGAAATGTCATTTTAAACCTGTTGGACCCTTTTCCAACCCTTGGGTCAATCTAGTTGACCAAGTCAACAGTTTTGACCCAAGAGGCCCTTTAAGGGTCCAAATAGGTGTTTTGAACCAAATGACTTTTCTAGAGCTTGAAACCACATCCAATAAACTCAAAATGTTATTTTGAATTGATTGAACCCATTTCCAGACTTTGAACCCATCTGGTTGACCAAGTCAACCAATTTTAGATTAAAGACCCATTAAAGGCCCAATAGGTCTAGTTAACCCGAATAATCTATCCAATCCATAAAAGAACCTGGACTAGACTCCAAATGTGATATCATACCTATCCAAACTAGACCCACACCCTGAGTCAACCTGGTTGACCCAGTCAACCTGGGTTGACCAAGATCAACCCTTAAGTCCTTTCACCTTAAATTAAATTCCAAATGTATGCAAAATTTTGTCAAGCTCTGGTGATCACTCCACCTAGTGATTCAAACTTGTTTGGACCTATGACCCAATCAATAACTGACTCAGTCAACTGAACCCAAGTCTGGTCAAATTTGATCCATTTAGCCCAAATCACCATACTTAATCAAACCAATGCCTCCATGCTCTTAATATTATTCCAATGTATGTCTCAAATATAATTGAATATATTATGAGTTTAACCATGATCATATTGACCAAGTCAACAATCAAAACTAGGTCAAACCACCTTGAGACCCTTCCAAATCTCAACCATTTGATCCTAAGCCATTAGGATCCTTCCAAAATGCTTCAAGGCCCTTCATATCTGACACATCAGCATCCCTGGACCCATTGACTGGTCAAACAGTCAATGGGTGGTCAAATGAGCCCTTTAAGAGGCTAAATTAACCCCTAAAGCTAATCTACTTTAATCAAAACCCCCACAGCCATTTGAACAGTCTCTAGAAGCTTCCTAGAGTAACCCCCAGCCGTTAGATCATAATCAAGTGGCTAGTATCAATTCGTTGGGTTCATTTGAGACAAAAAGCCCTTTACACATAGGATGTACCCTTGTCCTTGATTCCTCCTGCTCCCACAAACTCCCTGGACAGGTGGCAATCATCTAGAAGTCCTTTCAAATGATCTCAGCCACCCATTCAAACTGGAGAGGTTTGAATAGGGCAAATGAATGAAATGGAGCCTGATTCGAATCCCCACACTCTCTCACTTGCCCCAGCCTCCTAGAACGAACTCCCTATTCGTTTTAGCTCTCCAAGGCCTCTCCTATCTTTTCATTACAAAAACCAGGTGGTTGCACGTCACCGGCGGCGGTCTTCCGGCGAGCCCACCACCAAATCCGTCCCAGCTTCGTAGCAGTCAATCCAGGTGTTTTCGGGTCCGATTTTGTGCTAGGGATCTTCACTTGGACAATCTACAAGCTCATCCATCCAGAAACTTTGAAGATCCAACGGTATAATCCTTCGAAACGCTTAGATCTAGTTCACTTTAGATTAATTTATTTAACTTCGTGCATAGGTTGTTTTATGCCAAACGAACGCTCCCCCGAAATTTCTGTTCGTTATCTTAACCTCTACTTAAAATTTCATCGAATATGATTGATCCGATCGAGAGAACGAGCTAAAAAACGCTTCCTAGGGCACTTTTCGTATTAGGGTTCAGGGATACATTTTCTGGACCGTTGATCGCTCGATCAACGGTCCAGATCGAGTCATTCCGCCGTTCGATTCGGCCGTGTATTTGATCCTTCGTTCGATCATCAGTCCGATGAGATCTAGACCCCCCGTTCCGAACAGCGGGATGAGCTCCTCACCGTCTGATCCCCGTTCATCGAGATCGAACGCGGGATTAAATCCCGTCCGTTGAATCAAACCCGCGGCCGATCCAACGCTCCCCGCTGGCCGCTGACGTGGTTAAGTGAAACCGCGTGAAGCGGTCTGCGGCTGACGCGTGGCTGACCGCCGTCGCCAATCATTGGCGCCGCCGCGGTTTCGACCCGGCTACTCCCATTGTGCCGCGTGTTCCCCGCCGCCGCGCGCTTTAGCCCCGTGAATCAGAGGCCGCCACGTGGCTTTTCCGCCGCCCGTTTGCTTAATTAGAATTAAATTGGATTTAATTAATTCTAATTAACAGAAAACTTTAAAATAATATTAAAAATTATTTATAAGTCCAAAAATTCAATATAATGTACCAATTTTCTCAGAAAATTAAGATCTTTAATTTAAAATAAAATTTAATTTGAAATATTATATATATATTTTAAGTTATTTTAATCATTAAATATTTCTTATTCTAAATCAATAACTAATTAAAAATTTATTGAAATATTTTATTCAAAATTTAATCTTGAGTTATTTTCTTAAATATTCAGAGAATACATTTAAGATATTTAATCTAAAAACAAAAAATTAAAATTAATTTGATATATTTTTATATATGTTAAATAACTTTAATTACTTAAGGTTTGAATATTTAATTAATACCCAATTCAAATAGTTTTCAAAATTCAGAGGATCTCTCATTGATATATTAAAATAATTTTGATAATATTTTTAAATATCTTATTTTAAAATATATCTTTATGTATATATGAGTTTATCTTTATATATATACATATATAGGTCTATTTTAAAACCTATTTTAAAACTATATGGATTTAAATCTTTACCTTTGAGAGATTCATTGAGATTTTAAATCTAGATTAAGCATAATTGAATTGAATTAATGGGGATTTGATTAGTGAGTAATCATGATTTGATTGTTCACTAATCTCATTATTATTTATTTGCATGCTTAGGATACACACACTTGCACATAGTTTAAGGCTCTCCTAGATCTAGGAATTGATTGTTATTGTGTGTTCTTTTCATGCTTAGTCAAGGGTTAGTTAAAACATTGATTCAAACCTATTGAACCTAGTGACATAATTGAGGACTTTAATTAGAAAACTTAGAAAATTCATTGTGAATAGGATATATGTCACTTGAACTTGAAATTTGAACCACTTAAACTTAGTGACACTCTCAGCCTTAGGGAAAATCTTCACTGGTTTTAGAAGTCATTAAGCCCCCTAATTAATTTTCCTAAGTTTAAGCCTTAATTAAGTCTTAAAACCTTCCAGAAAATGTAATAAATCCATTTCAAACCCGAAAAATATGTATAACCTTTCTAACTGACCAGTTTTGAATCCTCACCCAATGAAAATTAAAATCCAATTGATTTGACAGCAATTTAAACCTTAATCCAATTTTAAGTGAAATTGAATATTTTGTTAATATAATTAATTAATAATAATTAAAAATTCCAAAAATTTCCCAAACACTTGGGAATCTCTTCTTAGGTCATTTCTGACCTTTGGAGTTGATTTCAAGGAGTTTGGGCTTCATTTGGATCAAAATCACAAAAGGCCCTCTAATTAAGTAATTTTCAAAATTCATTAAGTACATAAACTTCAAACCCTCATAACTAATTCAAGAAAAATTCAAATTGAACAAACTCACTTGCATTCAACTCATAATAATGTCTAATATTTATCAAAAATATTAAATTCCAGAAATCTGTAATATTTCAAAAAGTCAACAAATTGGTCAAACCGTAGTTAAAAACTAGTTCGAAACTTCAAACCTTTGTAGTAAAATGTAGAAAAATCCGATTTCAACGTACTTACCTTCTAACTGATCGTAGTAAGGTCTAGTATTTTAATAAAATACAAACATTCCAGAAAACACCCTTAATTGATTTGTTTAATTTGATTGCGCATTAGAACTCCTACTTTTCTAGTCTTTTTATTCGCATGCCGTATTTGGTTTGACCTGGAATTCGAATTTAGGCTCTTAGGGGTCTGTCAAAAATTCTTCTACTTTAATTAAATAAAATTTTTAAGATAAGATAGAAACTCTAAACGGTCCTAAGAAGTAAGCTCGGACTCGCCGAGGGTTTTTCATCCATCATATTAAATCTTCTCTATCTTGTTAGGCATCTCCCCGCCTGCGGGTTCTGGCAGACCACCTGGCCTATGAGGGTGCCGATCTGTCAAGGGGATGTTATGCAATCTCTAGGGAAAAACCTATTTTCTAAGCCAAAATTTTTAAACTGCTACATACTGATTTTGCATTTAATCGAGTCGATTAGCAAGCATCGCATTAGTAACAAATTAAAAGGAGTCTAATATTTAATTGCATTTATTTAGACATCAAACCCAACATAAGTCTAAGGGGTCAATTAAGGATCTGCTCTAGATGTCAACCCCATTCCTTTATACTTTTCTAATTAACGTCCCTACCACTCTACAAAAAAGACCGGACTCAAATTTTAAAATCGTTTAGGTGGTTTAGCTGGCTCCCCAATCTAGGCCGGCGTAAGACCAACTCGCATTACACTAGCTAGGTTCGGGGCACTAACTTTTAGTGCCCAATTTAGTTTTAGGTTCCGAGGCTGGCCCGGGCCATAAGACCTCAACTTCTGGGAATTGAATCCCACTTTCTAATAAAAATGACCATTCAAATTAAAGAATCTATTTCAATCAAATTTAAGCCCAACATTTAGGATAGGCTGGAGTGTTTCTGAAGTGATTCAGAATCTCAAAACACTCCCTACTCCTCTTCCTTTGACTTTGAAAATAACTGTTCAACATTGAACCAATCCCACTTGAAATTCTAAACCTTAACTTCCTTTGATACCTAACTTTGAAATCATAAATAAAATTTACACCGCTATTTTAATTGAGAGTTTTCGTAGGAAATTCCGATTTTCTACGATGTAATTAACTACGAGGGCTTGCGCTCGTAGGAGATTTAGTAACCCAGATCTAATTTTCAAAATCAAAGTCTTTCAAAATTTCTAATTAATTATTTTTGGGAAATTTAAAATACAACAATCATTATCGTCATTTTCAAACGATCGATGATGATTGATATCTTCTTTCTTTGGAAAGGTATATCAATTATTATCGTGGGTTTGATTTTGAAATTAATGATCTTTCATCCAGATTAGCATAGCCAAACAATTTTGAATTTGACTACAATAATTTGGATTACTTTAAAATTTTGAAATTTGAACCAATTAGTGAATGATATTCTCCCTGTTTGGGATGATATATCGTTCCTAATGTTGTGTTAGATTTCAAAACTAAAATTCAAAATTTAATCTTCCCAAAGATAATTGAATATTTTTCAAAACTATATATATACTTAAATGATATCTTTTTTTAATCAAAACAATAGTCATGTAATAAGATATTAAGTCTAGATTGCTTAACTTGGTTAGTCCCTTCATAAGTTATACAAAGTCTATCCCATATGTCTTTTCCACTTTTGCAAGTGGAAACCCACCTATAGTCTTCTGACTTAAGTGCACAAAATATGAAACCAATTAATGATTTGTAGAAAGTTTTAAAAATATTTTTTCAACCATAAAAAAATTACTTGTAGTAAGTAAATTTGCAGCAGAAATAAAAAAGATACAAAGGTTTATAGTGGTTCGGTCAAACACGACCTACATCCACTCCCTGAAGCCTCCCACTTCACTTATTGCACTATTACCAAAATGACTCTCCTTTTACTCCCACAGCAAGGCGGGGAAGCCTTTATAAAACTCTCTTCCACCAATTCTCGGTGTGATAGAGACCGTCTTCCTTTTATACTTTCCAAGTGTAGGTAGAGAACCTTCATCCTTTCACACCCTCTAAGTGTTGGCATAGAACCTTTGGCTGTTCATACTCTCCAAGTGTCAGCAAAGAATTGAATCTTCTTGAAAGATCTTCACACGAGCAATCTATACAGATAAGAGAAAGAGTGAAGAAATATAAATCACACACAGAGATCATTACCTTTGAGTAACCTTATGAATCCTTCATGCTCTACTAAGAAGAAATCTCTCTCAAATACTCTCTCCTTCAATTCCCCTTTTCAAATCATGAAAACCAGATGAAAAAAGATTAAGTGTGAATTTTTAGTGGACCTTTTATACAAAAGACATGAAAAACCATATAAAAAACTAAAATTTTCAAATTTGACCATCCACGATCATACCGTACGATCGTATATTCGTACGTATGAACAGTTCAAATACTGTTGTGTACAAACTCATTGTGAATCGGTATGAAATCATTTCATATTCGATCATTATTCAGTACGAACAGTGTTCGTCCGGTACAGATAAATTTTTTTTAAAGTTTGTAT
Source organism: Dendrobium nobile (assembly GCA_022539455.1). Taxonomy (NCBI): domain Eukaryota; kingdom Viridiplantae; phylum Streptophyta; class Magnoliopsida; order Asparagales; family Orchidaceae; genus Dendrobium; species Dendrobium nobile. The sequence continues at coordinate 47,752,271 of CM039729.1, forward strand.
GTACGAACCGTCAGGATGAAATGAATGAAAATAGACAATAGCTCTTCATTCTGGTACGATAAAAAAATATTGTTCATATGATCTTTGTTCGAGGATAAACTAGAGGCCATCATCCTGGCACGATTAAAAAATATCATCCTTATGATCTTCGTTCGAGGACAAACTAGAGACAATCATCCCGGTACGATAAAAAACATCATCCCTATAATCTTCATTTAAGTTTGAACCAGAGACCATCAACTCGATAAGATCAAAAATATCATATGTACGAACTATACTTAGAAAAATCTTTATCATTTATATTCGCTCCATTGCTCGTTGGGGAAAATAACTGACCAGATTATCCCGTATGAAATAGTATCGTACTATACGATCAATTTAAAAATATGAATTTTAAAACTCTCCCATGGTATGTGTGTTCTCAGTTACTCAATTACAATCAGATTCTCTTAGACTCATTAAAATGAAAAATACAGACTTCAATGTACAATACACTCTAAACTGATCTTGATTTGAAGTCTTCAATAATCTAGAGTATGATTTCTCTAAAATATTAGTACACACAAGAGCAAAACAATTCTTCTAAAAATATGTTAGGATAAATAATAATCAAAGTAATAATATTTGGAATTATAAAAAACATATAAGTTATAAGAATATGAAATATGCAAAACTAAATAGCAACTATCTCAACACATATGTGATAAAATACATGGTCCATTATGATTTTCAAAATTTGATTTAAAAATATATATAATTCCAATTCTTCTTTCAACTTCTAGAAACTCAAACTCAATCAAATAGTTGGTAAGCTGATTTTCACCTTCAAGAAGGGTTTATCTTGCAAAGAGATTGATATTGGGAGTATATTTCAGTTTGGTTTAGGATTTCAAAATGTTGAGTTATCAATGAATATAGAGAAACTAGTTGACCTAAATGCTACTAAATTGGTAAGCCCTATGCTAGAATTTGTTATAAGGTCTGGGGATGAATCCCTCAATCCTAATGTGGAGGAAGGAGAGTCAAAAGCTCTTATTGAGATTGTTGGAGTAAAATCTATTTTAGAGGAAGGAACAAATTATAAGATTTTGTTTACTAGTTAAAATCAAAGGAAGAACAATTTAAGAAGAGTTAGGAAGAAGATTGCAAAATCAAGGAAAGTTTATTGAAGTTAAGACTCTAAGGCTAGGTAGAGCCAGAGGCTAATGAGGATCTGCCTATCCCCTCCTCCTCCCCACTCCTTAAAGTGAGTCATTTCTACCCCTTAGCTACTACTACAAGGGAGGAGATTTTGAATAGGATAGCTAGTTTCCCATCATGCCCGATAGACTACTTGACCAAGAAGATTCCTAAAGAAAAATAAATCTGAAGGCCAATAATGTTGAAGAATATAATTCATAATTGTGCTTCCCCAGTGGGGTAGACTAAGGAATAATATGTTAAGCACCTGAAAGGAGTCATCTCCCACTACTTTGAGAAAGAAATTTTGAAGGAGGAGAAGTCTTAAGTTAAAGATTTGACTCCCTAGTATGTTAGAAGAAATAAGAAGTTTGTATGATAGCTGTTGACTTTTATGTTGGTAGATGGTTACAACTAGGTGTCATGCCCTTCATCCTCTAAAATGAAGGGTATTATACTTATTGAACCTAAAAGGACCCTCCATTATACTAGCAGACTGTCAATCCCCTTAACAAAATTTGTAATGCTGGTCTCAAAAGTGGTGAAAACCAAGGAGGATTCTAAAGTTAAAGGAATAATTAAAGCCAAGGGAAAGAGGCCCAAGTCCCAGAAAGAAAGTGTATCCCTATGAAGATCAGTAGAGTAAATATTCCTCCACCCTTAGTTAGGTCATCTCAGCCTTCAATTAAGTTCTAAAAATACAAATCACTGTTGTCCATACCCTAGTTGATTCCGTGGATGCCCCAGTTGATGTTCCAATTTTTAATTTGATTGATGTATCAGTTACTGATCCAATTGATATCTCATTTGATGTCTTAATACATGTCTCAGACATTCTTTCTAAGATTCCACCTGTTGTTCCTAAGCTCCCAACTCAGGGATCTGAGGACTTTACCATGCCTGATATTGGAGCTATCACTCTCCAAGCCCCTGCATCACCTCCCCTAAGGTAGTTGTCTCTCACTCTGTTAGGGATGCCACCCTTCAAACTACCATCCTCGGGACAGTCGAAGGGGTGGGGATAATTCAAGATGAAAACTAGGAAATAATTGAACAGTTAATGAGAGAGCCCTTGATGGTTGATGATCTTAAGCTATAAGCTATTATTTCTAAGTTACAAGATAAGGAGTTTTATGATATGATGGATTACAAAGGCTACATACCCATCAACCCTGAAGTACTAAGGGACTGACCATTCAATGAGGTGATACAGGAGATTAAGGATATCATGATGAAAAAAGAAGTTGAAGAAGCATTTGATCAAGAGCTAGATGACCTGTTGATGGATGAAGATATACTCGTTAGTAACATTTATATAGTTAAGATTAGAGCTTCAGTCAAGGAGGGTGAACCTAGCAGACCCCATTCTAGCAGAGATGAAACTTTAGTGGAAGATGATTCAAACTTAAATAGTTTAGTGAGAACAAAAGAGGATGATCAATATATCAAGAAACTAGAAGCTCAAGTCATTAACATGTTGTCATAAGTTAGATAAATGCAAGAAATGCTAGCTAAGAAATAGGAGCCATTTTTCATTTTAATTGAGTATTGAAATTTTGATATTTTTATTAAATACTAGACTCCTAAAGTGAATAATTAGGCACTAATTTTGCTGGATTTAGATTTTTTTAGATTAAATTATGATTTTTTTAAGTTTTCATTCAAACTTTAACTATAATTGATCAAAATATTGACTTTTTGAATTTGACTTATTTCTGGTGCATTGGTATTTTTAATAAATATTAGACCCTAAATGGAGTCTAATGCCTTTAAGTTTTTCTAATTTGTAATTTTGAATAGTTAATTATGAATTTTTAAAGTTTGAGTATTTAATTTAATTTTTAAATCGATTAACTAAAAAGGCTTTTAATGATTTTGCTCAAAACTAATTGCGAACTTCATGAAATCACTCCCAAATGTCAAGAATGACCCATATAAGTGTTTTTGAAGTGTTTGAGAATTATTTAGAATTTTAAAATTTTAACTATTTAATTTAATTAAATATTTGTTTTTCTTAAAAATTAAATTAAGCTCAAATAAAGTGTCCAATAAAGAAATTTTCAATTTACCTTGGTAGAGTGCTACATTTTTAAGAGTTTGATATATTATTTGAAATTTTTAGATTTAATTTAAATTAATTATAATTTTTGATATTTTGGGTACTAAAAATAACTTAATTTTAACTTACCTATATTTTTGAGCTAAGGGGCTCCAAATCCAGTGAAATTTGAACCTAAGGTGTATGACATAACTAAGTTTAATGTTGCCAAGTTTTATCCATATTAGGTGTGTATAGAATTTTCTAAGAATTTTCTAAATTATCAAGGCATAATCCTTAATTGTTTTTTCTAGGTGTTAATAGTGTTCCAATGGATTTGAATCTTTATCTAGCTAACCCTCATATAAATACAAGCACACCGTAGCAAAGATAGCCTGATTCTACAAATTTGAAGAGTTATAAAATTTTAATGTAATGGGTCCAAAATGTATCCATTGATAGTTCGTTAGGGATGTTAGGCCCTATAGAACTGGCCCAAGACTAATTAAAAGAGAGAGGTGATTTTGAAAAGAAGAATCTTTTAAATAAAGACAAAAACCAAAACCAAAATCACCACAAAAAAGTGCGGAAGAAAAATAAATGCGGAAGTAATAAAAAGAAAAGAACACACCGGATTTATAGTGGTTCGGTCAAACCTTGACCTACGTCCACTCCTTGGAGGCACCCTCCAAGTATTGCACTACAAAAGTGTCTCTCCTTTAGCCCGCACAGCTAGGCGGAGAAGCCCTTACAAAATCACTTCCACCTTCCCCGGTGCGGCGGAGTCGCCGGGTCCTTTGACACCAAAGAGATCTTCTTCTTTGGTGAACTTACCTCGAGACAAGCCTTGAATCCGACGGTATTCAGGTGCGAGCTTGCCGGAGCAACCGTGTGGATCCCCCTCCACACTCCCTTGAGTCCCCCCTCACAGGATCTTCTCCCTCTCTCAAACTCCACCCTTTCCTCACTCCCTTTCAAGCTTTCTCTTCAAGTTTCCCCCACAAGAACGAAGCTACAATGGCTGCCAAAGACACTTACAAAGTACCTTGCCATAGCTTAAATAGAGGCTCTCAAAACGAGCTCATTAATGCAAGTTGCCGCCATTATCGTCCAGGACGATAGCCAAATCGTCCTGGCCGATTAGCACAAATATGAGGAAAATCGTCCTGAATATCGCCCTGAAATGAAGCTGGACGATGTCTAATCATCCCGGCCAATCTTACGATCGGCCTGGACGAAATCCCCATTGATTGCTTTCCAAAACTGCTTGAGAAATTTTGGAAAAATTGACCTGGATCGGCCAGGCCGATATTTTATAGTCCAGGCCGATATACCAGGCCGATATCCAAAAATAAGATTTTCCTAAGTAGATATGGCGGCAGATTCTTGCTGTATTGAGCCGATCGTCCCGGCCGATATAAAATCGTCCAGGACGATGTGTTTTGCATAAAGACGACTGCTTTAAAGAGGATGCCCTAATTAGGATTTCTACTTTTGTCAGATCGTCCCGGACGATGTTACCAAAAATAGAAAACTTTTAGGGCACAATAGAAAATCTTCCAAGATACAAATCATCAGATGCCACACCAAATACAATAGACTCAAGAAAGGAAAAAGATTACAAACTGACACAGGCCTAGTCTACCCAATCTTGAGCTGGTTCCATATTGCAGTCTGATAGTGTGGATCTGAAATGTTAGTAGAAAGCAGTCATAGAGAAAAAGAATGTTTGCTATCATCAAAATCATAAGCCATAGATCTGCAACATCCATTACTTTATAAATTCACCCCACAAAAATCTATTGAGCATCCAATCCTAAGAAAAATGTAGTAGATGCCAAAGGTGCTCAAAAAAGTTTCACCAAAATTTGTGTCTAGTTTGACCACTAGATTGTTAGAAAATGGACAAAAATTTATTTAAAACAAGTTGAATAACTCATAATTTAATAATAAAAAACCTTTAAATTTAATTGAAATAAATATTAAGTGTTAATAGCTTCTCAATGACACCAAAATCACTTAATTTGGTGAAAAAAATTAAATTTTTGAAATTTTGAAAGTTTTTAAATGAATTTCAGGTGAAATTGCAATTGACGCCATTCTGCCAAACATTGGCAATGATTGAAGGAAGAAATGGTGGTGTCACAGTGGCTGATACGTGGCGGCCATTGATTTGACACTTGCCTCATGATTATGGATCACTTAAATGAGTTAGCACTCATTTAAGCCATCAGATTGTCCGCAGAATGAATGAGTGCCTGAGTTGCAACCATGTAGGCACCCGAAGTTTAATTTGGCACGCATTTAAATCTAGCTAGAGAATGTGTGTGGTTATGTTGATCATGGGCCATACGATTACGATGAGAAATGATTGAACAATTGTGATTGATCAAGCCCTTTTAGTTTAAAAATGAACTAAATCTTTAAATACTTATAACTTTAAAAAAATGTTCCAAATTCAATGAAATTTGTAACACAAGCTCATGGCAACAAGAACTTACATTGCCTGGAGTTTGGATGCTCCAAACAATGAGAGTTTTAATAAATTTCAAATTGAAATCTAAACAAAATGTGGAGGTATCTCCCCAATTAGTAGACAAATTTTGAGTTCTTAAGCTCCTTTTACTCATGGGTAAGTCCTCTCTAACTTTGTAGAAGGCTCCATAAGAAACTTACAGCTCGATTAAAAGTTGTTGAAGCAAATCCACTTTCTTTCACCATTAATCACAATCAAATGGATGATTGGGATTGATTGAATACACTTGAAGCTTGATTGAAGGTTGATTGAAGGCTGTGCTGTAATTGATGTTTGGGCTGAGAACTAGATTAAAAGTTGATTGAGGATTGGATTAGAATATTATTGGAGTCTTGATGGTTGACAACTAGATGATTATCTACCATTAAGTCACCAAGAAGGAGTCTAGATAGTTCTTAATGATCTCATACAAAGGATTAACCAATGAACCCCTAATATGTGTAGTAGAATAAAGTTCTACTGCATATATTGGTGTTAACCAAATAAAAGGGTAAAATTTGGAATTTATATTCTAAGGGAATAAAGCCTCTAGCCTTAGCAAATCAATGTTGAAATGATACTAAGGTAGTGCCACAAAGGGGTTTCTTTATTACTAGCAAATCTAATCTTGACAAAAGGAAACACATAACCTTAAGAAAAAGAAGACTTGATGATCATGTGGGGAGGTCAAGTATGCTCATCACAGAGGATCAAGGCTGAGTTAAAATGAGGATGGTCACACGAAGGGCATGCTCTATCACTAGTGGATCTAATCCTTAGGAAAGGAAGCACTTAAACTTAAGGAAAAGAAGACTGGGTAATTATGTGGGGAGGTCAAGTATGCTCACCATAGAAGATCAAGATTGGAGTTAAAATAAGGATAGTGTCATAAAGGGCATGCTCCATCACTAGTGGAACTAATCCTAAGGAAAGGAAGCACCTAATCTTATGGAAAAGAAAACTAGATGATCATTTGGGGAGGTCAAGTATGCTCACAAAAGATGGTCAAGGTTGGAGTTAAAAAAAGGATGGTTCTACGAAAGGCATGCTCTATCACTAGTGGATGATCATGTGGAGAGGTCAAGTATGCTCACCACAAATAATTAAAACTAGAGTTAAAATTAGGATGGTTCTACGTAGGATATGCTCCATTACTAATAGATTTAATCCTAAATAAATAAAGTACCTAAAGTTAAGGAAAAAGATGGTTGGATGATCATGTGAGGAGATCAAGTATGCTCAACACAGAGGATCAAGGCTAGAGTTAAAACTAGGATGGTGCCATGAAGAGCATGCTCCCTAACTAATGGATCTAATCCTAGGAAAGAAAGCATTTAAACTTAAGAAAAAGAAGACTGCATTATAATGTGAGGAGGAATCTTGCTCACAACAAATGATTGAATTTGGATTTAAAACTTTGATGGTGCCATAAAGGGCATTCTCCATTGAAAGTTCGTTAGGGATGTTAAGCCCTATGAACTTAGTCCCAAGCTAACCAAGAGGGGGGGGGGGGGGGGGGGGGGGGGGGGGTGAATTGGTATTTTAAAAACTCTTTTCACAAAGAAAAAATTGCATAAACCAAATCTCACCACAAGAAATAAATGTGGAATTAAAAGTGCGGAAGCAAGAAAAAGAACACAGAAATTTATAGTGGTTCGGTCGACTCGACCTACGTCCACTCCTTGAAGGCACCCTCCAAGTATTGCACTACAAAATGTGACTCTCTTTTAGCCCCCACGGCTAGGCGGAGAAGCCCTCACAAGAACCTCCTTTTTTCCACCCCGGCAAGGCAGAGAACCTAACTCCTTTTGCTTCCTCCTGAAGCTGGCAGAGAACCACAACCAAGAGCAAACTACTTACCTCTACTGACCCTTCCACAGATGAGAAACTCTAGACGAAGAATGAGTAGAGCGATCCTTGAAGCAACCCTTGTGAATCCCCTCACAAGCTCCCCCTCACAAGATTCTCTCTCTCTCCATCTCTCTCTTTCTCTCCTCAAGGTCTTCTCAGGTCAAGGCAGCAGCCAAAGGTCTTAAAAAACGTTGAACAAGAGCTCTTAAATAGAAGAGCTTCAAAGGAGCTCATTAATTACAAGTAGCCGTCTTTATCATCCAGGCCAATATGTACATCAGCCTGGCCGATCAGTACAAAACTCAGAAGATCGGCCAGAGCATCGCCCTGGATACACTCCTGGATGATTGAATTTTGGCTTGATCATCTAGGACGATCTCACGATCGTCCGGGCCGATTAGTACAAATCCCATCAGATCGGCCAGAGCATCGCTCTGGATGGACTCCTAGACGATTGAAATTTTGCTTGATCGTCCCGGCCGATCTCACGATCGTCCTGGCCGATCAGTTCAAATCAGAGGCAAATCAACCTGAGCATCGCCCTGTTTTTGAGCTGGCCGATATTTATCGTCCTGAAGTAACTTAAGGTTATTAAATAGATCGTCCTGGCAGATCCTGCGATCGTCCAGGATGATATGATCGTATCAATCATCCTTAATTACTCTCTTGTTTTCCTGATCAATTAAGGCATAATTTGGTAATTTCGTTTAGGCCGATCAGTGGATCGTCCTGGCCGATAATTTAAAAATACAGTATACCTTAATTGTCTATGCCGGCTACTTCTTTCTATTTTGAGCTTATCGTCCTGGCCGATACACGTATCGTCCAGGCCGATATGTTAATGACGGCTGCCTTAATTAAGAATCCTTATTTAGACTTTCTGTTTTAAGCCTGATCGTCCAGGACGATGTAAATATCATCTTGGCCGATGTGAGCAAAAATAGAAATTCTAAGTCTCTCAAGTGTGTGTGTGTAGGGTTACTTAACATTAGTATCTTTGACCATTACAAGTAGACTCAAAAGGTGAAAAACAAAAGTACAGACTGTCTCAACCCTAAACCTACGCAATCCTGAACTGGCTTCTTCTTGATCGTCCGATCTTCGATTCCTGAAAAGTTAAAAGCAACAAGTAGTCTAAGAGAAATAGTGTTTGTCAATCATCAAAACATAAGCCATGAAAAAATAGATTTGCAACATCCATCACTAGCGGATGATCATGTAGGGAGAAAGCATACTAACCATAGATGATTGAATATAGATTGAAACTTGGATGGTGTCGTAAAGTGTGTTTTCCATCACTAGAAAATAATCATGTGAAGATGAAGCTTGCTCATCAAAGTTTATTGAATTTGGATTGAAAGTAGGATGGTGCCATAAAGGGCATTCTTCATCACTAGTGGATGTTCATGTGGGTAGATAGTTTGCTGACCATAAAGCAACAAATTTAGATTTAAACTAGAATGGTGCCACCAAGAACATGCTCAATCAATAGTAGATGATTATGTTTGGGGGGGGGGGGGGGGGGGGAGCTTGCTCATTACAAAGGATCAAAAAAGGATTGAATCTACAATGGTGCAACAAAGGGTGTGCTCCATCCCTAGGGGAGATGGTGCTGTAAAAGGCATACTACATCACTAGTGGATGATCATGTGGGGAGGAAGCTTTCTCACCACAGAGGATCAAATCTGAATGAAAATTAGGATAGCGCCATAAAGGGCGTGCTCCAACATTAGTAGATGATCATGTGAGGAGGAAGATTTCTCACCATACAGGATTGAATCTGGATTGAAACTAGGATGGTATTTTAGAGGGCTTGCTCCATCACTAGTGGATTCAATCCTAAGGAAAGAAGAACCTAACCCATAGGAAAAGAAAGGTGGATTCTAGGATTTGATGTTTGTCTTTAGAGAAATTTCAAATTTGATTTAATTTTCTTTAGAATTTGGAGAGTTTTGAATTTAAATTTTTTTATTTGAAGAATTTTCTTTGATGTTAAATATGATACTCATCTCGCATGGTACTTGTTGAAGAACTAACCCAATACTAAGAAATATCAAGTCATATCTTCATAATCAATCAATTGATATGAACTTCACTTAAATATCTTCATGATGAGCAATCTATTCAACATTAATATTAATTTTTCAATAATTCTGTGATGGACTTAAATAGATCTTCCAAGAACTAAGATCAAGTCTGTCGCTTGGAAAGTTCTAGGGTGAAATAACTTATCACAAGCTTGAATCATCCATGACTTATATAATTTCAAATTTTGTTCAGCTTCAAGGTATCTTCTTTGGAGGCCCTTGAGCTCCTCCAATCAGAGTTGGTTACTTTTCTAAGTTGTAATTTGATTTTTAATGATAATTCTCAATGATGGAATTATAACTCTAGAAGGGAATGGCCTTGGATCCAACATATAATGTAATTTTGTATACTGGATTCTAAAGAAAATGATGCCTACAAGTTAGGGCATACACATATCCCTCAAGAATGAGATTTGAATTCTTATCAGGAGTAGAAGATTCATTATTTTTCTTGAAAAAATCTCCTTTTAACTATTTGGACCCTGGTAGAATAGCAAATAGGAACAAATTCTCAGGTATAGTGAGAGTAGAGTGACTCCAACTAACCTAAAATGGGCTAAGGGTTTAAATTTTGTTAAACTAGATCAAGTTCCATAGAAACTAAATTGGGGGACTCCCTTATATAATTTTTTTTTCAAATTTAAATTGAGTTCAAAAGGTTTAGCTTAGAGAGAAAATTTTAATTTTTTCAATTCTCTTGCATGACATCTTTCTATATCTGATAGACTATTCATATATGATGATAAATCTAAATTCAGGATTTTTAAAAGTCAAGTGTCTAAGGATGAAGGGGTTTTCTAAGATTTAATAATTAAAAAAGAAGGAAGCCTCTTTCTTTCGTTGGTGGTGCACATTGCACATTTTTTAATTTTTTGGCACACTTTTGCATCTTTTGAGTTTTTGGCGCACTTTATGAGTACTTCGATTTTGGAGCATTTTATGCATCTTTTGATTTCCTTGGCTCACTTTGCGCATCTTCAAATGTTCATTTATTTTGATAAGATGCTTTGCTTTCTTTAAAATCTTGATTGCTATCTTTTATTAATGATAAGATTTTTATCAAGTTTAAAAGAAGAAAACTCATTCTCTTATGCAAGGAAGAATAATCCTTAAAGTAGAGCTAATCTTTTGATAAGAATATCAACTTGACTAGGAAAATCATTGAATATATTTAAAATATGCAAGAAAATTCTATTAAGATAGGAAATTACGAGAAGATTGAGAAGGCTTTAATTTCTAAATTTAACTTAAGTTTGACATATATTTTAATTCAAAGATCAAATCAATCCATACAAGTGGTGGGAGAGGGGCCTTTAAATATCTAGTGGATTCAACTACACTTCTCCCATGTTTATGACCTAAAGTAAAGATCAATTTTCATAGAAAATGATGAATCGACTGTCTCAAAAATCTTGACCTAGTACACTTAAGATATGATTTGCTTTAATGATAAATTGCAAATCTAGGTGGCAAGATCAAATTAAAATGAAATTATATTACTAAAATCTCTTAGGATGAGGAGACTGTCACGAGGTCTCCACTACCCCTAGTTAATGCAGCATCATTTTGCAATAAGGAAACTGAATTTATCATAATATGACCCCATTTAGAAGTTAAATTTAGATAATTTCATTATCCGATATGATCTTAGATTCTTTGCTACTCTTTAATTGCTAGTGACCTAGCAATTAGAAGAGTGGCACCCCTAGTAGTCTCTATACCTCCTCCTTTATAAATGAAATAATAAGGCATGTATAATAATGTGATCTAATATCCTCTAATAGAGTGGACGGGTCATAACCCTAAATTGAGGATCTATAGCCTATCGCTGGTGATTGCTCATTTTAGGTTTAACTAATCTTTTTTTATGTAATAATCAAAAGGGAACGATGGAGATCACTCTATCATTCTCACAAGCTCCTTCCCCAGAGTAATAGAAAGATGGTGGAAATAACATCCGTTAAAGTGGGAGGTGGGTTTAAGGAGCAACAAACTCTCAATTATCCTCAGATTTGACTTGCTTTAAGGCTTCTGACTTCACAATCTCTCTAGCCTTAATGATTTTATTTTGTACTCTATATAATAGTTCTTCTTGTAGTTTTCACTAGCAAAGAGTGTGCTAGAACTTTACCCAATCTCAAAATTGGTGGTCTTTTATATATTATTATTAATTTTTTATTATTATCCTCCCAAATAGAGGGTTTAGTGGGCAAGGGGGTGATATCAACCTCTATTTTGGAGATGGGGGAGTCAGATCCTATCTCTAAGGTAATCTCTATTAAGGGGACATCCATTTGTGTCCCAAAAGATAGATCAATAATTCTTTCCCCCATTAACTAATGATTTAAAGTTTTGAAATCCTAACCCAAATTGAATTGAACTAACATATGTAGTTTCTTCTATAGTCATGTTGTTGCTTAGTGAGAAGAAAATTTTTCCAACCATTTCCGTTTATTTGATTTTCTAAAATTAACAAAAGGAGACTTAAATTAGTTGATTTTGAAATAGAATTTAATTTTGAACTTGGTTAATTTTCTTTAAAGTTTTAAACTCAACATGTTGAGTTTTCACCCGACATGAGGGTTCATAAAATTGACATGAAAATCTTAAGAATTTACTTGACTCATTCATTTCACCAACATGGGGTGAATTGTTAATACCTAAATTTTGTTAGAGGGTTTTGAATTTTGAAATTGAGATTTAAAACTTTGATAACGATGTTAAGCCCTTATGAACTAGTCCCGAGGCTAACCAAGAGGTGGGGGTGTGAATTGGTATTTAAAATATTCTTTAAGCAGAATCGCAAACACAACCAAACAATCACCATAGAAATCCAAGTGCATAAACTAAAGGTGGAAGTACAATAAGAAAGAACACACAAAAATTTTATAGTGATTTGGTCAACATGATCTATGTCCACTCCCCGGAGCTTCTCCTCCGAGTATTTCACTAAAATTAGTATCTCTCCTTTTCCCCCCACAGAAAGGCTGAGAAGCCAGTACAAAAACTCTTTTCTACCAACCCTAGTGAGGCAGACAACCAAACTCCTTTTGCTTCCTCTTGAAGCAGGAAGAGAACCAAACTCCTTTTGCTTCTTGCAGAAGTAGGCAGAGAACCTAACTCTTTTTTATTCCACCAGAAGCAAGCAGAGAAGCACAATCAGTTCCTAAAATAGACCTATATAGAACCCTCAAGGAACCAAGGATGACAATTATAGAAGATGAGGTAGATCCTTGCTTGGAGAAACCTTTATAAAACCCCTCACAAATTCTCCCTCACAAGATCCTCTCTCTCTCTCTCTCTCTCTCTCCCCCTTGCTCTCCCTCTCCCCTTAGCTCTCTCAGGTCAGGACAACAGCAAAATATCTTTTCTTGAGAAAAAAAAGAGATCTTTTAAATAAGGGCTCCAAATTAGCCCTAATTATAAATTAATCATCAAATATCGTTTAGGACGATAATACTATCATCTTGTATGGTTAGTTCAACTTGAAAAATATCATTTAGACAATCACTCTGGATGGATGTCTAGATGATAGAAAAATAAATAGATTGTCTAGGCCAATTAGTACAAAACAACGAATATCGTCTAGAACGTCGCCCTGAATGGATGTATGGATGATGCAAAAATAACTTGATCATCCATGACAATCTCCTGATTATCCCAAATGATTAGTTAAAATCAATAAAAATCATCTGGAGCATCACCCTAAAAGGAACCAGGTCATTATTTTTTTATCCAGAAAGTACTAAGGTTTGTGAACCGATCATCCCGACCGATCCTACGATCGTCTAGGATGTTATGATCGAGAAATCAAATCATAATTGCTTTCCTTAATTACCAGATTAATTTAGGCATAATTTCACTGCATCGTCCATGATGATGTCCAAAAATAAAAGACACCTAAGTAAATTTGGAAGCTGATTCTTTCTGCTTTGAGCCATTCATCCTGGCCTATGCTAATATCATCCAAGAAGATGCACTTAATTACAAATGCCTTTACCAGGATGCCCTAATTAGGGTTTCTATTTTTAACTGATTGTCTAGGATGATTTGTTGATCATCTCAGATGATGTGATTTAGTATAAAAAACAATTAAATATTAAGAAATTTTCCCCCAAGTGTGTGTGTATAAGGTAGAAAGTTCATCAGGGATGTTAAGACCTTATGAACTAGTCCTGATGCTAACCAAGAGGAGGGTGAAAAAGTTCTTTTAATTAAAAGAAAATTCTTTTTCTATCTTACAATGGAAATGAATTAAAATAATAATAAGAAGATTAATCATAGATTTCACCAAAATAGTTAATCATAGTAAAAATAAAGTGCAGAAAATAATAAGATAGAATAAACCAGATTTATAGTGGTTTGGTCCAAACTGACCTATGTCCACTCCTCAGAGGCATCGTCCATGTATTACACTAAACCTTTAGTGTCTCTTCTTTAGCCCCCATAGCTAGGCGGAGAAGCCCTTACAAAATCACTTCCACCATCCCTGGTGTGACGAAGTCACCAGGTCCTTTGACACCAAATAGATCTTTTTTTTCCCAAAACTTCTCTCAAGATGAACCTTGAATTTGATGGTAATAAGGTGCGAGCTTGCCAGAGAAACCGTGTGAGCCCCCCTCCATACTCCCTTGAAATCCCCTCCAAGGATCTTCTCCCTCTCTCAAAGTTCACCCTTCCTCTTTCCCTTTCAAGTTCTTTCTTCAAGTTTCCTCAAGAAGAATGAAGCTTCAGTGGCTTCCAAAGACACTTTCAAAGTCTTTTACAAAGCCTAAATAGAAGAGCTCCAAATTTTCTCTTAATTGCAACAAATCAACATTATCATCCAGGACGATATTCAGAACATCCAGTACGATTAGTTCAAATTATAGAGCATCAGCCAGAGCAACGCCCTGATTATATGTTTGGATGATGGAAAAGTAAACTGATCGTCTGGAATGATTTGCATAAAAAAGGCACATATCATCCAGAGCATCACCCTGAATGGAGCCAGGTCGATTATTAATCAGCCAAGAAGAACTAAGGTTTGTCAACTAATTATCCCAATAGACCCTGTGATTGTCTAGGATGATATGATCGAGCAATCAAACTTTAATTATTTTCCTTAATTGATAGATTAATTTAGGCATAATTGTACTGCATCATTCAGGATGATGTCTAAAAATAAAAGATGCCTAAATAGATCTAGCGATAGATTCTTTTTTATTTAAGCCTATCGTCCCGGCCTATACTAATATTATCTAGGACGATATGCTTAATTATGGCTACCTTAACCAAGATGCTCAAATCAGGGTTTCTATTTTTAACTAATTTTCTAGGCCAATTTTTGGATCTTCCTAGATGATATGATAAAAAATAGAAAACTCTAAAAAGCAGATAGAAAATAGAGTGCTAGGTTATAAGAAAGTATACACCCTTACAGGACATGACCAAAAAATACATCAATGAAAATTACAAATAAATCTTGTTCTATAAAATCTTGAGCCTTAATTAGTACAATGTAATCCTGAAATGTTACTATACACACAAACAGAAATATGTTATAAATACATGCAGACAACAGAAAGTGATCCATAATATTTGTTATCATAAAAAATATAAACTCATAAGTTTGAGTTGCAACAAAGGTTACTTTGCATCAGGACCCATAATGTTATAATGGACTCAATAAAAGGTAAAAGACACTTGTTGTACATTACAAATTGACTCAGTCCTAATGTGCCCAATCTTGAGATGGTTTAGTTTGTAGTTTAATCTTATGGACCTAAAACATTAGTAGGCAAGGCAGTTGTAGAAAAATAGAAATGTTTGCTATCATTAAAATTCTATTTGCTGAAATCAGATTCGCAACAATCTCCCCCTTATTGATGATGGCAAATATATAAAAAATAAAGTAGTTTAATAAAAAACAACTTGAAATAAGAAGTTCAAAGTTTTTATTAAGGGATGAATACAGTACAACGAATCAATCACAAAAGAGCGAACACAATACAACATAAAATAGTACAATTATTCCCCCTTTTGACATCATAAAAAGGAGTAGGGAAAAAGAAAATAAATAAAGTAGAAACTACCAAATAGAAGTAAACTACAATAAGGAAAAATAGCATCAAAAAAGCATTCTAAAAGAAGGACAACCCCTAATCATCTGAAGGAGGTGGTGGTGGCAGCAAAAAGAAACTGGAAAGAGTCACAAATTGCTCTCTAAACCAGACCATGTCCTGGTTGTGCTGGTGCTGCTTGTGAGCTACGAATGAGTCAAAGCAAGCAGCATACTCCACATGTTGTTTCTTCTGTGCAGCAACGTATGACACAAAGTGAGTCTCCTAGCTATTGAACCGCTCTACCTTCTGATCCAATTGTGAGTGCTGGCGGAGCTGAGCAGGTGCAGTAACAGGTGTAGGAGCTTCCTCCTCCTTAGCTCCCTTAGCTTCCTCGTGCTCTAGGTGGAGATGAGTACTATGAAGAATGTGGAAGGAGTTGTTTGAGTAGAAGGCATGATGAAAGTTTGGTGGGGTAGGATATTGAAAGTTGTATTTGGATTTGAAGATATAGGTTATAATGTGTCCTAAGGCAAGATTGGGCTTCCTCTTATGTCCTGAATCTCCAATGCTCATTCGGTGCTTAATGTATTAAAAAATCAGATCAGTGGCATTAAATTCACGGTGGGCCAAGATGTAGAAAGTGGCTATCAAAAGGAGTGGATTGATATGAACATGATCACCAGCTTTCGAAAGAACTATGGTACAAAGGACATGTTTGATTGTCCTAACATCTTTGAGTAAGCTGTTAGACTCTCCAACATGATAGGAAGCATTAGTGTTCCTTAGAAAGTGATTGGCAAGAGCCCAGTCGTAGTTGGGGTTATGAGACAAGATGTGAAGCTTATCTCCTGTGGTGGACAACTGTAGGTGCTCATGACAGTCTTGATATGTGATTTTTATAGGGTGCCTATTCACATAAGACTAAAGAGCGGTGAAGGATGAATTGATGCAGAGGCTAGTAAAGAATTCAAATAGTAATTCAAAATTGAATGGGACTGTAAGTTTAAGGAGAAGTGTGAGCAAAAAAGTGGAGGACATAATAAGAGAGAATGCGAGGGTTGACAGTATGGGATAAAGTGATCTCGACTATCTTGTATTGCTGATAGGCGATTTAGTCAGTCACCATAGTAAAATGAGTGTCAAGGGTGACTCTCAAGAAACTTCTAGCAGGCATACGAGATCTTTTTCCACTAGCCATAATCAAGAAAAAAGAAGAGGAAGTACGAACAAGGAGGATTCAAGGAAGGTTACGTGAGGAAAAATATTTGCAATCCACGGTTTAAAAAAAATAGTCCTATCATCCAGGACAATCACAGAATCGTCTAGAATGAATAAATGAAATAAATATGTATAGAATGATTGGTCAAAAAGGTGGTAAAGTCGTCCAGGAAGATCAGATAATGTTCGGGATAATAAGACACAAATAATCATCCCAAGGAGTTAAGCCGGAAGACCATTAAAAAGAATATCGTCCTAACCAATTAGGTGGATCGTCTAGAATAATGCACAATAATGGATCATACCGGCCAAATTTAAATTGTTTAAAGAATTGACACGTGTTCCATCCGGGATGAACATGTGTATTGTCTAGGATGCTCACCAATAATTGATCATACTGGTTGAATTTAAAGTGTTTAAACATATTACCACGTGTATCGTCTAGGATGAACAGGTGGATCATCCGTGACGATTACCAATAATTCAGCAGAAAATAAGAACATTATCTTGGATGAAGAGGATCATCTAGGCCGATCACCAAAAAGTAAGAAGGATATGATCAGATCGTCTAGGTTGATGATACATAGAAAAGTCATATCAGCTGTCAGATGACAGGTTAAGAGTGGATTGGATGTATCATCCAAGAGGGTATAAAAATCATCCAGGATGTTGGAAATAAAAAATTAAAATTCAAGATGTGGATGGAGATGATTAGAGAAGGCCCAAAAAAAGAAATGACAGTAAAAGATAAAATTAAAATACGAAAAAGATTGCAAAAATGATAAAAAAATGAAAACACTTTTTTTTTTTTATTTTTTAATTTTATTTTTAATATTAATCAAGGCATGAATATGATAAATTCTCTATATGATTGAATTTAAAGACTTGTAATACCAATGAGTTATTATCATTGAAACCCAAAAATAGTAGAATAACTGATCCTGTTAACCCTAGCTCAGACTTCTCTCAAGGAAAAATCTACTTTTAAAAATAAAAGATCTAACTCAGAAAAACCAATTGGATAAGCAAAATAGATTCATTCAAAACTTTAATCCCAAAAAAATATCTTATAGAATAATATACCAAAGTAGTTTGTCACAATCATGAAATTTGAAATCAAGCCTTTGAAAAATATCAAGTGGCACAATAATTTTTTGAAGACTTAAAGGTTTAAATGAGAAGGAAGTTTGCATTTTTATGGGCTCATTTTATGTCTCTTATCAATTGATTGGCTCATTTTTTGTTTCTTTTAATTTTTGATACAGTTTGTGTATCTTTCAATTTTTTTCGATAATTATGTATCTTTTCACTTTTCTTTTCTTTTTGGGGCTAATTTTATGCCCTTGTTATATTTTGCAAGCTAGACCCCTTTTCAAAACTCTTTAAAACTCTTATTTTTTGTATATCTTCCAGATATTAAAGAAAAGAAACTCACTCTCTTATATAGGGAAAAATAAACCACAAAACAAAATTAAATTCATATGATAAATGCAATGACAAGATTTTGAAGAATTTGAAAGAAATAAAAAGGCTTTGAACATTATATATAAGATAGATTACTGTAGCAAGATAGAAAAGATCTCAATCGCAAATTTCATTGGTTTATTAGAGATAGACTTTTGTTTAGAAAAGAAATATAATCCGCTAAAATAGATTAGAGGGAGGGAAATAATCAACGGTGTTTCTTCCATTAACTGATTTAGAAATGTCATACATTGACTACAAATTTTTAAAAACAAAAACAAGATATAAAATATCATTTCAACTATAGCCAAAAAGAGAAACTAGCAAAAAAAATAATAACAGAAATGAAACAACTACAAACTAACAACAAAAATAACAAAAAACTAACTCAAAACATAAAAGAAAGAATATAAAATAACAAGCAATAGTGTAGTAAACATGCCAATCAAAATTTATTAAGAAGCAAGTTTATGCAATAAAAAGACATAAGCTTTCTCTATCCAAGTACCACATGCTCTCACGAGGCCTTTCATGAGAGCAAGCCTACAAAATCATTAAACTTCAGATCTAGGAACCCAAATAGGTTTGGGTCCCTTCTTATGAAAAGAGGAATATAATACATTTGTGTTATGTTGTGAATCATGAAATTTGAGTCTCCACACCCAATTTGTACTATGGTGAATAGTGTAAGTGTTTGAAATGTGTCCTAGCATGCCACATTAAAAACATTTAACACCATGAAAAGGATTTACTAATATTTGGGTTATAATTCCTATTCCTAGGTTTTGGCTTTAGATCAAGTATGGGTGTAGTCCTATTTTCTCAAGTGTATTCAATTCAGCTTTAATCTTTGAGTTAGCACTTTCTAAAATAGCATCATCAACATTCAAATAGTGCTCCCTATGCTTAGATTCTTTAATATATGTTTTAAAATCATATTTAAGTGAGGTGTGGGATGCTTTTAATGAATTATTCTCAACAATCAACTCAAAATTCTTTTTATTTAATTCATCAAATTCATTAAGTAATGATATGAGATTGCTATCAATTTGAGAGTGATATTTCAATAAAATTTCATGCTCTTTTTGTAAATTCAATAACTCCAATTTCAAACTAGCATGAGATTTCTTAAGTATCCTATATGATGCATGAATGTTCTCATAAATTTCAAGTAATTGATCATAGGTTGGTTTATATACCTCTTCTTGGTCAAACTGATCAAGATGTTCACCCATTAAGCACAAGTTTGTTGTCTCCTCAGCTTTAGTCTCAAAGGAGTCAGATGAAGAATCTACCTAGAATGCCTTTTGGAACTACTTCATATCCTTCATATACTAGGGTTTCTCCTTATCCTTCTCCTTGCTTGGGTGATCCTTAAGTGTAGGACAATCACCTTAGACTTGTCCAGGCTTCCTGCACTCAAAACAAACAACATTAAAATAATTTTAATAATTTTTTTTTACCCTTTCCTCTGTTTCATTTGTGATGGTACTTGTGATTCTTCCTTAAAAACCTTTTGAATTTCTTAGTGATTAAGGTAATATTATCTCTTTCAGACTTAGAAGAATCAGTGTCCATGTTGTCGGCCTTCAACGCCACAATTTTCTCTTTTTTTTGCTCACCTGCATTAAGTTTTATTTGGTTCACTCCTTGCTCATAAGTAATCAGTGATGCAAGTAAGTTATCAACATAATAAGTATTCAATTCCTTGGATTCAGTAATTACAGTAATCTTAGCTTCAAAAGAAGAAGGAGAACATCTCAAAATTTTTTTGACTCTTTCATAGTTAGTTAGCTCTCTTCCTAAGGCATGCAAGGAGTTGACAATTTGAGTAAACCTAGTATACATATCAAAAATCAATTTAGTAGGTTTCATATGAAAAAGTTCGTAGTCATGTAATAAAATATTCAACCTAGATTATTTAACTTTTTTGGTTCCATCATAAGTAATATACAATTTATCCTAAATTTCTTTACCACTAGCATAAGTTGAAACATGTATATAATATTCCAATTTTAAAGCATAGAAAAAATAATTCAACTTTTTTGCATTCAGTTGAGCTAAATCCCTATCATCAAGAGTCCATTCTATAAAAGGTAGTACATTATTAATGCCATTAGTTTTATGAGACAGATGTGACTAACCAACCTTAATAAGCATCCATATACGATAGTCAATCAATTATAAAAAATGTAGACATATGAGTTTTCCAAAAATTAAAAGGAATATTATCAAACAAAGGTGATCAGGTAATAAAATAACCTTTTGCAGTATTACAATTACCAAAGTTAGCATTGATCAAAATTCAAAAGTTTTTAAAAACAATGATACTACTTAAAAGTTTTATAAGGATGTTAAGCCCTTATGAACAAGTTCTAAGGCTAACCAAGAGGGGAAGTGAATTTGTATTTAAATTTTTTTTTAAGCAGAATCACAAACATAACCAAATAATCACCAACGAAATCAAAGTGGGGAAATTAAACATGGAAGTACAATAAGAAAGAACACACCATAATTTTATAGTGGTTTGGTCAACTTGACCTATGTCCACTCTTTAGAGCCTCTCCTTCAAGTATTGAACTAAACTCAGTGTCTTTCCTTTTGCCCCCATAGTAAGGCAGAGAAGTCCTTATAAAACCCCCTTTCTACTAACCCTGGTGAGGCAGAGAGCCCAACTCTTTTTGCTTTCTCCTGAAGCAGACGAAGAACCCAACTCATTTTGCTTCCTCTAGAAGTAGGTAGAGAACCCAACTCCTTTTACTTCCTCTAGAAGTACGAAGAGAACCTTGATCAGTTGTTAAAGTAGATC
Organism: Dendrobium nobile; assembly: GCA_022539455.1. Lineage (NCBI taxonomy): Eukaryota > Viridiplantae > Streptophyta > Magnoliopsida > Asparagales > Orchidaceae > Dendrobium > Dendrobium nobile. The sequence continues at coordinate 47,773,476 of CM039729.1, forward strand.
TCTATCAAACCCTCAAGGAACTAGAGATGAGGACGAAAGAAGATGGCATGGATCCTTGCATGGAGAAACCTTTGTGAAAACCCTCATAAACTCTCCCTCACAAGATCCTCTCTCTCTCTCTCTCTCTCTCTCTCTCTCTCTCTCTCTCTCTCTCTCTCTCCCCTTTCTCTCCCTCTCCTCTAGGCTCTCCTAGGCCAAGATAGTAGCAAAAGATATTTTCTTGAAAAAATAAACTTGATCATTCATGTCGATCTTCCGATCGCCATGGATAATTAGTTCAATTCAGTACAAATCATTCAGAGCATCACCGTGAAAGGAACCAAGCCAATTTTTGATCATCCAAAAAGCACTAAGTTTTGTGAACTAATTATCCTGGCCAATCCTGTGATCGTCTAAGATGATATGATCGAGTAATCAAACCTTAATTTCTTTGTTTAATTACAATATTAAATTAGGCATAATTACACTACATCGTCCAAGATGATGTCCTGGATGATATCCAAAAATAAAAGATACCTAAATTGATCTGGTGGCTGATTCTTTCTTATTTGAGCTGATTGTCCTTGCCAATGCTAATATCGTCTAAGGCGATGCGCTTAATTATGGCCACCTTAACCAGGAAGCCCTAATTATTGTTTCTATTTTTAACGGATAATCCAGGATGATTTGTTGATCATCCCAGACAATGTGATCGAAAATAGAAAACTCTAAAACAGTTAAAAAATTTCCCCCAAGTGTGTGCGTACATGGTTCTTTAACATTAGGACCCATAATATTACAATGGACTCAAGAAAAGGTAAAGGACACTTATTGTACATTACAAATTGACTCAGTCCTAATCTACCCAATCTTAAGCTGGTTTGATTTGCAGTTTGATCTTGTGGACCTGAAATGTTAGTAGGCAAGGCAGTTGTAGAAAAATAAAAATATTTGCTATCATCAAAATTCTATTTCTTGAATCCAGATTCACAACAAGATTAACAGATCTTCTTCAAATTATGAAAGTAAATACATTGAGTTTGATTTAATTATGCAAGTTTACAAAATAAATATGAAAATCCAAAGAATGGGGCTTGACTCTTTTATTCCACTAATTGACTTGGGAAAATGTCAAAGCCCAAATTTTGTAAGAGGTTTCCTCACTCAACTCTCTTTTCGATTTTCTTTTTTTGATGTTAGCCAAACTCACCAAAGAAAGAAATGGGTAGAGGGACCAAGAGAAGGAAGTTTAGTCAAAATTAATGATGGAATAAAATTTATATCATTATTAAAGATATATATATATATATATATATTATGATGATATTGTCATTAATTTTTATTTTCCAAAAGAGAATTATTTAAATTTTGAAAAATTTTTTTGGGGTCTTTAAATCTCCTATGAGTGTAAGCCATCATAGTTAATTACAGCATAGGAAATCTAAGTCTCCTACAAATACTTTTTATTAAAATAGTGGTAGAAATTATATTCTGAGATTTTTTAAGGAGTGATATGAATGGGAGTGAGGCTAAAATTTTTAATCAGGATTAGATCAAATTTGAATAATTATTTCAAGATGTCAATGGTGGAGAAGTAGGAGGCATTTTGGGATTCTAAAATGCTTCAGAAATGCCCCAATCTACCCTATATTTTGGTCTTTAAATTTTGATTTAAAGATAAATTTTGATTTGAGCTGTTGATTTATTAGAATGGTGAAATTATATTCCTGAATGTTAGGGACTTATAATTTTGGTCTGGCTCCGATCCGAAGTATAATTTGGGCACTAAATGATAATGACCGGAACTTAGCTAATATAAAGTAAATCTAGACTTCTCCCAGCTTTGATTAGGGAACTAGTTAACCACTTAGGCACTTTAAAAACATGTATCCGATCTTCTATAAAAAATAGGTTGGGATGTTGTTAATTAAGTTTTGAGGAATTGGGGCTGATTTCTATAGTAGATCATAATTAGCCCCTTAATACATATAGGGATATTGATTCTAAAAATACAATGAAAATTTTATTAAACCTTTAATTTGTTTCTAAAACAATGCATGCTGATTGACCTATGAATGCATAAATGATATGAAGAAATTTTAAAAAGGCTTAAAAATAAATTTTATCATAGAAATTGCATAACATCCCCTTGATAGAACTGCATCCTAATAGGTTAGGTGGTCGGCTAGAACCTACATGTGGGAAGACACCTAACAAAGGAAGAGAAGAATTTAATATGGACGCATGCAATCTCTCGGTAGACCCAAGCTATTTCTTAAAATCGTTAATTTTTATATGTGAGACTTAAATATTTATTTAATTTTGAATAGAAAATATTTTTAAGCATACCCTCATGAGCCTCCACACGTTTCTAGGTCAAATCAAAACACAACATGCATAAAAATATCTAAAAATGTAGGCAACTTCTATTGCTTAAATAATGTAAAAAATCAAATCTATTAATTAAATAAATTTAATGTCCATGTTGAAAGTGCCACTTAATTACAACCTAGGATTTGTAGAAATTAATAGTGGATGAGTGCCACTAACATTAACCAAATTCTTGTCTTAAAATTGACGCAAGTAATTTTATGGATGGGATGTCTTGTACTTTCACTTCTTCATCCTTCTTCAAGCTCCTTAGATTTTTTAGGTCCAGGTATCTAAATGGAAAGAACTCCTCCTTGAAGTGATTTTTCTTCCCTCTTTGGATTCAAAACCATCCTAACTTGAATCTCCAATAAAATAATAATCTTGTCATACTATTTTAATTTGAAGGGGGATTTTATAGTTTTTTGAACACCTATAGAAAATATGTCAGTTTAAGCTCTAATATTACCCTTTGATTTAGCCCTGTATGAGCAAATCCTTCTTCTTATTCTTCTATTAAATTAGGTATTTTGTTAAAAAATAATAGTTGGGATATGGAAGCTATTCAGGAGCTAGTGCCCTCTGATCAGATTATGTTTATACTTTCCTATAATGGTTATGTTTGACATTTCATTAAGGAGAAAAGTGATGTTTCTATAATATTTGATAGACTTTGGAGTAATAATATAAAGACTTCTTATTCTGGGCTTGTGTGAAGAATTATAAGGAAGTTCATTATTGTGGATTATATTCTTGTGAAGAAAGGGTTTTATTTACCTTCAAAATTCTTGTGCTGTTATCATATGGAGATTATTGATCATCTTTCTATCAATGGTGCTATTGCTGCTAAAATTTGGATTTGGTATGATAATTTTTTTTATACTAATTAATTTTAGGGTCATCTTTCTTTTAATCATTTTCTTATGGCTTTATTCCATAAAACTACTAGAGGGCATATAAAAGTGGTGATGGTTGTTACTCTTATTTAGTTTTGTTGGATGGATAAAAATGATGCCAAATATAGAAATCTTCCTATGAATCATAAGAGGATTATTGCTAGAGCTAAAGATATGATTAATAACCTGTTTAAAACTAATTTGTTTATTAATATTCATTTTTGTGGCTTTAAGGTTGTGGAAAAGAAGTTGTGTTCCAAAATCATTGATAATTAGACTGATATTTATTTTAAGTTTTTTTATTAGAGAAAACATAGGGATCATTTCATCAAGTTGAACACTAATGGCTTGGTGGCTAATGGTTAGTGTGGTTTTATTGGTATTAGGAGAGATAAGGATAGTAATATGCTACTTTGCTTTTCTTGCCCTCTTTCCATTTGTTTTGTTCTTCATACTGAAGTGATGGCTCTTTAACATGCTCTTAATATCTCCTTATATAGAGGTTTTTTGAGGCTTTTGATTGAATTGGATACATTATTAGTTATTTATTTTCTTAATTATTCTAACAATCATAATGCAGATAATTTTTATCTGCTTAGGATATTATAAGTACGATTTCTCAAATTGACTATTCTATTTCCCACATTTGGAGAGAAGGTAATGCTTGTGCTGATTTTTTGGCTCGGATGGGAGTTGGTTTGATTTCTTTAACATTTTTGAAAATTCTAATATTCCTATAGTATTAAGAGGTTTGATTATATTGGATAAATCTGATTTGCCTTACTTGAAAAATTAGTTAGTATCTTTTGAGTGGTAATTTGATTTGTATTCCCTATAGTGGTCGATTCTTGGGGGTTGTTTTATTTATTGGAGTCTATTTTTTTGTTTTGGGTTAGAGGAGTGTTGTTGGTGTCGTCTTGCTGGTGGGGTGTCTATTTTGAGTGGGCTGTTGTGGTGTTGGGCGGTCTTGTGAGTGGCTTGTTGGTGTTGTCCTACTGGTGGGGGTACTATTGGTAGTTTTCTGCTTGTAGTTTTAAGGGTTACTTGTATTAGAGAGATTCTTTTTAAAATTATTCTCTTCTTTTGAGTGGTAATTTGATTTGAATTCCCTTTAGTGCTCGATTCTTATGTTATTTATTGTTTGTTTGGGTTTGGTTTTGTTGGGGAGGGGGATTTTTTTGTGATGTTCGTTTTTTTGTGAGGGCTATTTTGTTATTGAGAGATAGTGAGGTGTTGTTGGTACCAGCCTGCTGGTGGGGTTCCTATTTTATTTGGCCTATTATGGGGTTGGTGGCTGGTGTTGGCTTATTCGTGGAGATTCTGTGGGTGTTTTCTATTTGTGGTGCTTTACGCTATAGTTATTAGAGGAATTCTTTTTTGAATTTGTGCACTTTTCTTTATTGTTTTCCTATTCTTTAGCTTTGGTTTAATTTGGATGTTGGAGATTGTGAAAGTGTTTAAGTTTTGATACAGGTTTTCCTAAAGTCAAGTTTGGAAGATGTATTTTGGGATTGCTTGGACTTTAGAAGTTTGGTTGATTTTATTTGTGCTAAATTTCCTTTTTTTTCATTTTTTTTATATTTGTATCTTAGATAGGGACTTGTTATGTGATAGAAATGTACCCCTCAAACTTAAGGGAAAATTCTATAAGATGGTAGTGAAGCCTGCAATGCTTTATGGTGCCGAATGTTGGCCATTAAAAGAGAAGCATAATACTAAGTTAAGTGTTGCAGAGATGAAGATGCTCAAGTGGATGAGTAACTTTACCATTAGAGAAAAGATACGAAATGAGCATATACATGAAAGGTTGGAGTAGCTCCAGTTGAAGATAAGATTAGAGAGAGTCGCCTTAGATGGTTTGGTCACATAAAACAGCGGCCTTCCGATGACCCGATTAGGAGAATAGAGGTATTAGATTTGACTTATGTTAAGAAAGGTAGGGGTAGGCCTAAAAAGACTTGGTTAGAAAATATTAGAAATGACCTTTCTTTATTAGATTTAAACGAGAATTTGACTTTTAATAGGATACAATGGAGAAAAAGGATTCATGTAGCCGACCCCACATAGTGGAATAAAGCCTTGATGTTGTTGTTGTTGTATCTTAGATAGGGACTTATTGCCCATTAGGTTTTTTATTTATATTATAGCTCATTGAGTATTTATTGAGCAATTTGTCCCTTTTTAAGGACTCTTGTAATAAATTTTTTTATTAACGCGTAATCCCCTATAGTGGATTTTAACAAAAAAAAAAATGCAAAACCTTATTATTTAAAACATTAACCTTAAATATCAAAATTCAAATCATAAAAGCAAAATCTTAAGCCCTAATCTTTAAACTTAAACCCTAAACTTAAAGCATAAACCCAATACATTATTCTTAAACCTTAAACCCATTGAATCATTTGACCGTTAAGCACTCTGCTCTTCAGCGATTCCTGGGCTATTAAGGGCTTCCACATGTCAGCTCTAGTTTTGATCTCCTATTGTGTTCGTTTTTGGGTTTCTTCCTCATTTTTTCTTTTTGGCATTTTTTTGTGTCTTTTGTGCCTTTAGTTTGAGGTTTTTTGGTTATTTTGGGTTTTGGGAGATGAAGACTTTGCCGTCATCTAACCTGTTGATTGCTTCATTTCCTAAAGGCCATTCTAGGTCATTTAAGGAGGTTTTATCAAGTTCCTCTTCATATGTGCCAAAACTTCATTTTGTACAAACATCCTTCAATGGTTGCCCGACTTTGATGTTTGATGAGGCAGTGTTCTCTCAGTTGGTCACTCCTTTTGTGCTAACTCTGGTCAAAAAATATTTAATTCATTGGACGAATCTTGATGTCATCAAAATTTATTTTGTGAATTTGAAACTTACATGTTCCTTTCACATTGGATTGCTGGATCCGCGACATATTGTGATCCATCTTATGAATTACCTTTATTATAGTTGTTCTTCTCTAGGAGGTCTTACTTTATTTAAGCCTGTCAAATGCATGTCTAAAATTGACCCCAAACTTTGATGTTAAGGTACATCTACCATCTAGATTTGGTTTCCCTGTTTGCCTTTGTATTGTCGGGATGAGGAGAATATTGCAAGAATTGCATCTTATGTTGGAGTACCTATGTATGTGGATGGGAATTCTTTCAAATAGGGAAAAAGAGAATTTGCTCGTGTATGTGTGAGAATAAATTTGGAGAATAAGCTTCCTAATGGTATATGGGTGGATGGAATAACCGGTAGATTCTTTAAAAAAGTTGAGTATGAAAAGATTGATCTGCTTAGTTATCAATGTGGTAAGGTGGGTCATGATAGAGTGGATTGTTCTGATGATGTGGTCCCTTCTCAGAATGCTCAGTCTGTGAAGAAGAATGGTTTAGTAGGGCCTGATAATCTCATGCTGGAAATAAATCTTCTATGCATAATAATGAATATGGGCCTTGAATTCATGTTAAGTTTAAGAATAGGAGATTTAATAACGAGAGGTTTGATGGTAGAGGGAGGAGTGGAAGAAGTGTGAATGTTGTTAACCGCAAGGTGGCTGGTGTCCAAGTTGATGGTGTGCAGGATTAAGACCAGTGCAAGAAAGATGATATGGAAATAGGGAAGGTAATTGATGAACAATAGCTATTGGGTGAAGATGTAGTTTCTCATATAAGAAATGTGGATGGGGGTAAGGAGAAGGATATTAATGTGGCAAACAAATTTAATGCTTTGATTGATGATATTTAAGATGGGGATGTTGTTGTTCCTATCCAGGTGGAGAATCTGAAGGCTTCTGTTGCTGTTGTCTCTATTCCAGAACGAAAGGTGGTTGCTGATTCTCCAAGTGGAAGCTTGGTCAAGATCAAATTGTCTAAGGAGCTGAGGTCTTTGGGTCCCTTAGAGGCTGAGAATAGAAAGAAAAGGAGAGATGGGAAAGGGAATGGTTTAGGTGGGGGCACTTCCCCTCTGGGTGTTTAAGGTCTTCCTTTATTTTTTGGAATTGTAGGGGGGCTAGGAAGGAGGCCTCTCTGTATCTTAGAGAGATTATGAGGGACCATGATGTGTTTTTTATTGGGTTGATTGAGACAAAGTTAACGAGTATTGATAGGAGGGAAGTTGATTTCCTCATTGGGAGTAACTGAGATTTTTTCCACCATCCTACTGAGGGTACTTCTGGTGGGATTTTGATTGTCTGGAATAGGAAGGTGGTGTCCTTTCTAGTTATTGAGCATTATTCTCAGATGGTGTTTGGAGTCCTCTCTACTCCTTCTATTAGGTCTTTGAGGGTTGCTAGTGTGTATGGGAATAAGTGTTGTCTTGGGAGAAGGAGATTGTGGGGTATGCTTGAGAACTATACGGTGGGTAGTGTCTCGTCCATTGTTGGGGCGGGGGGGGGGGGGGGATTTTAATTGTATTTTATATAAGGAGGAGAAGAAAGGTGGAAAGAGATTTCTCTTTTCTAGGGGAGCTAGTGAGATGAGAGAATTTATGACTAACAATGATTTTCATGATGTAGGGTTTGTTGGACAAAGCTTTACTTGGTGTAACAATAAAGAAGGCGCCTCAAGGATTTGGGAAAGGCTTGATAGATGCTTGCTGAATTATATATCTTTACAATAAGTTCCTTCAGGAAAAGTAAGACGTCTTGCAACGGTGGCATCAGATCATAGTCCCATGGTATTTAAATTTGAAGAAAAGCAGTTCAACAAAGGCAAGATCATCAGATTTGAAGATACTTGGAGATCGTACCCATTTGCTTAGAGTATTGTGCATAACTCTTGGAAGAAAGCTGATTTTGGTAATGAGGTGGATGTGCTACATAGAAAGCTCTAAAGAATGTTAAAAGCCTTATTCTTCTGGAACAAGAATAAGTTCAAAGATTTAGGCAAGTTAAAGGAAGATTTGAAGAGGGAAATCCTAGAATTGCAGATGAAGGAATCCACGGATGGAGGTATCTCTATAGAAAAACTTTTTTTACTTAGAAGAAAGGTTCATGAACTTAAGGTTACATTTAGAAGGCTTTCCACTTGGTGGAACCAAAGGGCTAAGGCTAGATGGCATGAGGAAGGGGATACTAATTCTAAGTTACTTCATAACTTTACGTCGGCAAGGAGAAATGGAAATTGGGTTAGGCAGATCAAAGATGTTGACAACAATGTGCTGGAGGAGGAAGATCAGATTGAGGCAATTTTTTTGAAATTTTTTAAGGAAAAGTGGAGATATAGGGATTGCAAACTTTACAATTGGCCTTTTATTTCTAACAATCAGAGGTTGGTAACTTCATATTTGGATATGTTGAGTGCAGAATTTACCATGGTGGAGTTTAGGGAATCTGTTTTTCAACAAAGAAATAATAAAGCACCTGGAGCGGATGGGGTGACTTCTTCTTTTTATAGGTTCAATTGGATCATTGTGAGGGAGACTATTTGGAATGCTATCAATGGATTCTTTAAATCTAGAGTTATGCATAAGGAGTGGAAAGACACTTTAATTGTCTTAATTCCCAAGATGAAGAACCCGATCTTGTCGTACAATTATAGGCCAATAAGTCTTTGTCAAACCACTTACAAGATTGTGTCTACCGTGCTGGCCAATAGATTGAAAAGATGTATGTCCAAGTTGATTTCTAAGGAACAAGTGGCATTTATTCCAGGAAGATCTATGTCAGAACACTGTCTAATGGCTCAGGAGATCTTTAACAATTTTAGGGTCTCTAAGAATAAACAAGGCATGATGGCTGCCAAGCTGGATATGGAGCAGGCACATGATAGCGTGGGATGGCTGACACTGCAACAAATTCTTAAATGATATGGCTTCCCCTATATGTTTTTCAATCTCATCATGGAATGTGTGGTGGAGGCAAGGTTCTCAATTATCTTTAATGGGAACAACTCAAGATGGATTAATGCTCATAGTGGTTTTTGGTATGGATGTCCACTATTACCCTACTTGTTCATTATGTGCTCTCAGCATCTACCCAAATCGTTTGAACAAAGGGAGAAAGAGTTTGGTATCCAGGTATCTTCGATGTCAGAAAATTAAACATGTTCTCTATGCTAACGATGTGCTTGTCTTTTCTCAAGCAACATCTTCTTTGGTGTGGACCTCTTGGGTGTGCACTTTATATTGCTTAGAAGTGGACCTCTTAGGGCGAGGCTGGTGTGGAAATTTATCCAAAATCCCGATTCCTTACTCCACGAAAATTTAAATACAAAATATGGTGACAACATCATAAGGGTATTAGTAAAAAGGGTGCTTCTAGGACTTGACAAATTTTGATTGATCATGGAGAACATCTTAGACACGTTGTCAAATGGAAAGTGGGTAGAGCTGATAAAATTAATGTCTTAAATGAAATTTGGTTAGTTGACAATTGTTTTAATGCTTGGCCTAGTTTTGCTGTTTGTGGGGTTATGGAAGGAAATGTGCTTTAAAAATTCATTTCTAGAGACGGTGACTGGGATGTATTGGAGTTGCAAAGATATTTTCATAGAGAACTTATCATGCTAATTATGCAAATACCTATATATTTCATAAAGAAGGAGGATCAAGTGGAAGCTTTGTTCAAGCACTCGGGTAGAAACATATCTCCCTTTTCATATGAATGTGTGATGTAAGGAAGAAGCCAAGAGGATTATGGTTGTTTCTTCAAATGGCTTAAGAAAATAAAACTCAATTCAAGGGTGGAACTTTTTTTGGTGGCGTTTAAGTAAGTTTGCTATCCCTACAAATCAATTTCTCATATATCGCAGCTCTCTTTTGAGGATTTTTGTGCTAGAGGGTGTCAAGAGGTTGAAAACTATGATCATATAGAGGTTGAAAACTATGATCCTATTGATGTCATTTCAAAGATTAGAGAATGGGGCTTTGCTATTCCTATTTTTTAGTCCCTGGATAGGTGTTTGGAGGAACTGAGAAGGTTGTCACTCCGGAATTGAAATATGGTGAAAATGTGTTGTGCAGCAGTTTATTTGTACTGGAAAAATCGCAATGATGTGAAGCATGGAAAGGCTGCTTTCCCAGTTCTTTGGTTGCAGCCAATGTATTATCTTTAGCCATGATACAATCTAGTCTATTTTTAGATAGCTGGGGTGTTAATCTCCTTAAGGAGATTCACAAAACTTGACGCCCTCCACCGCTAGATTGGATCAAGATTAATGTGGATGCTGCAATTTTGTGTTCAAATCTAGCTAGCATTGGGAGAGTTTTTAGAAACCACAAAGGAAGGATTCTTCTAGCATTTAGGAAGAATAGAATTCATTGTGACGCCACACAATTAGAGATGGAGGCGGTCTTAGCAACAAGGGAATTCATTCAAAGGTGGATGTTTGATAGTAAAGGTGTTATCATTGAGAGTGACAATCTCAATATTATTACATTCATTTAAGATTCTATGAATACATAAATATGGCAATTGGAGAATTGGACGGATATGGAGTATTTCTATCTTAATGATTTCAATAAAGTCATTTTTCATCATGTCAATAGAGAATGTAACAACGTAACTGATTTTTGTGCTACTTTGGCTTTAGAGAGTAGTCTTATCTTTGATAGTTTTTCTTTTGGGAACATTCCTTCCTCTTTGTTGGATATGTTAAAGGAGGAATGTAACCCATTAATAAAGTGTAATTAGCTTCTTTTATCTCCTTAATGCAAATTGCATTTAACAAAAAAAAAAAGGAAGAATTGTCTATTGCTCCTTTGTGGATTTAATTCCCTAACTTGAGAAATCATTTTTTTAACTTGCATATTTGTTTTCGGCTTGCATCTATTTTTGGTAGTCCGTTACAAACGAATCAAGCTACCACTTTTATCTGATGTCCATTGGTGTCTCGTGTTCTTATTTAACTTGATATTTCTAAGAAACATCCTAATTAAGTTTGGATAGGATCAGAGTTGAATGGTTACTTTCAAAAAGTTGAATTCAAAAAACTACATATTTTTTGTTCTCATTGTAAAATGCACAGTTATGGTGTTAATGAATGTTTCAGGTTGTACCCTAAACTTTGTAAGGAAAATGTTATTTCCAAACAACCTCAAGGCAACGATGTCGTGGTTGTCGCTCTTGAGAATGAAAATCTGACGTGTATTGATGTTGAAGGAAATATTTACAAATCATGTGATAAACCGATACAAGTGCATATTGAACCGTCTCCTATTACTGTGCATGCTTTCCCATCACCTAACAACGTGGATGTTCCTCCCAATTCTTAGGGCAATATTATTAGTAACACTACAAGTGTTTTTAATGAATGTGATAATTTTGTTGAATAAATGATTACCACTTCTTCTCAAAATATTGTTATCTTTGAAATTCCAGTTATGGAATATTGGTTGAATACCAAAAAGTGTACTAATATTGTTTCCCTTCAATCTATTGTTAATGATCATGAAACTGCTACTTGAGGGAAAGTGAGTTGCCTCTGGTTGTGGAAGAGAATGTGGAACTTGGTTTGAAAAGCAAAGAAAGTGTTGATGGAGATTTTTTTTTTTTGAAAAGAGAAATAAATGCATTAAAAGCAACGAAAAGGAAAAAATAGCTACAATGTTGATTTCTCCTTCAATAAATTCACAAATGAAGGAGGAATCTCATCCATGCACAGGTCTTCCGAAATAAAGTTGTTAGCCATCGCATACCTAGCACACATATCGGCAAGCTTGTTGCTACCTCTACCAACACAAGAGAAAATGACATAATTAAACTCTTTAAGGAAACTAAAATCTTCTTCTCCCTTGAGATCATCAATCCTTGCCTTTTGTAGCCTCTTTATAACGTTTGCATAGTCACTTTCAATAATAGCTCCCTTGTATTTGAACATCTAGTCTTTAGTCATTTCAATCAAATACTTTATAGCTAGAAGCTCCAAGTAGTACACATCCCAATGAATGCTTTTTTTCCAAATGCCAATAAAAATTGCCCTTTTCTGTCACAAATAAGACATCCAATGCCAGCTATATACGAGGAATCAAGTGAGGCATCTATATTGATTTTTAACCAATCACGTGGAGGGGATACCAAGTATTGGACAACCTCATGGGCTAGTTAGTATCCCATAGTTTTGATTTCAAGTTAGCAATCAAATTAGAAGTAGATAAAAAGCTAACCACATTAGAAACCACTGAACTAGCACCTTCTACCACCTTATCATGTGTAAACTTGTTTCTAGCTTTCCAAGAAAAGTACAATACATTGTAAAAAAAATTAAGAAGCATACCATTATGAGTTTCCATATGATCCATCCATCCACAACATTCTTGAAGGCTTTCAAACAAAGGAATCTTGAATCCCCATTTGTTGAGTTGAGACAACACCTCCTTTATCTTAGCACAATTGAATAGAACATGCTCCATGTCTTCAATGCCATCCAAACACCTTGGACAAACTTCAACTTCTTTTAGTCTTCTATGTGCTAGAAACTTGTGAGTTGGTATAGCATCCTTGAATAACCTCCAGTAGAAAGTCTCCACCCTTGGCATTAGTTTAGCGTTTTTCCACCATTTTGCAAATTTACATTCAGGCTGTTCTCGCTGTCGAACCTCAGCAATCATCTTAGAGATAGTTCTCCTTGATCTGTTAAATATCCACTCCTTCTTATCTTCCTGTAGATCACACTTAATTTTGGTATGTGAAATGAGCTCCACCATTTCACAACCAAAAAATTTCAGCAATTCAGCTACATTACAATCCTTGCCTTCAATGAATCATTCTAGTTTAACTGAATCTTCACCTTGGGGTTCAACAAATTTAGGCCATTTGTTGATGCTCCTATCCAATAGCCATTTGTCTTCAAAAGCATCAATTGATGATCCATTAGCCACGATCCATTTAAAGAGTGGCTGTAAAGCTTTACTTCCTTCAGTGATAATTTTCCATGAGGAAGACATACTCCTCTTCATATTATCTTCTACCACCTTGGATCCATACTTTGGAGCTTGCATTTTGAATAAAAGGGAGTTTCTATTATTAAAAAATCTCCTTGCTAATCTTGCTCTCAGTTCAGCTACCTTATAAGTAGATAGCAAAATCCCCAGCCTCCTCTATCTACCGATTTACATAATTCCTCCCAGCTCACATAGTGAATGCCAACTTTACCATTGGGCTTATTCCAAATAAAATACCTGCACAACTTGTTTATGTCTTCAAGAACTTTGATTGGAACTAAGGAATGAGTGCTGTAGAAATTTTGGATTGCCAAATAAATCAAATTAACCAGCCAAGGAAAGGAGTTTAATCCCCCAAATGTTAATTTTCTTCAATGATTTTTCGATGATGAATTGAAAATCATTAGCCTTAAATCTTCTTAAAGTCATCTTGATACGAAGATAAAAAAATTCCTTCAATTCCTTGAAGCCTAAAATTCTTGTAATGGACCTCCTCCTCCTTCTATTAACCATCTTCCTAAAAAGTATGGCTGATTTGTCAATGTTAATACATTGACCGGTCCATTTTTGGAATTTGGATAAGATAAATTTTAACTCCAAAGCAACTTCCTTATTAGCTTCTGAAAATATCATCACATCATCTGCAAACAGAAGATGTGATATCCGAGGTCCATAAGGAGAAATATTTACTCCTATAGAGGTTAAGGAAAAAGCATTAGTGAGGAGTTGAGAGCACAATATAAAGAGAAAAGGTGACAATGGAAAACCTTGCAGGAAACCACTATTGGCATTAATCCAATCCGAAAGGTTACCATTGATTATAACTGAGAACCTCGGCTCTAACACACAATCCAATATCAGTTTAGAGAAACAAAGGAGGGAAATCGAAGTATTTCAAGACTCTTTCAAGAGTATTCCAACTCATAGAGTCATATACCTGTTCCATATCAATTTTATAAGCAGCTAATCCTTTAGAAGATTTTGAATACCTGAACTTATGAAACACCTCTTGTGCAACCAATACATGATCTGAAATAGATCTCCCCTTGATAAAAGCCATATGTTCTTTTGTTATGAGTTTTAGAATAACCAAAGAAAGCCTATTTAAAATAACTTTAGCCGCAACCTTATATACTGAGTTACACAAACTGATGGGCCTAAAGTTGGATGGAATCAAAGGATTTGACACTTTAGGGATTAACACTATCAAGGTGTCCTTCCAACCCTTATCCATCTCCCCAAATTGAAGAAAATAATTGATAGCTTTAACAAAATCAATTTTTATAATGTCCAAATAGGCTTTGAAAAAGAATATGTGATATTATCACTTCCAGGTGCTATATTGCCTGCCAGCTGTTTGAGAACTTCCTCCACCACTTCCACCGTGAATGCTCTTGCAAGCCAAGATTTGACCTCCCAATTTAAAGTAGTCACCGGCTTTGGCCATCCTTCCATGGTGCAATCTCTTTGCCTCCACTTTTGCTTGAAGTACCAAATAATAGTATCTTCAATTTGATTTTGTTCTTCCAATACATTCTCTTATTAATCCTTATTCTTCACAATGTTGTTAAGCCTTCTTCTAGCACTAGCAAAGGAATGAAAAATTTTAGAATTGTTATCTCCATCCTCCATCCACTTGACTTTAGCTCTTTTCCTCCACCATGTATTCAATCTAGCAATTGTTGAGTTCAGTTCCAGCACCTTGGTTTTTAAAGTCCAGCATTCTTCATCATTGAGCCAACCGATTTAAGATTCTTTGATTTGCAACTCCAATATCTCCTCCATCAGTTTTTCTTTTGATAAGTTAAGGTTTTTCATCTTGGCCTTGCTCCAAAAGAACAGAGATCTAAGAGTTCAAGATATGAGCTTGACTACCCTGGTAATTGGTAGCCCAAGCTTTCTTGACCACCATGTGAGCAGCCGGGTAGGATACCCACACATCCTCAAATTTAATGTTTTTCACTCTTGGTGATTTCAAATTGAGTATATTGAAGATAACATGACAATGATCGGAGGCTACTCTTGCTAAATGTTTAACAACCAATTGAGAAGATAAGTTTAAAGCATAAGAGTTAAGGAAGCACTTGTCCAGCCTTTCCAAGATTCGAGCTCCTCCAACTTTTTTGTTACACCAAGTGAATCGAGGTCCAATGAGTCTTACCTCATGGTAATCATTGTTGGTGAAGAAAGCCTCCATTTCCTTAGAACCTTGGGTATATTGAAACTTTTTACCTCCTTTCTTGTTATCCCTAGAAGTGAGACAATTGAAGTCTCTAGCAACAACCATGGGGAAATCAGAACAAGAATGAGCTCCCAGAAAATCCCAAAGATCCCTCATTTTACAGCATTCCTTGTTAGCATAAACAGCAGCCACCCTCCATTTAAAATTGTTGTTAACCATGAGATCTCCAACTATTTATTGGCTAGAAGATTCAACCAATGAGAAATTAGCCTCCTTAGTGTTTCATAAAGAAATAATGCCACCTGATAGTCCACTAGAGGGGACTATAACATACTTCCATCCATCTCCAATAAGAGTTTTAACTCTTCTTTTTTTCTCCTCTACAATTCCAAAAAGCTAATGAATACATTAATGAGTGATAAGGGATTGAATCCCCAAAGTACCTTTTGGTTCCAATTCCATTCTTCTATTACTCAGATTTGAACTGATAGGACCCAAATCCTTTAATTTCTTAGATTTTTTCTTTTTCACCATATTGGATTCCTCTTCTATACAATGCTCCAAAAGGATTATTGTTTCTACCATTCTCAGTTTTGACAATTTCTGGTTGTTCTTTCATTGTTGGAATTTCTTCTATGATTTCTTGAACTATCGCCCCTTCTTCATCTTGATTGCTCAAAATACTGAATTTGTTTCTAGATGTTGGGAACATAACATTCTCACTATCTAGATTAGAAGATCCAGGATGAGTATTAAACTCTAGTTGTTTAATACTTTTCTCTGCCAATTCTGTAGATTTGAAAACAGGAACATTTTCTGCTGCTCTTTCAATCTTCTTATCTGTAACAACTCCTCTATATTACTTTACAACATCAGCAGTAGTTCTTCTAGATTCTTTCCTTTTCCACAAAGTCAACTTATTGTTCTGGAGTGAATGATTCTGAGATTGATTTGGATTATTGAAGCAAAGGTCCATAGCCAGTCTCTTCAACAGATCCAACTGCTCTATTAGCAGCCTGAGAATTCCTTCCAGCATTATTAGTACCAGATCCAGACACCTCTTCAGCAATGCTATTATCTCCATTACCTTCTTTATAGCTTTCTTTATTGTGGCCGATAATTCCACAGTTAAAATAGAAAATTGGTATCCGTTCATATTCTATCTTTTGATGGAATCTCCCTGTTTTTTCTTCAATCCAAACACCTAAAGGAAGCTTGCTTTCCAGATTGATTCGGATACATACTCTCCCGAATTCTCTTCTTCCCCATTGGAACATGTTTCCATCTATCAAATATGGTTTCCCAACCATTGAAGCAATTCTACAAATATTAATATTATCCTAATAATGAAGAGGAAGATGTGGAAGCCTGATCCAAATCGGAGCTATCAAGCCTTTTAGAGAATTATGAGAAAAGGTTTGAGACCACTTGTCCATCCCAATTATCTACCCATTGAAAAACCATGATCAATTATTCATAACATCTTCCAACTAATCTGAATCATGAAATGAGCAAAGCACCCATCCCATGCCTAACATGATTAGATGAAACTTCCTATATTGCATCCAATGTCTTATAAGTTCTGAGCTTATGACCCATAATAGGGGATCTCCTCCAAATACCTCTATAACAATTGAGTTGTTAAGATTATCTACATTCTCCTTTTCATTTTGCTCATGCAATTTCATAATCACTTCATCTTCAGCTAGGAAGTTACCCAGATGTAAATATGTAACTTTGATGTTATCTTTTTTGCTTCACACGTTCAATTGTTCTCCATCATAATGTCTAACAGGGATTAACACATCTTCTCCATAATCACCCTTGTCGACTGATTCAACATCCCTAATTTCACCAAGTTAGAGAAAAATAATTTTGCTGGCTTCGCATTCTCCTACTGCTTCACTTCATTATCATTTTCTCCCAGGGTTCCTGCATTTGCTGGACAAGAGGTTTCCATTGAGCTAAGATCATGCCTCCTCATTTCCATGCCATCTACCTTTCCAATCAATAAAGTGCCTTTATCAATACTAGCTTTAGAAGATGGAGATGCATCAGAACCTTCAGAAGGTGTCAATGCAAAACAACCTTTGAAAACCTTCTTGGCATTCTCTTCAACCATAATGCTCTTCCCTTTCCCAATAACCTCTAGTTCTCTTTTAGCTACAAAGCTTCCTTCTTTAATGACAATTCCTTTATTACCTTTAGATTTAGCCATCAGATTGGCTGCAGCTACATCATCACCGAATGCCGGCGGCAAGAGCATTGGACGAGATGAAACATTCAAAGCCTTTTGAACAAGACGACGATCCTCCAGGGTCTCGCCAGCAAGTTGTTGCCGGTGAGAATCCGCTGTCATGGGATTTTTGCAGTTCCTGTGACGAGATTAATTTGAATTTTCATATAAATTAAAATTTTTTTGTCAGAGTTTCTCTCACTAGGGTCTCTCACTTAACTACTCATAGTTGATGGAGATTTGTTGGAGGAAGGTGAACATCCTCAAAAGCTAATGGAGAAAATTTTAAAAAATGATAATAGTCTCACTCTAACTCTCATTATAAAAGTGATGCTTTTACAAAAAAAGAGGATATGGCCTTTTCTCCTAAATGCTTTGCCATAGATGACAATGAAACTAGTTTCATTAAATTTCAAAATAAGCGTGGTAGGAAATGGAAGAACCTTATTTTACAATCTGCAAAGAACATCTGTTCAAAAACTAGTAACTAGTTCTTTTTCTTATGTTTAAGTCTATTATTTGGAATTTTAGGGGCATTGGATGCCCTTCTTCTCGTTTGAGTGTTAAAAACTTATGTCGTGTCTATGGTGTTTCTATTTTGGTTTTACTTGAACCTCTTATTAAAGTTTCTAATTTACTTAGTACTGCTAAATTTTTACGCTTCAAACATTCCACTTTGAACTCTGCTAATAAAATTCGGTTATTTTGGAAAGATCCAGTTTGGATTGATATTCTTGGTGATTTTACACAAGTTCTGCATTATAATGTTGAAGTTTTAAATATTAATTATTGAGTTCTTTTGTTTATTCTGCCTCTTCTCATGGCACTAGAAAAGTGCTTTTGATGCAGTTTCCAAATTTTCATAGTATTTCACATTTTCCTTGGCTGGTGGTTGGTGATTTTAACATGATCTCTAACACTTCGAATCGTATTGGGGGTTCTCCTATTTTTATGCTATGGAGTATTTCAATAATATGATTATGAATTATTTTTTTTATTTTTTTTTTGCAGGGGAAACTCTTAAGGGGGCCTACACATTGATTAAAAAAATAGGATTACAGGGTCCTTAAAGGGACTTCGAGCTCACTACTGCTCGCAAGAGCTATAAGGCAAAAAACAAAAAAACCTATGAGCTCAAGATCCCTACTAAATAGGAGTACAAAACAACCTAAGTACAATCTATGGTGCATAAGAAAGGGCACCCAAAAAAGGAGCGCAACAAAGAATATCGATTAGCACGAGCTCCTTGTCCAAAAAAATAAGAAGTACACATACCTACACAAAAAAGAAACCTGCAAAACAAAAAGCAAAGCACCAGATATATCCAAACAAATAAAGATCCCAAAACGTGAGTCATATACCAACCAAGAAACTGCCAATAACTAGAAACCACCAAAGTCCACCCAAAAAAACCAAATGGATATATTTAATACCAACACAATAGAAAAAAAAAAGCCATACAATCTAATAACGACCCAATAGATAGTAACCGAGAATAAATAGCTCCCAAGAAGAATAACAAGAATACTATAAAGAAAAGGACCCAACATAGTAACAAGCCACAAGCTAGAGGAGAGGATGCATAAGAAATGAGGGGATGAGCAAATAGAGCTTGGGTTATAAAGAAAATTAAAAAAAAAAAAGTAAAATCTTATGCCGCTCCATCCCACCAAAGAGACCCAGCCAGCACCACCTCCCCTCCAAACTCCAGTTGAAACCAAACTGAAAGCTGCAAGGGAAACAACACCCAAAAACGAACATCAAATCCACCCCATTCAGGAGAACAATAAACTAGTATAGACAATCCAGCACAACAAGCCCAGTTGACCAACAATAAGCCCAAACAGGGAGATCCACAACTTTTAGATCGCCACCATCCTAACCATCCAATAACCAGAAGACCTCAACAACCCAACCACCAAAAGGCCAATCGGTAAACTCCTCTATAAGATCATTAACCACAAGGCCCCACAATCAACCAAAAGCCTCACATTCTTGATCTGAGGAGGGAGGGAAATAAAAAGGTTAAGCTTCAAAATAAAATTACAATCATAACTCAGCCCAGTGCACCGAACAAATCCCAAGCTCGAGCACTCCCTACCAAAGAGGACAAGGACAAAATTATAAAAGAAAATGCAGGATCCAACAGCCATGACAATAGAAAGAGAACATAGAAGCTAACACCCCAATCCAACGGTCAGGGAGAAACCCACAAAGCAGGAAAAAATAGGCCCTCCAAAATGAGAATAGACACCAGTAAGAAAATAGGAGAACAACAAATAAGCAGCAAAAAACACCTCCAGCTTGCAGCTAATTCTGAACATATGGTAAACCAACTTGGTCCAGATTAAGGAGGCCTTTAATACAACCAGGCAATTAAGAAAAAGGCTAACTCAATCATACCATTTAAATCACAACCTAAAGTGGCAATAGACTTAGCACACACATTCCCATCCTCCAATATGACAGAACAAGAGTAGTTAAGAGTATTCTTGTTATCCTTAATATCCATACGAATGTAAAATAGAACATAAGGGTAGATCCTATCCTCCTTATGATTAATAAAATTTTAATTAAAGTAGGAATCCACCTCAAAAACCATGTTTCTGATTTGATGATTAGCACAGAGATTTAAGCCGGTAGCATGGCAGAAGAAATGGCATAATTAACACTACCATTTGCAATTGGCCCAGTAAAACCAAGTAAGTAAATGCCATTATAATCTTTAATGACACACCCACAACCAACAGTAGTACCCAAACCAGCAATCACCACATTTAATTTAAAAGAATTAGTGTTAGGCTTAACCCAAGTAATAGTTCTAGAAACCCTTTGACAAAAAATTCACCTCCAAGTTAATGCCTAATTCCCAGGAGAAGAGAGAGAACATTTAGGTATTTCAGAAGATTTAAAATTTTACGATCTCCTACTATCATCATTGATGGTGAAAGAGGGCCGCCAGTAATCTTCTGATGATCGGAAAACCTCATCCTTAGCATCTACTGTGCATCCAACTTTGTTGGATACAAAAGGTAGATTTTCTTTCAACTGCAGCTTCTCTCGCAATTCTTACTTCATGAATACTCCTATGGTAATCAGAGAAGGCTGTTCTAATTTTAACCAAAAGATTTTGCCTGATGGAGAGAAAGAAAAAGAAGTTATTTTCTATTTGGATAGTATTTTTCATTATCCAAAATTGGATTTCTTATTTAATTCAGCTTTTCTTCCAAAAAATATGATTTGGAGGCTTCATCTGTGGGTTAAAAAAAAAAAAAGAGGATAGTTTGTTGGAGAAAGGAAATGTTGTTGATAATAACATCCTTAGTGATGATAGTATTAAAATTCCCTCTTCAATTTCTATTTTGGATAATTCTAATGAGTGGAATAAAAACCCACATATTAAAATAAATATATAGAGGCTTATTGATGAAAATGAGGATGTAAATGTCGTCAAGCTTGATATATGGAGAAAAAAATGCCAATGTTCAAGTTTTGAGGAATTCCTTGGTTATTAAAATTCTTAGCAAAAATTTGCCTTTTTCAATCTGTAGTCTTGAGTTAAGGCAAAAATGGAGTAGACTTGGTTGTTTTCATATAGCCTCGCTTCGATTAGATTGGATTTTGTGCTCGTTTATGTCATCTGATGTTGTAGAGGAAGTCCTTAATGAAAGTCCTTGGTTTGTTGGGGGCTTCATCATTGGTATAGACAAATGGGCTCCTAGTTTCTTTTCTATCTCTATGGATGGAATTTCTTCACCCATTTTGGTTAGACTACCTCATTTTTCTCCTCATTGTTGGGATGAAAACAATATTATTAAAATAGTTTCTAAAATTGGAACCCTTTATTATTATAAGGCAACATGTTTAGATGGGGTAGAAGGGAATTTGCTAGACCTTCTATTCAGGTTAAATTTAATACTAAACTTCCTTGTGGTATCTGGGTTGATGGTTTTAGTGGAATTTTTTTTCAAAAGATTGAATATGGAAATATTTCAACTCTTTGTTTCAAGTGTGGAAGGATTGGATATAAAGATTCTATGTGTCCTAATGTTCTGAGTCTGGCTGATAAGGAAGTCCCAAAGTGTTCAGCTCATGTTGATGGAACTTCATATGGCCATGGATGCATGTGATGTTCAAGAACAAAAAAAAAGGAAAAATGTCTTTTTGAATGGTATGAAGAAATCTAATTTTCACTCTAGGAAAAAATCTGATAAGGAGGATTCAGATACAAATCCTTAAGAGGATAAGGGAAATTTTGTTGATGTTTTATTTGATAAAAACATATTAAATCTCGGCAAAACCAATAAGTATAATGTGCTATCTCTTGAGGAAAAGGGTATTGAAGATGCTAAAATAGATGATGTTAACAATGTTGAAGTTGTTGACAAAGAAGATTTTAATTATAGCTTAAAAGTTGATTCTGAATTTCATTCTGTCAAAATTTTTGATAATATTCAGAATGGTTTATCTTCATTAGATAATGAGAATGGCTAGGGTAATTCTGATGTTTTGATTGCTGCTCAATCTGTCCAAGTTCTGGAACCTATTTATATATTTTTTGGATAAATGCTTAAATTAGTGGCCGACTTTTACATCCATTTTAGATCAACATTACTATAAACTTTCAACTTTTATCATAAATGGAGAATGGAATGTTGATTGCTTAAAGAATTTCTTTGGTTTGCAGCTCGTTCAATTAATCCGTCAAGTTCCTATCTTTTCAATTAGGGATAATGACTGTATGGAATTGATTACCAAATGCTCAGGAAAATTAATTGTTGCTTTAGCCTTTGAAAAAACCAGAGAACATGATACGGAATGCTTAAACTGGAGCTGGACTAAGAAGCTTAAACTTAGACCTCAAGTTGAATTATTTTGGTGGCGTCTTTGTATTAATGCTTTACCTTCTAAATGTTTTCTTCATCATAGAGGCATAATGGAAGATATTGGATGTCCTAGATTATGTCGTGACATAGAAAACTCTAATCACATAGCTAGAAAATTTGAATTTATCAAAGAAGTCTGTGGTAAGCTCAAAAACTGGAATTTCTGTTTGCCCACTTTTAATTCTTTGGATGAATGTTTGAAGGAGCTACAAAAGCACTTGGATCAGAATTCAATCATTCGGAACATATACTGTTCAGTGATTTTTGGTTGCTGGAAAAGCAGAAATAAATTAATCCATGGTGACAAAGAAGATAGCTTTCATTTCGTAGTAGCTAATGCATTAGAATATGCATTTGGATCATTCAAAATTAGTCCAGTTTGGGACAACTGGGAAGCTAATCAGCACATAGTGCTGGATAAGACAACTTGGCTTCCTCCTCCTCCTGGCTGGATTAAATGCAATTTTGATGCTTCCTTATCCAGTAACAACCAAGCCGAAATAGGAGGTGATTTCAGAGATGAAAAAGGAAGATTTTTTGGAGCTTTTGGATTCAGCCTAAATCACTGGGATATCACTCAAATTGAAATACATTCTATTCTCTTCTTAAGAAGGTATATTCAATATTGGATGCTTAATGCTAAAGGTCTTATGATTGAAGGTGATAATCACAATGTGATTTTACTTTTACAAAATGCTTTTCAGATTAATTCCATTTCAGAAGAATTTTTAAATCCTAAGGATTTTGATTTTCTTAAAGACTTTAAACATGTGATTTTTTCTTTTTCTAAAAGAGAATGTAATAAGTTAGCTGATATGTGCGCTAACTTTGCTATAAGTTCAGATTTTTTTTGGAATAATCTGAATTATAGTAGTATTCCTCCTTCTTTTCTTCACTTGTTGAAGGAGTTTATTTGTACTTAGTTGCTTTTAATAATAATATTGCTCTTTGCATTTTCACAAAAAGTTCCTGATGCTATTCAGATTTAAAAAGATGAGTTCAATATGGCACAAAATCTGGAAGGAAAAGAGGATGTTGCAATTATCTATTCCTTTTCTTTTGCTGTTTCAATAAAACTTTCAAGGAAATGGGAAGTTTTATAGGAGATATTCCAGTTGTTGAAATGGAAGTTGTTACTCCAATAGTTATTGCCGAGAAAATAGATGGAATTAAAAAATCTTTCAACAATTTTGGAGGATTATGTGGAGCAGTTCCAGCTATTGTACCAAAAATTGTTAATCTATTTTTTAAAAAGGTTGTGATTGTGAAGGATAAAATTACTTTTAATAAGGATGGTTATTCTTCCAATTCTAAACATAAGCTATTTAAAAAACTTCAATCATTGGGTTCGTTGGAAGATATACCTAGAAGAAGGAATGTAGATTTCGGATTAAATAATTTTAAAGGGGGCTCTTCTCCTTTAGCTCATTGATATGCTTGCTTGTTCTTCTGTTGATAACAATGGGATATAACTCTATTGGAGATACTTGATGTTGGAGCTTCTGATCAAAAAGTATTTCATATTTCTTGCTATGAGCAACGTCCTCCACATTTGGAAGTGGAATATATTTATTTCATTAGATGAGATTTATTTTCCTATAGATTTATTGGATGGCATTAGTTTATTTCTGAGATGACTATTGGAAGTTTTTTTTAGGTGTTTCTCCGATGTCTGATGGTCTTTGCATTTACTTTCTAGTTTATTTATGTAGTTTTTTTAAATTTTGTTTACGCTTTATATTTGTTTTATAAAATTATTCTAATTGGTTATGGGATCGATACTAGTTCTCATTTTTTAATCGGTTTGGAATTCCAGGATGCCAAACAACCTTTTGGGTTGTTAAAAATTTGGTATCCCCTCCACCCCAAAGGGTTTAAAATAGGAAGTAGTAGGTCTCATTTCAATTATCATAGTTTTATTTTAACAAATATGCTCGTTAATAAGGTTCCTTTCCTTTTTGGATCAAGGAACCCTTAGTTTTATTATCTTTTTAGTTTGTATTAGGGATTTCTTTCTTTCTTTTAATGCAATCATATTTCTTAAAAAAAAAAAAAAACTTTACAAAGTAAAAAAGAAATTCCTAAAGTTCTTAACAATAGTAAGTTAGCAGAGAAGAAGTTAACCACCTTATCCTTAACTTTTTGGATAATTCTTTGATAATTCATATTAACACCATTAAAACGAGAGTCATTTCTCTCCAGCCAAATGAACAAAAGGATAAGGGAGGGAAGAACATTTTTGACATGGCCTTTAGGCTTGATAAACCAACAATCAAGCAAGTTTTAAATAGAATTCCTAGCATAAAAGAATTTGAAATGAAAGATATCCTCAAAATAAGACCAAACTTTTATAGCAACGGGACCAGAGATGAAAACATGATGCATATTGTCAACATGGTAACAACATTGGCACTTAGATGGAAAGATAAAACCTCTATGCCTCAAGTTCTCATCCGTGGTAATAAATTTATGTAAAATTCTCCAAGTAAACACAGAATTTGTAGAAGGAAGGCTTTTATGCCAAATTATTTTAAAAATCTTAGAAGACTCATTTTTTTCTCTAAAGGAATGCCAAACATCTTTAACCCTAAATAAACCATCTTTAGAGAGAGAACAGAGTAAAAAATCCCTGGAAGTAATATTTAGAGGAATCTTTAAAATGTGTTGAATAATAAAATCAGGGAGGATAGCATAGAGTTTTTCCAAATCCCACCCATTGTTAGAGAAGAAGAAATTAACCTTCACATTATCAATGGAAAAAGAATTCAATAAAGAATCAATCGACTGGCCAGTCAACCAATGATCTTGCCAAAAGAAAATATTTCCATTACCCAGGTTCCACACAAGAGCATGCTCAACCTTCCATTTAACAGAACAAAGCCTTTGCCAAACTTTAGAGTGGCCAATACTGGAACTAAACAAGGTGGGGTGTTTACCACCACAACACTTAGCCATCATAAAATTAGCCCAAAGACTCACATTGGACCTAAAGTTGTACAAAGGCTTGAAAGAAAAAGTGGAAGCCAAATCAAACAAAGTCTTACACCCTAAAGCCCCTTCTTGCAAAGTACTACAACATTTACCCCAAGATGACCAATGAATCTTAGCATTATTGCCAAAACCTTTCCACAAGAATTTACTAACAATTCTATCAATTCTATAACACAGTCTTAGTAGGGAAGAGAGTTTGAAAACTATAAACTGAAATGGAGCAAAAAACACTTTTAATAAGAGTAAGATGGCCATCATTTTTGTATAAAAGACTGTAGGATGTTACTTTCTTTACATATATATATTCACTTTAAAAGTCCTCATATAATTCTTTTAGGTTGATCAATAGTTGCATTTCTCTTTTGGTTGAAATAAAGGATGGTATTCTTTGGAGACAAGATAAGTAGTTGTTGAGAGAATTGTGCATGTTGGAAAACAAAGAATGGTGAAAAACTATGTCTTAAAAGGTATTGTGTGTAAAAAGAGAAAGTGGAGTGTGTATGGAAGTTTTTTCCGTTTGATTTGACAAAGAGACGAAGGGGAGTTGTATATCTTGGAAATGTTTGTGTTTCAAAAAGTGGAACTTGTGTGTTACGAAAAGTAGAACTTGTGTGAGTTGAAAAGTGCATTGAATATTGAAGTGTATAGAAATGCTTTAAAAATAAAAGTGTAGAGTATGATTTTTTTTTTGATGAAATGCATATTAGAATTAATAGAAAATAAACAACCTAAAAACAAGCATTAAAGCAAACCTAAAGAATCACATTCCTCCTTCAAGCAAAACAAGAATGAAGGAGGAATATCTTGAAAGCTAATATCATCCCAAACAAAAGAGCTCTTTAAAGCCAAATTAGCACAAACATCCGCTAATTTGTTACAACATCTATTAGTAAAAGAGAACATAACTTGGTTGAAATCAAGAAGGAACGATAAGTTATCTTCAATGCATTTACTAACCTTCCAAGTCTTCATAGCCGATTGAAGAAGTTTGATAATGTTATAATTATCTCCTACAATTAAGATTCCTTGAGCTTCAAACATTCAATCACGGATGATATATTTCAAGTGTAAAATTGCCATCAATTCAATTTGAGCAATGTCCCAATGCATAATATTTACTCCAAAAGCTATAAGATATCTTCCTTTCTCATCTCTTATCACACCGCCAAATCCAGCCACATTGTTTGATAAGATAGAAGCATCAACATTTAATTTAATCCAACCGGTTGGGGGAGGATACCAAGAGCAAGACAGCTTTCGCTGGTTACTATCCCAGTTTTCCAGAAATGGATTAATAAAGTTGCTGAATGTAGCTATAGAGACCACATTTGGATTCACATGCCCTCTTACCCTAAACATGTTTGTTCGTTAGAACCACCTTCTTCATTACACATCCCTTCATTACTAACATTTGTGATAGGTGCAAATGTCTTTGTAGGATTGGTAAGAGGGCATGTGTTCTTGAGATGTCCAATTTTGCAACAGTGATAGCAAAGAGTTGAGATCTTTTCATATTCCACCTTTTGGAATGATCTACCATGCTTTCCTTCAATCCAAACTCCTTTTGGTAAATTTTTATCCAAGTCAATACGAATACAAACTCTTGCATACTCCCTCTTACACCATTTAAATGAATTACCATCTAGATATAGAGGAACTCTAATCATAGAGGCAATTCTACATATATTTATTTCATCCTAATAGTGTATAGGAAAACAAGGCATGCGAATCCAAATAGGTGCTGAAAGGCCTTTAAGGGATTCAGGATTAAATGATGGGGACCCTTTATCCAAACCAATAATGTTTCATCTGAAAGTTCGTTCGGGATGTTAAGCCCTATGAACTTAGTCCCAAGCTAACCAAGAGGGGGGGTAAATTGGTATTTTAAAAATTCTTGAGACAAAGAAATAAATTCACAAACCAAATCACACCACCAAACCAAATGCGGAATTTAAAAGTGCGGAAGCAAAAATAAGAACACAAGATTTATAGTGGTTCGGTCGACTAGACCTACGTCCACTCCTTGGAGGCACCCTCAGAGTATTGCACTACAAAACGTGACTCTCCTTTAGCCCCCACAGCTAGGCGGAGAATCCCTCACAAGAAACTCCTTTTTGCCACCCCGGCAAGGCAGAGAACCTACCTCCTTTTGCTTCCTCCTGAAGCTGGCAGAGAACCACAACCAAAAGCAAAACTCTTTACCTCTACCGACCCTTCCACGGACGAGAAACTCCAGACGAAAGAAAAGCAGAGCGATCCTTGAGCAACCCTTGTGAATCCCCTCACAAGCTCCCCCTCACAAGATCCTCTCTCTCTCCCTCTCTCTCTTTCTCTCCTCAAGGTCTTCTCAGGTCAAGGCAGCAGCCAAAGGTCCCTTCAAAATGTTGAAGAAGAGCTCTTTAAATAGAAGAGCTCAAGAGGAGCTCATTAATTGCAAGTAGCCGACTTTATCGTCCAGGCCGATATGGACATCGGCCTGGCCGATTAGTATAAATTAAGGAAGATCGGCCAGAGCACAGCCCTGGGAACAGTCCTGGACAATTGAAATTTGGCTTGATCGTCCAGGCCGATCTCACGATTGTCCTGGCCGATCTCACGATCGTCCTGGCCGATTAGTTCAAATCAGAGGTAAATCATCCTGAGCACAGCCCTGGGAACAGTCCTGGCCGATTGAAATTTGGCTTGATCGTCCAGGCCGATCTTACGATCGTCCTGGCCGATATGATCGTATCAATCATCCTTAATTACTCCCTTGATTTCCTGATCAATTAAGGCATAATTTGGTAATTTCGTCCAGGCCGATCCTGGAATCGTCCTGGACGATAATTTAAAATTCAGTATGCCTAAACTGTCTAAGACGGCTATCTCTTTCTATTTTGAGCTTATCGTCCTGGCCGATACACGTATCGTCCAGGCCGATATGTTAATGTCGGCTACCTTAATTAAGAATCCTTAATTAGACTTTCTGTTTTAAGCTGATCGTCCCGGACGATATAAATATCGGCCGGGCCGATGTGGGCAAAAATAGAATTTCTAAGCCTCTCAAGTGTGTGTGTGAAGGGTTACTTAGCATCAGTCTTTTTGATTATTACAAGTAGACTCAAAAGGTGAAAAAATAAAATTACAGACTGACTCAACCCTAAACCTACGCGATCCTGGACTTGGCTTCCTCTTGATCGTCCGATCTTCGATTCCTGAAAAGTTAGAAGCAACAAGTAGTACAAGAGAGATAGTATTTGTCAATCATCAAAACATAAGCTATGAAAAAGTAGATTTGCAACAATCTCCCCCTTTTTGATGATGACAAACACAAGTAGGAAAATTTCATTAAAACACCGCATGGTTACAAAATCCAAGACCAAACAGTTTTTTCCTACACCCTACTCCCCCTTTTGTCATCACAAAAAGAGGGTCTAGAAACACAAGAAAAAGACTATCAAGCACATAAAAAAGACATGAAACAAACAACACAAAATACAGACTAAAATAATGAGGGATCCAGATCATCAGATGGAGGTGGTGGAGGTGGCTGCTGAAAGTAGGTGGCAAGTGTGGTGAACTGAGCATTGAACCAGGTGATGTCCTGGTCATGCTGCTGCTGCTGCTGAGTAACGAAACTGTCAAATCGGGCTAAATCCTCAGCGCGGTGTTGCTCGTAGCGGGTAATGTCCTTTGAGTGTTGCTGCTCCTGAGCAACAACGTAGGCGTCAAACCGAGTCTCCCAACGATCAAATCTCTCAATCAACTGAGCAAAGGGTGAGTGCTGGTGGAGAGGGACAGGATCTGGAATGGGAGCGGGAGCGGGAGCCTCCTCCTCTCTAGCCCCCCGACTTTCCCCATCTCCTGGGTGAAGACGAGTACTATGAAGTGCAGTGAAGGAATTGTTTGAGTAGTAGGTAGGGTGAAGGTCAGGATGATTAGGGTATTGGAGATTGTATTTGGTTTCAAGGACATAGGCAATGATGTGTCCTAAGGCTAGATTGGGCTTTCTCTTATGGCCTGGGTCACGAATTGTAGTTAGGTGATCGATGTAGCGAAAGAGTAGATTAGCAGTATTGAATTCTCTTTGGGCCATAATGTAGAAAGTAGTGAGGGATAGTAGAGGGGTGATGTGAATCCGGTCCCCGGCTTTTGGGATTATGGATGTGCGAAGGACATGTTGGATTGTCCTAGCATCTTTGACCAAAGAGCTAGTCTCTCCAACATGGAAATGTGTATTGGTCTGACGAAGGAAGTGATTCGCCGTAGACCAGTCAAAATCAAGATCAGTGGCTATTTGGTGCAGCTTATCCCCAGTGGTGGATAGCTGTAGAAGATCAACACAGTCCTGATATGTGATTTCGACAGGGCGTCGATTCACATAGGAGGTCATGACTGTGAAGGTGTGGTTAATGCGTAGGTTAGCAAAAAATTCAGCGAGAAGTTCGGAAGAGAAAGGGAAGGCGAGAGTGAGTATAAAACAAAGAGAGGTGTGGGCAAAAAGGTCCATTACCGGGTATGAGAGATATGCTGGATTGATTATCCGGGACAGGGTGACGCCACTTTCCTTGTAGCGATGATAGGCAGCCTGATCTTCTGCCTCCCTGAATCGAGGGTCTAGAGTCGCCCTCAAAGAACTCCCGGATGCCTGACGAATACGTTTCCCACCAGCCATCTGAGAGAGGTAGCAGGAAAACACAAAAGAGTTGAAGGAAGAGGGTGAGAAAAATGGCTGGAATTGGCCTGAATTTAAAGAAACGGCCCTATCGTCCTGGCCGTTTGCAGAATCGTCCAGGCCGATAGGGTACAATAATTGCGTACAAGCCGATTGGTCAAAAAAGCGGTCCGATCGGCCGGGCCGATCAGATATCGGCCAGGCCGAATAGACACAGGCGATCGGCCCGAGGAGTCAGGCCGAACGACCGTTGAAAAAGAAGATCGTCCGGGCCGATTAGGTGTATCGTCCGGGACGATGCACAATAATTGATCGTACCGGCCAAAGTTAAAACGTTTAAAATGCTTGCCACGTGTATCGTCCAGGACGAACAGTGGATCGGCCCGGCCGATTATCCAATAATGGATCGTCCGGGGCCGAATTTAAAGATCAAAACGTACTGACACGTGGATCGTACAGGACGATCCAGTGTATCGGCCAGGACGATGCACATAAAATGCATCGGCCAGACAAAATACTATCAGTCAGGACCAAGAGTTCGATCAAATCGTCCAGGACGATGTGGGATCGTCCGGGACGATGAGTTAGGGTTTTCAAACGAAAAGGTCAGCAGATGGATTTTGAACAGAATTTGTCATATCGTCCAGGACGATAAGGGGATCGGCCAGGACGATGTAACTAGGAATTGAATTTAAAGAAAAAATGGTGATGATCAAGACCCTCAAAAAATAAAGAAACAGACAAAACACAGAAAAATAAATAAAAAAATAAGGAACACATGAAAATAAATATTTTTGAACTTGTAATATTTCTATTTTTTTTTTTATTATTTTTTTTAATTATTTTTTTCTATTTTATTTATGGAGGCATCATATGAGAATTCTTTTCAAAAAGTTAAGCCTTTTAAAGTTCCAAGAGATCAATAAGTTTAACAAATCTCAATTAGAAGAAGGTAGAATATCTGATTTTGTTAACCCTTGAATAGACATCCTTCAGGGTACAAAAATTCTTTTGGAAACCAAAAATCCAGCTTAGAAAAACTAATAGGGATAATAAGATCCATTCAAAGCTTGTTTACAAAGAAAATATCTCATATTTAATAAACCAAAGTAATTTTTCTCAATCATGGAAATTGAAATCAAGTCTTTGAAAACATCACATAATTAATGAGTTTTCTAAGTTTTAAGAGTTTTACCAAAGAGAGAATAGCTTGCATTTAGTGGGCTCATTTTATGCCTCTTGTCATTTGATTTGCTCTTTTGAGCATTTTTTTTTAATTCTTTGATACACTTTTGTGTATATAGCATTCTTTTCAATTTTGGCTTCATTGGCCTCTTTCCTTTTTAACTTTTGCAAGCTAGAAATTCTTTAATATACTCTTAAAAAGAAACTTAGTTGTGAGTATATCCTCCAAATATTAGAGAATAGGGGTTCTCTCTCTAACATAGGGAAGAACAATCCACAACATAAAATCAAAATCATGTGAAAAAAAAAAATGCAATGGCAAGATTTCAAAAGCTTGAATGATAACTAAAAACTTTGGCTATTATGCATAAGATAAATTATTGTAGCAAGATAAGAAAAAGATCTTAATTAACAGGCTATTGGTTAAACCGAGTTTAGACTTTTGTTTTAGAGAAGAAAAATCATACCACTAAATAAAGTCTGAAGGAGGGAAAACATCAACAGAAAACTCCCTTTAACTAATTTTGAAAAGCTAAATCACTATCTCAAAAAAAAACTCCAAAATCTAAAAGTTTGAAAGGACTAATCATATGAGGGTCAAAATTAAAAAGCAACGTGTAAACAAAACAAAACAAAACAAAATAAATGAAAAATAAAGCAAACTAAAATCAATACAAAGTGAGCACAAAAACAAAAAAAATAAAAGACACACAAAACTAATGTTTCAAGCACGTGATAAAGCAGCGAGTTTAAGCAATTTTTGAGCCGCAAGCCTCCTTATGTCCAGTTATCGTATGCTCCCATGAGGGCTTTGGTGAGAGCACACCTGCAAAACTCAACAACAGTCAGATTTAGGAACCCAAACAGGTTTGGGATCCTTCTTAGAAAAAGTAGAGTGTAATGCAGGTAAGGTATGCTGTGAATCATGCATTTTAGGTCTCCACACCCAATGAGTACTACGATGAACGGTGCAAGTGTGTGAGATGTGTCCTAGCATGCCACATGAGAAACATCTAATTCCAGGAAAGGGATTTCTTAGATGATTTGAGTTATAATGCCTCTTCCTAGGTTTTGGCTTAAGATCAACAGTGGAAGTCATCCGATCATTTTGAATCCTCAAATTTGTTCTCTTTAAGGCATCAATCACAATCCTCAAATTTTTCTCAAGATCTTTAGATTTCTTAAGATCAAAACTAAGTGAGGTGTGTGGAACTTTTAATGCATTATGTTCATCAATTAATTCTAAATGTTTTTTGTTCAACTCATCAAATTCATCAAGAAGAGCCATGTGATTTGAATCAATCGTTGCATGGTCTTTGAGAAACACTTCATGCTCTTTTTGTAGATTTGAATGTTCTAATTTTAGGCTAGCATGAGTTTTCTTAAGTTTTTTGTATGATGCTTGAATTTTTTCACAAATTTCAAACAATTCATCATAGGTTGGTTTACATACCTCTTCTTCATCACTTTGATTTTCTCCCATGAAACACAAATTCGTAGTCTCTTCCTCTGGTTCAGTCTCAGAGGAATCAGTACCAGATTCTGCCCAAAATCCTCTTTGGATTTTCTTCTTGTCCTTCCTTGACTTGGCTTTCTCCTCACCTTTTTCCTTTTCTTTGCTTGATTGATCTTGAAGTGTAGGGCAATCGGCTCTCACATGTCCAGGTTTCCTGCATTCAAAACAAACAACATCAGAAGATCCTTTAACATATTTGTGATCCTTACCTTTCCTCCAATTTTGATGATGCCTATGTTTCTTCCTTAGAAAGCTTTTGAATTGCCTTGTGATGAAGGCAACTTCATCGCTCTCAGACCCGGAAGATTCAGAATCCAATTTGTGCGCCTTCAGTGCAATTGTTTTCTCCTTTTTCTTCTCACCTGCATCAAGATTTCTTTGATTCACACCTTGCTCGTAAGCAATGAGTGAGCCAAGTAAGTTATCAATGGAATAAGTATTCAAATCTTTTGATTCAGTGATTGCAGTTATTTTTGCATCATAAGACGAAGGCAAGCATCTCAAAATCTTGTTAACTTTTTCATAATTCGAAAGCTCTTTTCCTAGTGCATGCAATGAAGTAATAATCTGAGTAAACCTAGTGTACATGTCAGAAATCGATTCATGAGGTTTCATACGAAAAAGTTCGTAGTCATGCAAGAGAAAGTTCAAACGGGTTTGCTTAACTTCATTAGTACCTTCATAGGTGATGCATAATTTATCCCAAATCTCTTTACCAGTTTTGCAAGTTGAAACACGCATGTAATCTTCAGATTTCAAAGCACAGAAAAAACAGTTCAAACATTTTGCATTTAACTGAGCCAAATCACGTTCATCGAAAGTCCATTCAGTAAAAGCAACTTCAGTTTTAATACCATTAATTTCACGAGAAGGTGGAGAATAACCTTCTTGAATAAGCATCCACATGCGATAATCAGTAGATTGTAAAAACGTTGACATGCGGGTTTTCCAAAAATCAAAAGGTAAGTTGTCAAATAGAGGAGGTCGGGTAATCGAATAACCTTCAGTAGTGTTTCTATTTCCTATGTTAGCCATGGATCAAATTCAAAAAGTTTTCAAACTTAATTTTTCGAATCCCGCTCTGATACCACTTGAAAGTTCGTTCGGGATGTTAAGCCCTATGAACTTAGTCCCAAGCTAACCAAGAGGGGGGGTGAATTGGTATTTTAAAAATTCTTGAGACAAAGAAATAAATTCACAAACCAAATCACACCACCAAACCAAATGCGGAAATTAAAAGTGCGGAAGCAAAAATAAGAACACAAGATTTATAGTGGTTCGGTCGACTAGACCTACGTCCACTCCTTGGAGGCACCCTCCAAGTATTGCACTACAAAATGTGACTCTCCTTTAACCCCCACAGCTAGGCGGAGAAGCCCTCACAAGAAACTCCTTTTTGCCACCCCGACAAGGCAGAGAACCTACCTCCTTTTGCTTCTTCCTGAAGCTGGCAGAGAACCACAACCAAAAGCAAAACTTCTTACCTCTACCGACCCTTCCACGGACGAGAAACTTCAGACGAAAGACAAGCAGAGCGATCCTTGAGCAACCCTTGTGAATCCCCTCACAAGCTCCCCTCACAAGATCCTCTCTCTCTCTCCCTCTCTCTCTTTCTCTCCTCAAGGTCTTCTCAGGTCAAGGCAGCAGCCAAAGGTCCCTTCAAAACGTTGAAGAAGAGCTCTTTAAATAGAAGAGCTCAAGAGGAGCTCATTAATTGCAAGTATCCGACTTTATCGTCCAGGCCGATATGGACATCGGCCTGGCCGATTAGTACAAATTAAGGAAGATCGGCCAGAGCACAGCCCTGGGAACAGTCCTGGACGATTGAAATTTGGCTTGATCGTCCAGGCCGATCTCACGATCGTCCTGGCCGATTAGTTCAAATCAGAGGTAAATCGTCCTGAGCACAGCCCTGGGAACAGTCCTGGCCGATTGAAATTTGGCTTGATCGTCCAGGCCGATCTTACGATCGTCCTGGCCGATATGATCGTATCAATCATCCTTAATTACTCCCTTGATTTCCTGATCAATTAAGGCATAATTTGGTAATTTCGTCCAGGCCGATCCTGGAATCGTCCTGGATGATAATTTAAAATTCAGTATGCCTAAACTGTCTAAGACGGCTATCTCTTTCTATTTTGAGCTTATCGTCCTGGCCGATACACGTATCGTCCAGGCCGATATGTTAATGTCGGCTGCCTTAATTAAGAATCCTTAATTAGACTTTCTGTTTTAAGCTGATCGTCCCGGACGATATAAATATCGGCCTGGCCGATGTGGGCAAAAATAGAATTTCTAAGCCTCTCAAGTGTGTGTGTGAAGGGTTACTTAGCATCAGTCTTTTTTATTATTACAAGTAGACTCAAAAGGTGAAAAAATAAAATTACAGACTGACTCAACCCTAAACCTACGCGATCCTGGACTTGGCTTCCTCTTGATCGTCCGATCTTCGATTCCTGAAAAGTTAGAAGCAACAAGTAGTCCAAGAGAGATAGTGTTTGTCAATCATCAAAACATAAGCTATGAAAAAGTAGATTTGCAACATCATCCAATAAACCAAGGACCTCCTTCTATTATTTCTTCCACAGCTTCCGATTTTGTAAAAGAACAGAGGATCCAATCAAGACCCAAAGTTGTGAGATGAAAATTACCAAATTTTGACCATTGCCTTCGAAGCTCTCTGCTGCATACAGGAAAAGGAATGTTGCTTCCCAAAACTTTAATGATCAGAGAATTCTTTACAACAACAACAACAACATCAAGCCTTTATCCCACTACGTGGGGTCGGCAACATGAATCCTTTTTCTCCATTGTGTCCTATTAAAAGTCAAATTCTCATTTAAATCTAATAAGGAATGGTCATTCCTAATATTTTCTAACCAAGTCTTTTTAGGTCTACCCCTAAATTTCTTTACATAAGTCAAATCTAATACCTCTACTCTCCTAACCGGGTCATCGAAAGGCTGCCGTTTTATGTGCCAAACCATCTAAGGCGACTCTCTCTAATCTTATCTTCTACGGGAGCTACTCCAACCTTTTCACATATATGCTCATTTCGTATCTTATCTCTAAGGGTAAAGCCACTCATCCACCTGAGCATCCTCATCTCTGCCACACTTAACTTAGTATTATGCTTCTCTTTTAATGGCCAACATTTGGCACCATAAAGTATTACAGGCCTCACTACCATCTTATAGAATTTTCCCTTCAATTTGAGGGGTACATTTCTATCACATAACAAGCCCGATGCATTCCTCCACTTCAACCATCCAACTTGCTGATAATATCCCCATCTATTTCACCATCACTCTGAACAATAAATCCAAGATATCTAAACTGTGTACTCTTATTAATGACTTGATCACCCAAAGTCACAATCCCCTCACTAGGTCTATTACTACTAAAATTACTCTCCATATATTCCATTTTAGATCTACTCAAGCGAAAACCTTTAGACTCTAAGGTTGACCTCCATAATTCAAGTTTACCTTCAACTCCCTCTCTAGTCTTATCAACAAGAAGAATATCATCAGCAAAAAGCATACACCAAGGTACATCCTCTTGCAAATGTCTAGTGAGAACATCCATGACTAAAGCAAAAAGATATGGGCTTAAGGCCGATCCTTGATGTAACCCAACTGAAATAGGGAAATACTTGGTCAATTCATCTTGTGTTTGAACACAAGTAATAGCTCCTGCATACATATCTTTAATGAATTGAATATAAGCATTATTGACTCCTTTCTTTTCAAGAACTCTCCATAACACTTCTCTTGGAACTTTATCATATGCTTTTTTTAAATCAATAAATATCATATGTACATCCTCCTTATTTTCTCTATATTTCTCCATCAAACCTCTTAATAAATGTATGGCTTCCATAGTCGACCTACCCGGCATGAATCCAAATTGATTTTGAGAAACATTAGTATCATGTCGCAACCTATGCTCCATAACTCGCTCCCATAGTTTTAACGTATGACACATTAACTTAATACCTCTATAATTCGCACAATCTTGTGCATCACCTTTATTCTTAAAAATAGGAATTAACACACTCATTCTCCACTTATCTGGCATCTTTTTAGTATGCAAAATAGTATTAAAAAGTTTAGTAAGCCATGAAATTCCTTCATCTCCTAAGCATTTCCACAACTCTATTGGAATATCATCAGGTCCAACAGCTTTTCCACCCTTCATTTTCTTTAAAGCTCTCTAACTTCAGTTTTACTAACACGCCGATAAAAATAGAAATCTTTATTTTCATTTAGGGTGCTAAGGTCACTATAGTCAATCTTATTTTCACAATCTTCATTAAAAAGTTTAGCAAAATATCTCATCCATCTTTGTTGAATATCATCTTCTAAGAAAAGTATTTTTTGATCTTCATCCTTAATACACTTCACTTGAACTAAATCCTTACTACTCCTATCTCTTTGTTTGGCTAACTTATACATATATCTTTCTCCCTCTTTAGTATCTAATCTATTATATAAATCACTAAAAGTTAACGTCTTTGCATCGCATATTGCTTTCTTAGCATCCTTACGAGCCACTTTATATATTTCCCAATTATCAGAATTTTTAAAATTAAACCATTTTTTATAACTAAGCTTCTTATTTTTAATCTTTTCTGGCACATTTGGATTCCACCACCAACTATTTTTACTATTAGGAGCTATTCCCTTTGATACTCCAAGGACATCTTTTGCAATATTCTTAATATCACTAGCCACTTTTTCCCACATAACATTAGCATCCTCATGCACATACAAAATCTTAAGATCTAAAATCTTATTCCCAAAAATATTTTTGTTAATATTCTTTAAATGCCCCCATCTAATCCTAGAAAATTGTTTTACTTTATTTTTTATTTTATGCCCCTTTATCTTAAAGTCCAAAACTAATAATCGATGTTGGGTACATAAATTTTCACTCGGAATAACTTTATAATCTTTGCAATCAAATTGATTTAATTTTCTAATAAGAAAATAGTCAATCTGGGTTGTATTATATCCATTTTTATAAGTGATGAGATGCTCATTCTTTTTCTTAAATAAGGTATTAGCAATTGAAAAATCATAAGCTAAACAAAAATTCAATATGGTCTTGCCACCTTCATTCATCGTTCCAAATCCAAGGCCACCATGAATGCTTTTAAAATCATCTACCTCACTACTAACATGTTCATTTAAATCTCCTCCAATAAAAACTCTTTCTTCAAGAGGTATCTTTTGTATTAATTCTTCTAAGTCATTCCAAAAATTTAATCTAGAACTCATATCCAAACCTACTTGAGGAGCATAAGCACTTATAATATTAACAATCTTATCATCAACAACAATCTTTAAAGCTATAATTCTATCTCCAATCCTATTAATTTTTATAACATTATCCTTTAAACTCTTATCTATAATAACACCTACACCATTTCTAGTACGACTCCTACCCGAATACCAAAGTTTAAATCCTAAACTATAAATTTCCTTAGCCTTCTCTCCAACCCATTTAGTTTCCTGAATGCACAAAATATTTAATTTCCTATGAATCATAATATCTATTAATTCCATTAATTTTTCTGTAAGGGAACCTATATTCCAAGTTCCTATCCTAATTTTAGTTTCATGGACTAGCTTCTTTGCCCACATCCGTCCTTGATGTGGGAACCCTTGCCTATTTAACACTGCACCTGGGCGACGGTGCAGCGGCCCTTGCACACTTGTCACTGTATTCTGGCCATACAGCACATCGCTTCCAGGGGACGCCCTAGCATTAACACAATTTCTTAAAGGATTCATGTCATTAGAATATGTTAATTAGCATTTTCACATTCTAAATTCATAATCACTGTTAAATCATCATCAGAAACAGGAGTTGACTTCATATCATAATTAAGCTTGATATGTTGGGTCTTCTTCCAGGCATTTAAGAAGTTTTCCTTAGGACGTTCTCCTTTATCATTCACTGTATCCTCACAGATGCTCTTGAATCCATTATCATTTTGAACTTCACCCTTCTCAGAAAAAACCTCATAACATTCCTTCTCAGCACTTCCAAATTGCAAAGTGGACTTAACAGGAAATTCAGTGCAAAGAACAGAAGAGTGCTTATCATCATAATGAGATTTATTGTTAACTTCGTTCATTTATTCGCATTTATCTCTGGCCAAAGGTCAGAGATTGTATTTGAACAACCGAATTTATTAACAAAAATTTTCATTTCTGATGAAGAAGCTTCGAAACCATTGGAATTCTGGTTCATATTTGCACTTAATTTCTGAAGTCGAGGAGTATTGCAATCATGACTTTTCATAACGCTCTTAGCTTTCCCTTCAACAACTTTAACAGTCTTCTTTACCGAAGAATCGCTTACATCTCTAATTATCAGAGGTCTTGCAGACATCTTCATATGGACATTTGTTGAATCCGAACGTAGAATCGATTGGCGACGATCGTCTCTGAAAAGTCCATTCGATCTTCCAAAGTTGTAGTTATGCTCGCCGAATGGATGTCGGCGGCCTTCCGCCATCATCACCAGAAGCTGGCGATGAGATTTGTTAAAAAGCCAGCGATGAGTTAGGCCTTTTGTTTTCAAAAGATAATTTTTGCACTAAAAGAGGTCAGAGCTAGGGTTAACAGGCTCAGATATTCTACCATTTTCATATTTTGACATTGTTAACTCATTGGTCTTACAAATCACTAAAATTTAATTATTCGGGTAATTTATCATATGCATAACTAAAAAAAAAAAAAAAAAAAAAAAAAAAAATATATATATATATATATATATATATATATATATATATATATATATATATATATATATATATATATATATAGAAAAATTAAAAACACAAAAAAAATTTCTATGTTTTCGATTTTTTTTCTTGTTGTTATTTTTAGATTTATTCTCTTTTTAGGGCTTTTTCTGATCATCTCCATCTTTCCTTTAAACTTCCTAATTTTGTCACATCTTCCCGGCTGATATTTCTATCGTCCTGGACGATATGATCATCTCTCTTAACAAATCCATTTGTTGAACCTTTTTGAGTTTTCTGAAATTCATCATCCCGACAATCCCATATCGTCCTGGATGATATGATCATCCTCTACTTCAATGAAGCTGATCATCTTAAACGATTAATTTTTATTCTGGACGATGCGTTTATGGCAATCGTATTTGCTGATACACTTGATCGTCCTGAACGATACATGTGTTAGTATTTTAAAAATCTTTAAAATCTCCCGGGATGATCCATTTATGGACAATCGTCCTGGCTGATCCACTATTCATCCTAGACCATACATGTGGCACAAATTTAAAATGTTTTAAATTCAGCCGGTACGACCAATTATTGAGCATCGTCCTAGACGATCCACCTAATCGGCTCGGATGATCTGCTTCTTCAACGGTCATCCAGCTTGACTCCTCGGGATGATTGCCTGAGTCTAATCATTCTGGCTGATATCTGATCGACCGGGACGATCGGACTGCCTTTTTGTCCAATCAGCCTGTATGTAATTATTGAACCAAATTTGCCTGGACTATTTTACGATTGTCCTGGACAATATGGACGTTCCTTTAAATTCAGAGCCTTCCAGCAAATGTTTCTCACTTTAATCTTCTTCCGCTTACTCACTTGCTTCCTATCTTCTTGCTATGGTTGGAAGAAAACATGTTCGTCAGGCATCTGGAAGTTCCTCGAGGGCCACACTGGACCATCATTTTTGGGAAGCAGAAGATCAAGATGCTTACCACCGTTACAAAGAATGCAGCATTACTCTTTCCAGAAAAATCAATCCTGTCCACCTCTCATATATGGTATTATACCTTTTCAGTCACACTTTTCTGTGCTTTATTCTTACCCTCACTGTCCCCTATATTTCTAAACTTTTTTTAAAATTTTTTGCAAATCTCCGCATAAATTCTTCCAACACCACCATCACCTCCTATGTGAATCGACGCCCTGTCGAGATCACATATCAAGACTGTGCTGAACTGTTATAGCTATCCACCACCGGGATAAGCTCCATACAGTTATCTCTGATCCTAACCTTAATTGGTCTATTGTAAGTCATTTTCTACACCACACTAACTCACCATTTCATGTTTGATAGACTAGATCTTTACTCAATGATGCTAGGTTAATCCAACATGTCCTTTGCACTTCCATTATTCTAAGAGCCGGGGACCAAGTGCACATCACTCCATTGCTATCACTTACTACCTTTTACATTCTATCCCATCGAGACTTTAATGCCACTGATCTTATTTTTTGATACATCGATCATTTGACAATAATCTGCGATCCAGGTCATAAGAGGAACCCCAACCTTGCTTTAGGACACCTCATAGCTTATATTCTTGAATCCAAATACCAACTTCAATATCCTTCTCGTCCTAACCTTCAGCCTCCCTACTACTCAAATAGTTATTTTAATGTCCTTCATAGTACTCGTCTCCACCCAGGAAATGAGGAAGCTCAGAGGGCCAAGGAGGAGGAGGCTCTCGCTCCCATTCTTGAACTTGTTCCTCTCCATCAGCACTCTCATCTGGATCAGTTGGTAGAGATATTTGATCAGTTTGAGACCCATTTCAATGGTTATGTTACACACCAGCAACAACAGCACGACTAGGACAATGCCTTGTTTGGGTCACAGTTTGCTACGCTCTCCAATCACTTTCAGCAGCCACCACCACCTCCACCTCTGTCTGATGATCAGGATCCCTCTTTTTTCTAGTTTTTTTTTAAGTTTTTGTTTTTTGTAGTTTATTTCTTATATTTTGTTTTAGTTTCTATTATTTTTGTGTGTTTAGTTTCCTTCCTTTTTGTGATGTCAAAAATGGGAGTAGTTTGATGTATCCTGTACTTTGAATTCTAGAACTTAGTAAACTTCTTGTTTATCACACTATTTTTACTGAACTGTCATAACAACTTGGAATTCTTTGTTTGTGTTTTCCATCATCAAAAAGGGGGAGTTTGTTGCAACTCTATTTTATGGATTATGATTTTTATGATAGCAAACACTCTTTTGTCTCTACGACTTGCTTTTCTACTAATATTTCAGGGCCACAAGATCAAACGACAATCGGAACCCGCTCAAGATTGGGTAGACTAGGTCTGAGTCAATTTGTAATTTTCTTTTTCCCTTTATTTAGTCATTTGTAACCTTTGAAGTGTTTGATGCTAAGAAACCCTACACACACATAAACTTGAGTGATTTTTCTAACTGATTTAGAATTTCTATTTTTTTCTCACATCATCCGGGATGATATTTAAATCATCATGGACGATCAGGTTGAAAACAGAAACCCTAATCAGGATATCAAGGTAGGCGTCATTAGCCGATCGATTTGGACGATACTTGTATCGGCTAGGACGATAGGCTCAAAATAGAACGAATCATCCGCCATGATCTATTTAGGTATTCTTTATTTTTTGGTAATCGGCCTGGACGATCTTGTATCGGCCTGGACGATTTGATACAATTATGCCTAAATTAGTCTGGCAATTAAGGAAAATAATTAAGGATGATTGATACGACCACATCATTCTGGATGATCAAAAGATTGGCCAGGATGATCAGTTCAAAAAACATAAGTTGCTCCTAGATGATAAATATCGGACAGCTCAAAATTTTGGGCGATGGTCTCGACGATCAGGATCGGCCAGCTCAAATTCTGGGTGATGCTCTGGACAATTTTTCTCTGATTGTGAGATCAGCCTGGATGATCAAGCTATTTTGGAATCGTCCAAACCTCACTTCAGAGCGATTGTCTGGCCGATAATCTATGATTTGAACTGATCGTATAGGATGATATATTATCATCCTGGATGATATGAACAAGTCTCTTCTATTCATCCCAGATTGTCTCGGCTGATTAGGCTTAAATTACACTAATCGTACAGGAGAATATACCTATTATCCTAGATGATAATGTCGGCAACTTGTAATTAATGTGCTATTTTGAAGCTCTTCAATTTAAGAGCTATTATTTAATGTTTTGAGCAATCTTTTGCTGCTGTCTTGACCAGAGAAAACCTAGAGGAGAGAGAGAGAGAGAGAGAGAGAGAGAGAGAGAGGGAGAGAGACAGAGAGGATCTTATGAGGTGGAGCTTGTGAGGGGGTTCATAAGGATTGCTCCAAGCATTGTTCCACTTCTTCTTCCACTAGAGTCTCGTGTCCTTGGAACGGTTGGGAGAGGTAAGCTTCAGCGACCGATCAAGGTTCTTTGCCTGCTTCAAGAGGAAGCAAAAGAAGTGGAGTTCTCTGCCTCGCCGAAGATTGCAAAAAAAAGGTTTGTAAGGGCTTCTCTACCTAGCTGTGGGGGCTAAAGGAGAGTCACGTTCATAGTGCAATACTTGGAGGGCGCCTCCGGGGAGTGGACGTTGGTCGAGTTAACCAAACCAGTATAAACCCTTGTGTTCTTTTTTCTGCTTATACATTTAACTTTTTGCACTCTATTTTCTGTGGTGAGTTTGGTTTATGATCTTGTTATTCTTTGTTTAAAGATTTTTTAAAATACCAATTCACCCCCCCCCCCCCCACCTCTTGGTTTGCCTCGGGCTAGTTCTTAAGGGTCTAACATCCCTAACAAACTTTCAAAGAAATCATCTTGAGAAAATAAGAGGAATTTTAGACAAGGGCTCCAAAATAGCC
Source organism: Dendrobium nobile (assembly GCA_022539455.1). Taxonomy (NCBI): domain Eukaryota; kingdom Viridiplantae; phylum Streptophyta; class Magnoliopsida; order Asparagales; family Orchidaceae; genus Dendrobium; species Dendrobium nobile. Next base: position 47,816,881 of record CM039729.1, read on the forward strand.
CTAATTAGCAACAAATTATCAAAGATCATCCAAGATGATTGACTAATCTTTCTGTACGATCAATTTAATTTTATCACAATCAGACATGAAGATTTGGAAGAGTCGGGATGATTAGAAGGTTCATCTATTCAGATTATCCAGGATGATAGGCTATTATTCTACATGATTAGTTTAAGTCGTTGAATATGATCCAGACCATCGCCCTGGATAGATGTCTGGATGATTAAAAAGTTACATGATCATTCAAGACGATCTCATAATTGTTTGCACTGATTAATACAAATAGAGACATATTGACCAGAACATCTCCTTGAATGGATGTTTGAATGATGAAAAAATAACATAATTATCCAGGCTGATATCATTTTCGCCCCGGATGATTTCTTCAATTTAGAATATATCATCCAGAGCATTGCTCTGAGTAGAACCAGGATGATTTTTTATTATTTAGGAAGAACGAAGGTTTATGAATTGATCATCCCGACCATTCTTATGATCGTCCAAGATGATATAATCAACCAATCATGCCTTAATATCTTTCCTTAATTACCTTATTAATTTAACCATAATTAGGCTGCATCATCAAGGACGATGTCTAAAAATAAAAGAAACCTAAATAAATATGGATGCTGATTCTTTATGATTTTAGCCATCCTCCCAGTCGATGAAAATATCATCCAGGATGATTCGCTTAATTGCGATTGCCTTAAACCAAGTTTCCTTAATTAGGGTTTTTGTTTTTAACTTATCATCCAGGACGATTTTGGGATCATCCCAGACGATGTCATCAAAAATAGAAAACTCTAACAATCAGATAAAATTTTTTCCCTAAGTGTGTATGTATAAGGTTACTTAGCATCAGGACCCACATTATTTATAATTGACTCAAGAAAAGGTAAAAGATACTGTCGTACATTATAAACTGACATAGTCCTAGTCTACCCAATATTGAGCTTGGTAGATTTATAGTTTGATATTGTGGACCTGAAATGTTATAGGCACGACAGTCGCAGGAAAATAGAAACGTTCGTTATAATAAAAATTTTATTCCCTGAAATGAGATTCATAATAATCACCCCCTTTTTTTGATGGAAAAGAATCAAACAATCAAAACTAAATAAAACTCGAATAGATGTGAAAATAGTATGACAGAATAATGCAAATAGTATCAAAACACTACTCCCTCTTTGACATCACAAAAAGGAGGAAACTAGAAAGAAAAACACAAGATGAAAAAGAAGTACAAAAGTAGAGTTTTTTTTATCAAAGCATGAATATGATAAAGTTTCTATATGATTGAATTAAAAACTTGTAAGAAAAATGTGTTAACATAATTGAAATCCAAAAAATAGTAGAACAACTAATCCTGTTAGCCATTGCTCAGGGAAAATATATCTTTTAAAAATAAAAGAACTATCTCTAAAAAGCCAATTGGATAAGAAAAAAAGATCCATTCACAACTTGGTTTAAAAAAAAATCTTATAAAATAATCTACCAAAGTATTTTGTCACAATCGCAAAATTTGAAATCAAGCTTTTAAACATATCAAGTGACATATGAAATTTCCAATATTTAAAGTTTTGAAAGAGAAGAAAGCTCACCTTTTTGTGTGCTCATTATATGCCTTTTTTCAATTGATTGGTGCACTTTGTGTATCTTTTAATTTTTGATACACTTTGTGTATCTTTCTCAATTTGGCGTTATTGGCTTTTTTTTTCAATTGATTGGTGCACTTTGTGTATCTTTTAATTTTTGATACACTTTGTGTATCTTTTCAAAACCCTTAAATACTCTCAATTGAGAGTATATCTTCCAGATATTAGAGAATAAAAACTCACTCTCTAATATAAGAAAAAATAAACCATAAAATAGAATTAAAGTTATATGATAAATGCAACGACAAGATTACAAAAAAAATTGAAGGTAATATAAAGATTTTGAACATTATAAATATAAGATAGATTACTATATAAAGAGAGTAAAGATCTTAATCGCAAAGTCCAGTAATTAATTTGAGATAAACTTTCATTTAAAAAAGAAAATTACACCACTGAAAGAGGTTTAGAGGAAGGGAAATAATCAACGATTTTTCTCCCTTTAATTGATTTAGAGATGTAAAATTTTGGCTACAACTATTCAAAAACAAATAAAAGTTTGATAGGGATGTTTTGACCTTATGAACTGGCCCTAGGCTAACCAAGAGAGAGGTGAATTGGTATTTTAAGAAATCTTTCATAATGAAAACACAATCATAAATCAAAATCATCACAGAAAATAAAGTGCGGAAGAAATTAATGTGAAAGCAATAATAAGAAAGAACACACCAGATTTATAGTGGTTCGATCAAACCTTGACCTATGTCCACTCCTCAGAGGCGCCCTCCGGGTACTGTACTAAACTAAGTGTCTCTCCTTTAGCCCCCACTGCTAGGCGGAGAAGCTCTAACAAAATCACTTCCACCTACCCCGGTACGGCGGAGTAGCCCGGTCCTTTGACACCAAAGAGATCTTCTTCTTCTATGAACTTCCCTCAAGACAAGCCTTGAATTCGATGGTACTAAGGTACAAGCTCGCTAGAGCAACCGTGTGTAATCCCCCTCCACACTCCCTTGAGTCCCCCTCCAAGGATCTTCTCCCTCTCAAACTCCACCCTTTTCTCACTCCCTTTCAAGCTCTCTCTTCAAGTTTCCCCCAAAAGAATGAAGCTATAGTGTCTTCCAAAGATACTTACAAACTGTCTTGTCAAAGCATAAATAGAAAATCTCAAAATGAGCTCATTAATGCAACTTGCTGACTTTATCGACTAGGCCGACATAGATATCGGCCTAGCCGAACAGCATAAATTATGCTCAATCAGACCGATCAATTAGGGATAATCAGAAGATTTTTGGTCATATCATCCAGATCGATAGGCTATCATTTTAGACAATTAGTTCAAATTAGAGGAAAATCATCCTAAATATCACCCTGAAAAGAAGCAGGTCGATGTCAAATTGTCCAGGCCGATCATATGACCGGGCCAACCGATGTGATCATGCAAATCACCATTAATTGCTTTCCTTAATTAGCAAATTAATTTTGGAAAAAATTGTCCTAGAATGGCCAGGCTGATATCGATAGGCCAAGTAGATCCTTAGGACAATGTCCAAAAATAAGTAATTCCTAAATTGATATGGAGGTAGATTCTTTTTTATTTTGAGGCTATTATCCTGGATGATAAAAATTTATCCAGGATAATATTCTTAATGATGTCTGGCTTAATAAGGATGCCCTAATTAGGGTTTCTATTTTTGAACCGATCATCCGGACCGATATAAATATCGTCATGGACTATGTTACCAAAAATAGTAAACTCTAGGGAACAATCAAAAATTCTTCCAAGGTGTATGTGTGTTTAAGATTACTTAGCATCAAGAGGCACACCAATTATAAAAGACTCAAGAAAGGAAAAGTTACAATCTTACTCAGACCTAGTCTACCCAATCTTGAGCTGGCTCCAATTGCAGTCTGATCTTGTGAAATTGAATTGTCAGTAGGTAAGGCATTCATAGAGAAATAAGACTGTTTACTATCACCAAAATCATAATTAATTAAAATAGATTCTCAACAAAAAAAAAACATGACATAAAATACCATTTCAGCAGTGATCACAAAGAAAAGAAGAAAACACAAAAATAAAAAAAGTTAAAACCAAAAAGCAAAAGCAAGAAAAACAAAACAAACAAACCTAAAATTAATAAAAGAAAAAAATAGCAAAATAAAAAATTTAGAATTTAGTAAACATCAAGTTCATGTATTTATGTCAATCACACCCAATCTGGTCCTTAATAGGTTGAAAGTGTCAAAAGCTAGTGGCTTAGTAAAGATATCAACCAGTTGATTTTCAGTTTCTATATGGTGTAACTCAATGTCTCCTTTGGTCGCATGGTCTCTAAAAAACTTATGCCTTATGTCAATGTGTTTGGTCTTTAAATGTTGGATAGAATTCTTAGAGATGCAGATATCACTAGTGTTGTCACAAAGGATTATTATTATTCATATAGGTAAACCTAAATCAAGAATTTGTTGCTTCAACTAAAGGACTTGGGCCACAGAACTCCTTAAGGCAATGTACTCAGGAATAGTAGTGAAAAGTGCAATAAAGTTTTGTTTTTTACTAGACCAGGAGACTAAAGACTGTCTTTCTATAAAGGCGATGTCCTATGAATTGACAAGTCCCAGAATTATTCTTTATATCCACCCTTCATCCTATAAAATCATCCCAACCGATCCTGCGATCGATCTGGCCGATATGATCATGAAAATCACCATTAATTACTTTCCTTAATTACCAAATTAATTTAGAAAAATTTATCCTAGATCGACCAGGCTAATATCAATAGGCAAGGCTGATCCCCGGGACGATGTCCAAAAATAAGTAATTCCTAAATAGATCTGGTGATAGATTATTTCTATTTTGAGTCTATCATCCTGGACGATACAAAATTATTCAGGATAATGTTCTTAATGACGACTGCCTTAATAAGGATGCCCTAATTAGGGTTTCAATTTTTGAACCAATCCTCCAGGCTGATATAAATATCATCCCTGATGATGTTACCAAAAATAATAGACTTTAAGGAACAATTATAAATTCTTCCAAGGTGTGTGTGTGCAAGATTACTTAGCATCAGGAGCTACACCAATTACAAATGACTCAAGAAAGGAAAAGGTATAATCTGACTCAGACCTAGTATACCCAATCTTGAGTTGGTTCCAATTATAGTATGATGTTGTGGACCTGAAATGTCAGTAGGTAAAACAATCATAGAGAAATAAAAGTGTTTGCTATCATCAAAATCATAATAAATGAAAACAGATTCATAATAATCTCCCCCTTTTTGATGATGGCAAACATTACTGGTTGAATTTACTAAAAAGAAATCATGTTATCCTAATCTCCCCCTTACTAAAATAAAACATTAAAAAATAGGGGAAATCAAAAAATTTTGTTGTTTTTAATTTTTGAAAGAGAAAAAAAATACAAAAACAACAATACACAATATAAAAATAATTAAACAAATACAACAAGACACAATACATTTCTCCCCCTTTAACTTTATCAAAAAGAGAAGGGTTAACGAAAGAAAATCTTTAAAAAATGAGAAAGTTACCTCTTAATTTTAGTCAAAAACTTAGTTAGGAATGGATTCACAATGCATAATCTAGTAAATGTGAGAAATTTAAAAATTGTTAATTCAAGCTCAGGTTCTTTTAAAGGCTCAAAAACTTTTTAATCCATTATCTAAATCAAGGAATAAATTAGAAAAAGAAACATTAATTTTTCAAAACTACTTTCATAAAATATATCTAATAGATGATTAATGTAAAAATTGGTGAATAAAAAAAACATGATTTTCATGACCAAGTACCGAAAGTATCAAGGGTTTTCTTAAGCTTTAAGTAAACACGAAAAAAGTAAGCATACTCTTTGTTGGCTCATTTTATCTCTTGTCAGTTTTTTGGTGTAGTTTGCGCATCTTTTGCTTTTTGATACACTTTGTGTATCTTTCTAAATTTGGCGTCATTGCGCAACTTTTGATTTGGAGTCATTGGCCTCTTTTTTGATTTGGCATCATTGACCATTTTTTATTTATTTTTGAATATGCTACCTTTCTAAAATTTTAAAAGCAAAAGTAAACCCATTCTATTAACCAAATGGACTACTTGATTTAGAAAATTATGAAATATATTCAACAACTTACAAAAGATTCCTATGCGATAGATAAAATGTAGGGAGATGAAAAAGTTCTGTTTCAAAAATCTAATTTAAAAATATGATGAAGATTTTAAATCAAAAATAGAATAACATCTTTTAGGAAATATAGATTGAGAGTCAAAATCATGAGTTTCCTTTCTTTAACTATTTTAAAGAAGTCAATCACAACTTACCTAAGAATTCAAGAAAAATAAGAGATAGATTTTTCATTTAAAAAAAAATCTTCAAAAAGTGATGTATGTGTGTTAAAAACTTCACAAAAATAAAAAACAATACAACACTCAAGATGAAAATAAAAAAAAAATAAGAAAACACTACAAAAAAAACTAAAACACAACACGAAACAAATAAGTAAGGCTTTTGAACACGATTTTGCTCCTGGTCGGATGCTTCACAAACCAGGTCTGCCCAGGAGATTTTTTGCTTTTCATTATTCGCCATTTCTACAAGTTGCTTAGCTTTACCTTTTTCTTTTGGAGGAAGAGTTCTGAAATTAGGGCATTGATTTTTCATATGTCTAGGTTTCCTACATCCAAAGAAAATAACATCATAAGAAATCTTGACATTCTTACCATTTTTACCATTATTCCACCTTTTTTAATGCTTATGCTTGTGCTTTAACGGGCTTTCTAACTCATCACTTTTATCATCTATTAAGTCACTTTTCTCCATGTCTTTAGCTTTTAGTACTATCGTTTCACCTACATCCAAAAGTATTTGACCAAAACTTTGCTCACAGGGAATGTGTGAGTTAATCAAAATATCAATTAAATATTCATTCAAATTTTTTGATTCACAAATAGCAACTTTGGCATCAAATTTGTCAAGTAAACAATAAAGAATGTTATTGACTCTTTCAAAGTTTGAAAACTCATTTCCTAAAGCATGTAATGATGTAATAATTTGAATAAATCTAGTATTCATGTCTAAGATCATCTCATAAGATTTAATGCAAAAAGTTCATAATCTTGCATTAAACAATTCAACTTAAATTTCTTGATTTAATTAGTGCTTTCGTATATAGTATGTAATTTATCCCAAATTTCCTTTCCAGTAGTGCACGTGGAAACCATCATAAAATCATCAAAATTTAAAGCATAGAAAAAATATTTTAAAGATTTTAAATTCAGTTAAGTATCAATTCGTTCATCCCTATTTAATTGATTAAAAGGAAAATTTGTCTTAATTCTATCTAAAATATGTGATGGTACAAAATAACTAGTTAAAATCATTTGCCATATTTTAAAATCAATTGATTGCGAGAAAGTAGACATGCAAATTTTCAAAAAATTAAATGTAATATTTTCGAACAAAGGTGGTCTGGTGATTGAATAACCTTCCGCAATATTACGATTACAAAAATTAGCCATGGATCAAAATTCAAAAAGTTTTCAAACTTACTTTTTATGAATCCCGCTCTGATACCACTTGAAAGTTCGTTAGGGTTGTTAGGCCCTTATGAACTTGACCAAGGCTAACAAAGAGAGAGGTGAATTTGGTATTTTAAGAAATCTTTCACAATGAAAACATAATCACAAACCAAAATCCCCACAGAAAATAAAGTGCGAAAGAAATTAATGTGGAAGCAATAATAAGAAAGAACACATCAGATTTATAATGGTTCGATCAAACCTTGACCTACATCCACCACCCTGAGGCGCCCACCGGGTATTGGACTAAACTAAGTGTCTCTGCTTTAGCCCCCATAGCTAGTTGGAGAAGCCCTTCCACCTTCCCCGGTGCGACAGAGTAGTCGGGTTCTTTGACACCAAAAAGATTTTAATCTTTTATGAACTTCCCTCAAGACAAGCTTTAAATCTGATGGTACTAAAGTGAAAGCTCGCTGGAGCAACCGTGTGGAATCCCTCTCCACACTCCCTTGAGCCCCCCTCCAAGGATCTTATCCCTCTCTCAAACTCCACCCTTTCCTCACTCCCTTTCAAGCTCTCTCTTCAAGTTTCCCCCAAAAGAATTAAGCTATAATGGCTACCAAAGACACTTACAAAGTGCCTTATTAAAGCTTAAAAAGAAGATCTCAAAATGAGCTCATTAATGCAACTTGCCAACTTTATCATCCAGGGTGATATAAATATCGGCATGGCCGATCAACGTAAATTACGCTCAGTCAGCCCGATCGATTAGGGATGATCAGAAGATTTTTGGTCATATCGTCAAGGCTGATAGGCTATTATCCTGGACGATTAGTTCAAATTAGAGGAAAATCATCTTGAATATCGCCCTGAAAATAAGTTGGCCGATGTCAAATCGTCCCGACCGATCATGCGATCGGCCCGGTCGATGTGATCGTGCAAATCACCATTAATTTCTTTCCTTAATTACTAGATTAATTTATGTAAAATTTTATCCTGGATCGGCCAGGCCGATATCATTTGGCTAGGCCGATCGACAGGATGATGTCTAAAAATAAGTAATTCTAAATTAGATATGGAGGTATATTTTTTCTATTTTGAGCCTATCGTCCTGGCCGATATAAAATTGACTAGACAATGTTCTTAATGAAGGCTGCCTTAATATGGATGCCCTAATTAGGGTTTCTATTTTTGAACTAATCATCTAGGCCAATATAAAAATCATCCCGGATGATATTACAAAAAATAGTAAATTCTAGGGAACAATTAGAAATTCTTCAAGGTGTGTGTGTGCAAGATTACTTAGCATCAGGAGCCACACCAATTACAAAAGACTCTAGAAAGGAAAAGGTACAATTTGACTCAGACCTAGTCTACCCAATCTTGAGCTGGTTCAAATTGCAGTCTAATCTTGTGGAACATAATTGTTAGTAAGTAAGGTAATCGTAATGAAACAAGAGTGTTTGCTATCATCAAAATCATAATCAATGAAAATAGATTCACAACAACAAAAATATGACATAAAATACCATTTCAACAATGATCATAAAGAAAAGAAGAAAACACACAAATAATAGAAATAAAAACCAAAAAACAAAAGGAAGAAAAAAAATAAATAAACCTGAAATAAATAAAAGAAAAAAAATAACAAAACAAAAAATATAGACTTTAGCAAACATCAAGTTCATGCATTTATGTTAATCAAACCCAATCTAGTCCTTAATATGCTGAAAGTGTCAAAAGCCAGTGGTTTAGTGAAGATGTTAGCTAGTTGATTCTCAGTTGCCATATGTTGTAACTCAATGTCTCCTTTGGTCGCATGGTTTCTAAAAACTGATACCTTATGTCAATGTGTTTAGTCTTTAAATGTTGGATGGGATTCTTAGAGATGCAGATGGCACTAGTGTTATCACAAAGGATTAAAATTGTTCCTATAGGTAAACCTAAATCAATTTTTTTTTCCTTTACCTAAAGGACTTGAGCCACAAAACTCCTTATGGCAATGTACTTTGCATTAGCAATGAAAAGTGCAACAAATTTTTTTTTCCTACTAAACAAGGAGACTAAAGGCTGTCATATGATCTGACAAGTCCTAAAACTTCTCTTTCTATCCACCATATAACCTGCAAAATTAGAAGAAAACTATCTAATAATCTCAAAATAAGTGTTATGCCTAGGATACTAAATTCCTAAATTTTGGGTCCCCAAAAGATATCTAAGAATTCTCTTAACTACAGTTAGGTGGGACTCTTTAGGATCAGCTTAAAATCTAGCACAGAGATAAACACTAAATATTATATTGGGTCCGTAAAGTAAAGACTTAATCTTCCCTTTATACTTGTTTTGATCAATAGATTTTCCATCTGAGTCCTTATCCAACTAAATATTAGAATTCATGGGAGTATTTATATGCTTAGCTTTATCCATTTCATATTTTTCTTCAAGATGTCATTAATATACAATGATTGATTCATAAAGGTTCCATCATCCAATTGGCCTATGCTAAACCCCAAAAAGAAGGACAACTCATCCGTCATTCTCATCTCAAACTCCTTACTCTTTAGGATCAGATTCATCAAACACTACATGAGTAGTCTCGTCTACCACTAAAGTCCTCTTATTAAACACCCTAAAGGATTTCCCCACGCTTGAATATCCTAAGAACACTCCATCAGATTTTGGGTCAAATTTTTTTAAGTGTGACCTCCCATTATCAAGTTTTGGTCTATTGTTCACCCTATTCAACACCAAACAAGCTGTATTTATCGCCTCAGCCTAAAAGTATTTCAAAAGGTAATACTCAGCAAGCATGACTCTAACAACTTCAACTAAGGTCCGATTCTTCTTTTTAGCTACCCCATTTTGCTGATGAGTCCTAAGAGCTAAGAAGTTGTAATGTCCCCTTATCCTCACAAAAGTCTCCAAATCTCTCATTTTCAAACTCTCCCTTATGGTCACTATGGATGGTCAAAATCTCCGAACCTAACTTTTTCTTAATCCAAGTGGATAAGGATCTAAACTCATCATAAGACTCACTCTTATATGACAAAATTTTAATCTAAGTAAACCTCGAGTAATCATCAATAATCGCAAATCCTTAGGATTTTCTCCCTAAGGTGGCAGTGCTAATGGGTCCAAATAAATCCATGTTAAGGACTTCTAAAGGTCTAGAGGTATTAATGTCCTTAATGGAATGGAAAAAGAAATGGACTTGCTTCCCTAGTTGGCATGCATCACATAGGTGGTCCTTAGAAATCTTAAGCTTGGGGACACCTCTAACTAGGTCTTTAGGTCTTTATGAGTAGCTCTCCTAAGGGTTTTCATACTGGCATGACATAATCTCTTGTGCCACAACCAAGAAACATCAGTAATAGTTTTTTAATAAAATGAATTATCAAATTAAATATTATTTAAATCAAGCATATAAACATATTTAATCCTTTTCCCCTTCAAAATAATGTTGTTATTCATGCTCATAATGCATATATTTGCCAAAAATTTTATGATGAAGCCCTTATCACATAGCTGACTTATGCTTAGCAAGTTTAGTTTCAGTCCATTTATAAGAAAAATATTTTCAATCAAAAGTTTCATGGAGTTTCTAATTATACCTGCACCCACCACTTTTCTGGTGGTGTTATCTCCAAGAGTGACCATGCCAACAGTCCTAGCCTCCAGCATAATGAATTGATAAGCATATCCAGTCATGTGTCGTGAGCATCAGCTATACAGGTATCACATGCTCTCATGAGGCCTTTGGTGAGAGTACACCTACAAAAACATCAAACATCATATTTTGGAACCCAAATAGGTTTTGGTCCCTTCTTATGAAAAGAAAAATACAATGCATACGTATTATGCTATGAATCATGCAATTTGAGTTTCCACACCCAATATATAGTATGATAAGTAGTGCAAGTGTATAAAATGTGAAAGAGTCCAATCATGCCACATGAAAAATATCTAACACCAAGAAAAGGATTTACTAATCTATTTGGGTTATAATGCCTCTTCCTATGTTTTCACTTCAAATCAAGTGTGGGTGTTCTTATTTTTCTCAAGTGCATTTAATTCAGCTTTAAACTGTAAGTTACCACTTTCTAAAATAATGTTATTAACTCTCAAATAGTGCTCCCTATGCTTAGATTCATGAATATAAGTTTTAAAATCAATTTCAAGTGAGGTATAGGATGCTTTCAATGAATCATGATTAACAACAAACTAAAAATATTTTTTATTCAATTCATCAAACTTATCAAGTAATGACATGTGATTGTTAGAAATTTGGGAGTGATCTTTCAATAAAATTTCATGCTCTTTTTGTAAATTTGAAATATCCAATTTTAAACAATATGAGATTTCTTAAGTTTCCTATATAATGCATGAATATTCTTACAAACTTTAAGTAATTGATCGTAGGTTTATTTGCATACCTCTTCTTGGTCATATTGATTAAGATGATCACCCATCAAGCACAAGTTTTTTGTCTTATCCTCAATTTTTGTCTTAGAGGAGTCAGATGCAGAATCTGCCTAGAATGCCTTTTGGAACTGCTTCTTGTCCTTGTCCTTTCTAAAAATGGGTTTCTCCTCACCCTTCTCCTTACTTGAGTTAACCTTAAGTATAGGACAATCTTCTTTTATATATAAAGGCTTCCTGTATTAAAAACAAACAACATTAGAATAAATTTTATAATTTTTGCTACCCTTACCTTTGCTCCATTGTTGATGGTGCTTGTGATTCTTTCTTAGAAAGCTTTTGAATTTCCTAGTATTTAAGGCAACATCGTCGCTTTCAGACCCAAAAAAATTAATGTCCGTATTGTTGGCCTTCAGCACCACAGTTTTCTTCTTCTTTCACTCACCTACATAAAGTTATCTTTTGTTCACTCCTTACTCATAAGCAATGAGTGATCCAAGTAAGTTATCAATAAAATAAGCATTTAAATCCTTGAATTCAATAATTACAGGAATCTTAACATTAAAGGAAGAAGGTAAGCATCTCAAAATTTTATTCACTCTTTTATAGCTAGTTAGCTCTCTTCCTAAGGCATGTAATGAGGTTATAATTTGAGTAAACCTAGTATACATGTTAGAAATTGATTCAGTAGATTTCATATGAAAAAGTTCATAGTCATGTAAAAAAATATTCAACCTGAATTACTTAACTTCATTGGTTTCTTCGTAAGTAATACATAATCTATTAAAAATTTCTTTACCAGTAGCACAAGTTGAAACATGCATATAATCTTTTGATTTAAAGCAAAAAAAAAAATAGTTCAAGCATTTTGCATTCAGTTGAGCTAAATCCCTATCATCAAGAGTCTATTTAGTAAAAGGAAGCACAGTATTAATGCCATTAACTTTACGAGGAAGAGGTGAATAACCATCCTTAATAAGCATCCACATGCCATAGTCAATCGATTGCAAAAATGTAGACATGTAAGTTTTTCAAAAAGAAAAAGGAATATTTTCAAACAAAGGTGGTCGGGTAATAAAATAACCTTCCCCAGTATTATAATTACCAAAGTTTTCCATTGATAAAAATTAAAAAATTTTCAAAAACTCATTTTTTATGAAGCTTGCTCTTATACCAATAAGAAGTTTGATAGAAATGTTAAGCCCTTATGAACTAGTCCTGAGGCTAACCAAGAGTGGGGGTGAATTATTTTTTAAAAAATTAATTCATGCAAAAACACAAACACATCCAAACTAAGATTTACCATAAAAACTAATGTACGAAAATTATATACGGAAGTACAATAAGAAAAAACACACCATATTTTATAGTGGTTCAATCAACTTAACCTACGTCCACTCCCTGGAGCCTCTCATATAATTATTGCACTAAAATCAATGTCTTTCCTTTAGCCCCCACAATTAGGCAGAGAAGAACATAAAAAAATGCCTTTTCCACTAACCCCGATGAGGCAGAGAGCCCAACTCCTTTAACTTCCTCTTAAAGAAGGCAGAGAACTCAACTCCTCCTGCTTCATACAGGAGCAGACAAAGAACTTTGATAAACTGCTTAAGTAGACCCCTCTAGAACCCCCGAGGAACCAGGGATGATAATCGAAGAAAATGACACAGATCCTTGTTTGGAGCAACCTTTTTGAAACCCCTCACAAACTCCCCCTCATTAGATCCTCTCTCTCCCCCTTGCTCTCCCTCTCCTCTTAGCTATCTCAGGTAAGCACAGTAGCAAAAGATATCTTCTTAAGAAAATAAGAAAGCTTTTAAACAAGGGCTCCAAAATATCCCTGGTTAGTAACTAATCATCATAGATCATCCAGGATGATTGTCCGATCATCCAGTATAATAAATTCAATTTTAGCATAATCAGCCATGATAATTTGGAATAGTCTAAATGATTAGAAGGTTCATATGTTTAGATCATCCAAGATAATAGGCTATCATCCTATACGATTAGTTTAAGTCATTGAATATCATCCAGACTATCGCCCTTGATGGATACCTTGAGGATGAAAAAGTTACTTGATTGTTCACGATGATCTTACGATCGTCCGAGCCGATTTGTACAAATTGAGACATATCATCTAGAATATCACCCTGAATAGTTGTCTGGATGATGAAAAAATAACTTGATCGTCCAGTTTAATATCACAATAATCCTGAATGATTAGTTCATTTCAGTACATATCATATAGAGCATCGCCCTTAATAAAATCAAGCTGATTTTTGTTCGTCCAAGAAGAATTAAGGCTTGTGAACTGATCTTCCCAGCTGATCCTACAATCATCCAAGAAGATATGATCGAGCAATCAAGCCTTAATTTCTTTCTTTAATTACCAAATTAATTTAGGCGTAATTGCGCTGCATCAACCAGAACGATGTCCTGGATAATGTCCAAAAATAAAAGATAACTAAATAGATCTAGTTGTTGATTCTTTCTTATTTGAGCTTATCATTCTAGCCAATGATAATATCATACACGACGATAAACATAATTACTGTTGCCTTAACCAGGATGCCCTAATTAGGGTTTTTATTTTTAATTGATTATCTAGGATGATTTTCGGATATTCCCAAATGATGTGATTGATAATAGAAAACTCTAACAATTAGATAGAACTTTTCCCCCAAGTGTGTGTGTACAAGGTTACTTAGCATCAGGACACATTATTTACAATGGACTCAAGAAAAGGTAAAAGACACTTTTGTACATTACAAACTGACACAGTCTTAATCTATCAAATCTTGAGCTAGTTTGATTTGTAGTTTGATCTTATGGGCCTGAAATATTAGTAGGCAATACAGTCGTAGGAAAACAAAAATATTTGCTTTCATCAAAGTTATATTGCCTGACATCAGATTCGTAACATTATAGGTTTAAGTTGTTTGGTTTCTTACTAGCTGGGATTGGTGATTGTTCTTGTTCTATTTTGAGCTGTTCGAGCCCTAGGCTTTTGGGTTTCTTTATACTATTTTAGTTTTTCTGCAAGCTTCTCTCTGTGTTATTAATTTTAGTTATTGTCTTGGTGGATATAGAATTAAGTTGTGATTGCACATGTGATGCTGCTAATGGTTTTTGCCCATTGGTTCTCTCCTATCTTCAGTTTGCTGTTTTGGTTGGCTAGCAGTTTTTGTGTGAGTTTGGTTTGGTTTATAGGTTGTTTTGCATGTGCTCTCAATTTATTGGTTCCTTATCTTTTTTGGTGATCCCTTTATGAACCTGGGACTTTGGCTTGGCTTTTATATCACCCCTTGTGCTATAGGTGCCTTAGGCTGGATTTTTATGATATTCTAGTGGTGTTGTGCTTTTTTGTTATTGGCCTCAAGCTTTTCTTTTTGAGACTTTTATATTACCTCATGTGCTGGAGTGCCTTTGGGCGGAGTATTTTTGATAATATGGGGATTTTACGTATTTTTGCTGGTGGCCTTAAGCTTTGCGGTTTGGGTCCCTTATAGTGGTGGATGGTGTTTGCTCCTGAGGGCAGGATTGAGTGGCTTGAGGATTAGTTTTACGAGACTTTTAGTACTTATTTTTTTCTGAGTTCTATCAGACTCTATCCTCATTTTTGTTTTATGTGGTGCCTTGGCTTTGATCATTTCTTATTTTATATTGTTTACTATTTAAACCTTTGTTCTGACTTACATCTATACAACTATTCTTTGTTTATCTATAAAATTTTGTGTCACAACCTTTTGCACAGTAGCATTTATTTTATGCAAGTGAAGTTGATTATGGTTGTAATCAACATTTTTTGCAGGAAGATCATGCCTTCATTCTTTTATTACATCTTTCTTTTGTGGATGCATATTTATAGCATCGGTAGTATGTTACTAGACTATAATATACTTTTGATTAGTTGAGACTTTTGGATCCTAAGTTTTTCTTTACTTTGTTTTGTAGCTCATTGGAGCATTATCGAGCTGATCGTCTCCCTTAAAGACTTTGTAATCATTTTCTTATATTAACACGTAGGCCCCGCCATGAGTTTTAACCAAAAAAAAAAATTAGAAAAACTTAATACGCAAAACCTAAACCATAAAAATAAAAATCCAAACCTTAATATAAAAATTTTAATTCCAAACCTTTAATCATAAACCATAAATCGAGAACCTAAAATCTAAACACTAAAGTAAAAATTGAAAATCTTATATTGAAATACATAAAAGTTATGTAACCATTAACCTTAACCCTGAAACCAAAACCCTAAACCATAAACACTAAAAATACTAAACCCTAAGCCCTAAACCCTAAATCTTAATCCAAGAATGAAATGAATAATATAACCGGCATAAGAAGGGTAGTTACAACCTATGACAAGCACAAATATACCACCAATGAAAGGGTATAAAACACTACTAAAGATGGAGAGAGGATTGTTTCCCATCGGAGTTGCCAGAAAAACCTTTGTGGGGGAAAAATGTGACAAGGCCACTCAGATTATTATTTCTTCTATTTGTAATGAAATACTACATTGAGAATAAAATACAATCTTGAGAGACTGACACAATATTCTACAATGGATTCAATATAAAAATATTGTTCTAGAAAATGATATTTTTATGATCAAACCTAATTCAAAGTATAACATATCTTCTCGAAAGATGAACCTAAAATTCTATAAAATGTGTTTAAAAATAAAAATAAGTTTTTGAAAAGTTTATCCATTCTTTTATTTAGGTATAACAAGGAGAATATTATATCATCTTGAAATATGAATATAACATTCTCCAAGAGATCGAAAAGTAAAAGTAGGTTTTATACAAATTAATTATTTCCAAAGTTGAATATAGCAAGTTGGATATTATATTGTCTAAGAAGTTAATAATAATATCCTACAAGTATATTTAAAATTAAAAAATGAAATTTTAAAGACATCCGCGTTCCCAAAGATTTTCCCCTTATTTAATATAAATAAAATAAGGTTTATTTTAGTCTGGGTACTTAAATCCCTATAGAGGAAAACCCCTATAGTTAATTATATCTTAGGACAGATGCTCCAAAGAAAACTCTCAATTAAAGAAGTAATTTCATACCTTTAGACTACAAAGTAAAAGATAAGGAGCAGAAGTAAGAATTTTCTAATGAGAAAGCTCGACGTTGAACAATTCTTAGCGAGTCAAAGGAGGAAAAATAGGAGGTGGTAGATTTTAAGAACCTCAAAGGCAACCTCAATCTATTATGTGTTGGGCTTTACATTTTAGGAGAGAAATTTTTATGTTAAAGTTAATATTTTACTAGAAATTTGGGATTATATTCCTATAGGGTGAGAACTTAAGATTTAAAAAAAATATGCCTCATAATCTAAATCTAATTTGAGCATTACAA
The DNA here is from genome assembly GCA_022539455.1 of Dendrobium nobile. Taxonomy (NCBI): domain Eukaryota; kingdom Viridiplantae; phylum Streptophyta; class Magnoliopsida; order Asparagales; family Orchidaceae; genus Dendrobium; species Dendrobium nobile. The sequence continues at coordinate 47,833,806 of CM039729.1, forward strand.
AGTAGTAACTAGAACCTAACTAATGAAGTTTAAATATGGACTAACCCTGGCCTGGATTGGGGAGCTAGCTAACAACCAAGATTCTTTAAAATTATGTGTCCTGTCTCATTATGAAAGATGGGCAGGGATGTTGCTTAAGTTTTATGGAATTTGGGGCTGACATCTAATTTGGACGTTGCTTAAGGAACCTAATTGGCCCCTCAACTTATGTAGGGTGAATGATGCCTAGAAATAAAATGCAATTAACATCTTATACTCTTTTAATTTGTATCTAATGCAGTGCATGCTGATTAACTCGAATGAATAAAATGAGTATGAAACTTTTTTAAAATTAGGCTTAAAAAAGATTTTTCCTTAGAGATTTCACAAGATCCCCTTGATAGAACTGCACCCTCATAGGCCAGGTGGTCTGCTAGAACCCGCAGGCGGAGAGGTGCTTAACAAGGAAGAGAAGGTAATAATATGCATATGTTGACTCTCAGTGGACCCGAGCTTACTTTTCAAATCGTTAGACTTTCTACGTAAGTCTAAATATTTTATTAGTGTTACAAATAGAAAGAAATTATTCATACCCTCACAAAAACTATGATCGTATCTAGGCTAAAATAAAATATCATATGCAAGAAAAATAAGTAATTCTACTGCACAAAAATGTAAAGAAACAAATTAAATTATCCAAAATATAATGTCCAATGTCCATATGGAAAGTGTCATTTTATTTTCACCTTGAATTTGCTGAAAAGTAAAGTGGCATGGCACCACTGAATGCAAACTCGGATTCTAATCCTAAGACTAATTCAAGTGATTTTAAAATGGGAAATACTTTTTTTTCCTTATCTTCATTACTTCGTCTTCTTCCTTTCATCTTCTCATTTCATCTTTTCTTCTTTTATGAGCTCCTTAGATCCATTGTGCCTGGATATTCAAATGAAAAAAATCTCATCCCTGAAGGAGAAATTTCTTTTCCCTTTAGATATTAAAATCATCCTTACCTAGCTTTCTCAATAAAAGGGAATACTCCCCTAAGGGTTGTTCTCTTTTCTGTGGATTTTAGGTTGGATGTGATATCCCACTTTTAAATCACTTTCATAATGCTTTAGTTTAATAAATTTCAGTTACGTTTCATTAACATCCTAGAAAAAAAAGAAAATCTAGACCACCTGCAGGGTTATCCTAAGCATTTATAATAAAATCATTCCCAAGCAATTATATATTCTCATTTAAATTTAATTCATCAATCATACTTGGCCACACTCTTTTTTTTATTTGGGGGCTAACCAGTTGAAGCACCTATAGTATTTATATAATTATTAATTAATTATCCCACTTTTATTACCCTGCACAAGTGTGGCTACGTAGAAAAATTCTTTGAATAACCAAATCGCTCCTAATCTGTGGGAAATCTAATCATCAATCAAATTACATCACATATATAAGTAAAAGGAAATAAATACTCACATTAATCACAAACATCATGCAGAGAAACCCGAGGAAGCCCATCACACAGTACTACGAAAGTAAACCCAAGCCTAACCTAAAGCTAGAGTCGGTTGTCCTAATAAACAAATCTAATTTTCTATAGTAGGCTGTGTGGTTTGGATATATCTTGGGCCAGTCATTGGTTGAAGTTTTTTATGTGATTTAATTTAATTTGTTGAAAGGTCAAAGGGAACTTTATGTTCAAGTTTAAGTTTTAGTATCTATAATATTTTTTGAGTTCATTTTAGGTTGAATTTTAATTATTAAGGTTGATTAATAAGATTGGTTCTATAGTGTATTTTAATTCATCATTTTAAATCCTTGTATTATTTAATTTAATTATTTATTGAGTTTTTATTTATTTATTAGATTTTAGATGATTTAATAATTTTAAAAAGATTTATTAAGTTATTATTGATTTATTAAAGTATTAATTATTTATTGAATTTTTAAGGAATTTTATTTAATATTTTAATGATATATTAATTTTAAATGATTTATTGAATCCATTAAAAAAAAATAAAGTATTAATGATTTATTAAATTTTAAAAAAATTATTTATTTTTTAATGATTTATTTGGTAGTTTTATAATTAAAATATTAATTAGATTCAATTTTAGATTTATATTAAATTTAATCTCTTAGTGGTTTTGTGTGTAAATTATAATTTGGTTATTAATAATTATGTTGTTTTTCTGCATTTTTATTTGAATTATTATTAGTGTATTCTAAATTTTGATTAATTGATTGTTTAATTTTGATTAGATTTAATTATTGTCATATTAATAATATACATTAATCCTAAGAGAAATGTCACTAAGTTTTCTATAATCTGTTTCTACTATAAAGTGTGCATGCATCCAAAGTATAAGTTTTCTAAGATTAAGTCCTTAATTTTTGTCCTTAAATGTTGTTAATGTTATATGGGATTAAAAAGTTTGTTATCACTAACCCTTAGGACATTGCGCACATGTAAAAGGGGTTTAAGGATCTAAAATAAATTTAAAAATAAATATAATAAAATAGAAGTTGCTATAGGGACTTAAAGGAGTAGGGGTTCACATAAACCACATCAAGGGCCACCTAGGAGCTTTTTAAGTTTTATAATACTTAAAGTCACCAGGGGCTACAACCCCATGGTTCCGCCCATAATTCCTCAACCCGGTTGGATGGAGGCGACTGACGCCTTTATTCCCTTCTACTTTTGTTCACTCAACCGGTACAATTCCTCACAGTTCATTCAAGTAAAAAAAAGAGAAAACATGGATTAGAAGCACATTTAATAATTAATAAAGAATTAATTAAAAATTATTAAAAAGAAAAAGTACATTTCTTTGGGCTTGAACACCAGTTTGGTTCTTTCCTTTTCAAAGCTTCCTTTTTAAAAGCACACTTTATACTTTTCCAACATTTCTCCTAAGGCGTGAGAAAGAGGAAGTAAAAGACAGGTAGAAAGAGAAAGAGAGACTTTACTTTTCAACAATTTCACCCAAATCCATTAGTCTCTATCACAAAAAATTTTTGCTTTCCAACAAATATTTAAAGCTACTCACTCTCCAACAATCCCACTTTTCATCTTTTTTTCTAAACTCACACATTTTCCACTTTTACATCACTTCATTTTTTAACACAAATATACACTTTACTTACCAAAACTTTAACTTCCCAAAATATACACACACATTACCTTTCAACTTTTACACACAAAAGTCACTTCTTAAATTACACACAAAGAGCACTTTTCAAAACAAACATACACACTTTACTTCTCACATACACAATTCTAGCATTCCAAAACACACACAATTTTTACCTTTCCTAACCCGCAAAACTCACTTCAAAATCATACTCATTTTGTTTCCCAAAACATGTATAATCCACCTTTTAGAACACACATTCATAAAGCACTTTACTTTTCCAATTTCTCACACAAAAAAGCTTTCAAAATATTCACCATTCAAAATCCACACATTTTCATCTCAAATTACACTTTTGAAGAATAATAATGAGAAAGAACAATTGATGGTACCTTATTCTTTCCAAAGACTCATGAAAATTCCCAATGTAGAGCATTCAAAGTTGCATTTGAACCACTCATTCTCTAAAAATGAAATATTAAGTATAAGTTGAAATTTCAACCAACTTACTAATCTCACTTGAGTCTACCGACAATACACCATAATCACCAAGAATGTAATTTTTCACGACCAGGAGTTATTGGGAAGAAGAAAATATACTAATGTTCTTTTAAAATCTCTATAACATATAATACAAATACATTTTCTATTAAGAAATAAATCAAGATTTCAAACAATAGGTTATTGCTTTAAAATAGAAAGGACCTAATCATACATGTAACACCTTCCAAATTTATCTTTAAAGTTAAGGAAACGAACATAAATAACCTTGGCCATGAATGATGCAGGTGATAATCATTCCACATCTCTTCTATAAATGCTCAAGAAACTTCTCAAAAGAGAAAATAAATTCTTAAACTTAACAGAAAATAAATGAAAATAGCATCTCCAATCTAACAGCTCATATATTCAATAATCATTGAAAATCCAAACAAGATTGAGATAAACAATGAAAGAGAATCCTTCCATTTTCAATATGGAAAAACAAGGGAAAGAAAATTTCTCACATTTTCACTAGCAAACTTTCTTCTCCTTCTAAAATGATAGCACTAAACTTTCCCAAATCACTTTTTCATCATCAATATTGCTAAAAGGAAGAGAAAGAATATGACAATGTTGAAGATATACCTATTGCAAAAATGATCAGTGGCTAGGGCAAATCGGAGAGCAGTTGCTGCTGCAGTGGGGCTTGATTGGCTTCCTCGAGGAAAAACTGATGGGGCCTTGGCGATACGTTATTCTTTTAAAGTATTTTTCCAATTGAGTGAGGTCGTCCTTGATGGGTGAGGCCATCATCACCATAAAAAGATCATTAAAGAAGCTTGAGCCATTATTAAAATATTTTAAAGTTGATGATTCCCACCAATAATTCGATCGCCAGAAGTGATCTTAGATTCCATCTCTTCCTTAGCATTTTTTTTTTCATTTGAGTTTCTAGTCGTGGATCCAGTTAAAATAGAAAAGAAAAAGAACACCTTGGTTAATCCCTTTCATATTAAGGACATTCGTAATAGAATGTTATCTACCAAAAAGATTGAGTTCGGACGGCAGCCCTTTCGAGGGTTCCTTAGGGACCGATTCACTTTGCATAGATTAACTTGATACAGAAAGCCTTCCACGGGTTTCCGATCATATTTTTTACAGGATTTCTTGTTACTCATGCTATATTGTCCTACCTTGTTAACAGACTTTTGATTTCATTTTCTATGAAAAAAAAAAAACTTTTGTTAGAAGTTGAGTTAGCTGCCAAAGAGGAGGTTAGGCTGAATGAAACTACCACAGAATTTTTTTATCCCGACTTACTTTTATTAAAGGGTTTTTTGGGTCCATTCTACAAGAGAGTGTTACCACTATATGGGCTACTACGGATAGAGCTCATCAAGATTCTTAGTAGAGCGCCAAGATTTTTCGAGCATGTTATAGCAAGTCGGTTGTCTTCTTGAATATACAGCCTTACTGGTAAAGCATTTCTTTTCTTGTTTTCTTTAGAGAGTGTGGATGCTGGATAGTCGTAAGTATACTTTATGCTAAGGAACCCGCCTACCCTTCATCTACTGAATTATCAAGTAGTCTTTTCCTGTAGGCAACATTATATAACTTTCCTTAGCAGAGTGAATGGTGAAATGAAATCATACCTGCCTAAATATGTATAAAAAACCTAGGAATTAAATTATTTCATGGTGGAAACTGATAATTATAGTGAATCGAATGGACACTTTCTTGCTTGAACTGTACTCACTAATAAAAGATAGTCAATTCGCCACCTCGTCCATTTCAATATAAATCTGAACCCGCAAGATAGAAGATTACCCCATTTTCGTGTGTTTGGGTTAAAATTCAATGAATGGCTAGTCATTTGCATCCGTAGGTTGGTTCATTTTCTCCTCCTATCTATGCTATTCTCTATCTTCGTTCACTAGTACTACCAATAGCATCTTCGCCCATCCCAACCTTTCCTTTACCCGGTTTCACTAGTAGCATTCCTAGGAGCCATTATTCCATATTGAATCAATTGCATATGTTTCCAATTTCAAAGAGAGGGAGCATGCTGGAGAAGGAGAGGGGATCTACCTAGGATTTATGTGAGAGAGAAAGAGATGAAGAGTAGTGTTCATGAATGAGAGGAGGGATGGACTGGAGCCTTCGACCCTCTTGCAAACAGAAAAGAGGCTGGCTGGGGCCTCCAATCCTCTTGCAAACTGAGAAGAGTGTTTCTTTCTGGAGGTGTGCGAATAAGAGGGAGGGAAAGTTGTTAAACAGAGAGCACAAGGCTTGGAGGTTTCGATTTTTCCATATAGAGAGAGCGGGGAGTTGCACCATTCTAAACTGAACCTTATTCAAATTTATACCAATTCAATTCGACAGCTCAGATTAATTATGATTTACAGATGAATTCGAGAGTTAATTTGTAATTCAAAAGCTTAAGAATAATTCAAGGATAAATTTAGAGTAAAATTAATAATTTTTTTAAAAAAAAATTGTTAATTTTTGAATTAAAAATAATTTTAAATTATTAATGTTGTCTTATTTATAATGATTTGGATTGAATTGGTTTTGACTTGATTACAGTAAAATTGTAGGGTTTAGTCTATGCTACATCAGTGGGTATCCATCTAAGTGAAGCCTTAGAGGTGCGACGTTTAAACTAGGCTAAGAAGACCTAGGTGCTAGAGATGAATTATGTGGAAATTGACCTCGAATAATGAGGTCAACACTAATCCCTTATCCTCAAACCCTAAACCCTAAATTCTAAACCCTAAATTATAAATCATAAATTTAGGCAATGTCTCCTTTCCTATTGAGCTTTTGCAATTTGGAGGCGATCTAGTGTTCCCTCTTTGTGTTTCTTGTTTTGCCCTCCTAGCATGGTTCTCTTGAATTTCTTTGATAGTTTCCTTTTCTTTTGTTTCTTCTAGTTCTCTTAGGATGTTGGTTTGAGGTTTTTATTATGAATTTTATGCTTTGGGACATGACGAGTCCATCATTATATATCCCTTCATCTTCCTCCTCGCTGAGGGTAAATCTCAATCTCTTAAGGATGTCTTGGTTAGTTCTTCATCTTCTTCCTTTTAGCTGTATTTTATTCATACTTCATTTACGGGATGTCAGACTTTGATGTTTGATGACTCCATGGTTTCTTAGTTGGCTGCTCTATTTGGTTCAACGCTGGTTCGTAAGTTCCTCCTGAGGCATTTAAATCTTGATGTCATTCAAAAATTTTTTGCTAACATAAAACTGTTAGGTTCCTTCTATATCGATTTAATTGATCAAAGGCATATTGTAATCCAACTTTCTGATGATCTAAATTATAACATAATATTTGCTAGGAGATCTTACTAAGTCCAAGCGAGTCAAATTTGATTACTCATATGGACACCGTATTTTAACATTATGGAGGAATCCTTTTTTTCTCCTCTGTGGATTTCTTTCCCAATTCTCAGACATCACTTCTTTAATTCCAAAATTTTATTTGCCTTATCTTTGATTTTTGGAAGGCCTTTACAAATGAACCAAGCCACTCCTACTTCTCAACCATATGTGGCTCATGTTTTGGTTAAGTTGGATATTTCTATGAAACATTCAAATGAGATTTAGATTAGGTTTGAATTGAATGATTATTTCCAAAAAGTCAAATTTGAAAACTTGCATACTTTTTGTTCTCATTGCAAAATGCATGGCCATCGTATAAATGAATGTAATAGGATGCATCCTCACCTTCGTAAGGAGAAGTATTCTTCCAAATATTCGTAAGTGAATGCTTTGAATTCATCTTTTCATGAGAATGTTACTCCTAATCTTGGAGACTTGCAGGGCAATGCCATTAAATTAATTAAAAATATTAAGGATCCTTTGCAATTCGCTTGTGCTAATTTTGAACCGACTAATATAAATGTTGATTGTCTTAATCATGTTCAGGGAGTAAATTTTAAAACTACCTTTAGCTTATCTTCTGGTTGTGAAAATATGGATGAGCAAATGTTGGTTATTACCACTAAACAAAATATTTCTAGTTCTGACTATTATTCCTTATATTATTAACAAGAATTAGACCGACATGGATTTTGTGTTGCTATCTATTACGACTACTAATCCTTTATTTTTGAATGATCAAGAGAAAGTGGTCGAAGTTAATGTGGATATTGACTTATTCTGTAAATACATTGCAAGGAATGGTAATACTTTGGATGAGGGTTAATTGGATAGGGTGGAGGATAGCTTTTCCTTTAGGGAAGGCAATGATGAGATCGTCTTGAGAATAAAGGTAATGTGGAGGATTATTTTATATTTATAGAGGGTGAATGTCCTCAATAGGTAATGTAGGTGGCCCAACACAATGATAGTTTCCTTCAATATCTTGTCATAGTGATGCTTTACTAATACAGAGGATATGGAAATTATTGCTAAATATTGTAATAATATTAATTTTACTAAATTTTATAATAGGAGAGGCAGGAAAAGCCAAAAGTCCATTTTATAATCTCCTAGGACCACCTGTTGCTCACAAACTAGTTGTTAATAAGTTTCTTATGTTTAAAACTATTATTTGAAATGTTAGGGGTATTGGTTGCCCCTTGTCTAGGTTGAGAGTTAAGAATTTATGTCATATTTACAATGTTTAAATTCTTATTTTGCTTGAGCTACTTATTAATATCTCTAAATTACCTTCTAGTGCTAGAATCATTGGGTTTAAGCATTTTGTTCCTTACTCTACTAATAAAAATTAGGTTTTTTGGAAGGAACCTATTAGGATTAATGACATTGGAGACTTTACTGAAGTTCTACATGGTAATATTGAATTTTTAAATTTGAATTATCATGCTTCCTTTATCTATGCTTTTTCTACTCGTAATACTATAAAAATGTTATTTAAGTAACACAATAATTTTCATAATATTTACAAATTGCCTTGTCTTGATGGTGGTGGTTTTAACATTATTTCTAATCCTTCTGAGCTCATGGGGTTTCTACTCCTAACTATAACTCTATGAAGGATTTATAATATGATTATTGATTGTAACTTGATTGACATTGATTCTTCTGTTAATAAATTCACTTGGGACCGTGGTCATTTATGGAAATGTCTGGATGGGGTTTTATTTAGTGATGGTTGGCTAAAATATTTTAACACTATTTCAGTTGAGCATCATAGTTGAATTCTTTCTGGGCATTGCCCTTTGTTGTTTATGCTTAGATCTAGAATGATGAACACTTTGCCTCAATTTAGATTTCATAATATGTGGTTGCTTCATTAGTCTTTCCCGGATACGGTTCAAGAAAATTGGCATGCCCCCTTACATCCTAATAATTTTATTCATGGAATGAAGAGGATTTTGTTCAAGCTGAAAAGACTAATATAAATCATTAATTGGTGGAATCACATTGTTTTAAAAAATATTTTCACTAATATTATGATTGTTGAAGATAAAGTAAATTCTATTGAGGCTAACTATCAAGTTTTTCCTTCTAATGCTAATTTTACTATGTTAAAACAAGCTAAAGTTTATATGTTTAAATTACAAACTTAGGAGTAAAATTTTCGGAAGTAAAAAGTGGTTGTGAATCACCTCATTGAAGGTGATAATAATTCCAATTATTTTCATGCTTTGGTTAAAATAAAAAGAGCAAAGAACTCCATTAATAAAATGACTCATGATGATGGTTCTACAACTGAAGATGGGGAAGAAATTGGTATATTGGTTATTCAACACTTTCAAAATAACCTTAATAAAGATTTTACTCCTGTTAAAGTTGATAACCCTAATATTATCCCAAATCTTATATCATAGGAGGATAATAATTTACTTTTTAAACCCCCATCTTTGGAGGTGTTAAAAGAGATTATTAGTGGCATGAATGGTGATTCTTTGGATGGTCCAGATGGTTTTACTACTAAGTTTATCCAAAAAACTTTGAATATTATTAGCCCTGACCTTTCTTTTACTGTTTTGGAGTTTTTATGATCGGCACAGAACCCCTAAATTATTTACTCATACTTCTATTATGCTTATTCCCAAGGCCAACTCAGTTAGTATTTGGAATGATTTTAGACCTATTAGTCTTTGTACATTTTTTAATAAGTTCATTTCTAAATTTTTTATGAGTAGGATAAAGCCTATTCTGCCTAAATTTATTTCTCCCTATCGAATAGGTTTTGTTAAGGGTCGGGTTATTGCTGACAATTTTCTTTTGGCTCAAGAATTTTGTCACCATCTAGATGTTAGGGAAAGATATAACAACATTATCATGATGGTTGATATTTCTAAGGCTTATGATAACATTTACTAGAGTTTTCTTTATAACAATGTACATTTATTTGTCTTTAATTTGGTTTTTGTCAATCTTATTAAGAATTGCATTAAAGGATCCTATTTTTCCATTATTGTCAAGGGTTTGAGCACTGGCTTCTTTAAATTTTTTCATGGCCTTAGATAGGGAGACCCTATCTCTCCTGCACTTTTCATTATTGTGGTAGATTATTTGTCTAGAGGCAATGTTAACCTCTTTGAGAATCTCTTTAGCCTCTATTTTAGAACCTTGGATGGTTTTCCTATCTCTCAACTATGCTTTGCTAATGATTTTATTCTCTTTAGGAATGGTTCATTAAATGGAACCACTAAACATTTAGAGATTTTACATTATTTTTAAAATATTAGTGGGCTTTCTTTAAACAAAAATAAATGTTGTGTTATGGCCCTTAACAAAATTCCTAATGATGATATTGTAGCTATCAAAGCTATGTCTGGCTTTGTGTAAGCTCAAATACCTATTAGGTATCTTTGGGTTCCTCTTTTTTAAACTCATAAGAATTATTTTCTTAATAATGATTTGATTACTTCCATTAAGAACAAGCTTTTATCCTAGGATTCTAATTTTCTAAGCTATGTTGGTAGGTTGACTCAAGTTAGAAGTGTTCTTGGCTTGCTTTCATTTTATACTTTTCTAACTATTCAACCTACTCAAAATTTTTGCAATATGATTATTAAACATATAAATAAGGTTTTTTGAAAAGGGGCTAACATTAATTCTAAAATCACCTGGTCCACTTGGGATAAATGTTGTGGTGTGTTAAATGAGGGTACTATGAGAATGTTTCATTTTCTTTAAAGTTCTTGTATACCTTTTGTGCTAATATGAGCCTTTGGGATAAATTTATGGTTGTTAAATATTGTGTCTGTAAAAACCCTACTATTTGCTCTTTTAACTAATTAGGTGATTCTAAAGTTTGGGAGAGACTTGGCAAGGTTAAATGGATGGTTAAACCACATCTCTTTTGGGGGCTTGGTCATGGAAATATTTTCTTATGGTAAGATCATTAGTTAGGTTGGCATTTTTTTTATTTTATTGTTAATACCTTATATACTGTGGTAGTTAAGGTGAATTTTTTCATTATGGGTAACTATTGGCACTATGATAAACTTTTGAACATGATTCATGGCCCTATTATTCATCAAATTTTTAATCTTCCCATAAACACTAAATCTAAAGATTTACCTTTATGTAATTATTTTAAAGATGGTATTTCTAAACTAAAGGATGCCTTACATTATTTTAGAACCAATAATGATATTTCTATTATTTTCTCTATGATTTGGCATAAAAGCTTTCCTTTCACTATTGCTATTTTTATCTTGAAAATTTTGCTTAAGTTAATTCCTTTAGACAAAATTTAATTAAAAGAGGATTTATTATGCCATACAAATGCCATTGTTGTTATCATGAGGGGAATATGCATCATGTTTTCCTTTTTGGTCCTTTAGCTGTGAAAACTTGGACTTATTTCAATGATATTTTCAAAATAAATTGTTTTAATGCTAAACTTTCTATTAATGCTAATCTTAAGGTTTTGTTTGTCAAGTCTAAGGGGCACATTAGAAATGTTATTCCTTCCATCATTTAATGGTATTTATTGTTGGAAATGAACAACTCCCTTTTTAATGGTGTTGGCATGAATAATCATAAGATTATAAATAATGTTAAAGACAAAGTTATGTCAATATTTTTTGTTAACTTGCTTTCTTACAAGAATTTTAAATTCTATTATTTTATGGCTCATGACTTAGGTATTAAGTTGGACGGTGATCTGCATCCTCCTTTTGGTTTTAGAATTATTTGTTGGATAAAATCCCACATTAACACTTATAAACTAAATGTGAATGGTATTATTGTTTAATAACTTTTGGGTTATGGTGGGATTCTCAGGGATAATTATGGTAATATTTTTATGGCTTTTGCAGGTCCCTTACAATATCTTGATGAGAATTTTTTTGATCTATCGTTTATTGTCCGTGGGATTAAATTATGTATTTCCTTGGGTATTATTACTATTAGTATTGAAGTTGATTATACTTATTTTATTCAATGCTTAAATAGTATGGAGGATTCCGTTTGCAATTCTAAACAATTTTCCTTGATGAGCGATATTAAATAATTAATGATCTTTATTAGTGCCTCCTTCTCTCATGCGTATAGAGAGGGGAATTCATGTGCTCTGTGGTTGGTTAATTAGGGTTGTAATATGGATAATCCCACTGATTTTCTTGCTAATAACTTACCTTCTCCATTAAATGGTCTTATTAAATTGGATAAAAATGGTACCTCTTGTGATTGAATTTAATGAGTTAATTTCGTTGGTTCTTGATTTTTACATTGAGGTTACCACAGTTTTGTTGGAGCCGTGTGATTCCTGGCACATGGTTTTAGAGTGTTGGCTTCCAGGTTTTTGGTAGTCTGGGTTTTTTTGTTTCCTTCAATTAGGATTTCTTTGTTTCCTAGGGGTATTACTATTTTGGTATTTCTCTTATGTGTTGTTTGTGTTTCTTTTATTGTTGTTCTTAGTTGGCCTCGCAATTATTTTTATCTGGAGTTCTACTAGTTCGATCTTGGATGTGGTCTTCCTTTATTGCCACATGTGGCTATATGCCTGTTACTTCTCCTCAATGCATTATTTAGATTTATTGCTGGTCTTCTGTTCAGTTTGCCTTACGTCAAATTCTAGTTTTTCTGGATTGGTTAACATTTTGTTGTTTTGTTTTTTTGGATTCTTTCTTTTTCCTATTTTAAAACTTGTGCTTGTTCGTTGGTAATTTGAGCAAAGATTTGAATTTTAATTTACCTAATATATACCCCTTTTGTTTCTCTTTTATTCCTACTAGAAATTACTATGTTTTGTTGTGTTGGTTATCGTTGAGGGTACGCTGGATTGTTAATTTCAATTGCTTATATTTTTGTGGGGCTCTAACGATTCTTTAGCTATGGGCTGCTGGATGGGTTGTACCTATTTTCAACTGTTGGGGGGGGGGGGGGGGGGGGGGGGGTGTTGTGCCCTTTATTTTATTTGATGTATGGTTAGTTTATTCCGCCTAACTATTTACTCAATTTTTTTATTTCCAAATTAAATAAGCTGGAAGTTGTTGTCTATTGGCTACATGGTTATGAGGGTTGTTTGGGTTTTTTTTTTTTAAAAATGCAAAATTGCATTAATAATAAAAAAGAAAAAGCAAAGAACCTAAATACAAACTATTGAAAATTAACCACCCTATCACTTTCTACCTTCATAAGTTGAACAAAAGAAGGTGGTTTTTTACTCTCACAAAACATGCCCCAAATAAAATCATAAGAAAAATCTAAGTTAGTGCGATAATGAGCTAACTTATTACAATCACGACCAACATAATGGAAAACAACATTATTCCAATTACCTAAAAAGAACAATCTTCATCTTCAATGCTTCCACCCAACATCTTCTCTTTTCTATGCACTTCATGAAGAAATAGGATCACATTCATATTCTCACCTTCTATAATAAAACCACAAGCATCTAGTAATCTTCCATTAAACACATGATTTATAGAAGCAAAAGTCAAAAGCTCCAATTGTGCAATGTCCCACTAAACTCCATAGAAACCGAAAGCTAAAACAAATCTATCTTTCCTGTCCCTAACAATGCTGAAATAACTAGATCGATAAGAGGGGGGGGGGGGGGGGGAGGGGGGGGGAATTGTGAGAACTTTGTAGCAAAAATTAAAAAAACTAAGCTGGAGTTCTAATTTTTTTGGTGTTTTTAAAATTTTTACATGAAAATTTAAACTACTATGAAGGCAAACAGTTGAACTAAACGTGCAACAATAGAATCCTTTTTCTATCACTATTTTTGTTTTCACTCTCCTGGTGATGGCAGAGTACCTTCTCATTTTTCTCCCTCCTGGCGAAGGCAGAGTACCTTCGGGGTCATGGATGTAGAAGAGTTTCCCCCTTAGAGAGCCTCCCACAAGTTCTTCTCGGGCCACAGGGAGGAGCAAGATGCAGCAATAATAGAGCAACCGTGTGATCTCCCTCACACCTCTTCTCCCTCACCAAGCTCACCTTCTCCTTCCTCTATAGAACCCTAAAAACTTCTCAAGTGCTCTCTCCCAAGGTTTTTTCTCTCTAATCACGTTCCCCTTAGTCTATCTCTCTCAAAATTATAACAATTTTGACACATAAAACAAGCTCCAAAAACCTTGAAATTTTCAAAGTAGTCATTACAATCGTATAGTACGAATTGTAATCCTACAGTATGATCTATATAACATGCCTCATCCTGGTACGAAGGTGTATAAATAGTTCAAAATATAATCGTGCAGTACGATAATAAATCGTATGGTATGATCCTCAACACTATTGCTCGTACATGATGATTGTTGGGACTAGCAAAAGTCATCTCTGTACATCATATGGTACGATCCTTATCATTCATTGTGAATGGTCAAAACAAGGCATCTTCCATAACAAATTCTGGTATAATCATATGTCGTCTATATTCCTCGTATGGTACGATCTACATCGTATAGTACAATGAGGCAAAAATAATGGATCGTCCAGGATGATCTCCAAGATGATCAGAATTTGTCTCTATTCATGATTTAGTATGAACATGTTCATACAGTACGATAATCAATCAATAATTAGGCCTTAATTTATTCCACTATTTATAGGTTAATTTAAGTAAGAATTTAAAATAAATCGTACAGTACAAACGGCTGAGAATAACTTACTTAAGTTAACTTGAAGGCTAAGGTTTTAGATTTGTAACACATCATACAGTACCATTGTATTCATATAGTACGATCTGTTCACTGAAAATGTTTTATAAGATCAGATCATACAGTATGAAATAACTTCATATAGTACGATCACCATAGAAAAAATATACAATTTTACTTTTAAAAACCTCTCTTCCTATGTTTGTGCATGGTTGCGCAGACTTACATGCACTCTGTGGCTAGACTTAAGAAAATAAAAAATAATAATTAAAAAATTACATTGTTCCAGACTCACACTCCTACTCTACCCTGTCTTGATTCTTCCTATTGTCCTGAGTACTTTGTGAGCTTCCTAAAATGTTAGTACTCATAGGCAATAGCAGAAATCAAATATAATTCAATGAATAGATAGTTCAGGCGACATTATTTGTCATCATCAAAATATCAAACTCGGGGTCATTGGTTGCAACAATCTCCCCCTTTTTGATGATGTCGAATAATGTTTTGTTGTAGGCAAGTTTGAAAGGAGAATATTTTATTAAACATAAGAAAAAAGAAATGTAATACAAAATAAGAAAAAAGTAAAATGCAGTACATAATAGAAAAAAGAAATGCATTCTATTTAAATATAAGCAAACATACGAGCAAATTGCAACAAACTATAACAACTTCTCCCCCTTTTGACAG
This sequence comes from Dendrobium nobile, assembly GCA_022539455.1. Classification (NCBI taxonomy): domain Eukaryota; kingdom Viridiplantae; phylum Streptophyta; class Magnoliopsida; order Asparagales; family Orchidaceae; genus Dendrobium; species Dendrobium nobile. The sequence goes on from CM039729.1 coordinate 47,849,131, forward strand.
CACCAAAAAGAGGAGGAAGCAACACAGAAAAAGATACACTTCAAAAGGAAGGATCCTGATCACTTGGAGGAGGATGAGGTGGGTTTGGTTGGAATTAGTGAAGGATTATGACAAATTGGTGTTCAATCGCGATGAAGCGTTCCTCAAACCATTGCATGTCGGTCTCATGTTGTTGATGTTGCCCTTGTATGTGTGTATCAAGACGAGTCTAAAGTTGGTCGAAGTGTTCGACCATGTCATCATGAGGATGAGCTGGTGCAGGTGCTCGGGGTGCTGCATGTCATCGTGGTCGAGCAAGAGCTACTGCAGGGGAATCGACTTCTTCTTTATCATCAAAGTCAGGTTCTTCAGGCTCTTATCGCCGACGGAAAAGAATACGGAATGAGGCATCTCTGTAAAAAATTGGAAGATTATAGGGTTCACCAGGATAGGTTAGTTGTTATTTATTTTGAAGGAAGTATCCTATAAGGTGACAAAGAGCTAGAGTTTATTTCCAACGAGTTGTAGGGAGGCGAAGGAAAGTCATATTACAAATGTAATCAATAAATAGATCTACCTCATCAAATTTGGTGTTGGTCATGATAAGATAGGTAGCGACAGATAAAGTCGAGGTCATGTTGATCCGGTCACCAGCTTTGGGTATTATAGAGATTCTAAGGACATGTTGAATAATTGTTGCATTTCGAGTAAGTGATTGTATAGTGCGATTGCTATCGTACAGTACGATAAGAACAATTTTGATCGTCCCGATGGTCGTCGATACGACCTTTGATGAAAAGTTTTGTACTCTATGAACAGGTGTATTGTAAAGTACAAACGACATTTATATCGTACCAGACACCTTCATGTCGTTCTCATCCATTTTGCTGAGGTGGATCATACAGTACGAAGTGGAGGTATCATACATTACGAACACCAATAATATTATACCAAACAGAGTTAATTCATCCCAATCCATTTGTTGATGTGGATCGTATAGTACAAAGAGGTGATATCGTACCGTACGATGATCAATAATCTCATACCAGGCATACTGAATGAATGCCAGCTGTATCATACAATACGATGGATATCGTACAGTATGATCAACATAGATGAAATTTACCTACGGGTTATGTTTTGTGTAGATTTATATATATCGTATAGTTTGATTGCTGATCATACAAAAATGATAATAAAATGTCAAATTTGGTGATTTTGTATAGTGAGTGTGTGATGATTAGGAACAGCCTTAGAAAAGTTTTTTTTTGCTTTATGCATTAATTTCTATGACACCTAGTCAAGTCCTCAAGGTGCTAAAGGTGTCGACTGCTAGTGGTTTTATGAATATGTCAGCCAACTGATCTCCTGTAGCAATGTGATGCAATTCTATATCTCCCTTAGCAACATGATCTCTTATAAAATGGTGTCTAATGTCTATGTGTTTCATTCAAGAGTGCTGAATTAGGTTCTTAGAGATGCCAATTGCACTTGTGTTGTCACACATGATTGAGATGGTTCCTACAGGTAAGCCAAGATCAAGAATTTATTATTTTAACCATACTAGTTGTGCAACGCAACGTCCTACTGTAATATATTCTGCCTCAGCTGTGGAAAGGGCTACTGAGTTTTGCTTCCTACTGGACAAAGAAACTAATGATTGTCCTATGAATTGGCAGGTAGCAGAGGTGCTTTTTCTATCTATCATATATCTTGCAAAATCAGAATCTGAGTACCCTAAGATTTCAAAGGAAGTGTTGTGCCTAGGATACCAAATTCCTAAGTTCGGGGTGCCTAGTAGATATCTAAGGATTCTATTGACCGCGGTTAAGTGAGACTCTTTATGATTGGCTTGAAAATTGGCACAGAGGCACTCACTAAACATTATGTCTGGTCTACTGGCAGTAAGGTAAAGAATGGATCCAATCATTCCTCTATATTTTTTTTGATAAGCTAATTTTTCCTTAGGATCTTTATCTAACTTAATTGTTGAGCTCATTGGAGTGTTCGTGGGCTTAACACTATCCATTTCATATTATTTTAGAACATCCTTAATATATTTCATTTGGCTAAGGAATGTTCCATTATTTCTTTGTTTGATGCTAAAGCCAAGAAAATAGTTAAGTTTTCCCATCATGCTCATTTCAAACTCATTACTCATTGTATTTAAGAATTCATCACACAGATTTTTATCTGAAGATTCAGACAAGATGTCATCCACATAGATTTGAACAATGAGAATTTTATTTTTGATCGTTTGTAAAAAGAGTGTAGTATCTACTTAACCCTTTTTAAATCCTCTATCCAATAAGAATGAGCTAAGTCTTTAGAACCATGCTCTAGGTGCTTTCTTTAATTCATAAAGTGCCTTTTTTTAATTTAAATACATGGCTTAGAAATTGTGAACTTTCAAATCCAGGGGGTTGCTCAACATAGACATCTTCCTTAATTACCCCGTTAAAAAAAGCACTCTTTACATCCATTTGATATAGTTTGAAGTTCTTGAAATAAGCAAATGCTAAGAGCACTCTTATAGCTTCTAGTCTAGCAACAGGGCAAAGGTTTCTTCAAAGTCTATTCTCTCAATTTGGTTATACCCCTTAGCTACTAATCTGGCTTTATTTCTTATTATTGTTCCTGAATCATTCACCTTATTTTTGAAGACCCATTTTGTTCCAACAACACTTTTTTCTTTAGGTCTCCTGACTAACCCCCAAACATTATTACTGGTGAATTGGTTCAGCTCTTCTTGCATTGCTAGAATCCAGAATTCATCTACTAAGGCTTGATCTATACTTGTAGGTGCTATCATATAGATGAATACTGAATGGCTAACCTCTTTCCTAAGTCCTTGCCTAGTTCTTACACCTTCTGAAGGGTCACCTAAAATTAAATCTTTAGGATGACTAGAAGAATATCTCCCTTCTCTAGGAAAATCTTCCTAAGGTTCTACCATTTCTCCTAAGGTCATAGTCTCTACTCCTTGAATTGCCTCTATTTCATCATCTTCAAATTTATTTTCAGAGGGCTTATCTAATTCATCGAATACTCCATGGGTGGATTCTTCAACTACTATGGTTCTCTTTTTAAAAAGATTATATAGGCCTTACCTACAGATGAATAACCTAAGAAGACACCCTTATCAGACTTAGGATCAAATTTTCCTTAGGGAAGTTTTCCATTAATCAATATGAAGAACTTGTACCCAAAGAAATGTAAGTGTGAAAGATTCGGTTTCCAAGCCTTAAGGAGTTCATAAGTAGTTTTATTCACCTTAGATCTAATATTTACCCTATTTAAAACATAACACATTGTGTTGACTGCTTCTATCCAAAAGTATCTAGGAAGGGTGTATTCTACTAACATTGCCCTAGCGGCTCCTACCAAAGTTCTATTCTTTCTTTCAGCTATACCATTTTGCTGTGGAGTTCTAGGGTTTAAGAAGATATGCTCTATTTCTACCTCTTGGCAAAATGATTCAACCTTTTCATTTTGAAACTCTCCACTGTGATCACTATGGATTGTTGAGATTTCACATCCTATTTTCTGTTGAATGAAAGTGGAGAATACCTTAAATTCCTCAAAATAATTATTTTTATACGCTAGGAATCTTACCCAATTGAATCTAATGAAGTAATCTACAATCACAAACTCATAATTCTTTCCACCTAGGTTGGATGTGCTAACAGGTCCAAATAAGTACATGTGTAGGATTTCTAATGGCCTAAAGGTGATCACATCTTTAATTAAATGAAATGATGATTTGATTTGTTTTCTTAGTTGGCAAGCATCACATAAATGGTCCTTAGTGAAATCTAACTTAGGTACGCCTCTAACTAGGTTTTTTTTTGTGATGTTTCTAAGTGTTTTCATACTAGCATGGCATAGTCTCCTATGCCATAGCCATGAGTCATATACTATTATTTTCAAACAAAATGAATTTGAACTACCAATGCAATTAAGGTCTAACATGTAAACATTGTTCATTCATTTTTCTTCTAAAACTAGTTTATCATTTAAACTAATCATGCATTTGTCAGATAAAAATTTAATATCAAAACCTTTTTCACACAATTGACTAATGCTATGTAAGTTATGCTTTAAACCAACAACTAATAAAACATTTTCATAAAAAAAAATTCTTAGCATTACCAACAATACCTGAGCCTATCACTTTCCTGGTAGTGTTGTCTCCCAATGTTACTTTGCCTCCAGTTCTGGTCTCCAGAAGAATTAACTTCTTAATTTCTCCAGTCATGTGTCACGAGCAGCCACTATCTAGGTACCACATGCTCACGCTAGGTCTTTTGTGAGAGTATACCTCATCTTGATCGGATTGATCAAGATTATCATTAGCCATTAGACACAGATTTGTTATCTCCTCCTTTGTTTCTTCTTCTGACGATTCTTAGGCAGAGTCGACCCAAAAAGCTTTTTGTGTCTTCATCTTTCCTTTCTTATATTTAGTATTATCCTCGCCTTTCTCCTTAGCTGGTTGGCTCTTTAGGTCGGGGCAATCAGCTCGATGGTGACCTGGCTTCCTGCACTTAAAATAGATTGTATTAGATGAAACTTTATTGAACCTCGAGCTTTTCCCTTTGTTCCAGCTGTTCTAATAATGCCTTTGTTTTCTTTTTAAAAAATTGTTGAACTATCAAGTCATCAATGCTATATCATCTTTCTTCTTCCCTGCAGAGCTGTCGCTTTCTGAGTTGTTTACTTTTAATGCCACCGTTCAAACCTTCTTCTTTTCACCTACATCACTTTATCTTTTACTCACTCCTTGCTCGTATGTAATGAGTGACCCTATGAGATTATCAATAGAATAAACTTTAAGGTCTTTAAATTCAGTGATAGTAGATATCTTAGCATCATAGGAACTAGGTAAGCATCTTAGTATCTTCTTAACTTTCTCAGAATTTGAAATCTCTCTACCTAATGCATGCAAGGATGTCATGATTTGGGTGAACCTAGTGTACATGTCAGATATTGTTTCGCTAGGTTTCATACAAAAGAGTTCATAATCATGCAATAGAATGTTATGCCCAAACTATTTTACTTCACTTGTTCCTTTGTATGTAATGCATAGTCTATCCCAAATCTCCTCCAGTAGCACAGGTAGAAACTCTCATATAATCCTCAGACTTTAATGCATAAAAAAAGCAATTTAAACACTTAGCATTCAATTGGGCTAAATCCCTATCCTCATTATTCCATTCATTAAAAGGTACTAGAGTTTTCACTCCATTCAAAGTTTTAAAAGGTGCAACATATCAATCATTGACTAACATGCAAATGCAGTAATCAATAGATTGCAAAAAGGTAGACATTCTAATTTTCCAGAAATCAAATGAGATGTTATCAAAAAGAGGTGGATGGGTTATTGAATAACCCTCCGCGGTGTTACGATTACCAAAATGTGACAAGATCATTTTTTAAGGTTTTCTAAAACACTATTTTTGAAATCATGCTCTGATACCAATTGAAATAACTAGATCGACAAGAGGGGGGGGGGAGTGAATTATGAAAACTTTCTAGCAAAAATTAAAAACCTAAACAGGAGTTCTAATTTTTTGGTGTTTTTAAATTTTTAACATGAAAATCTAAACTACTACGAAGGCAAACAATTGAACTTAACGTGCAACAATAGAATCCTTTTTTTATCACAATTTTTCACCAAGCAAATATTATGAAAATAAAAATGCACGCAAGAATAAAGAACGATAAGGAAATAGCACACCAAAAATTTAAAGTGGTTCGGTCAAACCATGACATATGTCCACTTCCCAGAGTCCCGTGCTCTGGAAATTTTACTACAAAATATAGCCCTCCTTTCCCTCCTCGGCAAGGCGGAGAAGCCCTTACAAGACACACTTTTGCCAACTCAACGTAGCGGAGTGCCAAGCGCTATTTTCACCCTCCTGGTGATGGAAGAGTACCTTCACATTTTTCTCCCTCTTGGAGCAGGCAGAGTGCCTTCAAGGTCACAGATGTAGAAGAGTCACCCCCTTAGAAAGCCTCCCACAAGTTCTTCTCGGGCCACAGGTGGAGCAACATGCAGCAAGGACGGAGCAACCGTGTGATCTCCCTCACACCTCTTATCCCTCACCAAGCTCACCTTCTCCTTCCTCTCTCAAACCCTAAAAACTTCTCAAGAGCTCTCTCCAAAGTTTTGTTTCTCTCCAATCACTTTCCCCTCTTTCTATCTCTCTAAAAAACATAACAATTTTGACACATAAAATGGGCTCCAAAAACCCTGAAATTTTCAAAGTAGCCCTTACAATCGTATAGTTTGAATTCCAATCGTACAGTATGATCTATATAACATGCCTCGTCCTAGTACGAAGGTGTACAAATAGTTCAAAATATAATCATACAGTACAATAACAAATCATACGTTATGATCCTCAACACTATTACTCGTACAGGATGATAGCTGAGACGAGCAAAAGTTGTCTCTATATATCATATGGTACTATCCTTATCATATAGTATGAATGGTCAAAAGTAAGGCATCATCTAGGATAAATTCCACTACAATCAAATGTCATCTCTGTTCATTGTATGGTACAATCTACATCATACAGTATGATGAGGCAGAAATAATGGATCGTCCAGGACGATCTCCGGGACGATCAGAATTCGTCTTTGTTCATCGTACAATACGAACGTGTTCATACAGTATGACAATCAATCAATAATTAGGCCTTGATTTATTCCACTAACACATGTTAATTTAAGTAAGAATTTAAAATAAATCGTATAGTACAAATTTCTTTATACAGTACAAATGATTGAGAATAACTTATGTTAATTTGATGACTAGGGTTTTGGATTTATAACACATCGTATAGTACTATGGTATTCGTATAATACGATCTGTTCACAGAAAACATTTTATAAGATCAGATCGTACAGTACGAAATAACTTTGTATTGTACGATCACCAGAGAAAGAAAATCTACAACTTTACTTTTAAAACCCTCTCCCGTAGTGTGTGTGCATGGTCTCTCAGTCTTACATGCAGTTTATGGCCAGACACAAGAAAATAAATAAAAAATTATATTGTTCTAGACTCACACTCCTACTCTACCCAGTCTTGAGTCTTCCTGTTGTCTTGAGTACTTTGTGAGCTTCCTAAAATGTTAGTATTCATAGGCAATAGCAGAGATCAAATGATATTCAATGAATAGATAGTTCAGGTGACATTATTTATCATCATCAAAATCTCAAACTCGGGGTCACTGGTTGCAACAATATCCCCCTTTTCATTGGTTGCAACAAATGCCTCCAATTCCTGCTTCATAATTCTCCTTGAGGGTAGTATAATTGTTTATTTTATACCTCTCAGGAGGTGGGGGATGCCAAAAATTTGAAAATAGTCCAAAAGACTGATTGACATCCTAGTGGCCCGAGAGTATTGGATTTCTTTTTGGCATATTTACAAAGTTGAGAACAGTAGCAGCTATTAGAGTATCACTAGTCTCCACCTTTCCATGCTTGATCTAATTTCTATTATTCTAATAGAACCATAACAATGAACAATATATCCTAACCACCAAGGGATTAGTTCTAGCCAATACTTCCAACTAATATAAACACTACTGGAATGGATTGTATTTTGGGATCATAAACACCCATCTTCTTAATACCTCAGTCACCTTTTAACAGCTTTAGGCACGATTTGGTAACATGGTTGATGTATGTTAAACCTCTTCACATCCTCTTGGATACAAAATCATGGTAGCTAACTTCCTCTTCATAAGGAAATCTACTGTAGGTATTGCTGACTTGCACAATCTCCACATAAACAGCTCTACCCGAGCATTTAGCTTCAACTTTTGGATCCATGGTATAGGATCTAAAATCGGCTCCTCCTTTAAGTCTTCCTACTAAATCAAAGCCTAGATAGATCTTCCAGAATAACTTTTTTTCAAATCCAAGAATTCCTTATCATGACTTCACAAATTTGGATGCTACTTATCAAGGTAACAAGATTTTCCCCAAAGTATAACAACAATCTGTCAAGATTCCACCTACCCTCATGAATGAAGAAGTTAAGATATGTATTCTCATCTTCAAAGTTGGCTACAAAGTGGGCCACTTGAGCAAGCTTTTATCCAAGATCCAAACATCTTTTAAAACATTAATGTTGTTACACAAAAAAACTCTCCATCTAACAAAACTATTGCGAGCTTTCCATTCACTAGCAATGATCTTCCAAGATGGAGAACCACCCTTCAAATCTTAATTACTCCACCATTCTTCCGCCTATTTGGCCAATAAATTCTTGTTAAGTAAGGAAGGAGTTCCCAATAGTTTCCATGCAAACTTAACCCTTAGTGGACCTAAGCTAGACAATGCTGACTAGATCCCCAACCTCCCAAAGCTTTCGATTTACAAAGCACTTCCCATGCCACATAGTGCAGCCCATAACTACTATTAGCTTTATTCCAAATGTAATTCCTGCATAGTTTCTCAAAATCCTTCAAAATATTTAAAGGATTAAGAGTGTGTGACATAAGGAATACAGGAAAATTGATAAACACTGATTTCACTAGCACCAACCTTCCAACCAAGAAAATAAATCTATTACTCCAAGCATTCAACTTCTTCATAGACTTATCCATAAGAATTTGGAAATCAGCCTTCTTCAACCACCTTAACGCAACTTTTGTTCCCAAGTACTCCAATTCTTCAACCAGCTTGAATCCAAAAAACTTTGCAATTTTCTTCTTCCTTCTTCTTTCAACCATTTTACCACAAATCATAGCTGATTTTTTGTAGTTGATTCTTTGACCGGTCCAACTGCAATAGTTACTAATAATTGCATTCATCTTCCTTATACTTCTCAATCTGACATCAGAAAATAGTAACACATCATCTGCATAGAGTAAATGAGAGATCTTTTGTTCCTTAGGAATAATCTTAATACCCAAATCCAATCCCTTATTGAAAAAATCATTAGAAAGCAATTGAGAACAAATGATAAATAGAAAAGGTGAGAGTGGACACCCTTGATGGAAACCTCTCTTTCCATTAATCCATCTGGTACAACCACCACTGATGAGTATAGAGAATATCGGTTCCAAGATACACTCCATCACCAACTTCAAATATCTTTCAAGAAATCCGAGAATAACCATCATGTTTTTAAGATTAGTGCAACACATACTGTCGTATGCCTGCTCCATATCCAACTTGATAGCCAATAATCTATTGTTAGCTTTAGATATCCTTATTTTGTTGAACACCTCCGGTGCAAGTAACAAATGATCAGATATAGATCTACCTCTAAAAAAAGACACCTGTTCTTCAGAGATAATTTTCGGAATGGCCACTAACAATCTGTTCAATAAGAGCTTAGCCACAATTTTATAAATAGAATTACATAGACTAATTGGATGATAACCAGATGTAGTCACCAAATTATTGATCTTGGGAATAAGGACCACAAATGTATCTTTCCATTCCATACACATCTTCCCTGAAGAAAAGAACCCCTTCACTGATCTACATACATCGTCTCCTACAATACTCCAGTAAGCTTTAAAAAAGGAGTAAGTTATCCCATCACTTCCCGGAGCATTGTTGTTACCCAGCATCCTTATCACATCAAGAATATTTAATTTTGAGAGGTCTGCGTACAGTCTTTTTTTGTCTTCTTCTGCTAAAACCTTCCAAGGAGACTGCCAATTCTCCAACAAGCAAACCCTCTCCTCACATTTCTTCTTAAAAAAAATGAAAAACACATCCTCCACTTCCTTTGGTTCCTCGGTTAGAATCCCATTTCTATGAAATCCAATTCCCATTTTTCCTTGCATTTAAAAAAAATTTGAAAAACTTTGTATTAGAGTCCCCCTCTTCAATCCACTTTGCTTTAGCACTCTGCTTCAACCAGTTATTCAAGTGACCAAGAAAAGCATTCAGCTCCTTGACTTTTGATCTAAGTAACCAAACTTTATCTTCACTCCATCCACCAACATTAGCTTTCTCCTCTTGTAGTAGAAAAATTTCATCTTTTAACCTATCTTTTTCTTTGGAGAACTCCCTTAACTTAAAGTTACTCCAATAGAACTAATCGTTCAAGGCTCTTCTACACTTTTTATTGAGGATTAGCATTTCATCCCTAATAAATGCCTTCTTCAATACCTTAGTAATTATATAAACTGAAGCTTTATAGGATATCCATACATCTTCAAACTTTAGAACCCCCCTCTTCCTTGTAGAAGGGTTAAAAATCATTAGAACAATAGGACTGTGATCTAAAGCCACTCTAGCAATATGTCTAACCACTGCCACCTGGATACAATTGATGTCCAAAGAATTAAGCAAACATCTATCCAATCTATCTAGTATCCTTCCCCCTCCAATATTGTTGTTACACTAAGTGAACCTTGTTCCAACAATACCAACATCATGATAGTCATTCTCATTCATAAAGTAAACCATTTCCTTCGGTCCTTGTGAAAACACAAATTTTCTTCCCCCTCTTTTCTCTTCTTGGGACAAAATACAGTTGAAATCCACCCCCCCCCCCCCCACCCCACCAACCACCGAAGGAATTTTCCTGTGAGCAACCTCCTGAATACATTCCCATAACCTCCTTCTCTTATTAGCCTCCTAACTCCCATACACCGTTGATATCATCCACACACCCTTGTTATAGACATTCAGATCCCCAATAACACATTGATCTATCCTCTTAATAACTGAAAATGAAGTCAAATCAAATCTCCATAATATCATAATACCACCATATAACCTTTATGACAATAGAATGAAAAAATCCAAATTAGGTCCCATGATATTCTTAAAGGAAACTTTATGAAAAGCATTGATTTCAGTCTCTAACAACCCAATAAACAAAATACTAAAATATTTAATGAACTCCCTAAGGTATAGAGATGCCTTCTTCTTCTTTTGCCCCTCTACAATTCCAAAAAGAAATGGAATTCATTAAAACATTTTAGGTGAAGGGACCCCATCCTTCTTTTTGGGACTACCACCTTCTAAGTTCCTACCATGGGATACATCTTTTATAGGCCCTAAGGACCTAAGTTCTTTAGCAAGCTTAACCTTTGTTAACACCCCAACATTACCAAACTCCACCATACAAGCCTCGATTTTGTTAATACAATTCCTTTACCATAAACCACTTCCTTATCAAGAAAAACATTACCAACCGCAGAATCCTCAGCCTTATTACTTCAAATACATAAATTCCCCTTCTTCACTCCAACCTCCATCATAATATCATTCTCCATACTTAAAAAATCAAATTTATTAATAGAAGTTGTTAAAAAAGAACAAGCTGGGATTAATTTCATGCCCTTTCCTCCCTCATAATTTTGCACATCCTTGTTAGCCTAGTCGTCAAGCTTATCATCTGTAACTAATTGAATTTCTTCTCCACTTTGAACATGTCACAATATGAATTCACCTTCTTCTAGTTGAGTTGTATCTATGTCAAACATACTCTGGTCCGGATCGAATGGGTCCTTCTGGATGTCAGTAATATCATCAATCCTGTCCTCTTGAACGTCCAGAACCAGATTAACCTGTTTCTTGACATATTTCATATTTGATGGCTTAACAAAATTACTTCTTTGGACTGCTCTTCTACCTCTCTAATGGTTGACAAGGACCAATGGACCATATGAAGTTATATTAATACTCTCTACCTTCTTTCCCATATTAACCCCAGATCCACCATAATCACTAGTTTCTCCACCTCCTAAATCATAAATCCTATAACTTAATACCAAAATCCCAAGCCTTTAACTCTAAAACCTAATCAATAAACCTTAAAAACTAAAACCTAAACCATGAGCCCTAAAACATAAAACCTAAACTCTAATCCATAAATTATAAACTCTAAAAATAAAAAAACATATTCTCTAAAATGTTAACCTTATACATTTACACTAAAGTTCTAAACCCTAAATACTAAAATCTAATCCAGATAAACTAAACCCTAAACACAAACCATAAATCTTAAACCAAAAAAACATAATCCCAAACTGTAAATCCTAAATTCTAAACCCTAAACAGCAAACCCTAAACCCAAAAAAAAAAAACATAAACCCTAAACACATAAGTTATACCCTAAATCCAAAAACCATAACCCTAAAAAAAAAATCCTAAATCACAAAACATAAAACCCTAAATAGTAAAAATGAAAATATAAACCCAGAATCCCATTTACAAAAATTAGAGCAAAAAACATACAAATCTAAACCCTAAACAATAAACCTTAAATCTTAAACCTTATTCGTTTGCCTTAAATCACAAACTGTAAACCCTAAGCAATAAAGGCTAAGCCCTAAACTCTAACTTTTAAAACCTAAACTCTAAACCCTTAATCCCTAAACCTTAACACAAACCTTAAACCATCATCCCATACCCTAAACCTAAATAATAAAAACAAAACAAAAAACTATTAAAAAATTTTCTAAACCCAAAACTATAAACAATAACCCTAACAACTAAGCCCTAAATCCGAAATTTTCAATCTTAAATCCTAAACCAAAATATAAATATCATAAATAGTAAACCCTTTACCTTAATAACAAAATACTAAACCATTAAAACAAAAACCTTAATCCTAAATTTTAATTTTAATAGTTTTTTTAATTTTAATTTAATTCCTAATTTTAATTTTAATTTCCTAGTTATTGATTTTCATTTCTATTTTAAGTCCTATTTTAATTTAAATCAAATTATATTTTTTCCTAATTTCTATAGTTTCTATTTTTTTTAATTTTCCTAATTCCTAATTTTTATTATTCAAAATCCTAAATTTCCTAATACCTATTTTTTCCTTAATTTTTATTTTATTTTACTAATTCCTAATTCCTAATTTAATATATATTTTTTCCTAATTCCTAATTTCATATTTCTAATTTTTTCTTATACTAATTTTTCTAATTCAAATTATAATTTAATTTATTAAATTAATTTAATATTTCTCCTAATTTTATTCCTATTCTAATTCCTGATTCTAATTTTTCTAATTCCTAATTTTTTAATTTCTAATTTTCGAATTCCTAATTATTTTTCTTAATTTCTTATTTTTTTCCTAATTCCTAATTTCTATTTTTTTTATAATACCAATTTTTTTTATAATTTCCAAATTCCTAATTTTAATTCCTAATTTTAATTATTTTAATTTAAAATTTAATTTTTTGAGTTTTTGTTTTATAATTATAATTCCTAATTTAGTTTTTCTAATTCTGAATTATAATTTTTTTCTAATTCTAATTTTCCTAATTCCTAATTCTTAATTTTTTAATTCTAATTTTTCAAAAAAATTTCCTAATTTTCTAATTTTCTAACCTAATTCCTAATTCTAATATTTTAATTTTTACCTAATTCAAAATTTCTCCCAATTTCTAATTCTAATTTTCCTAATTCTATTTAATTAATTTTCTAATTTCTTAATTCTAATTCTATTATCTTATTATAATTCATAATTCAAACTTTTTCCTAATTATCCTTTTTTTCCCTAATTTTCCTCTTTATTTTTTATTTTTCCTAATTCCTATTTTTTTTTTCTAATTCCGAATTCTAATTCTAATTTTTTGTAAATTCTAATTCCTAATTCATAATTCTTTCTCAAATTCCTAATTATTTTTTTAAATTTAATTTCTAATTTTATTTGTTCTAATTCCTATTTCCTAATTTAATAATTTTCTTAGTCTAATTTTAATTCTAAATTCTAATTTTTATAATTTAATTTCCTAATTTTTCTAATTCTTAATTCGTAATTTTCTAAATTTCTAATTCTAGTTTTAATTTCCTAATTCCTATTTTGCTTAACCAAAAACAAAATTTTTTTAATTCCAATAGCATAAAGAGTACAACAAGCTAGAAAACAATACAAAAAAAAGTTAAAGGGGAAGACAGTGGTACAACTTGTCAGGCTCAGTAGTTGGCAAAGGCTACCAGCGCTCCTAGAAGCCAGGCATGGGCCATCCAGTATGGAGTGACAACAATAACGAACAAAACAGCAACAAGCAGTAGACGCACCACCAAAGGTTGCCACGAGCCTCGTCTTCTGGGAAATGAGCCCTAGCCACATATTTGCCTATAAATAAACAATCTCCTTGTAAATTCTCAAACAAAACTCAAGCGAAATGGCTACCACCAAATAAAACCATCCAAAGAAACCACAACCAGAACTTGAAAGAGGAAACCAACCAGAAGCCAAAGTCACTAGCTCCAAAATCCCAAATCATTTCGTACCATGCTTACCCCTTCCATGAGAGCAAACAGGCACAACAGGCTTGTCTGTATGCCCAACAACATTAACCTCAAGAACTTCCTCCCCGTTATCCTCAGAAGATGAATCAGATGAATCAGATGAATCAAATGAATATTGTAACCAATCTAATTGCATTCTAACTCTCTCACCCGAGTTAGCGGCCACCTGAGAAAGTAAAACCTTAGATGAAATAAACTTAATAGGAACTTCCACAAAAGAATAAGTAACCAGGCCAGTAGGAATCACACGGTTAACAATAGAATCAACAGCTTGAACAAATAAGGCTAGATTAATAGAGGATGAAACTGTAATAGGACTATCGGTACCCAACGGAGATAAATCAAGGGTATGAGTAGGAGAGCCAAAAGGCACAAAATCACTCGTGATAGACCTAACCGCACAAATAGTTGGTTTCAAATTAAGCCCATATTTCACAGCACTAGACTCACTAAAACACAACTAAGGAAAATAAGCAGTAGGAGCCTCTCCCACCAAACCGTTAACAGAGCCCAACTGGATAAAATTAACTAGACTAGCCTTCTCATGCTCCACACAATTCAAAACTAGAACAGGAGCAACAAAATCAATAGAAACATAAGGAGGGACACCCATAGCAGGCGTAACACTATTGTCTACTGGATCATGGGATAAAGCCACATTAGAAGGCACGAGCAATTTAATCAAAGCAGGTGAAGACCAGACAACAGTGTTCTCCCCCTTTAAATCTGCCACCATAATAGTTGGCATAACCCCACGAATAGCCACCTCTGACAAAACAGAAGGATTAATCAAAGAAATAGATTCAAGATTAGGATGAAGAATCATACACCTTAGAATGACCTAGAGCAAGACAATGCAAATAATAGTCAAAAAAATCTTCCAAAACCATAGATTGAACATAACCAGAGCTATCCAGAATGATCCAAATTTTATCTGGATACTATTTGGACAAATCCAATTCAACTAGAATGCGAGCAACAGATGGATGTGAACCAATAGATGTCGCATTATCCATTTTCAAGGGTTTGCCAAAAATTAGACCTAAACCATGAGAAATGCGCCGGGTGAACAGATGAGGTCGGAGGTTAGGGAAGGATATCCAGATGGGGATAACAGGCGATTCAATCTCAATATCCAAAGTAGTTGACCAATTATTCTTTTTCATATAATAATTACTCACAAAATATAATCTATGAGTAAAAAACCTATAGTAACCCAAGTGGTTAAACAACTTAATCAAAACATTTTACTAATTCAAAACAGTGATGGAAACCTCCCCATTCATATTAAGCTTAAAAAGAAACTTCAAATTGCTTCCAGTGATGGCCTACGGCCAAGAAATTTTCCTATAAGGAAATATTCAAACAGAGCATCCATCGACGCGATTTCTGCCTCAGAAATCCATAATGCCTGTAAACCTTTATGAGAGCAGACCTTAAGTTTCAGAAAAACACTAAAGGAAGGAATGAACTAGAAAGTGCATCCGTAAATGAAAGAGAAGAAGATCCAACCAAAAAACAAAGATCACAAAATCATGGATGCTCCATAAAAACAAAAACAAAATGAAAAAGAAACAACAAGAGTAAAACAATAGGAGACACCCAGCACAAAACGTGGGGGAGAAGTGACCGGAGTGATCGGAAGAGGCGGCTAGAGCAATGCCCTAGCATACCCCATAGAGTGGGGATGAAAACAAATTTGTGATTGGTAATTCCTAATTTCCTAATTCCTAATTTTCTAAGTCCTTATTTTGTAATTTTTTTCTTAATTCGAATTCTTAATTTTTTTTTCTAATTTTAATTAATTTTAATTTTCCTAATTCTATTTTAAATCTTAATTCTAATTTAAAATTTTAATTTAATAATTAATTTCTTAATTTTTTTATTTTCCCAATTTCTTAATTTTCCTAAATTTAATTTCCTAATTCCTAATTTTTTCATAATTCTAATTTTTTTCATAATTTTAGTTTAAAATTTAATTTCATAATTAGAATTTCTTAATTCTTAGTTCTAATTTAATATTAATTTAAAAATTTTCTTAATTCTAATTCAAATTTATATTTTTTCCTAATTTTTTTTTATTTCAAATTCTAATTCCTATTTTTTTTTCTAATTCCTAAATTCTAATTCTAATTTTAGTTTTTTTCGTAATTCTAATTCCTAATTTCCTAATTCCTAATTCCAAACTTTTTCTTAATTCCTAATTCTAGTTTTCCTAATACCTAATACCTAATTAAATTAATTTTTTGATTATAATTTCTCCAAATTCCTAATTTTATTTGTTTCCTAATTTTAAATCCTAATTCTAAAATTTTTTATAATTCCTAATTCTGTATTAATACCTAATTTCTAATTCCTAATTTCATAATTCCTAATTTTTCCATTTATCTAATTTTCCTTTTCCTACTTTCGTTCAACCCGCTCTGCAAAGGCTTTGCCCTGGCTCTCTCCGGTGTCCTCCTTTGGCTGAAATATCTTACCATGGTGGTTCCTTCATTCCTTCATGGCAGTATTCCTCTCTCTCTGGTTGTGCTTTGGACTTAAATTTTATTTTTTTGGTCTGTGGTTTTTTTCAGTTTTTCTCGGTATTCCTCCGAAGTTTTACGACCTTGGATTTTTATAGGGTGCTTCTTCCTCTCATTAATTTTTAGTTGCTCTTGTGGGATCATGTTCTATATTTAATTTTCCCAAATTCAGGGTGCCATCTTTTTTTTATTTACCTTCTCTTTGGATATCCAAAATTGAAATAATTGTTTTAGCTGCTCCGTTCTAATTTTCTCAATTTGGTTTTTTCCCCACTAAATGGCCTTCTTTGGACTCTATCCAAAATTTCTTCTTTAATCTATAATTGAAGTGGGAATTTTCTATAACTCTGCTGGACCCGACGTATTTCCTCATCAAGCTTAAAAATGACCTTGATTATTGTCGGGTTTTTCTTCAATGGATCATACCTAGTCTAAAATTATTATACATAACTACTAATTCTATTTTTCTAATTTTTTGAATTTTTATAATTCTAATTCTTAATTTTCCTAATTCTTAATTCATAACTTTTCTAACACTAATAATTTTTTAATTCCAAAATTTTTCCTAATATTTCCTTATTTTCATAATTTTCTAATGCTAATTCCTAATTCTAATTTTAATTTTAATTAACAACACCTATGGGCTAGAGAAAAACTCCCGGGCGATTTTCTAGAGAGAGAAAGTTTGTCTTTTGAAAAGTTCTTTTTTGTGGGTTCTTTGCGGGCGACGGGTTTGATGGTGGTCGCCCGTCAGATGGAGGTTCTTTGGCCTTCTTTCTCTAAGATCATGGCTTCCGTTCGTCCTTCGGGTGCTGATCAAATGCCTGGTAAGGGTAGCAATAATCTTGTGATCAGAGAGGGCGCTAGACCTCTAGTTCGTTAAGATGTGGTCGCTGAAGGAAGAGGAAAAAAAGTCATGTTTGATCATTCTGCGGGTGGTGCTAAAAATATTGCTAAGGTGAAAGTTATGTCAGAAAATCTGAATCCTGAGGCGTTTTCATCTGCGGGATTGATTTTGAAGGTAAATAAGTTCTTAAGCAACAATGAAAAAATTTTGGGTCGTAACATAGCATATGAAATTGATGCTTTGGGGAGTCAAGAAGTTGTTGAAGGTGGAATCCTTGTGAAGAACATTGGGACAGATGTTAAGTAGATCAACATTGTGGACAAGAATGTTAACAGAAATGGGTTGAAGGAGGTTTTCATTAAAGCTTGGAAGAACCCCCAATATATCAAGATTTCTTTTAATAATGATCTTGCTGAAATGTCAGAGAATGGGATTGCAGTCAAGTTAAATGATGAGAAGGAATTATTGAATACCCAAGTTCTAAAATACTTGCTATTCATCAAGGTTTTGGGAGATAAGATATCTTTCACTATACGTAGCCTAGAATTGAGAAGATTGTGGAATAAATATGGAAGTAATCATATGATGTCGCTTGGTATGAACTAGATTTTATGCTCGTTCAAGAGTAAAGAAGCAATGAATGAAGTTTTAAATGGTGGTCTGTGGTATGTAGTAGGATACATTGTGGGCATGGACCAATGGTCTCCGTTGTTCAATCCCAATTCCATTAAAGGTATCATTGCACCTGTTTGGATTCATCATCCCTATTTGCCTCTTTACTGTTGGGATAAACAGAACATTGCAAGAATTGCTTCAAGAATTTGAGTACCAATGTATGTGGACAGGAATTCGTTTAAGTGGGGAAAATGAGAAATTGAATGGGTGTGTGTAAGATTAAATTTGGAAAATAGCCTTCCCAATGGCATTTGGATAGATGGAATAACAGGTAGATTCTTCCGGCATATAGAATATGAGAAGATAGATTTGTTATGCTATTACTGTGCAAAGGTGGAACATGATAAAAAAGTGTGTTCTAAGGTTGTGAAGCCTGCTCTTAGCGAGAAGACAGGGAATAAACAAGATGCAGCAAGTGTTATAGCAGTACCTACTGAAGATAAAATCCCTGGGAATGATTATGGACTGTGGATCCTTGTTTAGTTTAAGAACATAAATGTTAAGAATAGAAGATATGTAGGGGGCGGAAGGCCTGAAAGATATGTGAAGGAGGCGAGTGAAGATGTGCAGATTGCAGTTCAACAAAGTATAGAGGAGGTGGATACTGAAGTGGTCCAGGTTGACCAGCAGAATGAGGACATAGGTAGATGTTCTGATATTATGAGAGGTAATATGGGAATGGAAATGAATATTGTTGTAGATAATAAGGTTAACATTGATGGATGATATTGAAGAAGGGGAAGTGATGAATCAGCTCACATTGGAGCAAATGAAGGAATTTGTTGTTGTTGAAGAAATTATGATGAATCAAAGGTTGCTGTTACACTTAATAACAATATGGTCAAAATTAAATTGGCCAAGGAATTGAATTTGTTGGGGCCTTTAGAACCCGAGCATAGGAAAAAAAGAAGAGATGGAAAAGGGAATGTGGCAGGCGGGGATGGTTCCCCTCTGTTGGTTTAATGTCATTCTTCATCTTCTGGAATTGTAGGGGGGCCAGAAAGAGAGAGGAATCTCTGTATCTGAGAGAGTTTGTAAAGGATCATGATGTGTTTTTTATTGGTATGATGGAGACTAAACTTAATAATATTCATAGAAGGGGCGTGGATTGCCTTATTGGGAGTGATTGGGATTTCTTCCATCACCCAGCAGTGGGCACTTCTAGGGGAATTTCGGTTGTATGGAACAGGAAGATGGCATCTTTTGTGGTAAATGAAAGTTCTTCTCAAGTGGTAGTTGGGGTACTTTCTATTCCTTCTATGAGAGAATGGACGGTGGCCACTATTTATGGTAGTAGATGATGTGTGGAATGATGGAACCTTTGGAGTTTGCTTGAAAGAAGTATGGTGGGTACGAGTCCTTCCATTGTGGGAGGGGACTTTAATTGCACTCTGAATAAGGAAGAGAAGAAGGGTGGAATGAGATTCCTCTTTTCTAGAGGTCCTAGAGAGATGAAGGATTTTATGACTAACTCTGATTTTCCTTCTATGAGAGCAGTGGGCACTTCCATGATGTTGGTTTTGTTTGACCAAGTTTCACTTGGTGCAATAATAAAAAGGGAGCTTCAAGGATTTGGAAAAGGCTTGATAGGTGCTTATTAACTTTAGCACATTTACACTTTATCCCCTCATGAAGAGCATAACACCTGGCTAGGGTGGCGTCAGATCATAGTCCAATTGTATTTAAATTGGAAGCTATGCAACTTAGCAAGGCAAGAATTTTCAGATTTGAAGATACCTGGAGGTCATACCTGATTGCTTGGAATATTGTTTAGAGCACATGGAAGAAGGTGGATTTCGGGGATGAGGTGGAGGTTCTTCATAGGAAGCTTAAGAGGACATTGAAAGCCTTATTCTTTTGGAGTAAAAATAAATGCAAGAATTTATGCAAATTGAAAGATGACTTGAAAAGAGAAATTCTGGAATTACAGATTAAGGAGGCCTTAGATGATGTTTTTTGTGTTGAAGATTTTTTTCTTCTTAGGAGTAAGGTTCATTACGTCAACGTTACTCTTAGAAGACTTTCTACTTGGTGGAATCAAATGGCTAAGCCAAGATGGCTAGAGGACGGGGATACTAATTCTAAATTTTTTCATAATTATGCATCAGTTAGGAGAAATGCAAAGTTGATAAAACAAATCAAAGATGGGAATAATCATATGGTGGAGGAAGAGGAACAAATTGAACAAGTTTTTCTTCAATTTTTTGAAGAAAAATGGAGATACAGAGAATGTCTTTTGGCGGGGTGGCCGGAGACATCTGGTTCATAGAAGTTGAATACATCGGATAGGAAGGTTTTGGAGGCTGAGTTTTTCCTGGAAGATTGTAAGGAGGCGATTTTCCAGCAGTGTAACAATAAGTCACCTAGGGTTGATGGAATGACTTTTTCATTTTTTAAATGCTATTGGAATTTAGTAGGTGAAACTACTTGGAAGGCAATCAAAAAGTTTTTTATATCTGGTAGTATGCACAAGGAATGGAAAGATACTTTGATTGTATTATTACCCAAAGTGAAGAACCCACGTGTACCATCTAACTATATGTCTATTAGCCTATGTAAAACTACATATAAGATTGTAGCTACTGTGTTAGTAAATAAGCTGAAAAAATACATGCCCAAGATGATTTCTAAGGAACATATGGCTTTCATTCCAGGTAGATCAATGTCAGAATATTGTATTTTGTCTCAAGGGATCTTTAACAAATTTAAAATTATGAAGAATTAAAAAGGCGTGATGGTTGTAAAGCTTGACATGGAGCAGGCTTATGATAGTATGGGACGGCATACTCTTCATCAAATCCTCAACTGGAATGGTTTCCCCACGGTGTTTTCTTGCTTTCTCTTGGAATGTGTGGTGAATGTGAGGTTTTATAATATTTTGAATGGGAAGATGTTGAGATGGATTAGTGCCTATAGTGGATTCCAACAAGGCTATCTACTCTCCCCATACTTGTTCATTATGTGTTCTCAACTATTGCTCAATGCTATGGAGCAAAGGAGACAAGACCTGGGTATTCAGATATCTCCTAGAGGACCAAAGATTACTCATCTTCTTTATGCAGATGATGTGCTTGTTTTTTTACAAGCAACCAGTGCTTTGGCAAGATTATTGAAGAACATTATTAAGGAGTTTTGCAGGTCGACGGGTCAAAGGGTGAATTTCAATAAGTACCAAATTTTATTTGGGAAAGCAGTTACAAAATCTCAGAAAAAGAAGGTGGCCAAAATTCTTAGGTTCAAGATTGTGAAGGAGTAGATGTATCTGGGCATTAAGATATCTCTACGGAGATTGGGATTGGCTGATTTTCAGGATCTTTTGAGTTAGGTGATGGATAGATTGAATGTGTGGAGGAAGAAGTCATTATCTTTGGGTGGTAGAATTACTCTCTTGAAGACCTCATTACTATATATATCGAATTTTGTAATTACAAATTCCCTGGTTCCTAAGAAAATTCTGAATGAGATGGATAAAATGTGCGGGAATTTTAATTGGTAGAAGCCGAATGGGAGGAGAGGATTGCATTATGTTGCATGGGACTGTAGTCTTCTGTAATTAAGAGTGGTACGTTGAGGGCGAGGCTGGCTTGGAATTGCATCCAGAACCCGAATTATCTACTTCACCGAACTCTCACTGCTAAGTATGGGGATGATATCATGGATGGAATTTGTAAAAAGAATTTATCTAGTTCCTGGCAGATTATGTATGATGGAGGAAAGTACCTTATAAATATTGTTACATGGAAGGTGGGTAGAGGTGACAAAATTAATGTACTTAGTGACATTTTACTGTTGGACAAAAGCCTTAATGCTTGGCCAACTTCTGTTGATTGCATTGCTTTGTAGGACATGAAGGTTCAACATCTTATTTTCTGAAGAAAGAACATGGGATGATATGAAGTTAAAAATGTTTTACATGAAGAATTGGTTCTGTTAATCAGGCAAATTCATATTGACAGCATTGTGAAGATGGATAAGATGGAGATAATGAACAAATGTTCAGGTCGATCTATTTCCGCGTTGGCATATGAGTTTGTGATGAATAATAGATATAAGGAAGAGGACAGTGGTTTTTGTATTTGGATGAAGAATCTTAATCTCAATAGTAAAGTGGTGCGATTTTAGTGTTGTCTAAGTAAGTTTGCTATTCCTACTAACCACTTTGAAAAATTTAGAAGGCTTGCTACTGATGAATCTTGTGCTAAAGAATGTCAAGAGGTTGAGAATTATGAGAATATTGTGGTCCATTTCAAATGTATTATTGAGGTTGTTTCTATAATAAGAGAATGGGGTTTTGTTGTCCTTTGTTTCATTCCCTGGATGAATGTTTAGAGGAATTGAGGAAAAGATCGGCCCGGAACTCTGGCATGCTAAGAATGTATTGTGCAGCAGTTTTTTTCTGTCTTGGAATAACCAAAATCTGGTAAAGCATGAAAAGGCTGCTATGTCTAGTTCCTTGGTGGAGGTAAATGCTATTTCTCTAGCCACATCAAAGATCAATCCATATCTAGATAGTTAGGGTGCTAATCTCCCTCGGGAGTCTCATATATCTTGGTGCCCTACGCCGATAGATTGGATCTAGATTAACGTGGATGCGTCTTTGTTATCCACTAATCAGGCTAGTATTGGAGGAATTTTCAGAGATTGTAAAGGTAGACTTTTTATTACATTTGGGAAAAACACAGTACATTGGGATGTTGCTCAACTTGAATTGGAGGCGATTATTGCAATAAGAGAATACATACAAAGGTGGATGCATGAGAGCAAAGGAGTTATCATTGAAAGTGATAATATCAATGTGATTACATACATTCAACATTCTTTGAAGAAGGTGGATTAGCAATTGGAGAATTGGGCGATCAAGGAGCTTTTCTTCCTTAATGATTTCAATAAAATAATTTTTCATCATGTTAGTAGGAAGTGTAATCGAGTAGCTGATTTTTGTGCTACTTTGACTTTATATGGGAGTTTTCTTTTTGATAGTTTTTCTTTTGGTAACATTCCGTCTTCTTTGTTGGGTTTAATCAAAGAGGAATGTTACCCTTTTGTTAATTGTAATTAGTCTTTGTTTCCGCTTAAATGTATATTTGCACTTTCGAAAAAAAAAATTATAATTTTAATTTTCCTAATTTTCTAATTCTAATTTTTAATTTTAAATTTCTAATTCCTATTTTTTTCAAATTCTTAATTAACTTATTATAATTTTCCTAATTCTAGATTTAATTTAATTAATAATAATTTCATAATTTCCTAATTTTTTAATTCTAATTGCTAATTCCTAATTTTTCTATTTCTAATTTAATTTTCTAAATTAATTCTAATTCTTTATAATTTTTATTATACTAATTTCCTAATTTTTTAATTTAATTCTAATTCCTAATTCTAACTTTTTCTAATTCCTAATTGTAATTTTCCTAAATCTAATTCCTAATTATAATTCAATTCTTTTTTTAATTTATTTTAATTTTCCTAACTCTATTTTTTTCCTAATTTTCTTAATTTTTCCTAATTTTATAATTCTAATTCTAATTTTTAATATTTAATAATTTAATTTCTCCATATTATAATTTGACTAATTTAATTTTTCCTAATTTCCTATTTTTTATTTTATTTTCTAATTCCTATTTCCTATTGTTTTCCAAATTTTTAATAATTCTAATTTTCTAATTCTTATTAATTTTCCTAATTATAATTTTTTAATTTTTTCCTAATTCTTAATTTTCTAATTCTAATTTCTAATTCTTATTTTTTTTTCTAATTTAATTCTAATTCCTATTTTCTTAAATTTTTTCCTAATTTCTAATTTTAATTCTAATTCTTAATTCCTAATTCCTAATTTTCTAATATTGGTTTTTTCTAATTCTTTTTATTCTTATTATTAATTCCTATATCTAATTCTTAATATTTTTTCCTAATTCTAATTCCTAATTCCAATTCTAATTCCAATTTTTCCTATTTTTAATTCTAATAATTTAATTTCATAATTATAATTTTTAATTTTCCTAATTCCAAATTTTTAATAATAATTTCCTAATTCAAAATTCTTTTCTAATTCTAATTTCCTTATTTCTAATTCCTATTTTTTATTTAATTACTTTAATTTTCCTATTTCTAATGTTTTATTTTTTCCTAATTCCTAATTTTTTTCCAATTCCTAATTCTAATTCTAATTCATAATTCATAATTCATAATTCCTATTTTTTTTTTAATTTCCTAATTCTTATTTTTAAATATCTTAATTCTTAATTTACTAATTCTAATTCCTAATTCTAATATTAATTTTTCTAATTTCTTTAAATGATTATTTACAGAATGTGGAAGAAGAATTGAAAGAACTTAAAGATCCTATTAATGTTAGTGCTTATAATGTGAATTTGGAACTTTCAAGTTAAATAATTTATAAAATTAAAAAAAAACCAATAATTAATTAAAACTTTAGAAATTATGAATCTAATCATTAAAATCAATTAACCAATCCCAAATGCACAATAAGCACTTTAAAGATAAGGTTTTTAGGATGAACTACAGAGAGTTGCGAGGCTAAGTGTCATAAGGAGGTTTAGTCCTCGAGCCAACTATGACAATACAACAAATGAATTCAATGGAATGAAAACTTTAAAGTTAATTGATTATTTAAGATTTAACTAAATTAAAATCCTTAGTTAGTTTTATCCATGTTCTCACTATTTTGGGTATTAATTTTTGATATGACCTAAAACCTGACCTAAATCCCACCCAAAAAACTTAGCTTCAAGTAGACCTGATAAGGAAATAAGTTGGGTTTGCGTCTTATTTTTTGACATATTTATAGTGAAGTCGGGTTTGGGTCAACCAAGAAAGTCAGTTTTGATCAGAATTGACCAGCTATCATGATGTCATTGAAAGTTCGTTATGGATGTTAGGGCCTTATGAACTGGCCCAAGGATAATTACGAGAAAGGTGAATTGGTATTTTAAACATCTTTAAATCAAAACTCAAACCAAATCAAAATTCACCACAAAGAAAACACAATGTGGAAATTAAATATGGAAATAATAAAGGAAAGAACACACTCGATTTATAGTGGCTCGGTCAAACCTTGACCTACGTCCACTCCACGGAGTCACCCTCCGGGTATTGCACTAAACTAAGTGTCTCTCCTTTAGCCTTCACAGCTAGGCGGAGAAGCTGTTACAAAATCGTTTCCACCCACTACGGGAAAAAAGCTCATTTATGACAAAATTTCTGGCGAAAATAAATTCGTCAGCAATTCCGGCGGCTTTTCCAGTGGATTACCGACGGAAAAATTATGGAAACTTTCTGACGATTTTTCGGCGAAATTTTTGATTGGCTTTCCGGTAGATTTATTTCCGACGGAATTTCTGACGAAAATTTTTTTTTCTGCAAAATGACTATAATAAATATTTATAATTAATTTTTTATTAAATTAAGTTAAATAATTTAATGACTTATTATCAAATTAAATTATTTTAATTAGATATTATTAAAATAAATTAATTAAATAATAATTAATAATTCATTATTAAAATAAATAAAATTAAATATTATTAAACAAAATTAATTAATTACATTAGCTTAACAATTAATTGTTAAATTAACTAATAAATAATTGTAAAAATAAATTTATTAAATTAAATTACATTATTTAAATAGATTAAAGATATATTGGCGTGTTAGTTAACTGATATTAAATTACATTGTTTAAATAGACTTTTAGTTTAAATCGAATAAAACAAACTATAGTATACAGATTTTCATAGTGTCATGGTGGTTAAGTGCCATAAAGCTGAATGGCGCAAATTCGAATCCCGCCTTCGGTGGGTCTCATTCTAGGGTGATTCGAATTGGGGTCACGGGCTCCGCTTGGGATGGGTTGAGCCCAACTGGCTGGATGGGGGAGGGAAGGTGCTTTAGTGGGACTGGGTCACATGCGAGTTGAGCTAAGTTGGCTGAAGCGGGATGTTTTTTTTTCATTTTTTTATATTTTTGGCAGAGTTTTTTTGCCAGAAATATTTCCGACAGATATTTCACTGGAATTTTGCCAGAAATATTTTTGACAAAATTTTTTGCGCCGATAGCACTTTTACAACTCACGTGTAATCGGCGTAAATATTTTCGCAGGAAATCCATTAGAAATACTAATTTTCGGTAGATTTTGGCCATTTTTTGACAAAAAAATTGGCGCCGGAAATTGTGGTTATTCTTGTAGTGACCTTCCCCGTTGCGGTGGAGTAGCCAGGTCCTTTGACTCCAAAGAAATCTTCTTCTTATGTGAACTTCCCTCAAGACAAGCCTTGAATTCAATGGTACTAAGGTGCAAGCTCGCCAAAGCAATCATGTGGAATCCCCCTCCACTCTCCCTTGAGTCCCCCTCCAAGGATCTTCTCCATCTCTCAAACTCCACCCTTTCCTCACCCCATTCAAGCTCTCTCTTCAAGTTTCCTCCAAAAGAACAAAGCTACAATGTCTGCCAAAGACTCTTACAAAGTCTTATGAGAGTGATTAAATAGAGGGCTCAAAAAACCCTAAAAAAACTCAATTTGTCCGTCAAATATTATACCGTATGATCGCAAGATTGTCTAGCACGATGTGTAGAAATTGACGAGTTAGTACTGTACGATGTCATATACGATGTGTTGTACGATGTCTAGTTCGTACAATACGATCCAATTTATACAGTACGATTAAAATATTAAATTTAAGCCATTTTGATTGAATAATCTCAGGATTAAATTAGACAATATTTTAAACTTCGTACAGTACGATTAGAACAACTTTTCAAATTTAATTTTTTGCCTGATTTAATAAACATCAGGCTTTCTAATTATAACTGATCATATAGTATGATGTGGTGATCGTATAGTACAAGTAGTTATATTTAAAAATAATTTTTTTAGGAAAAAATAAAATATTTTAATATATTTCTATTACACCGGATCGTACAGTTCGAACCCGATCGTACTGTACGATGCACAAAAAATTAAAATATTTATAATCATTTTTTGCTCCATCTGTGTGTGCATGATCAACAAACTAACATACATCATTACAAGAGTTGTCTTAAGAAATGAAAATTATAAACTCATTTAATATTACCAGTTCTACATAATCTTGAGCCTTGAGTCTTCAAAGAACAGTGCATGATGTACTTAAAATATTAGTCAACATACAAACCACTATGTACTACAAATACTAGAAGAAATAAAAGATTAATCAATATTAATTGTTATCATCAAAATCATAGACTCGGAAGGCCGAGTCGCAATAGTCATCTATCAGCCGACTCAGCCCTTCAATGATTTTGCTCAGCCGCTTCCTTCATCCATCCAAGTGTCATTCTCATGAATCCCTAGATGGAAATTTCATGAACTGCACTGTCCATGCCCCTAGCTAGTCGCCTAATAGTCCTAACAAAAATCCAAAAAGTAGTGGATCGATCTTGTGCCACTGCCTCTAACTGCTGCACCTTGCACTATCATTTGTAGTTTGTCGCACTAGTGAATTATACACTAATTGAATCACGCTCGGGAATGGATACAAACTCACCATCCAGCACTCTGGCAAAGGTATACTACCAACTCCAACAGGTAAACTTTACATGCAGATCTCTCGGTACTAACAACTTTATCGTCACCATAGGCCTAGGTACCCCTCCCAAGTTCTTCTCAGTTGAGATTGACACTGGTAGAAATCTCACATGGATCCAATGTAAGCCCTGCGATCTATGCCATAAACAAAAAGACCCAATTTATGACCCACATGAGTCCTCCACCTTTAGAAGCATTTCCTGGTTCTCCATCTATTGTTCTCAACTCAAAAGACATAGTTGCAACTGGTGGACATTCTTCGATTGTCCCTATGAGTTATAGTATGGCGACGATTCTATAACTAAAGGATCCCTCGTTAAAGACACCTTAAGACTCTCCTCTGATGTTATTCATAACTTTTGCTTTGGATGCGGCCATTTTAACATAGGCGTTTTTGGGATGGGAGATGGGTTGTTAGGCCTCGATCGGGGGTCAGTTTCGATTATCTCCCAAGCACCTCAGTTGTATGGCAAGGTATTCTCATATTTTCTACCATCAAAACCCACCGTAGATGGGTATCTCGCACTAGGTAGCTCTGCCACTAGTGTGCAGTATACACTGATGCTAAGAAGCTTTAAATATCCAACCTTTTACTTCATAAATATTGATTCTATTTACGTTAACCATGAAAAGATTGAACTTCCACCTAATGAGTTTGGCTTCCCTACAACCATATTGGACTACGGCTTAATGTTACCAGATTGGTTCCCACTACCTACTCTGCCCTCCGCAACACTTTTAGAAAACACATGGCAAAATACCAGATGGCACCATCATGGAAAGGACTTGACACATGCTACGACCTTACTAACTATCAGAATGTGAATCGATTGAGTTGATTTTTGACCACAATGTTATTATTAACATAGGTATATCAGAGAGACTTTTCGGGTACAAAAAATCTCAAATGTGCATACCCTTCGCTGCAATTACAAATAAGAATGATCCCATGGTCATTGGTAATCTACAGCAACGCACGTATAATGTAGTGCATGATTTGGAGAACGAACAGATTGGCTTTGGGGCAAAATGGTTGTACTTAGAATTAATATGAATTTTTAATAATGGAAATGTATTGCCATATGCAATCTATTATTTTTTAATATATATATATATATATATATATATATATATCATTACATGTAATATAAATTTGATAGAAAAGTAATAGAAATATGTCAAGTTTTCAATTTGATTTCTTACCTTTCTAATTATATCTAAACCAAAGTTTAAGATTAATAAATCTCCAAAAAAATCATTATGATCAAGCATGAACCTCAATGGAAATATGAGGTTGAGGCTACAAAAATTGAAATGGGGACCATCCAAATTATTATTTCAATAAACTTGTTGTCAACATGAAGATATCAAAGAGACAAGCCCAATGACACCCAAATATGTCGAATTTGAGCCCATACAGACTCAAATCAAAAGATCAAAGCATTTTTGGAAGCTTCAGAGCATTAATTGGATAACTAAATGACACCCAAATATGACCTTCTTATAGTTGAATTGAGTGGCTCAATAATACAAATCCTATGATCCCAAGATCACTCAATTCTTACATATGTAGGCCATCTAAATAATAAGTAAAAACTTTATAATGAAGGGCATCAATATGAGTCATCCGATATAACAGTCTTAATATACCTTATATTCTCTTCATATTTACAAGCCATGCCATTTAATAAAAAATTTAAATAGTCCCCCATTCCTCATATGAGGTGAGGGGAAAAAGGAAGAAGAGAGGATGAGATGAAAGAACAAACTTAGAGAGCACTCTTGTTGCCAACTACCACGGAGTCTTTTCTCGATCACCGAGTGTTCCCGGACTTTCGCCCATTCGTTGATCACCACCAATTCTTTCCAAATCATAGATAGTTGTCGAACTTCTGACTGTTCATCGACAGTCTCCAAAACCTCTTCCCAACTGTCGTCAAACTTCTGACAATTTATCGATCATCGCGAGAACTATTCCTGATCATCATCAACTTTTACTCGTTCATTGGTCACCATCGGATATCTTCTAAACCGTCACGAGACTTATGCATGTTCTTTGACCTTCATTCAATCTTTTCAAAAGAACCAACCATTTCTGGACTTCCACTCATTTTTCAATTTCTTCCAAATCTCATCCTGGCTGTTGTCAAACTTCCACATGTTCGTCAACTTCAACTGAATCTATTCTTGATTTCTCCAAACTTTCGCTCATTCATCGATAGGCATCGAATCTCTTCTTGACCATCACTGGACTTTTTCCAGTTCATTGATTGTTGTCGAGTCTCCTCCCGATCATTATTAGACTTTTATCAATTTATCAACTGCTGTAAGATTTCCTTCCATCTTTTATCAAACTTCTGCCCATTCGTCAGCTGTCACCATATTTCTTCACAAATGTCACCAAACTTCTACTAGTTTATCGACCCACCAGTTTCTCTGTCCATTCTTTGACCACAGCTAAATCTTTTCCCGAGCACCAATCTTTTCCTGAATTCTGTCAGTTCGTTTACTTCCCCTGAATATCTTATGGACAGTTGCCCAACTTTTACCTATTTGACAACCGCTACTATATCTCTTCTCAATCGTTGCCAGAATTCCTCCTGTTCATTAGAATTATTATATGTCTCCAAAAAAAGTCTATTGAGGGAATCGATGACTTCCGTTGGGACATTGTCAAATTTAGGATGATTAGTTATCATTAAAAAATATTAATCATTATCACATGAACAAACAATACCAAAGCCGATACCACTTGTCCAATTTATATTAAATTTTTAATTCCAGATATCTTCGTGGTATCTAGCTTACCCTTAGTCAATCGAGTTGAAGCGAAACCTTTAGAGATAAGAGTTTTGACACAAACTCAAAAGTAACCAAAAGGTAATTCCATAAATTCATTGAAATCTTGCTCCTCAAGGGTTACATCATCTTCAATATTTAAGGATGAGGAGTAAGGAAAGAACTTCTAAACTTTCCTATCTTCGTCATCTTGTTTAGGGGCTTCATTTCTTACTAACCCTAAGACGCTACTAGCACCCCACTTTTTTGAATCTTCATTAGAAATTATTTCAAGTTCAAAGTATATTAAAGGATTTCTGTTTTTCAATTGAAGCGTGGCCTCGACCATGTGCTCTTTGGGCCATCCTCCCACCTCTTTGAGTTAAACTGTTTGTAGGCCTAAAAACCAGGCCCTCGATGTCGTCCTCTCTTTTTAACTTTTGTCTTTCTTGCTTTTTTGACTTTTTTTTTTATTTTAAATTTTTGAATTGCTTTCAAACCTTAATTTTTTTGCTTTTGTCTCCCACCTTAATATTTACCTTAGAACAAGCAACAGACCCTTTTGTTGCGTACTAAGTGGCATCCTCGTAGACCCCAATCTCATGAATAGAGAATGGTTTCATATCACCCTTAATTTAAAACTTAATTCCATCTCATTGGTACTTGATGCATTAATGGAGTGTGGAAGGAACCATCCTACACTCATGGATTCAGGGTCTCCCTAAGAGCTCATTGAAGGACATTACCAAATCGATTATATAAAATTTTGCTTCTATTTTCAATTCTTATATCTCTAGAAGAAGGGTGAATTAACCTAAAGCCATCTTGCCATTTTTGTTGAACCCACGAAGCACCAACATGTTGGTTGAGAGCTTGCTAGTATCAACTCTAAGGTATGCAAGAGTCTTTATGTTGATCATATTGATCAATGCACCCAGATCAGCCAAATCTCTTGATAACTCGAATTTGCTCACATTCATAGTGATGTAAAGTGAGTGATTGTGATCGATAGCTCCTATGAGTAGATTTTCATAAGACAAGGTTACTCCTAGGATTTCCTTGAAGTATGAAGCATCTTCTTCAAAAGTCGAAGCTAAGTGAGCTAAGCAAATCTTTGGGTCATGAAATTCTTTAATTAAGGTTTCCCTCATCTCTTTTGAAAGGATAAGGGCATCATAGATACTTAACCTAGCAGGAAACTGTTGAAACATGCTAAGTATGAGTTATGTTGTTAAACCTAAGTTTTTGTCCCAAGGGCTAACCAAGAGTAGGGTGAATTGGTAATTTTAAAAATTTCCTTTTATTTTAATTTTGAAAAACCGATGAAATTGTTTTTGAAATTATAAAAATAATTTTTCAATCACAGATAATAACAACACAGAAAAAAATAAAAACTAGAAAAAAATAAAAGACATAATATTTAAATTGATTCATTCAAGCACGACCTACATCTTCTCCCTAAAGTCTCCCACTTCAGGTATTGCACTATTACCACAAGTGTCTCTCATTTTTCCCCTACAGCTAGACGGAGAAGCCTTCACAAAAACTCTCTTCCACCACTACCCGGTGCGGTAGAGAATCATCATCCTCTTACACCCTCCAACTATAGGTAGAGAACCTTCCACTGTTCACACTCTCCAAGTGTATGCAGTGAACCTTTCGCTGTTCACACTTTCCAAGTGTAGGCAGAGAACCATCCGATGTTCACACTCTCCACATTGTTGTAGAGAACCCTAATTCTTTTACACTCTCAATGTTCAGGCAGAGGACCTCCAGCTGTTCACACTCCTCGAGCATCGATAGAGAATCAGATATTCTTGAAAGATCTCCTCACGAGAATTCTAGAAGGACAAGAGAATAGAGTGAAGTAATCACAAATTACAAACTTAGATCCTTACCTTTGAGTAACTTAAGTGAAACCTCACACTCCAGTAGTAAAAAATCTCCTTCAAACACTCTGTCTCACTCTCTCCTTCAAATTCCCTTTAATATGCACAAAAACTAAATGACAAAAATAAATTTAAGACAGACTAACTTTGACATTTTATAAAAAAGATACAAAAAACTGTCCAAAAACTACATTTTTTAATTTCTGATCGTTCACGATCATCCCGTACAATCTCATTTCGTACGTACGATTAGTGTAAAAACTGTTGTGTACGAACTTAATGTGAACTGGTACGAATTTCCTTCATACCCGATCATCATCCTGTATGAACTTGGTTCGTCCGATACTAACAGTTATTCTCAAAGTTTGTTGGTACAAAAAGTAGGATGAATTTTAAGTTTCCAAAATAGAGAAGATCATCCTAGGACAAACTATAAATATCGTTTGGATGAATAATGCATTTTAGCAAATCCATAGCTCATCATCCTTCGATGAACGATAAATATCGTCTGGACGAACGCATCCAGAGAGCATCATCCTAAGACGGATGATAAATATTGTTTGAATGAATGCATCCAGAGAGCATCGTTCTGGGATGAACGATAAATATCGTTTGGAGAACGCATCT
Source organism: Dendrobium nobile (assembly GCA_022539455.1). Classification (NCBI taxonomy): domain Eukaryota; kingdom Viridiplantae; phylum Streptophyta; class Magnoliopsida; order Asparagales; family Orchidaceae; genus Dendrobium; species Dendrobium nobile. Next base: position 47,882,300 of record CM039729.1, read on the forward strand.
AGAGAGCATCATCTTGGGATGAATGATAAATATCATTTGGAAGAACGCATCTAGAGAGCATCGTCTTGGGAGAAATGATAAATATCATCTGGACGAACTGTAGTTAGAAAAAAAATTTCCACTCTGTTCGTTCCATTGCTCATTTGAGAGTATAATTGACTAGATCATCCTGTACGAACATTGTTCGTATTGTATGATAAATTTTAAAAATAGTGAATTTTTAAGCTCTCCCCTAGTGTGCATGTGCTAAGTTACTCAATTACAATCATATTCTCTGAGACTCAATAAAATGAAAAATACATACTTCAATTTATAAAATATTCTAAACTGATCTTGATTTAAAGTCTTCAATAATCTAGAGTATGATTTTCCTGGAATGTTAGTACACACAAGAGCAAAAATAATTCTTCTAAAATATCTTAGGCAAAAATAAGAATAAAAATAATAATATTTGGAATCATAAAAAAATATAGAAGATGCAATAATGTAAAACATGAAAAGTTAAGTAGAAACTCCGTCAACAATCTCCCCATTTTTTATGTGGCAAAATAATAATTGCATGTATAAATTTGAAAGTCATAAGTACGAACATTATTCGTACTGTACGATTAGTTTTAAAAATTATGAATTTTTAACCACTCCTCCATTTTGTGCGTGTGCTAAGTTACTCAATTACAATTATATTCTCTTAGACTCAATAAAATGAAAAATACAAACTTTAATTTAGAAAATATTCTAAGCTGATCTTGATTTAAAGTCTTCAACAATCTGGAGTATGATTTTTCTAAAATATTTGTACACATAAGAGCAACAATAATTCTTCCAAAATTTGTTAGGAAAAAATAATAATCAAAATAATAATTTTTTTAATTCATAAAAATATATACAAGTTGCAAGGATGTAAGACATGCAAAGCTAAATAGCAACTCCCTTAACAATCTCCCACTTTTTAATGATGGCAAAACAATTATTGTTTGTATAAATTTGAAAGTCCTAAATTTTTCATAAACTCCCCCTGAATGATTAAGCATGTGAGAATAAGGGGCATTTAATTTGAACAAATAAAATTTTTAATTTTAAAGTTTTTCAACACACAAAAATAATCACACTCAACACAAAAAAAATGGCATTGAAATGTCAAAGCGAATACCAGACCCTAAAACATTATAACAAATGCCAAAAAAACACGAACAAAATAAATACCTAAAAGACAAGAACAAAACAAGTAAATTTCAAATAATATTTCTACCCCTTTTTGACAACAGCAAAAGGATAAGAAGAAACGAATAAAAACATAAATGAAAGAAGTCATATGAGAATCCTTTTGATAATTGATCCTGAAAGAGATTAAGTTATATTTCTAATAAAAAAGTTAAATGTCATTAGAGAAAAAGAAGAATTCATATGATTTAAGTATAAATATAACATATACTAGAAAAAAAAAATATCAAGATCATGAATCAGTGTAGACTATGAGATAAGAAAAAATATTTCAAAGTAGATGAAATGAAAATTTATGTATTTATAGTTTCAATAAAAAAAAATAAAATTTAGCAGAATATTTATTTTAATTTAAAGATTAAAATATAGAGGAAAGATTATAAACTTGTGGCGCTTTGCACATCTTTTCAATATTTATGACACACTTTGTGCATCTTTTTAATATTTGTGTGCTAATTTTGTGCCTCTTTATAAATTTATGAATCATTGTGTAATTTTTTTTATTTTTGTACATTTTATACATTTTTCAAGTTTTTAATTAATCTTTCTAAAATCAATAATTTTAAATCTCAAATTAATGTCTTTATAAATAATGCATTGAAAGTCATCACCAATTAGTCTTCTCAAAAAATTTTTTGAACCCAGGTAAGTAAGTTCTTTGACTGCCGTCAATCTCACTACCTTAGAAATAAGTTTTTTCTTTCTTCTTCTAATGTGTTCTCCAAACATAATATAGGATTTGTCTTCAATGATATTAAGGCCTGTCCATGAGCAAAAATTATCCATAATGCTCTTAATCTTCTTGACAGAAGAGATATTGGCTTGAGAAAAACTATAATGTCATCAGCAAAAAGCAAATGGGAGATTTTTGGGCTATCATTGTTGATCCGGACACCAATACCTTCTCCATTTTGATAAAAAGCATTAGTGAGAAGTTGAACCCAAAGAATAAACATGAAAGGGGATAGGGGCATCCTTGCCGAAAACCACATTTGGCTTCAATCCATCTAGAATAATTCCCATTGATTAAAATAGAGAATTTGGGATTCTTGACACATTCAAGAATCAGATTGGATATTGTTTGAGGAAAACCAAAGTATGGCAATACTTTTTCCAATGTTGGCCAACCCATTGAATCAAAAGCTTGTTCCATATCATATTTAAGGGAAACCACTCCCACAGAGGCTTTAGAAAACCTAAATTTGTAAAAAATTTCATGTGCAACAAGAATATGATCCGACATGGATCTATTTTTTAGAAAAGCTGCTTGTTTTATAGATATGATTTTAGGCATGTTGGAAGATAGTCTATTGACTATAATTTTGGCAGCAATCTTATAAATCACATTACAAAGACTAATTGGTCTATAGTTAGATGGAGTTTTAGGATTGGGGCCCTTGGGGATGAGTACCACTATAGTATCTTTCAAATTAAAGTTCATGATCCCAGTTTTGAAAAATTGATTTAAAGCATTCCATAGGCCAGTCTTTATAATGTCCCAATATTCCTTAAAGAAGGAATAGGTGATACCATCAATTCCAGGAGCTGTGAAATTGCCTGCTTGCATGAAAACGGTTTCCAATTCCATGAAGCTGAATTCTGTATTAAGGCTGATAGCATGTTCTTCATTTAGTTGAGAAATTGGATTGGGCCAACCATTCAAGTTGCAAATCCTGTCTCTCCATTTGTTTTCAAAAAAAACTTACAATAGAGTCTTCAATTTGGTGTTGGTCTTCAACCAGCTGGCCTTTGTTATTAATAATAGAATTAATGAAGTTGGCATTCTTCCTAGCACTTGCAAAAGTGTGAAAGAATTTTATATTGCTATCCACTTGGGTTGCCCATTGATTTTAGATCTTTGTCTCCACCAAGTGTTTATTTTGGCTAAAACAAAATTGTATTTAGAAACTTTGGATTTAAGGAGCCAAGAATCTTCATCTAATAAGAATCTGTCTTTGCATTCTCTATCTTGCAATTCCAGGATATCACCATGGATAATCTCTTTAGAGTTAAGCAGACTTTTGTTATTCTCCCTATTCCAGTAAAAAAGAGCTTTCAAAGTTTTTCTCATTTTTAGATTAAGGATTTGACTATAATCTCCAGCTGTATGCTTCATCCAAACCTTCTTAACCAGTGTAGAAGAGGCTGGATTTGTGATCCAAATGTCTTCAAAATGTATCAACTTTTTGAATTCAGCTTTACATTCAAAAAGGTTGAGTAGGATAGGGAAGTGATCTGATGCTATCCTAGCCAAGTTCTTGACCACTATGTGACGAGGGGAGCGAAGAGCCATAGAATTAAGATAACAACGATCCAATAGTTTTAGAATTCTGTCAACACCAGATTTATTGTTGCACCAAGTGAACTTGGGGCCAACACGACCCACTTCATGAAGATCATTGGAAGCCAATAAATGATCCATTTCTCTTGAACCCAAGGAGTAGAAGAATCTCTTACCACTTTTTTTGTCTTTCTTATTGAGAAGCCAATTGAAATCACCACCAATCACCATAGGTTTATCTAAAGAGGAGCAAATTTGCAATCTATCCCAAAGAGTTCTCCTTTTGTAGACATCTTTATTGGCATAAATAGATGCATTTGTGGAAAACTTCAAGATCTCCAACTATAAATTGTTGATTTGATTCCAATACTTTGAAAGAAGCATATAGATCTCCATAAGATTAAGATCCCACAAGAAAGGCCTTTCGAAGGGACTAGGAAGTAGTCCCAGTCATCACCAATTAAAGAGTTAATTTCCAATCTATCAAAAGAAGTAGTTATAGTTTTAAGTAAAGCCAAGAATAGGACACCATTATCTTTCACAAACTCCTTGATCTATAGAGAAGCTCTTTTTTCCGAGATCCTCTACAGTTCCAAAAACAGATAGAAAACATCATTGTAAAATGGGGGGATGATTCCCCATTTTGTCTCTAGCTTCATTTTCAGATTTTCTACTCCTTGTAGTAATATTAATAGGACCTAAATCTTTGAGCTGTTTAAGTCCTTTCCTTTTAGTATCAGATCCATTCTCAATAGCAGATCCAGCATTCTTAGACAAAGAATTGGGAATAGATAAATAAAACAAGACTTTATCTTTCTCAAGAATTGATAGCTCTCCTTCTTCAAGACCTTCATCCAACACATTGAATTTGTTAGAATTACAGGGGATAATAGAATTCAAACCTGAGTCATTGACGACGATATCTTGATGTATAAAGACATCTTGAGTAGATACAAGGTTGGGATTAGCTTCCTGGATAACATCTTTGTCAGGTGGATTACTGATAACAGAGTTATCAACACGTTTAAAAACTTTCTTATAAATTTGAGAAGAATTATTGTTCCTGCCAGCTAAACCTAGAGCTTGAGTAGTTGAGTTTTTCTTAACTTTCTAGAGAGTTTTGTTCCTTCTGAAACTCACATTAAGAATAAGGCTTGGTGTGATTGATTTGAATGCTTAATTAAATGTTTCTGCGAAATTGAAATGTATTTTTGTAAGTGTGCTTTTTAGTTTTGTGATTTTTTTGTGTGTTTATTTGTTTTTGTTCATGTTTGCTTTTATTATTTTTGTTTGAGTGTTTGGTGTGTTTTCAAAAACATTTTTACATTCAAAATCATGATTTTCAAGTAATCATACAAATTTCCTAGTGTGAATTTTGTCAGTATGAAAATAATTTCGTATTGGACAAATCCTGTAGTGTATTAATTGATTGGGTTTAATAAAATGCATACAATTTTTTAGTTTTTAATACAATTCATCTGTACGATCATCATGATCATCTTGACGATATGTATTCAATAATATATATACAAATCTAGACGACTATAATATAGAATCATTTATTATTCTCAATCGTACGTACGAACCTGTAGTTCATACATTTGAACCACGTGTCATTCTGAATAAGGGATGATTCAAATAGTCATAAAAATGATCTTAAATAACTGATCATCCTGGACGAACACCTGTTCATCTATACAATCGTCTGGTCAAAAAGTCTGTACAAAAGAAAGCCTCGTAACTCGTATGATTATAAAAAGTCCTTTCATTTTAACCATATTCGTTCGTACATACGAAATATTGCTTCGTACATACTAACCCATGTATTGTACGGGATGAACCCAATTTTGTCTATACGAAATATCGTTTTATCTTTAAATTAAAAGGAATTTGAACTCAAACTTCATTCACTTCAAAAGCCTTTTTAATCTTCTATTCCCTTTGATCTTTTCTATGGAAAGTTCAAGCAAGAGGGTTAGGCACACTGAGGAACTTACTAGGGGACCTTCCTCTAGAAATACCCATGAGAATTTTTTGTCCATAGCAAACTAGAAATCCTTTCCTAGGTTTGTATCTGCAAAAATGATTCCTTCCAGAGTTTTGACTCAGGATAATACAATCTTTCAGATACTACAACTCTTTGCTTCTACTCAATTTGAGTTTATCCTTACTCTGATTTACTCCTTCAACATATTTACATTTCATTATTTCCTAGCAAACATGACCTTTAACTCTGACCAAGATAGGATTAGATCCTATGTTTTAGGGAAAAATGAAGAAATAACTAAGAAGGATTGGGAGTTTTCTTAAACTTAAGGATTAAAGGAGTAAGAGCCCACACTTTGACTTCTTCTATAACTTTCGATTGGATTGAGATTAATCAGGTACTTAGAGGGATTAGATTAGAATGTCATTTGCCCAAGGTAAACACTCTACACCAAGATGCTAGAATCGTCCATCTGGTGCTTAGAACTTCCATCATTCCAAAAGCTAGTGATAGAATTAATATAACTCCTCTTCTTTCCACTGTCACTTATCTGATTACTATTGGTCAACCCATTGATGAAGCCCAACTCATTCTTGAAACCTTTATGAGCTTTTTGAAATTGGTCATGTTTCCCCATAAGAGAAAGAAGAACATTGCTCTCGGACACCTTGTAGCTTATATTCTTGAGAAGAAGTATGAATTAGTTCATCTTGATGTGTCTTATCATTAAGAGCCTTTGTACTATAATGATGGTTCATTTCGAGCTATCTTTGCAAAATATGATGAAGGTGCTGACACTGAAGGAGAGGAGAGAGGACCTACACCAGTGCCTGCTGGTGGACCAAATAATCAGGAGTTGGTTCATCATTTTGATCATCTCGAGAGTCACCTTGATCGATGCTTTGATCAAATTGAGACTCATTTATAACAGCAGGACTCATAATACCAGCAGGACATGGGCTGGATGCGAAATTAATTCGATGCTGTGAGCTCAAATATGGCTATGATGAGTAGCTATTTTAATTCCTACAACCAACCACCTCCTTTAGATCAGGGACCCTCTGAATGATGACTGTACTTCTTTTATGATTTTCTCTACCATTGGTGATGTGATGTGATGTAATGTGTTGTTAGTTTTTCTGTTTTTATATTTTATGTTTTTATGTTTTATGTCTTTTTTAAATTTTTGTGTATTGATATCTGTCGTACTCAATGTACTATCATGCATCATGATATCAATAAAAAGTTATCTTATCATGTTTTTTAGAAATATTTGTTAGCCTATATATTATCCTGATTAGTTGATCTAACAAGTGGTATACTTTGAAATATAATATATTTTTTTTAAATTAATTCATTAGAAAATATAATTTTTAAAAAATTTAAGTTGTGTTATGACTTGATCAACTTAAGGATATCAAACTCATGTCTTTTATTAGACCAACATAATTTAATATTAATAGTGCAAGTTTGATGTTTTCTTATTTTTTATTTCTCTTTTCAATATAAATATCTTTGTACTTAGAAAATTTTGAGATTTAAAAATATTGATTTTGGAAAGATCAATTAAAAACTAAAAAAATGTATAAAATGTATAAAAATAAAAAAATTCACAATGATTCACAAATTGATAAAGAGGCACAAAATTAGCCCATGAATATTAAAAAGATGGACAAAGTGTGTCACAAATATTGAAAAGATGTGCAAAGCGCCACAAGTTTATATTCTTTCCTCTATATTTTAATCTTTAAATTCTAATAAAAATTCTGCTCAATTTTATTTTTTTATTGAAATTAGAAATACATAAATTTTCATTTCATCTACTTTGCAATATTTTTTATTATCTCATAGTCTACACTGATTCATGATCTTGATATTTTTTTTTCTAGTCTATGTTATATTTATACTTAAATCATATGAATATTTCTTTTTATCTAATGAGATTTACCTTTTTTTTAGAAATATAACTTAATCTCTTTCAGGATCAATTATCAAAGACTTCTCATATGACTTCTTTCATTTCTATTTTTATTCGTTTCTTCTTCTCTTTTTGCTGTTGTCAAAAAGGGGAAAAATATTATTTGACATTTAGTATTTTTGTTCGTGTCTTTTTCGTATTTATTTTGTTCATGTTTTTTTGCGATTAGTTTTGATGTTTCAGTGTCTGGTATTCGCTTTGGCATTTTAGTGTCATTTTTTTTATGTTGAGTGTGACTATTTTTGTGTGTTGAAAAACTTTAAAATTAAAAATTTTTATTGTTCAAATTAAATGCACCTTATTCTCACATGCTTATTCATTCAGGGGGAGTTTATAAAAAATTTAGGACTTTTAAATTTATACAAACAATAATTGTTTTGCCATCATTAAAAAGTGGGAGATTGTTAAGGGAGTTGCTATTTAGCTTTGCACTCTTACATCCTTGCAACTTGTATATTTTTTGAAGAATTAAAATATTATTGTTTTGATTATTATTTTCTCCTAACAAATTTTGGAAGAATTGTTGTTGCTCTTATGTGTACAAATATTTCAGAAAAATCATACTCCAGATTGTTGAAGACTTTAAATCAAGATCAGCTTAGAATATTTTCTAAATTAAAGTCTGTATTTTTCATTTTATTGAGTCTGAGAGAATATGATTGTAATTGAGTAACTTAGCACACGCACAACTGGGGAGAGCTTAAAAATTCATAATTTCTAAAACTAACCGTACAGTACGAACAACGTTCGTACTTATGACTTTCAAATTTATACAAGCAATTATTGTTTTGCCATCATCAAAAAGGGAGAGATTGTTGAGGGAGTTGCTACTTAGCTTTGCATGTTTTACTTTATTGTATCTTCTATATTTTTTAATGATTCCAAATATTATTGTTTTGATTATTATTTTCTTCTAAGATATTTTGGAAGAATTATTTTTGCTCTTGTGTGTACTAACATTTTAGGAAAATCATACTCTAGATTATTGAAGACTTTAAATCAAGATTAGTTTAGAATATTTTATAAATTGAAGTCTGTATTTTTCATTTTATTGAGTCTGAGAGAATATGATTGTAATTGAGTAACTTAGCACACGCACACTGGGGGAGAGCTTAAAAATTCACTACTTTTAAAATTTATCGTACAGTATGAATAATGTTCGTACAGGATGATCTGGTCTATTATACCCCTGAATGAGGAATAGAACGAACAGAGAGGAAATTTTTTTTCCAACTTTTATACGCCTAGACGATATTTATCATTTGTCCTAGGACGATGCTCTCTAGATGTATTCGTCCAGATGATATTTATAATTCGTCCCAAGACGATGCTCCTTGGATGCATTCTCCAAACGATATTTATCATTTATCCTAGTACGATGCTCTATGGATGCATTCATTCAAACTATATTTATCATCCATCCCAGGATGATGCTCTACGGATGCGTTCGTCTAAACGATATTTATCGTTCATCCGAGGATGGTGATCTCTGGATTTGCTAAAATGCACTATTCATCCAAATGATATTTATGATTTTTCCCAGGATGATCTACTCTATTTTAAAAATATAAAATTCATCCTACTTTTTGTACCAACAAACTTTGAGAATAACGGTTAGTATCGAACGAACCAAGTTCATACGGGATGATGATCGGGTATGAAGGATGTTCGTACTAGTTCACATTAAGTTCGTACACAACAGTTTTTGCACAAATCGTACGTACTAAATGAGATTGTACGGGATGATCGTGGATGATTAGAAATTGAAAATTTTAGTTTTTGGATGGTTATTCGTATCTTTTTTATAAAATGTCAAAGTTAGTCGGTCTTAAATTTTTTTTTTTTTTCATTTAGTTTTCATGCATACTAAAGGGAATTTAAAGGAGAGAGTGAGAGAGAGTGTCTGAAGGATATTTTTTACTACTGGAGTTTGAAGGGTTCACTTAAGTTACTCAAAGGTAAGGATCTAAGTTTGTAATTTGTGATTACTTCACTCTTTTCTCTTGTCCTTCTATATTTCTCGTGAGAAGATCTTTCAGGAATATCTGATTCTCTGCCGATGCTCGAGGAGTGTGAACAGCTGGAGGTCCTCTGCCTACACATAGAGAGTGTAAAAGAACGAGGGTTCTCTGCCAACACGTGAAGAGTGTGAACAATGGAAGGTTCTCTGCCTACATTTGGAGAGCGTGAACAGCGGAAGGTTCTCTGCCTACACTTGGAGAGTGTGAAAAGTGGAAGGTTCTCTACCTACACTTGGAGGGTGTAAAAGGATAATGATTCTCTATCACACTGGGTAGTGGTGGAAGGGAGTTTTTGTGAAGGCTTCTCCATCTTGCTGTGGGGGCAAAATGAGAGACACCAGTGGTAATAGTGCAATACCTGAAGTGGGAGACTTCAGGGAGTGGATGTAGGTCGTGTTTGACTTAATCAATTTAAATCTTATGTCTTTTATTTCTACTTGTTTTTATTTTTTTCTGTGTTGTTATTATCTGTGATTGAAAAATTATTTTTATAATTTCAAAAACAATTTCATCAATTTTTAAAAATTAAAATAAGAAGAAATTTTTAAAATTACCAATTCACCCCCTCCCCCTCTTGGTTAGCCCTTGGGACAAAAACTTAGGTTTAGCAACCTAACTCATATTTAACAAGTTTCAACGGTTTCTTGCTAAGTTAGGAATCAACGACGCCCTTATCCTTTTAAAAGAGATGAGGGAAACCTTAATTAAAGCATTTCTTGACCACAAGATTTGCTTAGCTCACTTAGCTTCAACTTTTAAAGAAGAAGCTTCATACTTTAAGAAAGTCCCAGGAGTAACCTTGTCCTATGAAAATCTACTCGTAGGAGCTACCGATCATAATCACTCACTTTACATCAGTGTGAATGTGAGCAAATTTAAGTTATTAAGAGATTTTGCTGATCTGGGTGCATCGATCAATGTGATCAACATAAAGACTCTTGCATACCTTAGAGTTGATAGTAGTAAGCTCTCAACCAACATGTTAGTGCTTCGCGGGTTCAACAAAAATGGCAAGATGGCTTTAGGTTCATTCACCCTTCTTCTAGAGATATAAGAATTGAAAATAGAAGCAAAATTTTATATAATCGATTTCTTAATGTCCTTCAATGCACTCCTAGGGAGACTCTGAATCCATGAGTATAGGATGGTTCCTTCCACGCTCCATTAATGCATCAAGTACCAATGAGATGGAATTGAGTTTTAAATTAAGGGTGATATGAAACCATTCTCTATTCATGATATTGGGGTCTACGAGGATGCTGCTTACTACGCACCCAAAGTGGGGGGCTAGAATTGCATTCGACTATGAAAAAATAAATCCTTCTCCTACGTTTAATCTCACTATAGAATCAGATAATGACCAGGAGGGTGGCAAGTTAAATTTCAAAGTGACAAGACTTAATTGAGTTTATATGAAAAGCTTTATAGGCAAGTTGAATCTCTAACCTTAACCCCAATGTATGCTAGTAGCGTCTCGGGGTTAGTAAGAAAGGAAGCCCCTAAACAAGATGACGAAGATAGGAAAGTTTAGAAGTTTTTTCCTTGCTCCTCATCCTTAAAGAATGAAGATGTTACCTTTAGGAGCAATATTTCAATGAATTAATGGAATTACCTTTTGCCTAATTTTGCGTTGGTGTCAAAACTCTTATCTCTAAAGTTTTTCTTCGACTCGATTGACTAACGGTAAGCTAGACACCATGAAGATATGTAGAATTAAAAATTTAATATAAATTGGACAAGTGGTATAAGCTTTGGTACTGATTATTCATGTGACAATGTTTAATATTTTTTAATGATAAATAATCATCTTAAATTTGAGAATGTCCAACCGGAAGTCATCCATTCCCTCAATAGACTTTTTTTGGACACATATAATAATTCTGATGAACAGGAGGAAGTCTGACAATGATTGAGAAGAGATATAGTAGAGATGGTCAAATAGAAAAAAGTTTGGCACACCTTTCCCTTCAACACTTTCATCCGCATCCTCCAAGACTTTATGAGCATTATCTATTGGAACTCATTCCTTATCCACATGTCCAATCTTCCCACATACAAAGCAAAAGTTTGATACCTTTTCATATTCCACTTTTTGAAAGAACCTTCCAGCCATACTATCAACCCATACACCTAAAGGAAGAGGTTGATCAAGTTTGATTCACACATAAATTCTAGCAAATTCTCTTCTTCCCCAATAAAACATATTGCCATCCAACATAAGTGGTTTTCAAATTTTTGAAGCAATACAAGCTACATTCTTCTCATCCCAACATTGCAAAGGTAAGTGGGGCATTCTAATCCAAATAGGAGAAGAAAGACCCTTAATAGATGAAGAATTATATTCCGGAGACCACTTCTCCATACCTACTATATGTTCGTTAACAAACCAAGGTCCTCTAGAATGAGCAGCTTCTACCATCTCTTTCGATGAGAATGAGCATAAAAACCATCCTCTTCCCAATGTAATAAAGTGTATTTATCAGAATTGCTCCATTGTTTCCTCAACTCCTATGCCACCATATGGGATGGTAAATCTTTACCAAAAACCTTAGTAACCAAAGAATTAGACAGTTTTTTTGAGTTCATCTCCTCCAATTCCACATTAAGCTTAACTTCCTTTCCATCTTCAGATAGAACCACCTCATCTTCTTTGAAATCAAATTTAATGTATGGTTTGTTACTCCAAGGACTCACTTTACCATATCCTACCAATTTAGGCATATCATCAGGCATCTTAACTCCATCCGATACATTTTCCTTTTCCAGATCAGAATGAATATTGTTGATAACCATTTTTAGAGAATTTTCATTTATCACACTACGACATAGTCTAGGGATTGCATTCGAATTCATGAACCAGTTAACAAAAATTTTCATTCTCGAGGTTGACACAGCAGTATAAGATGGAATTTTAGATGATTTCAAACTATTTGGAGTAACCATATCCACCATATCAACTATAGCTTTACCTTTACCTTCCACATGTTTGATCACCTTGGGCGATGATTCTGATTTAAGGCTTGATATGGGTTGGATAATTTGAATTGGATGAAATGACATATTTGAAATCTTAAGGGGAACTTGGTTCAACCTAGGTTGACATGGGAAACAATGTTAACAAAGTAGCTGAGTTTTTTTCCAACAAGTTTGATTTGATATTTGAAGCTTATTGGAGGTGGTCTAAGACAATTTGGAGATCTTTCATTCAAAATGGATGTTCGCATCCCTAAAGGGTATTTTCATCAAAAGGTGCTGACTTGGTAAACTATTCTTGACCAGGGTTTAGGCTTGAGTCCATTACAATCGTAATGGTAATTAGGATTCATTGGAAGAGTTTTTGGGCTTTGATTTGAAATGTATATGTTATATTGTAGAGGAAACTTTAGAATTTCCCTTTAAGGCCATTTTGGTCATTTTGACCCCTGGTCAACTGAGGGCCAAAGTGGGTCCCCCAAAATATAATTTAATGTTAAACAAGTCATCATCAACGGTCCAGATGTGATTAGAGGCTTTGGAGAGATCTCCAAGATCTAGATCCTTTGGGTGGTAGGTCTATTGGCGTAAACACTAAATATTTGAAGGTTTTAAGTCCAGAATTCATTAAAATTTAAATAGGATTGTGATTTGGATTAACTTGACTTAAAGATTCATTTGGAGTAATTACTTCGAAATAGAGATGAGACCAAATCAAAATTCATGAAATATAAGGCTGAAGTAAAAAAATAAACTAGAAAGAAAAATCAAGAGACTTAGAAGAGATATAGGAGAAGAATATGACACAATAATTCTTAGTTCCTTTTTATGAAGCTAATGGTATTATTCATGAGGTTACTCCTACTTCTTCAGTTGAATCTAATGATATAACTAAATGTAAAAATAAAACCTTAAAAGAAAAGATGAATGGTATGCTCATTTATTCAAGTGCTCTTAATTATATATGGGATGAAGCAATTTTATCAGCCTATCATTTACAAAATAGAATTATTTTTAAAATTCTAGAAATACACTCTTTGAATTTTAGAAGAATAGAATACCCAATTTAAAATATTTAAGATTCTGGGGTGTCATTCTAAGGCTCTTCTAGCATATCCTAAGAAAAGAAAATTGGGTTCAAGAATATATGATTGTCTTTTTATAAGATATGCAGAAAATAGTACAGCCTATATATATATATATATATATATATATATATATATATATATATATATATATATATATATATATATATATATATTCTTAAGAGTGATGTTATATAATCTAATATTATTATAGAATCTTAAAATACTAAGTTTTTTTTTTATACATTTTCTTTGAAATTATCTATAGACAAACTTATTTTAGTTGATCTGAATAATAGTGACACTTATTTTAGAATATAGAAATAAAATAACAAGAAAGGAAAAAAACTTTGGAGATAACTTTTACACATTCTTACTAGATAATAACTCAACTTATTCTGAAGCAATGTCTTCATTAGATGCTAATTTTTAGTGTTTAGTAAGAAAGGAAGCCCCTAAACAAGATGACGAAGATAGGAAAGTTTAGAAGTTCTTTCCTTGCTCCTTATCCTTAAAGAATGAAGATGATGTAACCCTTTAGGAGCAAGATTTCAATGAATTAATGGAATTACCTTTTGCCTAATTTTGCGTTGGTTTCAAAACTCTTATCTCTAAAGTTTTCCTTTGACTCAATTGACTAAGGGTAAGCTAGATACCATGAAAATATCTAGAATTAAAAATTTAATATAAATTGGAGAAGTGGTATCAGCTTTGGTACTGTTTATTCATGTGACAATAATTAATATTTTTTAATGATAACTAATCATCTTAAATTTGAGAATGTCCCAATGAAATTCATCGATTCCCTCAATAGACTATTTTTGGAGACATATAATAAATCTGATGAACAAGAGGAAGTCTGGCAACGATTGAGAAGAGATCTAGTAGCGATTGCCAAATTGGCAAAAGTTTGGCACACCTTTCCCTTCAACACTTTCATCTGCATCCTCCACGACTTTATGAGCATTATCTATTGGAACTCATTCCTTATCCATATGTCCAATCTTCCCACATACATAGCAAAAGTTTGATACCTTTTCATATTCCACTTTTTGAAAGAACCTTCCAGCCATACTATCAACCCATACACCTAAAGGAAGAGGTTGATCAAGTTTTATTCTCACATAAACTCTAGCAAATTCTCTTCTTCTCCAATAAAACATATTGCCATCTAACATAAGTGGTTTTCAAAATTTTGAAGCAATACAAGCTACATTCTTCTCATCCCAACATTGCAAAGGTAAGTGGGGCATTCTAATCCAAATAGGAGAAGAAAGACCCTTAATAGATGAAGAATTAAATTCCAGATATCACTTCTCCATACCAACTATATGTTCATTCACAAACCAAGTTCCTCCAGAATGAGCAGCTTCTACCATCTCTTCCGATGAGAATGAGCTTAAAAACCATCCTCTTCCCAATGTAGTAAAGTGGAATTGTCCGAATTGACTACATTGTTACCTCAACTCCTATGCCCCCATATGGGATGGTAAATCTTTCCCGAAAACCTTAATAATGAAAGAATTAGACAATTTTTTTGAGTTCATCTCCTCCAATTCCACATTAAGCTTAACTGCCTTTCCATCTTCAGATAGAACCACCTTATCTTCTTTGAAATAAAATTTAATGTATGGTTTGTTACTCCAAGGATTCACTTTACCATATCCTACCAATTTAGGCATATCATCGGGTATCTTAACTCCATCCGATACATTTTACTTTTCCAGAATAGAATGAATATTGTTGTTAACCATTTTTAGAGAATTTTCATTTATCACGCTGCGACATAGTCTAGGGATTGCATTCACATTCATGAACTGGTTAACAAAAATTTTCATTCTAGAGGTAGACACAGAAGTATAAGATGGAATTTCAGATGATTTCAAAATATTTGGAGTAACCATATCCACCATATCAACTAAAGGCTTACCTTTAGCTTCCACATGTTTGATCACCTTGGGCCATGATTCTGATTTAAGGCTTGATATGGGTTGGATAATTTGAATGGGCTGAAATGACATATTTGAAATCTTAGGGAGAACTTGGTTCAATCTAGGTTGACTTGGTCAACAATGTTTATAAAGTAGCTGAGTTTTTTTTACAACAGGTTTGATTTGATATTTGAAGCTTATTGGAGGTGGTCTCAGACAATTTGGAGATCATTCATTCAAAATGGATGTTCACATCCCTAAAGGTTATTTTGGTCAAAAGGTGCTAACTTGGCCAACTATTCTTGACCAGGGTTTAGGCTTTAGTCCATTATAATCGTAATGGTAATTAGGATTCATTGGAAGAGTTTCTGGGCTTTAGTTTGAAATGTTTATGTTATAGTGTAGAGGAAACTTCAGAATTTCCCTTTAAGGGCATTTTGGTCATTTTGACCCATGGTCAACTGAGGGCCAAAGTTGGTCCGCCAAAATACAATTTAATGTTAAACAAGTCATCATCAAGGGTCTGGATGTGATTAGAGGCTTTGGAGAGTTCTCCAAGATCTAGATCCACTGGGTGGTAGGTCTATTGGCGTAAACACTAAATATTTGAAGGTTTTACAGCCTTTGGATTTCAATCCAATTTCAAGGGATTGATGTCTTAAATTGGGCTCAAATTTAGAGGGTTGCCTCTTGAGACATGTCCTATCAATATGTAATTGATTGACTCTAAATCAGACTTGATTGAAATTAAATTATCAAAAACATTTATGATCATTTGGGTGACCATAAATAATTAAACATTGTTGAAGCTAGATTAGAGGCAGGATCAAGGTTTAGAATGGAGTTGAGATCATGATAGGTTTAAAGTCTAAGAAGGTTTGAAGTCCAGACTTGATTAAAATTTAAATAGAATTGTGATTTGGATTAACTTGAGTTAAAGATTTATTTGGAGTAATTACTTTGAAATAGAGATGAGACCGAATCAAAATTCATGAAATATAAGGCTGAAGTAAAAAAATAAACTAGAAAGAAAAATCAAGAGACTTAGAAGAGATATAGGAGAAGAATATGACACAATAATTCTTAGTTCCTTTTATGAAGCTAATGGTATTATTCATGAGGTTACTCCCGCTTCTTCAGTTGAATCTATTGATATAACTAAATGTAAAAATAAAATCTTAAAAGAAAAGATGAATGGTATGCTCATTTATTCAAGTGCTCTTAGTTATATAAGGGATGAAGCAATTAATCAGCCTATCATTTACAAAATAGAATTAATTTTAAAATTCTAGAAAGACACTCTTTGAATTTTGGAAGAATAGAATACCCAATTTAAAATATTTAAGATTATGGGGTGTCATTCTAAGGCTCTTCTAGCATATCCTAAGAAAAGAAAATTGGGTTCAAGAATATATGATTGTCTTTTTATAAGATATGCAGAAAATAGTACAGCCTATATATATATATATATATATATATGATTCTTAAGAGTGATGTTATATAATCTAATATTATTATAGAATCTTAAAATACTAAGTTTTTTTAGGATACATTTTATTTGAAATTATATATAGACAAAACTATTTTAGTTGATCTTAATAATAGTGTTAGAACAAAGAAATAAAAGAGCAAAAAAGGAAAAAAACTTTGGAGATGACTTTTACACATTCTTACTAGAAAATAACTCAACTTATTCTGAAGCAATGTCTTCATTAGATGCTAATTTTTGGAAGAAGTTGATTAATGTTAAATTAGATTCTGTTAAGTCAACTCATACTTGGCAGATAGTTGGTTTACCTTCAGGAATTAAAACTATAGAATGTAAATAGATCTTTAGGAAAAAAAAAAACTCAAGCACGATGGATCAACTAAAAAATATAAATCTAGGTTAGCGGCTAAAGAATATACTCAAAAGAAAGATTTCAATTATTTTGATACTTACTCTCTCGAGAGAGTTGCTTCTATTAGTGCTCTTATTGCTTTAACTTCAATATTCATATTACAAATTTATTAGAAGGATGTGTAATATGCCTTCTTAGATGAAAATTTGGAAGAGAAAATAACAAAAAGCTTTCATAGTACCTAAAAATGAAAAGTAAGTTTGTGAATAATGGGAAGAGCAGACATATTCGCCTAAGATATAATATTGTAAATAATTATTTAATGATGGGATAATACCCTAAATTTTGTGAGGTCAGAGATGAACTTAGCATATCCTTTGATAAAACCACTTAGAAGGGAACAAGTAGTGGACACGTCGAGGGGTATGAGACTTTTATCGATAAATAAAAGTTGATTTTGATGGTAACCCAACCTATTTTTATGGAGATTTCATAACATAGATTAATATGGAAAGTACAAGTCAGTAGTCAACTTGGTAGATTATTCAAAATAAATATTATGGTCAATTTCTATATTATTGAATAATATGATTTATAGTGACATAGAGGTTCATGTTTACTCCTAATGAATTCATATTGTGCTTACTGTGAGAGACAACTAATGAATTCACCTATATGAGCGTAAAGATTGGCCCACTTTTATGAAAATATAAGCAATTCTCTAGAGCACTCATGAAACTCGGATTCGGACGAATGGCTGTAAAGCGTCAAATTGCGATGAATAACTATCACTTATTTGATGTAATGTGGATGGATAATCTTGCTTATACTTAAAGAATCAAGTCCATATAAATAATAATTTTCACTTATTTCTTATATGTAAGCATTTTGTTGTCCTAAAACATTGGTTCATAGTCCAAAATACACCAATGATTCTGCACTATATCTTTTTCTCTAAATAAACTCTTACTCTACATTTTACTTTTCTTTTGAAATGTCAGGAATTGTTATATTTTAAATTTTTCTAAGGAAATTTTGTAACATAAATAATTATCTTTGTTGTAACTAAAATAATTATTATTGTTGTAACGAAAATAATTATTGTTGTTGTAATGAAAATAATTATTGTTGCAATGGATATATATATATATATATATATATATATATATATATATATATATATATATATATATATATATATATATATATATGTCATCGCAAAATGTGATATGAATTTTCAGGAGACTAATGGAAAACTATTAAATAAATAGTTTTATTTTATTACAAGGTGAAGAGGACGGTTTTCTACGAACTTAATGTGAAGTGGTAAATAAATAGTTTTATTTTATCATTAAGGACCGTAGTCATCATTAATTTTTGAAGTTTCCAACTTGATTTTGCATTGAGATTGCCAGAGGTCCCCACCTTCAAAAATTAGTAGTCAAAAATTACAAAATAACAGAAGAAGCATTAAAAATGTCGGAACTCTTGCATCAAGAGGGTTGAAGCTGGAGGTGTTGGCGGCGGCTAGATGATGGATGTAGTCGACGCGGTATTGGTCCTGTTGCATGATCAGATCATACTGTTCCGCAAGGGACAGATTATATTGCCGCCCCAAGGGTGAGCACGGGCCATATCGCTGGACCAACCTGAGCTTGTGAATGCTCGTGCCTGTCAAAATTGGTAAAGCTTCTTAATGTACAAATTGATTGAAATTAGAAAATTGCGGTTGACAAAGAATCTTTTGCTTTGCATTAGGTGTAAGTTTGTGATATTTATCAACTGAGCTTAGTTTTTACAAATTTATTACTAATTTATTTAATTTACAGAAAAATGTTTCAAACATAGTATTAAGAAATTGCTAGCATACCATTATGAGGCACACAGGTAGAGCTGCTCGGTATTAGTGACTTGACGTCGATGAGATCGTATTCTCCGGAAAGCCCACGTACTGATACTAGAGAAATCTTCTCTATTAGAAGCAAAAAGTAGAAGAGTTTGAGAAGAGTATAACATGGGAGCAGAAAAGAAGAAGTCGCCATGAGAATAAAGCTTCCAATTTGCCCTTTGTAGAACTTGAAGGAATAAGCCAAGCATATGAGGCTTTATAGGTGTGGTTTGTTGTGCATTACACATTTGGTTGTCCATTTTTAATGCCTCTTCTGTTTCAAAATGACAAAATAACAAAAGTTTATATGTTTAGAATAACTGCTTTCCTAAAATAAAATCAACTTGCTATTTTGGGTGAATATGCCCTCTTTTTCCTACTCTTGTATATCTCATTTTCTAAAATTAGAAAGTACAAATTGTGCTAATTGAACCTAATTAGGGAAAGATCACCAGACTACTAATTAAGTATATCGATTATTTGTGCTTATTTTTTAATTGTTCATCAAAAATAAAAGTTAATATAAAATAAAAAAATGATTATCTAATAAAATAAAACTATTTATTTAATAGTTTTCCATTAGTCTCCTGAAAATTCATATCACATTTTACGATGATATATATATATATTTCCATTGCAACAATAAATATTTCATTACAACAACAATAATTATTTTCGTTACAACAATAATAATTATTTTAGTTACAAAAATAATAATTATTTATGTTACAATTTTTTTTTTGAAAAATATAAAATATAACAATTCCTAACATTTCAAAAGAAAAGTAAAATGTAGAGTAAGAGTTTATTTAGAGAAAAAGATATAGTGCAGAATCATTGGTGTCTTTCGGACTATGAACCAATGTTTTAGGATAAGAAAATGCTTACATATAAAAAAAAAGTGAAAATTACTATTTCTATGGACTTGATTCTTTAAGTACAAGCAATATAATCTATCCACATTTCATCAAATAAGTGATAGTTATTCGTCGCAATTTGACGCTTTACAGCCATGCGTCTGAATCCGAGTTTCATGAGTGCTCTAGAGAATTGCTTATATTTTCATAAAAGGGGACCAGCCTTTACACTCATATAGGTGAATTCATTAGTTGTCTCTCACAGTAAGCACAATATGAATTCATTAGGAGTAAACTTCAACCTCTATGTCACTATAAATCATATTATTCAGTAATATAGAAATTGACCATAATATTTATTTTGAATAATCTACCAAGTTGACTAATGACTTGTACTTCCCATATTAACCTATTTTATGAAATATCCATAAAATTAGGTTGGGGTACCATCAAAATCAACTTTTATTTATCGACAAAAGTCTCATACCCCTCGACGTGTCCACTACTTGTTCCCTTCCAAGTGGTTTTATCAAAGGATATGCTAAGTCCATCTCTGACCTCACAAAATTTAGGGTATTATCCAATCTTCGTTATTCGTTAACTTTAATCAACTTCTTCCAAAAATTAGCATAAAATGAAGACATTGCTTCAGATTAAGTTGAGTTATTATCTAGTAAGAATGTGTAAAAGTCATCACCAAAGTTTTTTTCCTTTCTTGTTCTTTTATTTCTATATTCTAAAACAAGTGTCACTATTATTAAGATCAACTAAAATAGGTTTGTCTATAGATAATTTCAAAGAAAATGTATCATTAAAAAACTTAGTATTTTAAGATTCTATAATAATATTAGATTATATAACATCACTCTTAAGAATCACACACACACACACACACACACACACACACACACACACACACACACACACACACACATATATATATATATATATATTGATACGTCGTCAAAAATATATCTTAATCGGGCACGAATCTCAATGCAAAATCAAGTTGGAAACTTCAAAAATTAATTCAGAGACCATCTCAATTCCGATTTCAGCAAATTTATAGTCGAACTGAGCGTCTCAAATATACGAACCCAGCGACACCAAATTCAACTCAATCCGAGCCCAAATCAAGGACCCGAAGCATTGTTCGAAGCATTATAGCACTGTTTGAGTTACCAAATTGTCTCCGATTTTAATGAACTTATAATCAAATCGAATGACTCGACGAGACAAATCCAACGAACCCAAGATCGCAAAATTCTGACATCTCTAAGGCCTTCAAATATCCGACGAATGGTGAATAATTGTAGGATTCAATATCGGCTGTCCATTCAACCACTCCCTATTTGCCCCTAATCTCATGCCTATTTACAAGCTATGCCATTCTAGAAAATCTATAAATAGACCCCTCATTCTTCTTGAAAAGGGACCCAAGCAAGAAGAGAAGAGGAGAAGAGAAGAAGAGAAGGAAGAAGCTCCTCCTCGACCACCGCCGGAGCCTCGCCGAACCACCGCCGAACCCTCGCTGGAGCCTCGTCGGACCTCCTCCGGAGTCTCGCCGTACCACCGCCGGAGCCTCGCCAGACCACCGCAAGAGCCTCGCCGATCACCACTTGAGGCCCTCACCTTCGCTAGAGGACCTCACCTTCATCAGTGGCCCTCACCTTCACTAGAGGCCCTCACCTTCGTTAGAGGCCCTCACCTTCGCAAGAGGCCCTCACCTTTATTAGAGGCCTTCACCTTCGCCAGAGGCCCTCACCTCCGCCAGAGGTTCTCACATTCACTAGAGGCCCTCACCTTTGCCAGAGGCCCTCACCTTTGTTAGAGGCCCTCACCTTCGTTTGAGGCCCTCACCATTGCCAGAGGCCCTCACCTTCGCCAGAGGCCCTCACATTCACTAGAGGCCCTCACCTTCGCCAGAGGCCCTCACCTTCATTAGAGGCCCTCACCTTTTCCAGAGGCCCTCACCTTCATTAGAGGCCCTCACCTTTGGCAGAGGCCCTCACCTTCGCAAGAGGCCCTCTCCTTCGTCAGACGCCCTCACCTTCGTTAGAGGACCTCACCTCCGCCAGAGGCCCTCACCTCCGCCAGAGGCCCTCACCGTTGCTAGAAGCCTTCACCTTCGTCAGAGGCCCTACCTTTGCCAGAGGTCCTCACCTTCGTCAGAGTCCCTCACCTTCGCGAGAGGCCCTCACCTTCGCCAGAGGCCCTCACCTCCGCCAGAGGCCCTCATCTTTACTAGAGGCCGTCACTTTCGTCAGAGGCCCTCACCTTCAACAGAGGCCCTAACCTTCGCCAGAGGCCCTCACCTTCGATAGAGGCCCTCACCTCCCACGGACCACCGCTTGACTTCATTGCTCCGCGGGACTACCACTTGAGGCAGTGTGCTCCACCAGAACAATACCTGAGGCCCAGACTTCCACCGGACCACTACTTGAGGCCTTGAGCTCCACCAGGCCACCACTTGATGCCTATAGTTCTCTCAGAATACAACTGACCTTGATCACAAGACAACAGACTTTCTGACCTCAGTCACCTACTATGATCCATCCAACCTTCATCACGAGACAGCGGTCTTTCTTGCCCTGGTCTCATGTCGACTACAGTCCTTCAGACCTTCATCGCCTACTATGGTCCTTCTGACCTCCATCACTAGATAATAGCCTTTCAGACCTTAGTCTTCTGCCGACTATAGTCATTCAGACCTTCGTCGCCTACTATGGTCCTTCCGACCTCCATCACCAGACAACAGTTTTTTAGTCCCCAGCCTCCTGCTGACTACGGTCCTTCAGACCTTCGTCATCTACTATGGTCCTTTCGACCTCCATCAACAGACAATGATCTTTCTGACCCCAATCTCATGCGACTACGGTCCTTCAGACCTTCATCGCCTACTATTGTCCTTCTGACCTCCATCAACACACAATGGTCTTTCTGACCTCGATCTCATGCCGACTACGATCCTTCTGACCTTCGTCGCCTACCATGGTACTTCCGACCTCAATCACTAGACAACGGTCATTTTGACCTTCATCCTATCGACTATGTTCGTGCCGACAAAACAAACACATTTATTATAACTCCCTCCATGTAATGTACTCTATATGATGTACCTTTGTGACATCAAGCCTATGCCTTCCTCAGAGGAAGGGCCTCATTTGTAATCGACTACAATACTAGTGGATTCATTCAGGCTGGCTAGGCCTATGGTTTTTACCCCTTTTCAAGGGTTTTCCACATAAAAACTCTGGTGGCTCTTATAAATGATACACTCTCTCACTTATCTGATTGCATGCCAGATTTTCGTACAACGATAAGACAAAAAACATAATATTTCTTTACCACCGCGAATATTCCTGGACGCAACAGATTGGCGCCGTCTATGGGAAATTGATCTTTGACTGGGGGGCAATTTTTGCTCCAATCTCAAAAGGTCATTCAAGTTAACTGCTTGGCTTCTGCTATTGTTGCATCAATTTCATGAGAATTTGATCCGGACTGGGGAGCAACTTTGACTCCAACTGTGGTCAAGACGATCCCTCCAATTCTTTCAATATAAAAAGGATCGTTTAAGAAAATCCAAGCAAATGCGAGGATACTTCCAATTATTTTCAAGTTGCATATTACCCTATATTGGACTTAATATTTAGACAAGGTCTTAATCTCGACCTCAAAAAGGCAGTAACGGTCTAAAGATAGACCCTTCTTTACCTTTGATTCGGGATACACGTGGCGTTCGCCCCCTCCCAATCAAGGAAAAATCAATCCCAAGGGGATTCGATTCGACCTCTTCCACACAGGTTAACGTCATCGAGCAAAGACTCTAGCATATAACCTTGGATAGGTCTTACATCCTTGGTGGATTCTCTCAACCTCTTCTACACAGGTTAACATCATCGAGCAAAGGCTCCGACATACAACCTCGGGTAGGTCTTACATCCTTGGTTGATTTTCTAGACCTCTTCCACACAGGTTATCATCATCGAGCAGAGCACTGACATACAACCTCGGATAGGTCTTACATCCCTGGTGGATTCTCTCGACCTCTTCCACACAAGTTATCATCATCGAGCAGTGCTCTGACATACAACCTTTGATTGGTCTTACATCCTTGGTGGATTCTCTCGACCTCTTCCACACAGGTTAATGTCATCGAGCAAAGGCTATGACATACAACCTCATATAGGTCTCACATTCTTGGTGGATTCTCCCGACTTCTTCCACATAGGTTAATGTCGTCGAGAAAAAGCTCTGACATACAACCTCGCATAGGTCTCACATCCTAGGTGGATTCTCCCAACCTCTTCCTCACAGGTTAACATCGTCGAGAAAAAGCTCCGACATACAACCTCGGATAGGTCTCACATCCTTGGTGGATTCTCCCGACCTCTTCCACATAGGTTAACGTCATTGAGAAAAAGCTACGACAAACAACCTCAGAAAGGCCTCACATCCTTGGTGGATTCTCCCGACCTCTTCCACACAGGTTAACGTTGCAAAGAAAAAGCTCCGACATACAACCTCGGATAGGTCTCACATACTTGGTGAATTCTCTCGACCTCCTCCACACAGGTTAACGTCGTCGAGAGAAAGCTTCGACATACAACCTCGAATTGGTCTCACATCCTTGATGAATTTTCCCAACATCTTCCAAACAGGTTAAGATCGTTGAGAAAAAGCTCCAACAAATAACCTTGGAAAGGCCTCACATTCTTGGGGGATTCTCCTGACCTCTTCCACACAGGTTAACATTGTCGAGAAAAAGCTCCGACATACAACCTCGGATAGGCCTCACATCCTTGGTGGATTCTCCCGACCTATGACACATAGTTTAACATCGTCGAGAAAAAGCTCCGACAAAGAACCTTTAAAAGGCCTCAGATCCTTTGGTGGATTTTCCCGACCTCTTCCACACAGGTTAACGTCCTCGAGAAAAAGCTCTGACAAACATCCTCGAAAAGGCCTCACATCCTTGGTGGATTTTTCCGACCTCTTCCACACAGGTTAACATCATCGAGAAAAGCTCCGACAAACAACCTCAGATAGGTCTCACATCCTTGGTGAATTCTCCTGACCTCTTCCAAACAAGCTAACATAGTCGAGAAAAAGCTCTGAAATACAACCATGGATTGACCTCACATCCTTGGTGGATTCTCCTGACCTCTTCCACATAGGTTAACATCGTCGAGAAAAACCTCCGACATACAACCTCGGAAAGGCCTCACGTCCTTGGTAGATTCTCCCAACCTCTTCTACACAGGTTAACATCGTCGAGAAAAAGCTCCAACATACAACCTTAGATTGGTCTCACATCCTTGGTGGATTCTCCCAACCTCTTCCACACACGTTAACGTCATCGAGAAAAAGCTCCGACATACAACCTCGGAAAGGCCTCAAACCTTGGTGCATTCTCCCGACCTCTTCCATACAGGTTAACGTCGTCGAGAAAATGCTCCGACATACAACCTCGACTAAGTCTTACATCCTTTGTGGATTCTCTTCACCTCCTCCACACAGGTTAACATCATCGAGCAGGGCTCTGACATACAACCTTGGATAGGTCTTACATCCTTGGTGGATTCTCTCGACCTCTTCCATACAGGTTAATGTCGTCAAAAAAAAGCTCCGACATACAACCTCAGAAAGGTCTTACATCCTTGATGGATTTTCTCGACTTTTTCCATATAGGTTAATGTCATCAAGTAAAGTCTCTGACATACAACCTCAAATAGGTCTTACAACCTTGGTGGATTCTCTCGACCTCTTCCACACAGGTTAACATCATCGGGCAGGGCTCTAACATACAACCTTGGATTGGTCTTACATCCTTGGTGGATTCTCATGACCTCTTTCACACAGGTTAAAGTCATCTAGGAAAGGCTCTGACATACAACCTCAGATAGGTCTCACAACCTTGGTGGATTCTCTCGACCTCTTCCATACAGGTTAACATCGTCGAGAAATAGCTCCGACGAATAACCTTGAAAAGGCCTCACATCCTTGGTGGATTCTCCCGACCTCTTCCATATAGGTTAACATCGTCGAGAAAAAGCTCCGACATACAACCTCGAATAAGTCTTACATCCTTTGTGGATTCTCTTGACCTCTTCCACACAGGTTATCGTCATTGAGTAGGGCTCTGACATACAACCTTTGATAGGTCTTACATCTTTGGTGGATTCTCTCGACCTCTTCCATACAGGTTAACGTCGTCGAGAAAAAGCTCCGACACTCAACCTCGGAAAGGTCTTACATCCTTGGTGGATTCTCTCGACCTTTTCCATATAGGTTAACGTCATCGAGTAAAGTCTCTAACATACAGCCTTGGATAGGTCGTACAACCTAGGTGGATTCTCTCGACCTCTTCCACACATGTTAACATCATCGGGCAGGGCTCTGACATACAACCTTGGATTGGTCTTACATCCTTGGTGGATTCTCTCAACCTCTTCCACACAGGTTAATGTCATCGAGCAAAGGCTATGACATACAACCTCAGATAGGTCTTACATTGTTTGTGGATTCAATCGACCTCTTCCACACGAGTTAATGTCATCGAGCAAAGGCTCTAACATACAACCTCGGATAGGTCTCACATCCTTGGTGGATTCTCTCGACCTCTTCCACACAAGTTATCGTCATCGAGCAGGGCTCTAACATATAACCTCGGATAGGTCTTACATCCTTGGTGGATTATCTCGATCTCTTCCACACAGGTTAAAATCATCGTGCAAAGGTTCCGACATACAACCTTGAATAGGTCTTATATCCTTGGTTGATTCTCTTGACCTCTTTTACACAGGTTATCGTCATCGAGCAGGGCTCTGACATACAACCTCAGATAGGTCTTACATCCTTGGTAGATTCTCTCGACCTCTTAAACACAACTTAACGTCGTCGAGCAAAGGCTCCGACATGCAACCTCGGATAGGTCTTACATCCTTGGTGGATTCTCTTGATCTCATCCACATAGGTTAACGTCGTCGAGAAAAAGCTCCAACATACAACCTTGGATAGGTATCACATCCATGGTGGATTCTCCTGACCTCTTCCACACAGGTTAATGTCGTCGAGAAAAAGCTCCGATATACAACCTCGGATAGGTCTCACATCCTGGGTGGATTCTCTCAACCTCTTCCACAGAGGTTAACATCGTTGAGAAAAAGCTCCGACATACAATCTCGGATAGGTCTCACATCCTTGGTATATTCTCCCGACCTCTTCCACACAGGTTAACGTCATTGAGAAAACGCTATGACAAACAACCTTGGAAAGGCCTCATATCCTTGGTGGATTCTCCCGACCTCTTCCGCACAGGTTAACGTCACCGAGAAAAAGCTCCGACATACAACCTCGGATAGGTCTCACATCCTTGGTGAATTCTCCCGACCTCAACCATACAGGTTAACGTCGTCGAGAGAAAGCTCCGACATACAACCTCGGATAGGTCTCACATCTTTGGTGGATTCTCCCAACCTCTTCCACACATGTTAACATCGTTCAGAAAATGTTTCTACAAATAACCTTGGAAAGGCCTCACATCTTTGGTGGATTCTCCCGACCTCTTCCACACAGGTTAACGTCATCGAGAAAAAGCTCCGACATACAACCTCGAATAGGCCTCACATCCTTGGTGGATTCTCCCGACCTCTGATACATAGTTCAACATCGTCGAGAAAAAGCTTGGATAAACAACCTTGAAAAGGCCTCACATCCTTGGTGGATTCTCCCGACCTCTTCCACATAGGTTAACATCGTCGAGAAAAAGCTCTGACAAACATCCTCGAAAAGGCCTCACATCCTTGATGGATTTTCTTGACCTCTTGCACACAGGTTAACATCGTCGAGAAAAGCTCCGACATACAACCTCGGATAGGTCTCACATCCTTGGTGGATTCTCGTGACCTCTTCCACACAAGTTAATATGGTCAAGAAAAAGCTCCGACATACAACCTAAGATAGGCCTCACATACTAGGTGGATTCTCCCGACCTCTTCCACTTAGGTTAACATCATCGAGAAAAAGCTCCGACAAACAACCTCGGAAAGGCCTCACATCCTTGGTGGATTCTCCCGAACTCTTCCACACAGGTTAACATCATCGAGAAAAAGCTCCGACATACAACCTCTGATAGGTCTCACATCCTTAGTGGATTCTCCGAACCTTTTCCATACAGGTTAAATTCATCGAGAAAAAGCTCCGACAAACAACCTCGAAAAGGCCTCACATCCTTGGTGGATTCTCCCGACCTCTTCCATAGAGGTTAACGTCGTCGAGAAAAAGCTCCTACATACAACCTAAAATAAGTCTTATATCCTTTGTGGATTCTGTTGACCTCTTTCACAAAGGTTAACATCATCGAGCAGGGCTCTGACATACAACCTTGGATAGGTCTTACGTCCTTGGTGGATTCTCTCGACCACTTCCATACAGGTTAACGTCATTGAGAAAAAGCTCCGACATACAACGTCGAAAAGGTCTTACATCCTTGGTGGATTCTCTCGACCTTTTCCATATAGGTTAACATCATCAAGTAAAGTCTCTGACATACAGTCTCGGATAGGTCTTACAATTTTGGTGGATTCTCTCGACCTCTTCCACATAGGTTAACATCATCGGGCAAGGCTCTGACATACAATCTTGGATTGTTCTTACATCCTTGGTGGATTCTCTCGACCTCTTCCAAACAGGTTAATGTCATCAAGCAAAGGCTTTGACATACAATCTCAGATATGTCTCACATCCTTGGTGGATTCTCCCAACCTCTTCCATACAGGTTAATGTCGTCGAGAAAAAGCTCTGACGAATAACCTTGGAAAGGCCTCACATCCTTGGTGGATTCTCCCGACCTCTTTCATACAGGTTAACATGGTCAAGAAAAAGATCCGACATACAACCTCGAATAAGTCTTACATCCTATGTGGATTCTCTTGACCTCTTCTACACAAGTTAACGTCATCGAGTTGGGATCTGACATACAATATTGGATTGGTCTTACATCCTTGGTGGATTCTCTCGACCTCTTCCATATAGGTTAATGTCTTTGAGTAAAGTCTCTAACATACAGCCTCGGATAGGTCGTACAACCTTGGTAGATTCTCTCGACCTTTTCCATATAGGTTAACGTCATCGAGTAAAGTCTCTGACATACAACCTCGGATAGGTATTACAACCTTGGTGGATTCTCTCGACTTCTTCCACACAGGTTAACGTTGTAGGGCAGGGCTCTGACATACAACCTTGGATTGGTCTTACATCCTTGGTGGATTCTCTTGACCTTTTCCACACAGGTTATTGTCATCGAGCAAAGACTATGACATACAACCTCAGATAGGTCTTACATCTTTGGTGGATTCTCTCGACCTCTTCCACATGAGTTAACGTCATCGAGCAAAGGCACTGACATACAACATCAGATAGAACTTACATCCTTGGTTGATTCTCTCGACCTCTTCCATACAGGTTAACATCGTCGGGACTTTTGTCGGAATTCTACCTAATGTCGGACTTCTGTCTGCCGTCAGTCTACTACCTATCGATTGGCTTTCGTCGGTCTTCTACCCGACGTAATACTTCTACCCAACGTTGGACTTGTCCTTGTCATCAAACTTTTGCTCGTTAGCGGTCTTCTACTTGTCATCAGAATTTTGCCCGTTGATGGACTTTCATCGGTCTTCTACCCGATGCAGTATTTCTACATGTCATCAGGCTTCTGCTTTAGATGGACTTTCATTGGTCTTCTACCCAACACCGTTCTTCTACCGAACGTCAGACTTCTATCAGATGTCAGACTTCTACAGGATGTCGGACTTCTACCCATCATCGAACTTTTGCCAGTCGAAAGACTTTCATCGACCTTCTACCCGTCGTTAGACTTCTATCCGTAGATGGACTTTCGTCGGCCTTCTGCCCGACAACGTACTTCAACCGGACGTCGAACTTCTACCAGATGTCAAACTTCTACCGGACGTCGGACTTCTACCAGTCGTCGGACTTCTACCCATCGTTGGACTTTTGCCCGTAGATGGAGTTTGATCGACCTTCTACCCGTCGTCGAACTTCTGTCCGTTGATGGACTTTTGTTGGTCTTCTGCCCGACATCATACTTCTACCGGACGTTAGAATTCTACCCATCGTTGGACTTCTGTCCATCAATGGATGTTCGTCGATCTTCTACCCGACGTCGGATTTCTGCAGTTCAACAGTCTTTTCAACCTGCCCCCTTACAACGATTTCTCCAACCTCTATCTCCAACCAACTAACATCAAAACTTCGTAGGATCTCTCGAAGAAAAGAGGGGGAATGTGGGGTTTACGGACTTCCTTGCTAAGAGAGGGGCCTTAGAGGATCAAGGGAAAGCCTTAATTATAAGAATAGAGGAAGAAGAGAATGTGTAGAATTTCATATCCCCTAGGTTGATATTTATAGGTCAGAGAGGGAAGTTGGAGGAGTTATAAAAAAAAAATCTCCCTCTCTCCACAAAAAAAAAAAAAACACACAAACACACACATACACAGGCGGTTTTGGAAAAACCGCCCACGGATGGCGGTTTGAGAAAAATCACCTCAAGGCTGTTCAGGAAAAAAAAAATTCACAGCCGGCAGTTGCCGGCTGCCCCTTAACCGCGCTCCCAAGAAGGGCGTGCCAATCTGCCCGCGCGTCAGCGCGAGCTGCCTTTGACGGTGGCTCCCAGTAACCGACCGGCCGGCCGGCCAGTTCGGTCACCTACACATGTCTGGGCTCGATTTTTGGCCCGTTCGATCCAAATAGGACATTTTTTGGATCCTCGGACACATTTTTCAATGTTCTGAACTTAATTTTGATACTTTCAGGGCTCAACGGGACCTCTTTGATCAAGTTGGAGAAAGATATTAATTTTTGGAAAATAATTTTTTGTGATTCGGCCAATGTGAACTGTCGACACATATATTTTTGGACTTCTGGAGCATTGACGTCCAAAAATAGGGGGGCAACTGTACATCGTCAAAAATTTATTTTAATCAGGCGGGAATCTCAATGCAAAATAAAGTTGGAAACTTCATAAATTAATTCAGAGACCATCTCAATTCAAATTTCAACAAATTTATAATCGAACTGAGCATCTCAGAATTATGAACCCAACGACAGCAAATTCAACTCAATCCGAGCCCAAATGAGCCCAAATCAAGGACACAAAGCATTGTTGGAAGCTTCATAGCACTGTTTGAGTTACCAAACAATCTCCGATTTTAACAAGCTTATACTCGATTCGAACGGCTTGACAAGACAAATCCAACAAGCCCAAGATCACCGAATTCCGACATCTGTAATTCCTTCAAATATCCAACGAATGGTTCACGATCGTAAGATTCTATATCGGCCCTCCATTCAACCATTCTCTATTCGCCCCTAATCTCTCGCCTATTTACAAGCTATGCCACTCCAGAAAATCTATAAATAGACCCCTCATTTTTCTTGAAAAGGGACCCAAGCAAGAAGAAAAGAGGAGAATAGAAGGAAGAAGAGAAGGAAGAAGCTCCTCTTCGACCACCGCCGGGGCCTCGCCGGACCACTGCCAGAGCCTTGCCGCACCACCGCAGGAGCCTCGTCGGAGCCTCTTCAGACCACCACCGGAGCCTCGTCGGACCACCACTTGAGGCTCTCACCTTCGCCAGAGGCCCTCCCCTTCATTAGGGTCCCTCACGTTTGCTAGAGGCCCTCACCTCCGCCAGAGGCCCTCACATTCACTAGAGGCCCTCACCTTAGCTAGAGGCCCTCACCTTTGTCAGAGGCCCTCACCTTCTCCAGAGGACCTCACCTTTCTTAAAGGCCCTCACCTTCGCCAGAGGCCCTCACCTATGCTAGAGGCCCTCACATTCATTAGAGGCCCTCACCTTTGCCATAGGCCCTTACCTTCGTTAGAGGCCCTCACCTTTGCCAGATGCCCTCACCTTTGTCCGAGGCCCTCATATTTGCTAGAGGCCATCACCTTCGCTAGAGGCCCTCACCATTGCTATAGGCCCTTACCTCCTCCAGAGGCCCTCACCTTCATTAGACGCCCTCACTTTCATTAGAGGCCCTCACCTGCGCCAGAGTCCCTCACCTCCGCCAGAGGCCCTAACATTCACTTGAGGCCCTCACCTTTTCCACAGGCCCTTTCCTTTGCCAAAATCCCTTACCTTCATCAGAGGCCCTTACCTTTTCCAAAAGCCCTCACCTTCATCAGAGGCCCTCACCTTCGTTAGAGGCCCTCACCTTCACTAGAGGCCCTCACCTTCCCTAGAGGCCCTCACCTCCCCTGGACCACCGCTTGACGCCGTAGATCTGCGGGACTACCACTTGAGGCTGTGTGCTCCATCAGAACATCACTTGAGGCCCAGACTTCTATCGGACCACTACTTGAGGCCTTAAGCTCCACCAGCCCACCACTTGATGCATATAGTTCTCTCAAAATACTGCTGACCTTCATCACAAGACAACGGTCCTTCTGACCTCTGTCACCTACTATGATCCATCCAACCTTCAACACAAGACAGTGGTCCTTCTATCCTAGGTCTCATGTCGACTACGGTCTTTCTGACCCTAGTCTCATATTTGTGAGGGGGATTCACAAGGGTTGCTCCAAGCATTATTCACTACTTCTTCTTCCACCTGAGTCTCTTATCCTTAGAAGGGTTAAGAGTGGTGAGATTCAACAATCGATCAAGGTTCTCTATCTGCTTTTGGAGGAAGCAAAAGGAGTTAGGTTCCCTGCCTGCTTTAGGAGGAAGGAAAAGGAGTAGGGTTCTCTGCCTCGCTGGGGTTAGCATAAAGGAGGTCTTTGTAAAGGCTTCTCCGTCTTGCGGTGGGAGCAAAAGGAGAGTCACTTTTGTATTGCAATACTCGGAGGTGCCTCTGGGGAGTGGACGTAGGTCTAATTGACTGAACCATTATAAATCTTTGTTTTGTTTCTACTGCTTTCGCGTTTATTTATTTTTCCGTACTTTGATTTCTGTGGTGATTTTGGCTTTTCATTGTGCTTTGGGTTAAGAAATTCACCCCCCTCTTGATTAGCCTCGGGCTAGTTCTTAAGGGCTTAAGCCCCTTACAAACTTTCAAGTGGTATCAGAGCGGGATTTATAAAAACTAAGTTTGAAAACTTTTTGAATTTTGATCTGTGGCTAACAACGAAAATTGTAATACTGCAAAAGGGAATTATATTACCAGACCACCTTTGTTTGATAATATCCCTTTTGATTTTTGGAGAACTCGCAAGTCTACTTTTTTACAATCAATTGATTATCGTATGTGGATGCTTATTAAGGATGGTTATACACCTCTAATTAGAAAATTAAATGGCATTACTGTTCCACTTGTTTTTACTGAATAGACTCTAGATGATAGGGATTTAGCACAATTAAATGCAAAATATTTGAACTATTTTTTTTTTTGCTTTAAAATCAAAAGATTACAAGCATGTTTCCAATTGCACTACTCGTAAAGAAATTTGAGATAAATTGTGTATCACCTATGAAGGCACTAAAGAATTTAAGCAATCCTATTTGAATATTCTCTTGCAAGATTATAAACTTTTTTGTATGAAATCTTCTAAATTGATTTATGAAATGTATATAAGATTTACTCAGATTGTTACTTCTTCGCATACCTTAGGAAGAGAACTCACTAATTATGAAAAAGTTAATAAAATATTGAGATGCTTGCCTTCCTCTTTTGATGCTAAAATCACTATAATTATTGAATCTAAAGATTTAAATACCTATTCGATTGACAACTTACTTGGCTCACTCATTACTTATGAGCTAAGGGTGAATCAAATAAATCTTGATGCATGTGAGAAAAAGAAGGAGAAAACGGTGGCATTGAAGGCCAACAGAACAAAATCTGATTCTTTTGGGTTTGAAAGTGATGATGTTGCCTTAATCACAAGACAATTCAAAAGCTTTCTAAGAAAGAAGCAAAAGAACCATGGAAAGTTGAATAAAGGTAAGGGAAATAAAAATGTTAAGAGTTATAATGATATGATTTGTTTTAAATGCAGGAAGCCAAGACATGTTAAAGCTGATCTCCCTACACTTAAGTCTCACCCAAGTAAGGAGAAGGGTGAGGAGAAATCCAAGTTCAAGAAGGATAAGAAGAGATTCCAAAAGTCATTCTAGGTAAATTCTGCATCGGATTCATCTGAGACTGAACCTGAAGAGGAGACAGTAAACTTTTGCTTAATAGCAGACGATCATCTTGATCGAGGTGATCAAGAAGTGGTATGTGAACTAACCTATGAGCCACTCCTTGAAGTTTCAGAAAAAATTCATGCATCATATAAGAAACATAAGAAAACTCATGCTAGCTTGAAATTAGAATTTTTTAATTTACAAAAAGAGCATGAAATCCTTCTTAAAGATCATTCAACAATTGATTCTAACCACATTTCTTTCCTTGATGAGTTTGATACAATAAATAAAAAACCTGCTGATTTATCTGATTCACATGATTCCTTAAATTCATCCAATGCTGAATTAGAAAATGGATATAAAAAATTAGAAAATTTAAAAACCTTTGAAAATAAAAATTCTCCATTTCATGTTTCATATAAAAAACATCACCATAGATTAGTGCATCTTTTCCTGGAGTTAGATTTTTTCATGTGGTATGCTAGGACACATAGAACATACTTGAACCATTCATTATAGTACACGTTGGATTTGGAGAGCCAAATTGCATGATTCACATCATAGCACACATGGATTGCATTCTACTTTCCATAAGAAGGAACCCAAATATGTAAAGGTTCCTAAATATGACATTTGATAATTTTGTAGGAGTGCTCTCACAAAAAGCCTCATGAGAGCATGTGGTAACTAGACAGCAGATGCTCTCGACATATGACTGGCAACGCCAATCAATTCATTTTGTTGGAGACCAGGATAGGAGGTAAGGTTACTCTTGGAGAAAACACCACCAAAAAGGTGGTAGGCTCAGTTATAATAGGTAATTCTAAGAACCTTTTGATTGAAAATATTTTAATTGTAGATGGATTGAAACACAACATGCTCAGTATCAGTAAGCTTTGCGACAAGGGCTTCATTATAATTTTTATGGCCAATTCATGCATTATAAGCTTAAATAATAACATTGTTTTGCAGGGAAAGCGGTTCAACAATGTTTACATACTTGATTTAAATAACATTAAATGTGCTACTTCATTTTACTTAAAAATAGCTATTGATGATTCATGGTTGTGGTACAAGAGATTATGTCATGCTAGCATGAAAACCCTTAGGAAAGTCACCCAGAAAGACCTAGTTAGAGGTGTCCTCAAGCTTAAGTTTTCAGAAGACCACCTTTGTGATGCATGCCAATTAGGAAAGCAAGTCCACTCCACTTTTCACACCATAAAGGACTTTAGCACCTCAAAACCTTTGGAAGTCCTTCACATGGATTTATTTAGACCCATTAGCACTGCCAGCTTGGGAGAAAAAGTCTATGGTTTTATGATTGTCGATGACTACTCGCGGTTCACTTGGATTAGATTTCTGTCACACAAAAATGAGTCTTTTAATGAGTTTAGAGCCTTCTTCACTTGGGTTCAAAAAAAGCTATGTTGTGAGATCTTGACCATCCATAGTGATTTTGGGGGAGAGTTTAAAAATGAGAGATTTGGAGTTTTTTGTGAGGTAAAGGGGATTAGCTAAAACTTCTCAGCTCCTAGGACCCCTCAGCAGAATGGGATAGTTGAAAGGAAGAATCGGACTTTAGTTGAAGCTTCTAAAGCCATGCTTGCTGAGTATTCACTTCCGAAATACTTTTGGGCTGAAGTGGTTAACACAGGTTGTTATGTGTTGAATAGGATGAATGTTAAAGCCAAATTAGATAAGACACCCTATGAGATCCTTAGGGGTAGGACACCCAATCTTTCCCACCATTATTTCATTGGTTGTAAGGTTTTCATTCACAATAATGGGAAGTCTCACTTAGGAAAATTTGACCTAAAATCTGATGGAGTGTTCTTAAAAAATTCTAGGTTTGTGAAGTCTTTTATGGTGTTTAATTAGAGTAATTTGGTGGTGGAGGAAACTACTCAAGTAGTGTTTGATGATTCTGATCCTAGAAAGCCTAGAGTTGAGGATGGTGATGATGTTGGATTGATTACCACTGGAGTAGAGAATTTGGAGAAGAGGGTAGAGCACCAAAACATTGAAGGAGCAGGAGAGGTTACCCAATGAGTAGAAAATATAGATCTAGAGGAAAGGGTTGAACCTTCACACACTTTGCCTAGGGATTGAAGATACTCTTTGAGTCACCCTAAAAATCTAATCTTAAGAGATCCTTCTGATGGAGTTAGGACTAGACATGGACTTTGGAAGGAAGTGAACGACTCTACCTTTATCTCAGTGGCTGAACCCACCAACAAAAACCAAGCCCTTTCTGATGAATTTTGGATCTGAGCTATGCAAGAGGAGTTGAACCAATTTGTTAGGAATTATGTTTGGGAGATTGTAGAAAGAGCTAAGGGTCAAAGTGTAATTGGAACTAAGTAGGTCCTTAAGAATAAGGTGAATGATTATGGAGTGGTGGTTAGGAATAAGGCAAGATTGGTGTCCAAGGGGTACATCCAAATAGAAGAGATAGATTTTGAGCAGACCTTTGCTCCGTAGCTAGATTGAAACCCATTGGAGTGCTATTAGCCATTGCCTATTATAAGGGCTTTAAGCTTTTTTAAATGGACGTTAAAAGTGCATTTTTAAATAGGGTAAGAAAAAAAAAAGTGTTTGTAGAACAACCGCCAGGTTTTGAGAGTTCCAAATTTCCTAATCATATTTTCAAATTAAAAAAGCCTTATATGGTTTAAATCAGGCACCTAGAGGTTGGTATGAGAGGCTTAGCACATTTTTACTAGAAAGGGAGTTTGTTAAGGGGAGCGTAGACACCATCCTTTTTCTGAGAAAAGTAGGAGATTATTTATTCATTATTCAGATTTATGTGGACGATATATTTTTTGGATCTTCTGATAAGAGATTATGTGATGGGTTTTCTAAAACAATAAGTAGAGAGTTTGAGATGAGTATGATATGAGAATTGTCCTACTTTTTAGGGTTTAACATAAAATAATTAGAAGATAGAACCTTTCGAAATCAAACAAAGTACATAAAGGACATCTTGAAGAAGTATGATATTGATAAAGCCAAGCAAATTAATACTGCCATGACCTCCAGTGTTCAGTTGGATAAGGACCCAAGTGGGAAGTCTGTATATCAGAAGAAGTATAGAGGGATGATTGGATCTTTACTTTGCCTAATTGCTAGCCGACGTGATATAATGTCTAGTGTTTGTCTTTGTGTTAGATTTCACTCTTACCCTAAGGAATCCAAGCTGACTGTAGTTAAGAGAATTCTTAGATACCTTTTAGGGACCCAAGACTTAGGAATCTAGTACCCTAGGCATAACACTTCTTTTGAGATTATTGGATATTTTGATTCTGATTTCGCAAGATGTTAAGTGGATAGAAAAAGCACTTTTAGAACTTGCCAATTCAATAGATAATCCTTAGTATATTGGTCTAGTAAAAAGCAAAACTCTATTGTACTTTTCACTGCTGAAGTTGAGTACATTGCTTTAGGAAGTTTTGTGGCCCAAGTCCTTTGGTTAAAATAGCATGTACTGGATTTAGGATTACTTGTAGACACCATCTCAATTCTTTGTGACAACACTAGTGCCATCTATATTTTTAAGAATCTTATCCAACATTTAAGGACAAAGCACAATGACATTAGGTATCACTTTATTAGAGGCCATGTGACTAAGGGAGACATTGAATTACACCATGTGGAGACTAAGAATCAACTGGCTGGCATATTTACTAAATCACTGGTCTTCGACACTTTCAGCACTTTAAGGACCAGATTGGGTGTGATTGACATTAATACATGAACTTGATTTCTACTAATTTATGATCTGTTATTTGCTGATTACTTTGCTTTATTTTTGGTAGTTTTTTGTTATTTATTTTTTTGTGCTTGCTTTTCTTTATTTTTGTTATTTTATTTTTTTATGCCTTAATTTGTTTTCTTTTTCAAATTATCGTTGAATTGATATCTTATGCCTTATTTTTATCTTTTTGAAAATTTTTAGTCAATGCTTACCATCTCTTAAATCTGTTAAAGGGTAAAAACACCGTTGATTGTGTCTCTTTCTCTAACCAATTTTGGTGGTGAAATTTTTTTCATAAATAAAAGTCTATCTCAAATTAACAACCAGATTTTGCAATTGAGATATTTTCTACCTTGCTACAGTAATCTAGCTTATATTTATTATAATCAAAGTTTTATGTTACTTCCAGATTTCTCATTATCCTGTCAATGCATCTCTTATAAGATTTTTTAATCTATTTTGTGGTTTGATCTTCCCTATATTAGAGAGTGAGTTTTTCTTCTCCAATATCTAGAAGATATACTCACAACTAAGAATATTTAAGAGTTTTTGGAAAAGAATATAGCTTGCAAAAAAATGAAAAAAAAATGGCTAATGATTCCAAAAGCAAAAGATGCTCAATGATGCCAAATTGAAAAATATACACAAAGTGTATCAAAATAAAAAAGATGCATAAAGTGCGCCATTCAATTGACAAGAGACATAATATGAGCCCATCAAAAAGAAAGCTATCTTCCTTTCTTCGAACTCTTAAAACATAAAAGATTTCTTGTATCACTTGAGATTTTCAAGGACTTGATTTCAAATTTTGAGATTATAACAAACTAATTTGATATATTATTCTATAAGATATTTTTCTAAAACGAAGTCTTGATCAGATCTCTTTTTCTTATCCAATTGATTTTTTTGAGTTAGGCATTTTGATTTCAAAAGATAATTTTTGCCCTAAAAGAAGTCCAAGCTTATGGTTAACATGATAGGATATTTTTACCACTTTCTAGAATTTTGATGTTGTTAACTCATTAACTTACAAATTTTTAAAATCAATAGCATGGATACTATATCATGTTCATGCTTTGATTTAAAAAAAAAAAAAACAAAAACAAAAACAAATCTTTGTTTTTTTGCAAGATTTTATGCTTTTGTTGTGTTCTATCATTA
This sequence comes from Dendrobium nobile, assembly GCA_022539455.1. Classification (NCBI taxonomy): domain Eukaryota; kingdom Viridiplantae; phylum Streptophyta; class Magnoliopsida; order Asparagales; family Orchidaceae; genus Dendrobium; species Dendrobium nobile. The sequence goes on from CM039729.1 coordinate 47,921,434, forward strand.
TTGTTTTTAGTTGATTTTATCATTTTTGGGCCTTCTCTGATCATCTCCATCCTTCCTCTAATTTTAAATTTTTGTCACATCGTCCTGTCCGATAATTATATCATTCTGGATGATTGGCTCATCTTTCTTCAAAATTTCTATCTGCTGAACATTTTGACTTTTCTGCTCTTTATCGTCTTAGACGATCCACTATCATCCTGGATGATATGATCATCCTCTACTACAATCATTTTGATTGTCCTGGTCAATTCATTGTCATGCTGGAGGATGTGTTTATTATAATCGTCCCATCCGATACACATGTTCATCATTGATGATACACATGTTAGTACGTTTAAAATCTTTAAAATCACCCGGGACAATCCATTTTTGAACAGTCATCCTGGCCGATCCACTGTTCATCTTGGACGATACACATGGCACATAATTTAAAATGTTTTAAATTCAGTCAGTATGATCAATTATTGAGCATCGTCCTAGACGATCCACCTAATCATCCTGGACGATCTACTTTTTCAATGGTTGTCCAGCTAGACTCCTCGGGATGATCTCCTATATCTAATCGTCCCAGACGATACCTGATCATCCTAGACGATCAGATCACCTTTTTGACCAATTGACCAGCCATAATAATTACACCAGATCGGCCTGGGCGATCCTGCAATCTTTATAGATGATCCGGTCGATTCTCTAAATAGAGCACAATTCAGCCATTTTTCTTCATACCTCTCCTTCCAATTGGCTTTCTATTTCTTGTTTTCCTTACTCTCTTTACTAATGGCTGGCGGTAAGCATCCTTGTCACACGTATGGAATCTCCTCAAGGGCCATGTTGGACCCTCGACTTCGAGAGGAAAATGATCAGGCTGCCTACCACCGATATAATGATTGCAGCATTACTCTCTCAAGATCAATAAATCCAAACCACCTCTCCTATTCGGTACTCAACCATTTCACTCACACCTCATTATGCTTTATTCTCACTCTCGTAAGTCATTTTAATTATGAACTTCTTTTTGAATTTTATGCCAATCTTCAAATCAATTCTTCCTACACTGCTCTCACCTCTTATGTGAATCGAAGCCCTGTCAAAATCACATACCAATATTGTGCTTAACTGATATAGATTTCCACCACTGAGGATAAGTTGCATACCCTCATTTTTGATCCTAACTATGATTGGTCTACATCCAATCACATTCTTCGTCACACCAATGCCCACTTTCATATTGGAGAGACTAGCTAGGACAATCGAACACGTCCTTCACACTTCTATTATTCCAAAATCCACTGATTGATTCCATATCACTCTACTTTTTTCTCTCACTACCTTTTACATTCTGGCCCATAGAAAATTTAATGCCACAGACCTGATCTTTCATTACATCGAGCATTTGACTACTATTTGAGATCCAAGTCATAGAAGGAAGCCCAATCTTTTTCTAGGACACATCATAATATATGTTCTAGAATCCAAATACAACCTTCAATATCTTACTCCTCCCGACCTATAGCCACCCTTTTACTTAAATAGTTTCTTCAACATCCTTCAGAGTACTCATCTCCACCCAAGGAATGGGGAAGCTCAGGGGGCCGAGCAGGAGGAGGCTCCCGCTCCTATTCCTGCACCTGTTCCTCTCCCCCAGCACTCTCAGATGGATCAGTTAGTGGAGAGTTTTGATCAGTGGGAGACCCATTTCGAGACTTATATAGCACACCAGCAGTAGAAGCACGTTGAGGATATGGCCCGGTTCGATGCCTATGTTGCACAACAGCAGCAGCACGACTAGAACATGGCCTAATTTGGGGCATAGTTTGCCACATTGTCTAGATACTTTCAGCAACCACCACCACCACCTCCTCCATCTAATAATTAGGTTCCCTCATTTTCCTAGTTTTTTTATGTTGTTTATTTTCTGAAGTTTATTTTTCTTATGGTTGTTTTAGTGTCTGTTCTATTTTTTTTAGTTTCCTCCTCCTTTTTGTGATGTCAAAAGGGGGAGTAGTCTAATGTATCTTATAATTTGATTCTGGAATTTATTAAAATATTTTTTTGTCATACTGTGTTTATTAAACTACCACAACTACTTGGAAATTTTTGGTTGTGTTTGTCATCATAAAAAAGGGGGAGATTGTTGCAAATTTGAGTTTATGGATTAGACTTTTGATGATAACAAACATTCAAGATTGTCTATGACTATCTTGCCAACTGACTTTCACATCTACAAGATCTAGTGCAACTCAAGCTAGCTCAAGATTGGAAAGATTTAGTTTGAGTCAAGTCTATAACTTTCCCTTTCTTGAGTCAATTGAAAAATTGATTCCTGATGCTAAGTAACCTTGCACAGACACACTTGAGGGATTTTTAGTGATTTTTTATTTTGAGTACATTGGCCTAGATGATCCGACTAAAAATAGAAACCCTAATTAGGGCATCCTGGTTAAGGCAGCCGTCATTAAGCACATCATCTTGGATGATCCTCGTATCGATCAGGATGATAGGGTCAAATTAGAAGGAATCAACTGCCAGATCTATTTAGGTAAGATTTATTTTTGGACATTGGCCAGGTTAATCATTTACATCGGCCTGGATGATTTAACAAAATCATGACTAAATTAATCTGGTAATTAAGAAAATTAATTAAAGCTTGATTGATACGATCACATTGTCCTGGACGATTGCAGGATCATCCTTTATGATCGGTTCAAAAAAAACTTAGTTGCTCCTAGATGATTAATATCGGCCAGCTCATATTTAGAGCGATGTCCTGGCCGATCTACATTGCCCAATTGTTATTCAGAGCCATATTTTGGACGATTTTCCTTAGTTTTGAACTAATCGTCCAGGACGATTGTGAGATTGGCCTGGACGATCAAACTAAATTTGAATCATCCAGATCTCCTTTTCGAGCGATTGTCTGGCCGATGATCTATTATTCGCACTAATCATACAGGATGATATGAACAAATTTCATCTATTCATCCCAGATAGTCCCAACTTATTAGGCTTAAATTGCACTGATTGTACAGGACAATAATGTCGGCAAGTTGCAATTAATGAGCTATTCCAAATCTCTTCTACTTAATAGCTCTTATTCTTCACTTTGAAAGATCTTTTACAGCTGTCTTGACTTGAGAAAGCCTTGAGGAGAGGGAGTGAGAAGGAGAGAGAGAGAGAGAGAGGATTTTGTGAGGGGAGCTTGTGAGGGGGATTAACAAGGGTTGCTCCAAGCATTGTTCCACTTCTTCTTCTTCCACCTTAGTCTCTTATCCTTGGAAGGGTTGAGAGAGGTGAGCTTCAGTAATTGATCGAAGTTCTTTGCCTACTTTAGGAGGAAGCAAAAGGAGTTAGGTTCTCTGCCTGCTTCAGGAGGAAGAAAAAGGAATTGGGTTCTCTGCCTCACCAGGGTTGGATGAAAGAAGATTTTGTAAGGGCTTCTCCGCCTTACTGTGGGAGCAAAAGAAAAGTTACTTTTGTAGTGCAATACTCGGGGGTGCCTTCGAGGAGTGGACATAGGTTGAGTTGACTGAACCAATATAAATCTCTGTGCTTTATTTCTAATACTTCCGTATTTATTTAGTTTTCCGCACTTTGATTTCTATGGTGATTTTGGTTTGTGATTGTGCTTCGGTTTAAGAAATTTTTTAAAATACTAATTCACCCCCCTTTTGGTTAGCCTCAAGCAAGTACTTAAGGGCTTAACATCCCTAACAAACTTTCACCATGTACCACATGCTCTTACAAGACTTTCTATGAGAGCACACCTATAAAATTATCAGATGTCATATTTAGGAACTCAAATAGGTTTGGGTTCCATCTTATGAAAAGAAGAGTGTGATGTATGCATGCTATGTTTTAAGTTTTGAATTTTAGGTCGCCACACTAAATGTGTTCTATGGTGAATGATACAAGTGTAAGAGATATGTCCTAGCAAGCCACAAGAAAAATATCTAACATCAAGTTTATTAATCTAAGTAAGTTATGATGCCTTTTATGAGGCTAACAAAGAAGGGGGGTGAATTGGTAGTATTAAAAATTCTTAAATAAAAATAAAAATCTTTTTGAATCTTTTTAAAACAAAAACTTGTGCGTAAGTAGATAACAATATCAGAGAATTCAACCACAGAATAAATCACGAAATAATTGTAGAAATTAAATGCAAGAAAAATTAAAAGAACTATTAGCATCTCTAATAATTTTGAGTGAGAGAAGCTCCGACGATTTTCTAGTGAGAGAAAGTTCATCATTTTCAAATTTTGTTTGTTTCGTGGGCTCGACTCTGGTGGCGGGTTTGACGATTGGTGATCGCAGGAAGAAGGTTTCTCCGGCCTTCTTCCGTCATCGCTATGGCCTTCGGTCGGTCGGTGGGATCTGATCGAATGTTGAGTAAGGGTATTGTGATCAGGGAGGGTGTTCGTCCTCCATCTCGTCAAGATTTGATTATTGAAGGTAAAGGTAAGAAAACCATGGTTGAGCGTCCTATTGGTGGCATTAGGGAGAATGGTAAGGAGAAAGTTTTATCTGATATTTTAAATCCAGAGACATTGTCTTCCACGGGATTGATCTTGAAAGTTAATAAATTCTTAAGCAATAAGGAGAATGTTGCAGGTCAAAATTTGACAAGTGATATTGAGGTTGTGGATAATCAAGAAATGGTTAAAGATGTTGATTCCGTGAAGATCTGTGGCAATGAGGATGGCCTCGGAGAAAATGAAGGGCTGAAGAAGGAGTTTGTTTAAGCATGGAAGAAACCACAACATATCAAGATTTCCTTCGAAAAAGATCTCATTGAGATGTCAGAAGATTGAGTTGCAGTCAAGTTAAATGCCGAAAAAGAAATTCAAAATTCTCAGGTACTAAAGTCTTCGCTTGTCATTAAGGTGCTGGGTGACAAGATTTCTTTTACAATGTGTAGTGTTGAACTTAGAAGACAGTGGAACAAATTTGGAAATTTTCATATGAAATCGCTTGGGAGGAACTGGATTCTATGTTCTTTCAAGAGCGAGGAAGCTATGGATGAAGTGTTGCATGGTGGACCATGGTATATTGAAGGATACATTGTGGGTATGGAAAAATGGTGCCCGTCATTTAAACCCAATTCTTTCAAAGGCATCACTGCTCTGGTGTGGATTTGTCTTACATGTTTGCCACTCTTCTGCTGGGATGAAGAGAACATTGCTCGAATTGCCTCAAGGATTGGAGTACCTATGTTTGTTGATGGAAACTCTTTTAGATGGGGAAAAGACGAAAACTCTTTCAGATGGGGAAAATGGGAATTTGCTCGAGTATGTATAAGATTGAACTTAGAAAATAGTCTCCCAAAGGGCGTTTGGATTGACGGAATTACAGGAAGATTTTTCCAACAATTTGAGTATGAAAAGGTTGATTTTCTTTGTTATCAATGTGGAAAGGTGGGGAATGACAAGAAGGTTTGTCTCGAAGCAAAGAAGGTTGATGTAGCTGAGAAGGTGATCAATAAGCAGGAGTTAGTGGCAAATATTCCTGCAGAAAATAAAATTTCAGAGCAGGAGTTTGGACCTTGGATCCATGTTCGATTCAAGAACAGAAATAATAGAAATGATAGATTTGGAAAAGGAGGAAGGGATGAAAGAATGGTGAAGGAAGCAAGCAGTGAGGTGCTGGTTGCAGCTCAACAGGATAGCATGGTAGCAAATATTAATACGGTGTGTGCTGATAATCATAATGAAGATAATAATATATACCCTGATACTGTGAAAGGTAATATGGTAAAGGAAGTTAATTTTGAAATGGATAACAGGTTTCATATTCTCATAAATTACTCACTTACTATATGCAGACGATGTACTTGTTTTTTCTCAAGCCACCTGTGGGTTGGCTAGATTATTGATGGAAATCATTGAGGAATTTTATAAATGGACTGCTTGAAGGTGAATATTAACAAGTCCCAAATTATGTTTGGGAAAGCTATTGGAAGACCCAGCAAGAAGAAGTTGGCTAGAATTGTTAGGTTCAAGGCTGTTAAGGAGTGGAAATACTTGGGTATTAAAATCTCTCTAAAGAGATTGAAATTGGCTGATTTCCAAGACCTTTTGGGTCAGGTTATGGATAAGTTGAATGTTTGGGGGAAGACATCGCTATCTTTGGGTGGTAGAATTGTGCTCTTGAAGACCTCACTATTATCTTTGTCAAACTTTGTAATTACGCATTCTATGGTTCCTAAGAAAGTGCTGCAAGAGATAGAGAAGTTGTGGAGAAATTTTGTTTGGCACAAACCTGATGGGGGAAGAGGCTTACATTATGTTGCTTGGGATGAGCTTTGCAATCCTAGAAGTGTTGGTGGGCTTGGTTTACAGTCGCTTGCCATTAAAAGTAGTACATTGAAAGCAAGATTAGCCTTGAATTGCATCCAAAACCTGAACTCCCTACTCCATAGAACTCTCACATCTAAATACATGGAAGGTATTCTGAACAGGAATTGTAAGCAAAACTCATCTAATGCATGGAAGATTATGATAGAAGGAGGCAAATATCTCAAGAATGTTGTTAAATGGAAGGTGGGTAAAAGTAAAAAATTTGATATCCTTAGTGACATTTGGATTTTAGACAAAAGTCTTAATGCTTGGCCAACATTTATGAATTACATTGCATTGGAAGATACGAATGTGCAACAACTTTTAACTGATGAAGGAACGTGGGATGATATGAGGTTTGAGTTTGTTTTTTCATGAAGATTTAGCTTGGCTAATCAAGCAAGTTCCGATTGACAGAGAAGGTTGCATTGATAAGATGGAAACAGTGATAAAGTTTTCGGGTTGTTCTGTATCAGCTTTCGCATTTGAGGATGTGATGAATAGCAGATATAAGGATGATGATGCAGGATTCTATGAGTTGTTAAGGAAGCTTAAACTCAACATTAAAGTGGAATTATTTATGTGGCGGTTAAGTAAGTTTTCTATCCCTACTAATTCCATCCTTAAATATAGAAGGCTAGCTACTAATGATTATTGTGCTAGAGGCTGCCATGAGGTTAAAAACTATAAGCACATAGCGGTACATTACAAGTTTTTTACTGAGATTGTTTCCATAATCAGAGAATGGTGATTTGATATAGATATATTTCAGTCTCTTGATGACTATTTAGTGGAATTAAGAAGACAATCCTACAGTATCCTGGAATGGTTAGATTATACTGCACTGCAGTTATTCTGAATTAGAAAAACCGTAATCTGGTTAAACATGGGAAGGCTGCTATGTCAACTTCTTTGGTGGGGGTGTTATTTCTTTATCTAATTCTAATCTACATCCATTCATAGATAGCTGGGGTGCTAACCTCCCTCGGGAGTCTATGATCTCTTGGCACCCTCCACCGCTAGATTGCATCAAGATTAATGTAGATGCCTCTTTGCTTTCTAATAATCGGGCTAGTATTGGAGGCATTTACAGAGATTACAAATGTAGATTTATCCTTGTATTTGGGAAGAAATCTTTACACTGGGATATTGCTCAACTAGAACTAGAAACAATCCTTGCTCTTAGGGAGTTCATACTAGGATGGATGGTTGAGAGTAAAGTGTTATCATTGAAAGTGATAACATCAATGTGATTACCAACATACAACATTCTTTGAAGAAGATAGATTAGCATATGGAGGAGTTCTTGAATAAGGAGCTTTTATTTCTTAATGATTTTAATAAAATCATTTTTCACCATGTTAATAAGAATTGTAACCGAGTAGCAGATATAGAAGATAGTTTTATGTTTGATAGTTCTTCTTTTGGTAGCATACTGTCCCCCTTGTTGGAATTAATCAAGGAGGATGGCTACCCATTTATCAAGTGTAACTAGTCTTCTTTGTTTCCTTTTCAATGCAAAGTTTCAATTTTCAAAAAAAAAAATAATAAAATAAAATAAAAGAAAGAATACACCAAATTTTATAGTTGTTTGGTAAACCTAACCTACGTCCACTCCCTGGAGCCTCCCCTACATCTATTGCACTAATAAAGGTGTCTCTCTTTTTACCCCCACATCAAGGCGAAGAAGTCCTTTTTTTTATGAAGAATTGCAAAGAAATGCATTAAGAACAAAGAACTAATTACAAGTAATAAAAGGATCACATTCCTCCTTGATTAATTTCCACAACAAGGAAGGAATTTTCTCCAAAGTAGAGCTATCAAACTAAAAACTAGTTTCCAATGCCATAGTAGCACAACAATTAGCTACCTTATTACAATTTCTAAAGGCATGATGGAAAACTACCTTATTACAATCATTTAAAAAACATAAATCCTTTGCCAGCCACCTATCCACATGCCAATTGTTCTTCTTCATAGACTCTTGAATAACCTTGATAATATTTATATTATCACTTTCAATAATAATACCTTTGCACTCCATCATCCACCTACTAAGAAACTCCCTCACCGTAAGGACAGCAGCTAGCTCAAGTTGAGCTATATCCCAATGTATCTTACTCTTCCCAAAAGCACTAATGAATCTGCCCTTATAGTCTCTAAAAAATGCCACCAATTCCATCTTGATTGGGGTTAAGCAATGAAGCATCCACATTAATCTTAATCCAATCCTTTGGTAGAGGGCACCAAGAATTTTGGGACTCCCTAAGGAGATTAGTGCCCCAGCTTGTAAGAAATGGATTAGACATAGAAGTAGCTAAGAATAATTCATTAGAAGAAACCAAAGATCACAGCAAAGCAGCATTCTGATGCTTGACCTCATTCTGGTTTCTCCAAGACAAATACACAACCGTGTAGTACAACCTTACAATTCTCGAATTATGGGAAGTTAAACTCTTCAAATCCTATAAACAGATATCCAACGAATGAAAAGTTGGTATATGAATACCCCATTCACGTATTTTCATAATAACTTCTACCATATACTTGCAATAGACCATAATATGCTCATAAGATTTAATGGATTGGCACCCTCTAGCACAGTAAGCAAAATCTGATAATTTGCGGTTCTTTAAAAACAAATTAGTTGGAATTGCTTTTTTACCAAGCCTCCACCAGAATATCTCAACCTTCTTGTTTAGTTTTAACTTCAACACCCAATTGGAAAACTCTTTCTCCTCATCAGCATTCCTGTAAGAAGCAGCAACCTCATAAGCCATTGCAGAAACAGTCTTCCCCGAACACCATTTCAGCAGTTCTACTTTGTCCTCCACCTCATTATCAATACTGATTTGGTTAATCAGTAAGATTAGATCAGGATGAAAAGCCCTCTGTAAAACCGTAAAGTTCCATTCCCCATTACTCATTAAAAGCTGCTGAACATTGACACCCTCAAGGAATTCACAATTCACATAAGTTGGCCACCGGTTAAGACACTTGTCAAGCAACCAAGTATCATTCAAACCACTGATGCTATCACCCTTGCCAATCCTCCATCTGACCACATTCTTCAAGAGTCTTCCTCCATCCAACAAAATGTGCCAAGAAATAGAAATAGAATTTTTATGGACTTCATGCATAATATCATCACCATATTTACACTTCATTGTTCTATGAAACAATGACCCCGGCTTTTGTAAACAATTCCAGGACAATTTAGATCTAAGAGATCCAATTCTAAGCAAAGGATAATGCAAACCCAATCCTCCCAAACTCCTTGGTTTGCATAGCTCTTCCCAAGCAACATAATGCATTCCATTAGATCCATCTTTTTTATGCGAAATGAAATTTCTACAAAGCTTTTCAAGCTCATGAAGTACCCTCTTTGGAACTAAAGAATGAGTAATTAAGAAGTTTAGCATGGAAAGCAAAGAACTTTCAATAAGGATGAGCTTACCTTCTAAAGAAAGGGACTTCTTACTACAAGCATTAAGCCTATCCATAACATTGCTAAGAAGCTTCTGGAAATCTGCCATCTTGGGTCTTCTAAGAAAGATATTCACACCCAAATATTTCATTTCCTTAACCATCTTAATGCCAAGCACCTTAGTAATCTTCTTCCTCAAAGTGTACCTAACCATCTTGCCAAACATAACTTGGGATTTGCTGAAGTTAACTCTTTGTCCAGTCCATTTACATAAATCTTCCACAATATTCTTCATTGACTTGGCCAAGGCAGTAGAAGCAAGAGAGAAGATTAGCACATCATCCGCATAAAGAAGATGTGTAATCTTTGGACCTCTAGGAGAGATATGAATGCCAAGAGATTGTCCTCTTTGCTCCATAGAATTGGACAACAATTGAGAACACAAAATAAAAAGGTAAGGTGATAGTGGACATCCTTGACGGAACCCACTATGAGCATTAATCCACTTGGAATTTTTTCCATTGATGATAATGGAAAACCTCACATCTATAACACATTCTAAAAGAAGGTTAGAAAATTGAGAAGGAAATCCATACCACTTTAGAATTTGATGAAGAGTTGTCCATCCCATACTATCATACGCTTGTTCCATATCCAATTTAATAGTCATCAAACCCTTCTTGTTCTTGGATACCTTGAACTTATGAAAAATCTCTTGATCCAAAAGACAGTGTTCTGAAATACATCTCCCAGGAATAAATGCCATTTGTTCTTCGGAGATCAATCTGCAAATTCCATTTTTCAATCTATTCACAAGCATAGAAGCAACAACCTTATAGTTAGTTTGGCAAAGGCTAATAGGCCTGTAATTAGCTATAACCATAGGATTCTTGACTTTCAAAATCAAAAATATCATGGTATCTTTCCACTACTTACACCTACGGCTGGATTTAAAAAACCTGTTAACAGCATTCCATAGAGCCTCCCATACAATACTCCAATAACTGTTGTAAAAAGGAGTAATCCCATCTATGCCAGGAGACTTATTGTTACCTTGCTGGAAGACCGAACAACGCAGCTCATTAACGGAGAAATCCTCATTAAGAAGTGCAATTTCCTCAGCTGAAACCAACTGATCCTCTATAGCTGACGGCCAACCTGTCAAAACACAATTCTTGTGCTGTCATTTTTTCTCAAAAAAGTCATAAAAACCCTTTTCAATTTGTTCATGTTCATCAAAAATTATATTGATCTCATCTTTAATTTGGTTAATCTGATTTCCATTCCTTCTAGCAGTTGCAAAATTGTGGAAAAGCTTGGAATTCATATCCCCTTCTTCGTGCCATCTAGCTTTTGCTCTTTGACTCCACCATGTAGATAGTCTTCTTAAAGTGACATTAAACTCATGTACTTTAGTTCGAAGCAACAATAGATCCTCATCAGTCCAATTCTCTCCCATAGCCTCCTTGCTTTGAAGATCAAGGATCTCCCCTTTCAACTTTTCCTTTAAACTGTTCAAGTCCTCGCATTTATTTTTATTCCAAAAAAATAATGATCTCAAAGTTCTACTAGTTTTCTTTTGTAATACCATATATTCATCTCCATAGTCCTTCTTATTCCAAGAGTAATAAACAATACTCTTACAAGCCGGGTAAGACCTCCAAGTATCCTCAAACCTGATAACCTTTTACTTGAGTCGTGCACTATCATCCAATTTAAGAACAATTGGATTATGATCTGAAGTCACTCTGGCAAGGTGCCTAATAGCAGCTAATGGAATCTTCTGAATAGCAAGTGAGTTTAACAGGCATCTATCCAGCCTCTCCCAAATCCGAGAGGCCCCCTCCTTGTTGTTACACCAAGTAAACCTTGGTCCAATATACCCAATGTCATGAAAATCTGAATTCATCATAAACCCTTTCATCTCCTTAGGCCCTTTAGAGAATAAGAACCTCTTACCTCCTATTTTTTCCTCCTTATCCAAGACATAATTGAAGTCTCCTCCAATGATGGCCAGGAATGAATCCTCCATACAATCTTCAAGTTGCTTCCATAAACTACTCCTCTCCCCAAAACATCTACTCCCATAGACCGTAGCAACTTTCCACATTCCCATATTGGGAATCAAAAGGTTACCAACAATAGCCTGAGAAGAAGTTTCCTTCACATCAAAGGAAACCAACAACCTGTTCCATAAGACCAAAATCCCTCCAGAAGTACCAATTGCAGGGTGATGCCAATAATCCCAATCCTTCCCAATAAAATAATCAATCTCCCTTCTATCTATGATAGAAAGCTTGGTCTCCATAAGACCAATAAAAAAGACATTCTGATCTCTCACAACTTCCTTCAAATATAAGGAGGCCTCCTTCTTCCTTGCCCCCCTACAATTCCAAAACAAAAGAGAATTCATTTAAACAATTAAAGGGGATTTCTCCCCAATAATGGAACTCACCCTTCCATCCTTTTTTTTCTTCTTAAAATCTGGTTCAACTGGCCCTAAAGATCTCAACTCCTTGGCTAGCTTAATCCTGGCAGCACCACTTTGAGACCCCACACCCATTTGAATGAGTTCTGATTCTGCAACTTCCATATCTTCCTCCTTTGATTTATAAACTTCTTCCATCTTACTACTGCCTTCATCTTCAATAAAATCAGAAAATGCAGTAAATCTATTAACTAGCTAAACTTCTGAAGGTTTAACTGTTGCAAATCTACTTTTTCATAGCTTATGTTTTGATGATTGACAAACACTATCTCTCTTGGACTACTTGTTGCTTCTAACTTTTCAGGAATCGAAGATCGGACGATCAAGAGGAAGCCAAGTCCAGGATCACGTAGGTTTAGGGTTGAGTCAGTCTGTAATTTTATTTTTCACCTTTTGAGTCTACTTGTAATAATCAAAAAGACTGATGCTAAGTAACCATTCACACACACACTTGAGAGGCTTAGAAATTATGTTTTTGCCCACATCGGCCCGGCCGATATTTATATCGTCCGGGACGATCAGCTTAAAACAGAAAGTCTAATTAAGGATTCTTAATTAAGGCAGCCGACATTAACATATCGGCCTGGACGATAAGTGTATCGGCCAGGACGATAAGCTCAACATAGAAAAAGATAGCCGCCTTAGACAGTTTAGGCATACTGAATTTTAAATTATTGTCCAGGACGATTCCAGGATCGGCCTGGACGAAATTACCAAATTATGCCTTAATTGATCAGGAAATCAAGGGAGTAATTAAGGATGATTGATACGATCATATCGGCCAGGACGATCGTGAGATCGGCCTGGACGATCAAGCCAAATTTCAATCGGCCAGGACTGTTCCCAGGGCTGTGCTCAGGATGATTTACCTCTGATTTGAACTAATCGGCCAGGACGATCGTGAGATTGGCCTGGACGATCAAGCCAAATTTCAATCGTCCAGGACTGTTCCCAGGGCTGTGCTTTGGCCGATCTTCCTTAATTTGTACTAATCGGCCGGGCCGATGTCCATATCGGCCTGGACGATAAAGTCGGCTACTTGCAATTAATGAGCTCCTCTTGAGCCCTTCTATTTAAAGAGCTCTTCTTCAACGTTTTGAAGTGACCTTTGGCTGCTGCCTTGACCTGAGAAGACCTTGAGGAGAGAAAGAGAGAGAGGGAGAGAGAGAGGATCTTGTGAGGGGGAGCTTGTGAGGGGATTCGCAAGGGTTGCTCAAGGATCGCTCTGCTTGTCTTTCATCTGGAGTTTCTCATCCGTGGAAGGGTCGATAGAGGTAAGGAGTTTTGCTTTTGGTTGTGGTTCTCTGCCAGCTTCAGGAGGAAGCAAAAGGAGGTAGGTTCTCTGCCTTGCCGGGGTGGCAAAAAGGAGTTTCTTGTGAGGGCTTCTCCGCCTAGCTGTGGGGGCTAAAGGAGAGTCACGTTTTGTAGTGCAATACTTGGAGGGTGCCTCCAAGGAGTGGACGTAGGTCTAGTCGACCGAACCCTTATAAATCTTGTGTTCTTATTTTTGCTTCCGCACTTTTAAATTCTGCATTTGGGTTGGTGGTGTGATTTGGTTTGTGAATTTATTTCTTTGTCTCAAGAATTTTTAAAATACCAATTCACCCCCCCTCTTGGTTAGCTTGGGACTAAGTTCATAGGGCTTAACATCCCGAACGAACTTTCAAGTGGTATCAGAGCGGGATTCGAAAAATTAAGTTTGAAAACTTTTTGAATTTGATCCATGGCTAACATAGGAAATAGAAACACTACTGAAGGTTATTCGATTACACGACCTCCTCTATTTGACAACTTACCTTTTGAATTTTGGAAAACCCGCATGTCAACGTTTTTACAATCTACTGATTTTCGCATGTGGATGCTTATTCAAGAAGGTTATTCTCCAACTTCTCGTGAAATTAATGGTATTAAAACTGAAGTTGCTTTTACTGAATGGACTTTCGATGAACGTGATTTGGCTCAGTTAAATGTAAAATGTTTGAACTGTTTTTTCTGTGCTTTGAAATCTGAAGATTACATGCGTGTTTCAACTTGCAAAACTGGTAAAGAGATTTGGGATAAATTATGCATCACCTATGAAGGTACTAATGAAGTTAAGCAAACCCGTTTGAACTTTCTCTTGCATGACTACGAACTTTTTCGTATGAAACCTCATGAATCGATTTCTGACATGTACACTAGGTTTACTCAGATTGTTACTTCATTGCATGCACTAGGAAAAGAGCTTTCAAATTATGAAAAAGTTAACAAGATTTTGAGATGCTTGCCTTCGTCTTATGATGCTAAAATAACTGCAATCACTGAATCAAAAGATTTGAATACTTATTCCATTGATAACTTACTTGGCTCACTCATTGCTTACGAGCAAGGTGTGAATCAAAGAAATCTTGATGCAGGTGAGAAGAAAAAGGAGAAAACAATCGCACTGAAGGCGCACAAATCGGATTCTGAATCTTCCGGGTCTGAAAGCGATGAAGTTGCCTTCATCACAAGGCAATTCAAAAGCTTTCTAAGGAAGAAACATAGGCATCATCAAAATTGGAGGAAAGGTAAGGATCACAAATATGTTAAAGGATCTTCTGATGTTGTTTGTTTTGAATGCAGGAAACCTGGACATGTGAGAGCCGATTGCCCTACACTTCAAGATCAATCAAGCAAAGAAAAGGAAAAAGGTGAGGAGAAAGCCAAGTCAAGGAAGGACAAGAAGAAAATCCAAAGAAGATTTTGGGCAGAATCTGGTACTGATTCCTCTGAGACTGAACCAGAGGAAGAGACTACGAATTTGTGTTTCATAGGAGAAAATCAAAGTGATGAAGAAGAGGTATGTAAACCAACCTATGATGAATTGTTTGAAATTTGTGAAAAAATTCATGCATCATACAAAAAACTTAAGAAAACTCATGCTAGCCTAAAATTAGAACATTCAAATCTACAAAAAGAGCATGAAGTGTTTCTCAAAGACCATGCAACGATTGATTCAAATCACATGGCTCTTCTTGATGAATTTGATGAGTTGAACAAAAAACATTTAGAATTAATTGATGAACATAATGCATTAAAAGTTTCACACACCTCACTTAGTTTTGATCTTAAGAAATCTAAAGATCTTGAGAAAAATTTGAGGATTGAGATTGATGCCTTAAAGAGAACAAATTTGAGGATTCAAAATGATCGGATGACTTCCACTGTTGATCTTAAGCCAAAACCTAGGAAGAGGCATTATAACTCAAATCATCTAAGAAATCCCTTTCCTGGAATTAGATGTTTCTCATGTGGCATGCTAGGACACATCTCACACACTTGCACCGTTCATCGTAGTACTCATTGGGTGTGGAGACCTAAAATGCATGATTCACAGCATACCTTACCTGCATTACATTCTACTTTTTCTAAGAAGGATCCCAAACCTGTTTGGGTTCCTAAATCTGACTGATGTTGAGTTTTGCAGGTGTGCTCTCACCAAAGTCCTCATGAGAGCATAGGATAACTGGACATAAGGAGGCTTGCAGCTCAAAAATTGCTTAAACTCGCTGCTTTATCACGTGCTTGAAACATTAGTTTTGTGTGTCTTTTTATTTTTTTTTAGTTTTTGTGCTCACTTTGTATTGATTTTAGTTTGCTTTATTTTTCATTTGTTTTATTTTGTTTTGTTTACACGTTGCTTTTTAATTTTGACCCTCATATGATTAGTCCTTTCAAACTTTTAGATTTTGGAGTTTTTTTGAGATAGTGTTTTAGCTTTTCAAAATTAGTTAAAGGGAGTTTTCTGTTGATGTTTTCCCCCCTTCAGACTTTATTTAGTGGTATGATTTTTCTTCTCTAAAACAAAAGTCTAAACTCGGTTTAACCAATAGCCTGTTAATTAAGATCTTTTTCTTATCTTGCTACAATAATTTATCTTATGCATAATAGCCAAAGTTTTTAGTTATCATTCAAGCTTTTGAAATCTTGCCATTGCATTTTTTTCACATGATTTTGATTTTGTGTTGTGGATTGTTCTTCCCTATGTTAGAGAGAGAGCCCTATTCTCTAATATTTGGAGGATATACTCACAACTAAGTTTCTTTTTAAGAGTATATTAAAGAATTTCTAGCTTGCAAAAGTTAAAAAGGAAAGAGGCCAATGAAGCCAAAATTGAAAAGAATGCTATATACACAAAAGTGTATCAAAGAATTAAAAAAATGCTCAAAAGAGCAAATCAAATGACAAGAGGCATAAAATGAGCCCACTAAATGCAAGCTATTCTCTCTTTGGTAAAACTCTTAAAACTTAGAAAACTCATTAATTATGTGATGTTTTCAAAGACTATTTCAATTTCCATGATTGAGAAAAATTACTTTGGTTTATTAAATATGAGATATTTTCTTTGTAAACAAGCTTTGAATGGATCTTATTATCCCTATTAGTTATTCTAAGCTGGATTTTTGGTTTCCAAAAGAATTTTTGTACCCTGAAGGATGTCTGATCAAGGGTTAACAAAATCAGATATTCTACCTTCTTCTAATTGAGATTTGTTAAACTTATTGGTCTCTTGGAACTTTAAAAGGCTTAACTTTTTGAAAAGAATTCTCATATGATGCCTCCATAAATAAAATAAAAAAAAAATATAAAAAAAAAATAATAATAAAAAAAAATTAGAAATATTACAATTTCATAAATATTTGTTTTCATGTGTTCATTATTTTTTTATTTATTTTTCTGTGTTTTGACTGTTTCTTTATTTTTTGAGGGTCTTGATCATCACCATTTTTTTTAAAATTCAATTCCTAGTTACATCGTCCTGGCCGATCCCCTTATCGTCCTGGACGATATGACAAATTCTGTTCAAAATCCATCTGCTGACCTTTTCGTTTAAAAACCCTAACTCATCGTCCCGGACGATCCCACATCGTCCTGGACGATTTGATCGAACTCTTGGTCCTGACTGATAGTATTTTGTCTGGCCGATGCATTTTATGTGCATCGTCCTGGCAGATACACTGGATCGTCCTGGACGATCCACGTGTCAGTACGTTTTGTTTGATCTTTAAATTCGGCCCCGGACGATCCATTATTGGACAATCGGCCGGGCCGATCCACTGTTCGTCCTGGACGATACACGTGGCAAGCATTTTAAACGTTTTAACTTCGGCCGGTACGATCAATTATTGTGCATCGTCCCGGACGATACACCTAATCGGCCCGGACGATCTGCTTTTTCAACGGTCGTTTGGCCTAACTCCTCGGGCCGATCGCCTGTGTCTATTCGGCCTGGCCGATATCTGATCGGCCCGGCCGATCGGACCGCTTTTTTGACCAATCGGCCTGTACGCAATTATTGTACCCTATCGGCCTGGACGATTCTGCAATCGGCCAGGATGATAGGGCCGTTTCTTTAAATTCAGGCCAATTCTAGCCATTTTTCTCACCCTCTTCCTTCAACTCTTTTGTGTTTTCCTGCTACCTCTCTCAGATGGCTGGTGGGAAACGTATTCGTCAGGCATCCGGGAGTTCTTCGAGGGTGACTCTAGACCCTCGATTCAGGGAGGCAGAAGATCAGGCTGCCTATCATCGCTACAAGGAAAGTGGCATCACCCTGTCCCGGATAATCAATCCAGCATATCTCTCATACCCGGTAATGGACCTTTTTGCCCACACCTCTCTTTATTTTATACTCACTCTCGCCTTCCCTTTCTCTTCCGAACTTCTCGCTGAATTTTTTGCTAACCTACGCATTAACCACACCTTCACAGTCATGACCTCCTATGTGAATCGACGCCCTGTCGAAATCACATATCAGGACTGTGTTGATCTTCTACAGCTATCCACCACTGGGGATAAGCTGCACCAAAGAGCCACTGATCCTGATTTTGACTGGTCTACAGCGAATCACTTCCTTCGTCAGACCAATACACATTTCCATGTTGGAGAGACTAGCTCTTTGGTCAAAGATGCTAGGACAATCCAACATGTCCTTCGCACATCCATAATCCCAAAAGCCGGGGACCGGATTCACATCACCCCTCTACTGTCCCTCACTACTTTCTACATTATGGCCCAAAGAGAATTCAATGCTGCTAATCTACTCTTTCGCTACATCGATCACCTAACTATAATTCGCGACCCAGGCCATAAGAGAAAGCCCAATCTAGCCTTAGGACACATCATTGCCTATGTCCTTGAAACCAAATACAATCTCCAATACCCTAATCATCTTGACCTCCACCCTACCTACTACTCAAACAATTCCTTCACTGCACTTCATAGTACTCGTCTTCACCCAGGAGATGGGGAAAGTCGGGGGGCTAGAGAGGAGGAGGCTCTCGCTCCCGCTCCCATTCCAGATCCTGTCCCTCTCCACCAGCACTCACCCTTTGCTCAGTTGATTGAGAGATTTGATCGTTGGGAGACTCGGTTTGACGCCTACGTTGTTGCTCAGGAGCAGCAACACTCAGAGGACATTACCCGCTAGGAGCAACACCACGCTGAGGATTTAGCCCGATTTGACAGTTTCGTTACTCAGCAGCAGCAGCAGCATGACCAGGACATCACCTTGTTCAATGCTCAGTTCACCACACTTGCCACCTACTTTCAGCAGCCACCTCCACCACCTCCATCTAATGATCT
Organism: Dendrobium nobile; assembly: GCA_022539455.1. Taxonomy (NCBI): domain Eukaryota; kingdom Viridiplantae; phylum Streptophyta; class Magnoliopsida; order Asparagales; family Orchidaceae; genus Dendrobium; species Dendrobium nobile. The sequence continues at coordinate 47,940,287 of CM039729.1, forward strand.
GGATCCCTCATTATTTTAGTCTGTATTTTGTGTTGTTTGTTTCATGTCTTTTTTATGTGCTTGATAGTCTTTTTCTTGTGTTTCTAGACCCTCTTTTTGTGATGACAAAAGGGGGAGTGTAGGGTGTAGGAAAAAACTGTTTGGTCTTGGATTTTGTAACCTTGTGGTGTTTTAATGAAATTTTCCTACTTGTGTTTGCCATCATCAAAAAGGGGGAGATTGTTGCAAATCTACTTTTTCATAGCTTATGTTTTGATGATTGACAAACACTATCTCTCTTGGACTACTTGTTGCTTCTAACTTTTCAGGAATCGAAGATCGGACGATCAAGAGGAAGCCAAGTCCAGGATCGCATAGGTTTAGGGTTGAGTCAGTCTGTAATTTTATTTTTCACCTTTTGAGTCTACTTATAATAATCAAAAAGACTGATACGTGTATCGGCCAGGACGATAAGCTCAAAATAGAAAGAGATAGCCGCCTTAGACAGTTTAGGCATACTGAATTTTAAATTATCGTCCAGGACGATTCCAGGATCGGCCTGGACGAAATTACCAAATTATGCCTTAATTGATCAGGAAATCAAGGGAGTAATTAAGGATGATTGATACGATCATATCGTCCAGGACGATCGTGAGATCGGCCTGGACGATCAAGCCAAATTTCAATCGGCCAGGACTGTTCCCAGGGCGGTGCTCAGGATGATTTACCTCTGATTTGAACTAATCGGCCAGGACGATCGTGAGATCGGCCTGGACGATCAAGCCAAATTTCAATCGTCTAGGACTGTTCCCAGGGCTGTGCTCTGGCCGATCTTCCTTAATTTGTACTAATCGGCCAGGCCGATGTCCATATCGGCCTGGACGATAAAGTCGGCTACTTGCAATTAATGAGCTCCTCTTGAGCTCTTCTATTTAAAGAGCTCTTCTTCAACGTTTTAAAGTGACCTTTGGCTGCTGCCTTGACCTGAGAAGACCTTGAGGAGAGAAAGAGAGAGAGGGAGAGAGAGAGGATCTTGTGAGGGGGAGCTTCTGAGGGGATTCACAAGGGTTGCTCAAGGATCGCTCTGCTTGTCTTTCGTCTGGAGTTTCTCGTCCGTGGAAGGGTCGGTAGAGGTAAGGAGTTTTGCTTTTGGTTGTGGTTCTCTGCCAGCTTCAGGAGGAAGCAAAAGGAGGTAGGTTCTCTGCCTTGCCGGGGTGGCAAAAAGGAGTTTCTTGTGAGGGCTTCTCCGCCTAGCTGTGGGGGCTAAAGGAGAGTCACGTTTTGTAGTGCAATACTTGGAGGGTGCCTCCAAGGAGTGGACGTAGGTCTAGTCGACCGAACCCTTATAAATCTTGTGTTCTTATTTTTGCTTCCACACTTTTAAATTCCGCATTTGGGTTGGTGGTGTGATTTGGTTTGTGAATTTATTTCTTTGTCTCAAGAATTTTTAAAATACCAATTCACCCCCCCTCTTGGTTAGCTTGGGACTAAGTTCATAGGGCTTAACATCCCGAACGAACTTTCATTAACACCTTCGGTTATTTCCAATTCTGGACAAATGACTGATTCCCGGATAGACTTCTCAACACCAACCTTTGTCATTTTCTTCACCTATTTTCCCTTCTGAACAGCAGCCCTCTGGTTGTTATTTCCCCTATTTTCTACATTAGACTTATTCCCAATTATTTTTCTGTTAGCAGCATTACTGTTAAACATCCGTTTGTTTTTAAACTGTACATGAATCCATGGGCTAAATTCTAAGCTAATTACTGGCTTCTTCCCATCTGTCACCTTCTTACTATCATCTTCATTAGCTGCTTTCGTCTTTCTAACCTTCTGATCTTGAATCCCAAGCGATACATTTTTTGGACAAGCATTCACTTCATGACCCACTTTGCCACATTGTTAGCAAAGAAGATCAATCTTCTCGTATTCCACTCTTTGGAAGAACCTTCCGGCTGAGCCTTCTACCTAGACGCCATTTAATAATTTTTTCTCCAAATCAATTCTAACACAAATACGAGCAAATTCACATTTCCCCCACTGGAAAGTATTACCATCAAAGTACATAGGTGTCCCAAAGCAAGATGCAATTCTCGCCAAATTGTCCTCATCCCAACAATATAATGGAAAGCACGGGAGTTTGATCCAAACTGGAGCAGACATACCCTTAAAGGAATTAGGATCAAAAGAAGGACACCATCTATCCTTACCGACAATGAATCCACTCACATACCATGGACCGCCATTCAGAATTTCTTCAACCACCTCATTCATTTTAAACGAACATAATATCCAATTCATGCCAATTGAAGTTATATGAAAGCCACCATACTTGCTTCATTGCCTACTCAATTCAATGCTACACACTGAAAAAAGTATGTTGCTGCCCAAAACTTTAATTACATTCGAATTTTTCAAAATCTCAGAGTTCTTTGCTTCCATTTCAGAATTTAACTTCACTACAATTCCGTCTTCTGAAAATTCAGTTTGATCCCTGTTAAACAAAATCTTCATATGTTTTGGCTTTGACCAAGCATCAGCAATCTGACCATTAGACATTGGATTCGCCTTCAAGAAATCATGATTTTCTAAAACCTTTACAGGCCCTCAACATTTACCAAATTTTCATCAGCCTTCCGTTCATTTACCGACTGTAGAATCGTAACACCATTCCGATCCTTCTTCAAATCAAGAACTCCAAAAAAATTATTAACCCGCAGAATTAAATCATCCAAAACCACAGGTTCAAGAATAGACAAATCAGGATTCCTTTTTCCCTCAATAACCTTCATACAATCCAATTCCTCCATCGCAACATTCTTCCCCTTACCCTCCACGAACTTCAGACGGCTCGGAGGTTTTAAACCTTCTCTGATCACAATTTCATTAGAAGCCTTACCAGTAGCTCGTAAGGAGCCAGAAGACCGCAGGGCATTCTTGAATGCCGGTGAAGAAATTCCGACGAACCACTAGCACCAGCTCCACCAAATGCGAAAAGCCCGCGCAAAACAAAATTCGAAACTCCTACAGATTTTGTCTCTCTAGAATCTTAGACGTTCTCTCTCTAGAAAGAGAAATCAATTTTTAGCTGGCGGAGAAGTCCTTACAAAATCTTTCCACTAACCCAATGAGGAAGAGTACCATGAAAATTTTTCCACCATCCTGGTGAAGGAAAAGAACCTACAATCATTTTACTTCCTCCTAGAGTAGGCAGAGAACTTGAAATCCTTTTACTCTCTTCTAGAGCAGGCAAAGAACATGGATCTGAAGCTGATGATCATCTCCCTAGAGCTACCAAGGAATCAAAGATGAAGCTTGAAGAACACAATTAAATCCTTACATGGAGCAACCTTTATAATTCCCCTCATAAACTTCCCCTCACAAGATTCTCCCTCTCCCTAAAAGTCTCCTTCTCCTTCTCTAGGCTCCCTTAGGTTAGAAATTTAGCATGATATTTGTCAAAGGACAAATACATGAGCTTAAATAGAAGAGCTCCAAGAAATCCCTTATTTTTAACTTGGCGACAAAGATCATTCAGGATGATCATAATATCATCCTATAAGATTAGTTTAAAACACCCCAATCAGCCAATACAACTAGCCTTGCCCTGTACAATCTATTTAAGAATGTGTGGAAATCATCCTGCACAATTTTGCATTTATTTGGGATAGTTAGTTCAAAATATAGAATGACTCTTCTAATATAATATAGGATGATGGGTAGCAACCAATGGATCATTCCAAATTAATCTCAAGATGACCTGGATGGTTAGAGAAAAATTATGGTTTTTTATTTAAGATGATGGGTATCATCCCACAAATTATAATATATCATCCAGAATAATCTGAGTGGATCATCTTGTATAATTTGATTGATCAATTTTATCATAATTAGTCCTCTAATATCAGGATCAATTTAAGCATGATTGTCTTACATCATCCTAGATGATCTGAGTGGATTATCATATATGTTCTAATTGATCAATTTAATCATAATTAGTCTCCTAATCACCTGTTTGATTAAGGCATAATTTGTCTTGAATTTTCTAGGATGTTGTGAATCATCTAGGATGATATGAATCGTCTTGTACTATTAGAACAAAATTTGGCAATTAAAAATTAACTAAATTGTGATTGGCAATTAGTTTTGATCCTCTATACTGATCATCCTATACAAACTAGATCATCTAGTAAAACTAATTAGAAATCTCATTTTAATAAAGGGTGCCCTAATTAGGGTTTTGTGATAAGTTGATCATCCTGAGCAATATAAATTATCTTTGATGGTTAGTTCAAAAAATTAAATTTTTTCCTAACTTACTTACTTACTCCCTTGAGTGTGTGTGCATAAGGTTACTCAGCTTCAAGATCCATCCCAATACATTTGACTCAAGAAAAAGTAAAAAATGCATTTGGAATTGAAATTACAGACTAACGAAGTCCTAGTCTACCCAATCTTGTGTTGGCTTACAAGTGAGCTTGAGATCTTGAAATGTTAGCACGTAATAAGGAAAGCAAATATGTAATAAACTCAATCAATAGTAATTAGCAAGGTAAAAGAAACAATAATATTTTTTGTTATCAAAATCACAGTGCTTAGGTCAAGATTTGCAACCTTCTCCACTAAACCTAAGCCTCAAAACACTATTTTGTTTAAAAGAGAGAGGGTGGTAGTGGAAGAAAGCGAGTTTTGCTTAACAACTTTTAATTTAGCTATAATCCTTTTTTTTTAAGGAATGCCGAAGTAAATTTATTAAGAAAAAAAACTAATTACACCCAACCAATATCATCGTATTCATCCTTCAAAACTCTTAAAAATGAAAGGAATACTACACATAACAATATCATCCCAAAAAAAATCAAGATTTAAAGCAATGTTAGCACACAAATCAGCTAACTTATTACAACCTCTATCAACCCAATTAAACATAAGCAAATTCAAATCTTTCAAACCATAAGGTACTTTATTGCGGTCATCCATAACTTCATGAAGATTATAACATTTTTTAAGATGTTTGACAACATTTGCATTATCACCTTCAACTATAAGGTATTTGTACTCAAACATCCACTTTTGTAAGTACCAGTTGAGGGACTGAACAATAATTAAATCGAGTTGATTCACGTCCCAATGAATCCCATTGAAATTGAAAGCACATAAAAACCTCCCTTTATGATCTCTGAAGACTCCTACAATGGAAGCCTTATATGAAGATAACAAGCACACGTCCACATTCACTTTTATCCAATCAGGAGGTGGAGGATGCCAAGAATTTTTAAACAGTCTATTAGACTGATTAGCATCCCTGATTCCTGATGAGTAATTAATAAGAGCATAATTTGTTGAAATAGAAGACAATGTAATAGTATTAGAAGCAATCAACACGTTACTGTCTTCACCATCGCCATAAACTCCTTTGCCTCTAGATTTCCAAGATAAGAAAACTAACGTGCAACACATATTACCCAACACAATATGTTTAGAACCACATTGATTCAACCAAAAGTAGCATTCATCAAATCTGTCAAATACCGGGATAGCAAATCCTCATTTATTAAGAATTTGAATAATCAATTTTAATTTTGAACATCCCACCCCAACATGTTCATAGTCATTAGTCTTCAAGCAGCCTCTCTGACATAGATCACATTCAATAAGTCTTCTATGAAGAAGATAATTGAAAGTAGGAATTACCTTGTGGTAAATCCTCCACCAGAAGTTCTCAACCCATGAATTCAGTTTTAGTTTTTTAATCCAACTCCAATACATACTAGAAGAATCTTTACAGATCATAGCATTAGAAGCAAGGGAAGAAATGGTATTCCCAAACATTTGCTTTATCAATTCCACCTGATCACCTTGTTCAAAAGAATGAATACTAATTCTGTTAATTAGTTGAACCAATTATTCACCGAAATTTCTTCTCAGAATATCCATATTCTAATTACCATTTGTAATCAAATTTTCTACTAGCATATCATGTTCCAGCAAAACGGACACAAAGGTAGGCCACATCATGATACTTTTATCAAGAATTCAAATGTCTTTTAACACATTTACTGATCTTCCATCCACAATTGGCCATCTTGTAATTTTATCAAGAGCTTTGGCACCATCTGTTAGAATTTTCCAAGCTGCAGGCTTCTTTCTAACAGAATTTGAAGTGGCCAAACCATATTTAATGACAGAATTTGATGCAGCAAACAATCTTTATCATTTAAATAGTTCCAAGTCAACTTAGCTCTTACCGTACTAACAGCTTTTGAACAAGAATGAATATTTCTCCCACCTAATTCAATTGGTTTATGCATAACATCCTAATTGACATAATGAATACCTTCTTTACCATCTTGTTTATGCCAAATGAATGTCCTACACAACTTATCAAAATCAGCAAGAATGCTTTTAGGAATAAGAGCATGAGTCAATTGAAAGATAGGAAAAGACGATATAATAGATTTAATAAGAACTATCCTTCCTTGCAAAGATAGAAACTTGTTTCCCCAAATATTGATTTTCTCCAATGATTTATCCAATAAACCATGGAAATCAGCACAAACTAACCTTCTCAAGGTAATCTTCACCCCCAAATAAGTCATCTCCTTCACCATTTAAAGTCCCATAATCCAAGCAATGCTTCTCTTTTTCTTCTTCTTCAGTACTTTACCAAAGAGAATTATAGATTTATTGTAATTTATATGTTGTCCCGTCCACTCACAAAAATCCACCATTATTCTTTTAACCTCATTAACCATCTTAATACTAGCTTCAAAGAAAGTAATAATATCATCTGTATAAAGCAAATGAGAAATTCTAGGAATACTAGCATGTATTTTGATTCCCACCATGTCTCCTTTATTAATCAAAGTATTAGAAAGCAATTGAGAACATAAAATGAATAAAAATGGTGTGAGTGGACATCCCTGATGAAATCCACTCCTAGCCGTTATCCAATCAGAATAATTTCCATTGATCAAAACAGAGAATTTAGTATCCACCACACAATCCATGATTAACTTTGAGAATTTACAAGGAAAACAAAAGTACCTCAAGACTTGCTCCAATGCCGGCCAACCCATGCTATCGTAAGCTTGTTCCATATCAATCTTGAATGAAACTAACCCTTTTGAAGCTTTTGAAAACCTGAATCTGTAAAACATTTCACGAGCCATGAGAATATGTTGAGAAGTTGACCTTCCCTTCAAGAAAGCAACTTGATCATTGGAGATAAGATTATGAAACAATCTCTGCATTCTATTTAATAAAATTTTTGCAATCAGTTTATAAATTGTTTTGCATAAACTGATCGATCTGTAGTGTGACGGTATAGCCAAATTTTCAATTTTCAGAATAAACCTAAAACAGTCTCTTTCCATCCAGGGTCCATGGCACCCATAGAAAAAACATGTTGAACATCATTCCAAGTATCACACTTAATGATGGACCAATAGTTCTTCAAGAAGGAATAAGATATGCCATATTTTCTTGGAGATTTAAACCCCTTTAAACCTTTAACAGCTTTAGTAAGCTCTTCCATCGTGAGTTCTGTTTCCAAATTCTTACTATCCTCTATATCCAGGACAGATAAACTAGGTGGCCAACCTTCTAATTTGCATTCTCTCACCTGCCATTTATGACTGAAATAATAAACATAAATGTTTTCAATCAGCTTTTGATCTTCAACTTCAATTCCTTCTTCATTTTTTATTTTAGAAATCCAATTTCTGTTCCTTCTTCCATTAGCATAAGACTGAAAAAATCTAATATTTTTATCTCCATTCTTCTCCCAATTGATTTTTGTTCTCTATCTCCACCAGGTATTCAACCGTGCCAAAGTGCTATTAAGCTCATTCACCTTAGATCTTAAAAGCAAGATCTTATCATCAGATAGAAAACCAGCAGATGCTTTCTCCATTTGTAAATCAAATATTTCCTTCTTAAGACTTTCCTTCAATTCATTTAGATCTTTGAGTTTTGCTGTACTCCAAAAGTGTAAGGCTTTCAAGGATCTACTGAACTTGTTATTAAGAATTTCAGCAGAAGAACCACAACTTCTTTTGTTCCAAGCTTTGGGAACAATAGAGATAGACGCAGGATAAGATGACCAGTAATCTTCAAATTTAATAATTTTCTGAGTTATAGGAATTCTGCTCCCAATATTAAGCAAGATAGGACAATCATTAGATGCAATCCTAAGAAGATGTCGTACCACCATCAACTGGGAAGAGCTAATGGCTGCAGAACTCAAATAACATGTATCCAATCTCTCCAAAATGGGAGCTCCACCCACCTTCTTGTTGCACCAAGTAAATCTAGGACCCAGAAAACTGGCTTCATGATAATCATTCTTGATAAAAAATTCTTTCATATCCTTAGCACCTTGAGAAAATAGAAATCTCTTACCACCCTTCTTATCTTCTTTAGCCAATAAACAATTATAATCTCCACAAATAATTGAAGGAATATCCTTGGAAGAGTACAATTCAATATCCCTCCAAAGATCTCTCCTCCCAACCACCTCCTTGTGCCCATACACAGTAGAAATTCTCCAAATCCCCTTCTCCAAAATATTTAAGTCCCCAATAATACATTGGGAAGATGATTTACATAAAGAAAAGGAAGCAAGACTGGATTTCCAAACAACCAAAATACCACCAGATAATCCATTAGAAGTTGAATGAGAAAAATCCCAATATGTACCAATTAAAGAATTTATTTCATTTCTACTAACCAAAGTTAGTTTTGTTTCCAACAATCCAATAAATATCACCCCATACTCCTTCACAATTTCCTTCAAGTATAGGGAAGCTTTACTCTTTCTTGCTCCTCTACAATTCCTAAAAATTATAGAGGCCATTAATTAAGAATAGGGAAAGAGATCCCCGCCTTGTTTTTAACTTCTTCATCAAATTTTCTATTTCTAAGAGAAATCTTAATAGGGCCAAATCCCTTAAGCTGTTTAGAATACTTCTTTTAATAGAAGTTGATCTATCATCTTTCTCTTACAAATTATCTTTTAAAATTTCCCCACCACCTTCAAGATTGCTTTCCTTACCATTAGGAATTAACTCAAAAACTTCAGCATCACTATCCACAATGCTGTGAACTTCAACAACATTATTAGAAACAATGTCACATATTTTCCTTTCATCAGCATAATCCTGAATAATTTCACCATCTTCCCCAGGATCACATAAAGAATCAAATTTATTGGATTGAGAAACCATACCAATGCCATCTGAATACTTCCTCAAGCAATCTGAAGAATCCCGAACAAGACTTTCCACATTTTCCATCTCCTCCACATATGATTTATCATTTGTTGTTTTCTCCTCAATTGCAGCAGCAGCTTCCACTTTCTTTTTAGGTCTTTTCATAACCCAAGCTGGGAATCTTCTTCTGTTAAACGATTTTTTCTTCCCATAATTTACATGGACCCAAGGTCCATATATATCTTCACGATTATCCCAATCAGCAGCCTTCCTATGAGTAATATTTGTTGTTTCCTTCAAACTAGAAGGCTTGTCCAGACCAATACAATCTTGCTGTACACTTTTAATTACCACCGCATCAATTTTTTTAACAGGACAACCTTTCTTAACATGCCCAATTCTTCCACAAGAGAAATAAAATGAAGAAATCTTTTCATATTCAATATTTTGAAAAAAATTTCCATAACTCCCCTCCTCCCAAACACCACCAGGTAGTCGGTCTTCCAGTTTCACACGAACACAAATTCTCACAAAGTCCCTTCTACCCCATTGAAACATAATTCCATCGATCAAATAAGGAGTGCCACCAGTGAAGTGATCCTACAAACATTCACCTAATCCCAACAATGAAGAGGTAAATTTGGTAATCTTATCCAAATTGGGGCAGTTAGCCCTTTTAATGAAGAAGGAGAAAAAGTAGAAGACCATTTATCCATACCTATGATATGCCCATTAACATACCAAGGCCCATTATTCATAACTCATTCAACAGCTATAACATCTTCAAAAGCACATAAACTCCACCCCATACCGAGCATTATAAGGTGAAATTTACCAAACTGAGCCCATTGCCTTCTCAGCTCATTACTAACCACATAAAGAGGAACATTCTCTACAAAACCTTTGACAACTAGAGCATTATGTAGTCTTTTTATATTCTCTGATTCCTTCTCTACATTTAGTTTAACAGTGGTACCATCTTACGATAAAGGCATGCCATAATCTAAATTACTGACACGAATATTGTCTTTCTTCTTCCAAGCATTATTAAAAGTATTACAAGAAGGAGGCTTTGGTAACACCATAGAATTTACTAACAAGTTTTCAAAATTTATTTCTCCAACATCACAATGATGAACAGAGATCAAATCCTCCTTCGCATTCTTCAACAAAATACCTTCTTCATTGGATTTTTCATCCAGAACTAGAACTTCTTCGTGATTATTAGGCTCCACATCTACATTCACAATTTTATTCTCATTAGCCAACTTGCCCGTCTTGATTTTAATTTCAACATTCCCCTCAGCTAGAATATTCAAACTTCCTTTTTTCACACCATACATTTCTTGATTCTTCAAATTCAGATTCTTAATGAAACACTTAAAAACATGTTTTTGAATTCTAATTCTATTCTCCACCAAGACTTCCTTACCTTTATCTATAACAATATCAGAATGTTCAGAGGAAGAAATCCTCCTTCACTAATCACCAGAGCGCCTCCATTCCTCATTTTCATCAATGTCTCTTCAGAATCACCAAAAGATGGAAAAGACCTACTAGGATTCAACCCACCTCTAGAAGCTATAATCTATTTGTGGAGCCTTTTATAAATTTGGAGAGGACTTCACTAGGAGTCCAAGAATTCAAAATTTTATCCACAGGTTGGTGAGATATCTCATTTTTTCGGTTAAATTTCAATTTAAAACTACTTAATATTTTAATTGCACGGAGCCTCCAAACTCCAAGCAATGAAAATATGTAATATCATGAGCTTATGTTTCAAACTTCATCATATTTAAATGAGTATTTAAAAACTTATGAGTAACCAAAGTTAATTTCAATTAATTTTGAACTAAAAATTACTTTCAATTTGAGCCATCCGATCATTTGATCAGATGGCTCAGATACATGTCGGCCTTAGGATTTGAATGTGGGTCCTCAACTAGAACGATGTAGGTGATGCAACTCCATCCCATCCCTCCATGTGTCATGTCTTGGATCGGATGGCAAAAAAGTAGCACTAATAAGATTAAGTTGAAACAACACTTATAATTTCGATGGACCTCTTATCCCTAACACATGTCAGCACCTAAGATGGTCGTACTGCTATTTTAAACTTAAAATATAATTAAAATTTTAATTTAATGCTAAAAAACTTCTAAAATTTATAATAAATCTAATTTTTCACCTAATTGAGTGATTTTAGTGGCATTTGAAAGGTATTAAAGCCTAATATTTATAAAAATTAATTTTAAAGTATTTTGATCACTGAATTATGAGTTATTCATAATAATTTGAAATCAATATTTTATACTTTTCTCACAATCCAGTGGTCAAATTGGACACAACTTTTTGGTGAAATAGTTTTTAGCATCTTAGGCATCCCCTGCATTTTTCTTTGGTCTAGAAGCTTAATGAAATTTTGTGGGGTGAATTTATAAGATAATGAGTTCATTTTGGACCTAAAACTTTAAAAATTCATTACTCTTAAAATTCATAGACTAAGGCTGTGGGTTTATTATGGTGTGCTTGTATTTATGTTAGGGTTAGATGACCAAAGTTTTAAACCTGTTGGAAAACTAGTGACACCTAGAAAAAATAATTAAAAATGATGTATAGACAACTTAGAAAATTTCTAGAAAATTCTTTACACATTAAATAGACGTGAAATTTTACAACATTAATTTTAGTAACCTTTTATACCTTATGTTCAAATTTCATTGAATTTGGAGCCCATTAGATCATAAAATTAGCTAAGTCAAAATTCAACCTTTTGAAGCACTCTAAAATTTTGAGCAATTTTGGGATGGGTAACTACAAAGAAATTATATCAATAGGGAAAAATCTTGAGGCCCTTTGGCTAAAACAAACAATACCTCAATAGTTAAGAGATTTTGTTGTTATAAATAGTCTCAGAGCATTACACCAATTAGAAGTTGGGAACTAAGTACTTAACAAAACAAAGTGAGATGTCATCGAGTCACCTCTTGAACTCTGTATAGGATAAAGTTCTACAAAATTGGAGCCATCACTTCAACTTGTAGGGGCCACTTCTAAAATCATATATGTACGTTAGATGATTCTAGGATAAGGATGCTAACTAGAATGTTAGTTACTTAAATGGTGTAGTTTTTGAAACCCCTAAGTAAAAAAAAAAAATTAAACTCTTAAACATCAAGGAGCCTTTTGGTGTAATGTTTGAAATTTCATTCAACAAACTCCCTAGTTAAGTGCGCTCTTCCGAAAGTAATTATGGGATGTGTAACCTACTTAGAAATTACACCAAAATGGTAAAATTGTGAGGCCTTTTGGCAAAAATGGACAATATTTTGAAACTTAAGTGTTTAGGATATTATACTAAGTGTTCTAAGGAGGTCTAGCTCCTTGAGCTCAGTGTAACAACCCCACGAATAAATTCAATGAAGTATAAAACTTTTAAATTAATTGATTATTAATTACTTAACCAAAATTAAACCTTTAATTCAATTACATCAACCTAGTTTTTAGGATGGACTGCATTGTGCTGTAGAGCTACATATCCTAATAAGGCCTGGTTCCTTGAGCCAAGTGTGACAACGCCATGAACCAGTTGATTGCCAAAATAATTAGCTTCATCCAAGTAACTTAATCTTTAAAAATTAGATAACTAATTTAACACTCCATCGATGAAGTTTTTAGGATGAACTACCTTGAGTTGCGGGGGTCAGAGTCCTAATGAGACCTGGTTCCTTGGGCCCAATGTGACAATGACACCAATGGATTTAATGGATTATAAAATCATAAGATCAATTAATTGTTAATTCTTTAAGTAAAAATAAATCTTTAATTCAACTATATGAATCTAATTTTTAGGATAGACTACCTTCAGTTGTGAAGCTACATATCCTAAGGAGGCCATATTCCTTGAGCCCACTATGAAAATGCCAAAACCTGATTGATGACGAACATAATTAACTTAATCTCTAAAATAAAAAAACCCATCAATTAATTTAAAACTCACAAATTCTGGATGTCTCGTGCCTATGAGGCTATTAACTTAGTTCTAAGAAAGGTGAAATAAATTTCACGGCCCCAGTAAAAATAAAGGTCATTCAACATTTAAAATAACCTTTAACCATTATAAATAATTAACACATAAGACAACTTTATTGTCTACCTAGAATAAGACATATCTAATAAACATAGTATGGTTCACACACTTTAGATGATTTGTTAATCAAACCACTTCTAGTTTTACGTTAGGCTAGTTTTTTCCTTTATTGTTATTTATGTGTTAAGATTTTTTTATGATTTTCACTACATGCTGGTTGCTATAATTTATTGAAGTTATATTTATTAATGTGTTAATTTTATTATGATATATAAGAATTAATGTGATGGGCATTAGATTACTCCTAAGTTAGGAATGATCTAGATACTTATAGAATTTGTTACAGGTAGCCAAGCTCATGCAAAGCAAAAAAAAATCATGAGGGAAAAATAAATTTAATTGAAAATTTTTTAGAGGTGATAAATTTCTATGCCCACTTAAAATTTAGAAAGCATAGCAAAGCATTTTTATGCTATAATTTAAGATATTTAATTATATAACTGCTTGAGATGATGTTAGTGATTTTGATTATAATTGCTTATGATAACCATGTAGGTTATTTAAAGACTAGAATTTTTTAGTTGTAATTTAATTTAATTGAGTTATGAAAGTTAAATTTTATGATGGGATATTAATCATCCAACTTGAAGTCTAAAGAGAAGGGAAACATCCCTCATGGGAGAAATCCATTCATTTAGAGATCCAAGTTAGGATGATTTAAAAATGCAAAGAGAAAAGAAACACATCTTTGGGGAGTTCTTTTCCATTTCGATACATGGTGCTGATGAATACAAAGAGCTCATAAAAGGGAGAAAGATGGAGTAAAGACACCAAGAAGATCCCATTCTTAATATCACTTGCTTTATTTTTAGGACTAGAATCTGTGTCATTATTAGTGGTACTTGACCACTTTTAATTTCTGTAGACCCTAGGTTGTAATTAAGTGGCAGTTGCCACATGTACTTTTCTTACACTTATTTGATTTAATTGATGTGTTTAAATTTGCACAATAGGAATTTTGTAATTTTTTTTATGTCTCTTACTTTTGTATGTCATTTTGATTTTGCTTGGAAGCATTTAGTCTTTAATGACTAAATCACTCTTTACTCATAATTAAATGAAATTTTTAGGTTAACATAGAATGATAATCACTTTTAAGAAGTAAGTCTGGGCTCATCGAGGATCCCATACACACATATTAAAAGTTTTTCTTCCTTATTACCCGCTCCCCACTTGTAGGTTGTGTTATACCACCTAACCTATTAGTGTGCAATTCTATCTAGGGGATGTTATGTAATCTCTATGAGAAAATTTATATTCTAAGTATTTTTAAAACTACTTCATATTATTTATGTATTCAAGGTCAATTAATATGCATTGCATTAGAAACCAATTTAAAAGTTAAAATTTTAATTGCATTCAAAGAATAATCACTTTGCATAAGTGTCACTTAGGACATTCTCTAGATGTTCACCTCAATTCCTCAAAATTTTAAAAAATAACATGCCTATCTTTTATAAAAGACAAGACACACAGTTTTGAAGCATTAGGTGGCTCCATAATCTAGGCTGGGATAAGCTCATATCTGCATTGGATTAAGTATACTTGGGCCATTATTATTTTGTACCATAATTAGACTTAGGATTCAAGGAAGACTCAAAATCACAAGACCCCACCTTTAGAAATATAATCCCAATATCCTAATAAATTAACAAATCAAATTGAAATACCTTCTAATCCAAAATTTAAAGCCTAACACATAGGGTAGACTGAGCCATTTCTGAATTATATCAAAATCCCCCCTACTCTGCCTCGATTGACCTCCAAAAGTAAATGTTCGAATTTAATCCAATTCCTTTTCAAACTCTGACTTCAAACTTTTGATATTATTCTATAAAATCTAAAAAATAGAATTTATATTATTATTTTAATTGAGAGAATTCATATAAAACTCAACTTTCCTATGATGTAATTAACTATGAGGGCTTGCACTCATAGGAGATTTAAGACCTCAGATCAATTTTAAAAATCAATTAATTCTCTTTAGAAAAATAAAAATTAAAGACGATCATTATCATCTTATTCGGGCGATCAATAATAAATAATATTTTCTTTCCATGGGAAGGAATGTTATTTATTATCATGAATAATCTTAATAGTAAAATTCTTAATATAATTTAAGTTAAAAAATAATAAAATAGAAAAAAGAAATTTTGCATTAAATTAAAAATTGAAAAGTATAACTCTACTCATAACTTGATATAGCCATGTATTGGGATTTATATAAGTCAAAATGGTAGAGAAGAAGGGCCAATATATATCCAGTTGTTGGAGAGGAATATCAGAGAATGGGAGTGATGCAAGCTACAGACACCTGCTCTGGACAACAGAGTTGGTTTTTGTAATTTTTAGAAATGGTAAATAGGGATGGTGGAGATGGTATGGAAAGTGACGTTTCATCATTTGTGGTCCTACTTGTAGCACAATTATTATTATCCTCTCTCGAATCAATTGTTCAGTAAAGAAGAGTTAATTTGTCTCTATATAGATGGATTTTTATTAGGAAGGCCTTCTGTAAAAATGTTGTTTATTTGATCCTCTTTGGCTATGTGGTGAATGATGATTATACTAGATTTTATATATTAATGAATATAATGAAGGTCAATGTCAATGTGTTTAGTTCTTGCTCAGATTACATAATTGTTTGCAAGAGAAATTGCTGAAATATTGTCACAATATAAGGATGTTGGTCTAGTAATAGAAATGTGAAGCTCATTTAGTAATCTTCTAAGCCAAACAATTTTTGTTGTTGTTAAAGTTAACACTCTATATTTAGATTCTATAGAGGAATGAACTACCATTGATTACTTTTTTACACACAAAAAATACACAAAATACAATTATTGATTTCTTATTTAGTTTGTCTCCAGCCTAGTCGACATCCATATATGCAGAAAGTTGAATTTGTCCACTAGTGATTGGTAAACTCAAGTGAAGTTTGCTCTTGAGGTAGCAAAGTATACTTTAATCATACAAAAATGAAGAGTTTGGGAGTTGTGCATATGCTGACAAATATGATTAATGGAAAATGAGAGGTTTGGATTTGTCATAGTAAGATTATGTAGTGATCCCGACAAACTGCGATAAATTTAAGGAACATCAAATGGTAGTAAGGTAGTGGGAGAATTATCTTATTTTCTTGTAATAAGATTTTTGTTTTGTTTTGCACATAGTTATGTCTTCTTTGTCAATAATAGTCGTATCATAGTATAATTGATGAAAAAAATTTCAAATTTTGAATGTTAAACATGCAAACTAAGAAATGTATGTCAGTTGTCCATATTTTTTAATGAAAATGGCTTTTGAAGATCCTTTAAGAGTTGAGAAATGATATTAGAGTCTATTTCCAAGAGCAAAATATCAACTACATGAAGTATTGGCAGAGTGAAGAAGATTAAAAATAGAGAGTGGTTTAAGATGCCTAGATTGAAATATGATATTCATAGGATGAGTTTTGTTGTAGTTTGATGTGGAGAGGATGAGGAAGAAGAAGTAACATGTATAGGGCTAGTTGTAGAGGGTGTTCAATAAGTTGAGTGAGATGAATTTGAGAGATGTCTCTGAAATTATTAGTTGTTTGGTGAGATGTGAGATGAAAGGGTTGAAGAAATAGATGGTGGGATGATCGACACAAGAGTTAGAGGAGGGAATGAGAAGGACTTGAGTTGGAGTTTGAAACATTATTGGTGGGAGATATTATTTGAAATGGAAAAATAGATTCTTGGAACATTACAGGAATTGAAGTACAAACCTTACCTATAAGTAAATTTAAACATAGGTATCCTTTGGATGCATTTGCATAACCTATAAATACATATTGTGTAGCTTTGGGTACAAATATGTGATGCTTATGAGGTGGAGGTAAAGGGTAACATTGGCAACCAAATACTTTAAGCAACTTATCGTTTGATACCATTTTGTATAGCAATTCATAGGGTGAGAGGTTAGGTGTCATAGGTGATGGAAGTCTATTTATCAAAAAGACTGCTGTGAGAGAGTTGCATGCAACCGAATCATTTCATTGGCTACATGGTTCACATATAACTAGTTGCAAGG
Organism: Dendrobium nobile; assembly: GCA_022539455.1. Taxonomy (NCBI): domain Eukaryota; kingdom Viridiplantae; phylum Streptophyta; class Magnoliopsida; order Asparagales; family Orchidaceae; genus Dendrobium; species Dendrobium nobile. Next base: position 47,957,687 of record CM039729.1, read on the forward strand.
AAGTGCTTGGAATTTGTTCATTCAAGGATAGAGTGAACCTATAAGAGCTAACTCAAATAGATTTCAATATTCTACAAAAATATTAAGCAAATATTTCTCTATGGAGCTTCGTGCATTGGTGTATTTAGCAATCAATTTTGTTGTACCAGAAGATAAATAATTTTGTCATATTCCTGCACAGAGTATCAATGATCTGAGGAATATGTCATATTTCAAGGACTATATGGGCCATTAACGGAACTCATGTTGACGTCCACATTTCTATTGAATATCAAATTCCTTAGAAAAGGCGCAACAATCACCTGCCCAAAATGTCATAGTAGTACACGATTTTAATTTGTGCTTCATATTTGCTACAACAGAATGAGAGGGTTCAACTCATGATGATCATATCAATTATTATTGTAATTTTAAATATGAAATTAATGATCCCATTATATAGAATAATATAATCAAACACTCAATCAATTTTTATTTTGACCCTCCAGGGTCATATTTGATTCTTCCTTAAGTTTGACTACGATAATTAGGATGAATTCAAAATTTTGTAATTTGAACCCATTAGGGAATGATATATTTGCCTCTCGAGATGATATATTATTCATAATGACGTATTCAATTTTAAATCTAAAATCCTAGAAATTTAATTCTTCTAAAGAAAATTAAATTTTCAAAATAACACTTTCAATCAAACAAAAAAATAGCGACTCCGCTAAAGAATAATATCTCTCCATCTTTAACAATGGTAAATTCTTTTTTGCATCTGTAATTTTGACTACCCTCTTTTTGTTGGTCCTTCTACCCATTTCTCCCTTGGGTGAGTGTGGCCAACATATATTAAGATATGTAAAAAGAGAGATGTGTGTAGGAAACCTCCATCAAATCAAGGTTTGACAATTTGCCTCCAAATTAATTGGTATAGCAAAAGAGTCACGCCAAACCTATCAAAAATCCTCTTATAAAATTTAGAAACCTGCATGCTCAAATGTATCAATAACATGCTAAGTTTCATAACTTATAGTAGATCCTTTAATCTTAAAATCAAACTTTCAAATTCCTTAATGAAATTAAATCTCTTTTAAATTCTAATCAATCTATATGTTTAATCACTATTTATTTGATTATAATCCTTATAATTCAATATATGTGATTGAATATAGATCTCCTTTTCAAATTAAATTCAAGAGATTGATCTTTCAGCAAATATGATCTTTGACATTTCATTCTCGAATCGCTTATCTGGATGAAATAGTCAAGTCAATTTCTTAGAATCTATCCTTTATATGTGTAAACCTTTACGCTGAATGCATATTCAATATATTGAGTTTCAAAAATAAGTGGAGGCTGTAGGATCTTTGAATTTTCAAAATCTATCTAAAACCTTTCATAATATAGTCATCATTGCCATATGTTTTCCTACAGTACCCCTTGTAGTTTAGCATATGCAATATGAATTCAACTTCTTTTAAATTCATAATTAAGATTTAATTCTTCTAACTAATCCATGCTCTGATATTTTATCCCCAAGTCAATCGGAAGGGTAAAAGAGTCGAGTAAAAACTCGTTGATCTTCCTTTAAAATTTATAAACCTTTACTTTGAATGTGAATTCAATATATTGAGTTTCAAAAATAAAGGGAGATGCTGTCGGATTTTCAAATTTTAAAATCTACTTCCAAAATCATTCAACTCCAGTTGTCATTGTCATATATTTTTCTACAACACATTTTGTAGATTAACATAGACAATGCAAATTCAATCCTTTCCAAAATCAACTTCAAATTTCAATTCTTCTCAAATTCAAGCTCCATCATTTTACCCTCTAGTCAATCAGCAAGGTGAAAGAATCGAGCAGAGATTCTTTGATCTTCCTACTAAATTTGTAAACCTTTATGTTGAGTGCACACTCAACATGTTGAGTTTCGAAATTCATGGATGATCTTTCAAAACTTTCAAAAATTCAAAACACTTGCCAAATCAACTTCAATTATCATTGCTATGTATTTCCAACAACATCCTCTTGTAAGCTAACACAAGCAATGTAACTTTAAATCTGAACTTAGACTTTGACATTTCATCTCCAAATCAATCAATGGGTTAAAAGAGTCGAGCCAAAATATCTTGATTTTCCTTTCATAATTTATAAATCATCATCTTGAATGCAAATTTAACATGTGAAGTTTTGAGACCCAAGGAAAACCTCTTTCAAATTTCAAAAAATTCAAACTCCTTATCAAACTCTATTCAAATCAAGTCTAGATTAATGTTTATATATATTTTCTACAACATTTTCTTGTAATAAAACATATAGAGGGGAAATTCAAGCTTTCTTTAAATCAAAATCAATCTTTATATTTTATCATTACACATAGGATTATAGTTCTTATAATTCGATAAATGTGATAAAACATAAAAAACTTCTTTTCAATTTTAAATTCAAATCCTCTTTTATAAATATTAGAAAAAAATCAAACATTTGCAATAGCCGAAAAGCCACTTTTCTCTATTGACCAAAACCACAATGTCAAAGAGATGATTCATACAAGTGCAATACAATTTGGAATATAGTTTAAGTCCCTGAATCTAACTAAAAATGAAAATATAATCTTCAACCTAGTTGTTGAAAGGGATAATGATGCTCCTGTAGTCGAGTTAGCAGTAGGGGCAGGGACTCACGTTCCTCCCATTCTTGAAATGGTGGCAGTTGTACCTTCTACTAAGGAAGACAAGGAACAAAAACCTACAGATGGATCTGAAGTGAAACTAATTTTTGAGAAAGTATCTTCTAGCATCGAAGCACTCTTTGGCAGTAAGAGTACCAAAAAAAAAACTACTTTAGGGTGAGGAAGAAGATCACAAAGTCAAGGAAGATGACTGAGAAGAAGGACTTAACTATAGTTAAACCTAAGGCGGTCGAGGAGCTGTCGATTCTTGCCTCTTCTCCACTCTTAAACGTGAGTCATTTTTTACCCTCTTGCATCTACTACAAGGGAGGAGAGAGTCACCAGGATAGCTAGTACTTTGCCATGCCTGGTAGATTACAGTGTTAAGAGGACTCCTAAGGAGAAACAAACTCTGAAAGCTAGGATATTGAGAAACATCATCCATACTTGGTTTTCCCAAGAAGGCAAGACTAAGGAATATTACATGAGACACCTGAAGGGGGTGAACTCACATAAGCTTGAAAAAGAAGTTCTTAATAAAGAAAAGTTTGAAGCCAGAAATCTGACTCTTTAGCTAGTGAGGAGGAAAATAAAGTTTGTTAAGTAGCCTACCAAGTTACTTTTAGTGGATGGATATCACTGGGTACCTCGCCTCCCATCTATAAAGACAGAGGAAATAGTCATTAAAGAATCTAGCAGGGGTTACCCTCAAAATGGTATACCACCATTTTCCCCCATCAAGACTATCAAAGCTATCCCTTATGAAAGCTAGGTCTAAGGCGAAGTTGAAGATTTGAGACTTTTGGATGTTACGGGCAAGAGGCCCATGATACCAAGTGAGTCTTATGTACCGAAGAAGTTAATCTGATTTATGAGAATTCATATCAAAGATAGTCAAGTTCAATTTCCAATTGATATCCCCAAACATTATTTTTAAAAGGAGTTTCTTATCGATCTAGATCAAGAGTCTATCAAATCAATCTAATGTAAAAATTCTAATCTTTCTTTATCCATTGAAGATGGTTTGGATATAACACTATCCTATGTATTTAAAAGTCGATTAACAAATCCATTCATCTTTTTCAGTAGTTATCGATGAGAGCTGATGGCCCGATCTAGGAGGTTGACCTGGAGGCATTATAGGAGGATGTTGGGATAGTTTTCTCTCCTGTAGTTTTAGGAACTTCTGTAATCAATAAAAATGAAAAAAGTGACATTTTTATGGAGAGGAAATCTTATGATGAGAGATGTGTACAAGTGGTGAATGGTGGCTCAAAACCACTATCCCCATTGACGTCATATGACTTTTATTTTACCCCATCAAAGGAAAAGGGTCAAAAATCAAATAAAATGAATGGTCCTTCTGCACTAATTTTGATGATTAATATTGAGAATGTAATTTTAAATGACTCTTCTGTTGAAAATAATCAAGAATTGGCTGAGATAAGTCAAGAAGTTCAAACACTCTGCTCTCCAGATTTGACCTTTCAAATGAGAAATAAATTTGATGTCTTATGAGATGGTGATATCCTAAAAATTAACATTTAAGGGAGCCCTATCTTGGTTGACTCTTCGAATTCAAACTCCCATTCAGAAAAAAATAATAAGTAGCCTAAGGAGAGCGTAGATCCCACCCCCCCCCCCCCCCCCCCCCCCCCCCCGTATTTCATCCTTTCGATGAGAATGTGCAAGTACAATTACATGGTGGAAAGGTCTTACCCCCTATGCTTCCTCCCCAAGAAAAAGAAAATATGTTACTTCCACTAATCCAATTCAAGTCCCTACTCAATAATTGAATTCTCTTTTAAATCCACTGGGTCCTGATGTCAATGTTCTAATTGTTGATTAAAATGTCTTTTCTAATCTTAGGAGGTTTTTTTTGAGGGAGTTGCTACTTATCTTTGCATGTTTTACATTCTCACAACTTGTATATTTTTTATGATTCCAAATATTATTATTTTGATTATAATTTTCTCCTAACACATTTTTGAAGAATTGTTTTTGCTCTTATGTGCACTAATATTTTGGAAACATTATACTCCAGATTGTTCAAGACTTCAAATCAAGATTAGCTTAGAATATTTTGTAAATTGAAGTCTATATTTTTCATTTTAATGAGTCTGAGAGAATGAGATTGTAATTGAATAACTTAGCACACACACCAGGGGAGAGCTTTAAAATTCACAATTTTTAAAATTGATCGTACAATATGAACTACATTTGAACAGGATGATATGGTCATTTATACTCCCGAATGAGCAATGGAATGAATAGAGAGGGAATTTTTTTTTTTTAAGTATAGTTTGTACATACGATATTTATCGTTCATCCTAGGACAATGCTCTCAAGATGCGTTCGTTTAGATGAATAAAAGTTGATTTTGATGGTAACCCAACCTATTTTTATGGATATTTCATAAAATATATTAATATGGGAAGTACAAGTCATTAGTCAACTTTGTAGATTATTGAAAATAAATATTATGGTCAATTCCTATATTATTGAATAATATGATTGTTGCAAATCTATTTTTTCATGGCTTATGTTTTGATGATTGACAAACACTGTTTCTCTTGGACTACTTGTTGCTTCTAACTTTTCAGGAATCGAAGATCGGACGATCAAGAGGAAGCCAAGTCCAGGATCACGTAGGTTTAGGGTTGAGTCAGTCTGTAATTTTATTTTTCACCTTTTGAGTCTACTTGTAATAAATCAAAAAGACTGATGCTAAGTAACCCTTCACACACACACTTGAGAGGCTTAGAAATTCTGTTTTTGCCCACATCGGCCCGGCCGATATTTATATCGTCCGAGACGATCAGCTTAAAATAGAAAGTCTAATTAAGGATTCTTAATTAAGGCAGCCGACATTAACATATCGGCCTGGACGATACGTGTATCGGCCAGGACGATAAGCTCAAAATAGAAAGAGATAGTCGCCTTAGACAGTTTAGGCATACTGAATTTTAAATTATCGTCCAGGACGATTCCAGGATCGGCCAGGACGAAATTATCAAATTATGCCTTAATTGATCAGGAAATCAAGGGAGTAATTAAGGATGATTGATACGATCATATCGTCCAGGACGATCGTGAGATCGGCCTGGACGATCAAGCCAAATTTAAATCGGCCAGGACTGTTCCCAGGGCTGTGCTCAGGACGATTTACCTCTTATTTGAACTAATCGGCTAGGAAGATCGTGAGATCGGCCTGGATGATCAAGCCAAATTTCAATCATTCAGGACTGTTCCCAGGGCTGTGCTCTGGCCGATCTTCCTTGATTTGTACTAATCGGCCAGGCCGATGTCCATATCGGCCTGGACGATAAAGTCGGCTACTTGCAATTAATGAGCTCCTCTTGAGCTCTTCTATTTAAAGAGCTCTTCTTCAACGTTTTTGAGAGACCTTTGGCCGCTGCCTTGACCTGAGAAGACCTTGAGGAGAGAAAGAGAGAGAGAGGGAGAGAGAGAGGATCTTGTGAGGGGGAGCTTGTGAGGGGATTCACAAGGGTTGCTCAAGGATCGCTCTGCTTGTCTTTCGTCTGGAGTTTCTCGTCCGTGGAAGGGTCGGTAGAGGTAAGGAGTTTTGCCTTTGGTTGGGGTTCTCTGCCAGCTTCAGGAGGAAGCAAAAAGGAGGTAGGTTCTCTGCCTTGCCGGGGTGGCAAAAAGAAGTTTCTTGTGAGGGCTTCTCCGCCTAGCTGTGGAGGCTAAAGGAGAGTCACGTTTTGTAGTGCAATACTTGGAGGGTGCCTCCAAGGAGTGGACGTAGGTCGAGTCGACCGAACCACTATAAATCTTGTGTTCTTATTTTTGCTTCCGTACTTTTAAATTCCGCATTTGGTTTGGTGGTGTGATTTGGTTTGTGAATTTATTTCTTTGTCTAAGAATTTTTAAAATACCAATTCACCCCCCCCTCTTAGTTAGCTTGGGACTAAGTTCATAGGGCTTAACATCCCGAACGAACTTTCAAGTGGTATCAGAGCGGGATTCGAAAAATTAAGTTTGAAAACTTTTTGAATTTGATCCATGGATAACATAGGAAATAGAAACACTACTGAAGGTTATTCGATTACACGACCTCCTCTATTTGACAACTTACCTTTTGATTTTTGGAAAACCCGCATGTCAACGTTTTTACAATCTACTGATTATCGCATGTGGATGCTTATTCAAGAAGGTTATTCTCCACCTTCTCGTGAAATTAATGGTATTAAAACTGAAGTTGCTTTTACTGAATGGACTTTCGATGAACGTGATTTGGCTCAGTTAAATGCAAAATGTTTGAACTGTTTTTTCTGTGCTTTGAAATCTGAAGATTACATGCGTGTTTCAACTTACAAAATTGGTAAAGAGATTTGGGATAAATTATGCATCACCTATGAAGGTACTAATGAAGTTAAGCAAACCCGTTTGAACTTTCTCTTGCATGACTACGAACTTTTTCGTATGAAACCTCATGAATCAATTTCTGACATGTACACTAGGTTTACTCAGATTGTTACTTCATTGCATGCACTAGGAAAAGAGCTTTCGAATTATGAAAAAGTTAACAAGATTTTGAGATGCTTGCCTTCATCATATGATGCAAAAATAACTGCAATCACTGAATCAAAAGATTTGAATACTTATTCCATTGATAACTTACTTGGCTCACTCATTGCTTACGAACAAGGTGTGAATCAAAGAAATCTTGATGCAGGTGAGAAGAAAAAGGAGAAAACAATTGCACTGAAGGCGCACAAATCGGATTCTGAATCTTCCGGGTCTGAGAGCGATGAAGTTGCCTTCATCACAAGGCAATTCAAAAGCTTTCTAAGGAAGAAACATAGGCATCATCAAAATTGGAGGAAAGGTAAGGATCACAAATATGTTAAAGGATCTTCTGATATTGTTTGCTTTGAATGCAGGAAACCTGGACATGTGAGAGCCGATTGCCCTACACTTCAAGATCAATCAAGCAAAGAAAAGGAAAAAAGGTGAGGAGAAAGCCAAGTCAAGAAAGGACAAGAAGAAGAAAATCCAAAGAGGATTTTGGGCAGAATCTGGTACTGATTCCTCTGAGACTGAACCATAGGAAGAGACTACGAATTTGTGTTTCATGGGAGAAAATCAAAGTGATGAAGAAGAGGTATGTAAACCAACCTATGATGAATTGTTTGAAATTTGTGAAAAAATTCATGCATCATACAAAAAACTTAAGAAAACTCATGCTAGCCTAAAATTAGAACATTTGAATCTACAAAAAGAGCATGAAGTGTTTCTCAAAGACCACGCAACGATTGATTCAAATCACATGGCTCTTCTTGATGAATTTGATGAGTTAAACAAAAAACATTTGGATTTAATTGATGAACATAATGCATTAAAAGTTTCACACACCTCACTTAGTTTTGATCTTAAGAAATCTAAAGATCTTGAGAAAAATTTGAGGATTGAGATTGATGTCTTAAAGAGAACAAATTTGAGGATTCAAAATGATCGGATGACTTCCACTATTGATCTTAAGCCAAAACCTAGGAAGAGGCATTATAACTCAAATCATCTAAGAAATCCCTTTCCTGGAATTAGATGTTTCTCATGTGGCATGCTAGGACACATCTCACACACTTGCACCGTTCATCGTAGTACTCATTGGGTGTGGAGACCTAAAATGCATGATTCACAGCATACCTTACCTGCATTACATTCTACTTTTTCTAAGAAGGATCCCAAACCTGTTTGGGTTCCTAAATCTGACTGTTGTTGAGTTTTGCAGGTGTGCTCTCACCAAAGTCCTCGTGGGAGCATAGGATAACTAGACATAAGGAGGCTTGCAGCTCAAAAATTGCTTAAACTCGCTGCTTTATCACTTGCTTGAAACATTAGTTTTGTGTGTCTTTTTTTTACTTTTTTTCTAGTTTGTATGCTCACTTTGTATTGATTTTAGTTTGCTTTATTTTTCATTTGTTTTGTTTTGTTTTGTTTTGTTTACTCGCTGCTCTTTAAATTCGGCCTTCCATATGATTAATCCTTTCAAGCTTTTAGATTTTGGAGTTTTTGGAGACAGTGATTTAGCTTTTCAAAATTGGTTAAAGGGAGTTTTCTGTTGATGTTTTCCCTCCTTCAGACTATTTTTAGTGGTATGATTTTTCTTCTCTAAAACAAAAGTCTAAACTCAGTTTAACTAATGGCTTGTTAATTAAGATCTTTTTCTTATCTTGCTACATTAATTTATCTTATGTATAATAGCCAAAGTTTTTAGTTATCATTCAAGCTTTTGAAATCTTGCCATTGCATTTATCACATGTTTTTGATTTAGTGTTGTGTATTGTTCTTCCCTATGTTAGAGAGAGAGCCCCTATTCTCTAATATTTGGAGGATATACTCACAACTAAGTTTTTTTTTAAGGGTATATTAAAGAATTTCTAGCTTGCAAAAGTTAAAAAGGAAAGAGGCCAATGAAGCCAAAATTGAAAAGAATGCTATATACACAAAAGTGTATCAAAGAATCAAAAGATGCTCAAAAGAGCAAATCAAATGACAAGAGGCATAAAATGAGCCCACTAAATGCAAGCTATTCTCTCTTTGATAAAACTCTTAAAACTTAGATAATTCATTAAGTATGTGATGTTTTCAAAGACTTAATTTCAATTTTCATGATTGAGAAAAACTACTTTGGTTTATTAAATATGAGATATTTTCTTTGTAAACAAGCTTTGAATGGATCTTATTATCCCTATTAGTTATTCTAAGCTGGATTTTTTTTTGTTTTCCAAAAGAATTTTGTACCCTAAAAGATGTCCGATCTAGGGTTAACAGAATCGGATGTTCTACCTTCTACTAATTGAGATTTGTTAAACTTTCTGATCTCTTGGAACTCTAAAAGTTTAACTTTTTGAAAAAGAATTCTCATATGATGCCTCCATAAATACAAAAAAAAAAAAAATTAGAAAAAATTAAAAATCTAAAAAAAAAATATTCTTTTTTGATTTTTCATTGTCCCTTTTTATTTTTTTTTTGTTTTGACTGTTTTTCTTTTGTTTTACTTTTTTTGAGAGTCTTGATCATTAGCCTTCACCTCTTGATTTTAATTTCTTGTCACATCGTCCGGGCCGATACCCTTATCGTCCTGGACGATATGACAAATTCTGTTCAAAATCCATCTGCTAACCTTTTTGTTTGAAAACAATAAACTCATCGTCCCGGATGATCCCATATCGTCCTGGACGATTTGATCGAACTCTTGGTGATAGTCCTGGCTGATAGTATATTTTGTCTGGCCGATGCATTTTATGTGCATCGTCCTGGCCGATACACTGGATCGTCCTGGACGATCCATGTGTCAGTACGTTTTGATCTTTAAATTCGGCCCCGGACGATCCATTATTGGACCATCGGCCGGGCCGATCCACTGTTCGTCCTGGACGATACACGTGGCAAGCATTTTAAACGTTTTAACTTCGGCCGGTACGATCAATTATTGTGCATCGTCCCGGACGATACACCTAATCGGCCCGGACGATCTGCTTTTTCAACGGTCGTTCGGCCTGACTCCTCGGGCCGATCGCCTGTGTCTATTCGGCCTGGCCGATATCTGATCAGCCCGGCCGATCTGACCGCCTTTTTGACCAATCGGCCTGTACGCAATTATTGTACCCTATCGGCCTGGACGATTCTGCGATCGGCCAGGACGATAGGGCCGTTTCTTTAAATTCAGGCCAATTCCAGCCATTTTTCTCACCCTCTTCCTTCAACTCTTTTGTGTTTTCCTGCTACCTCTCTCAGATGGCTGGTGGGAAACGTATTCGTCAGGCATCCGGGAGTTCTTCGAGGGCGACTTTAGACCCTCGATTCAGGGAGGCAGAAGATCAGGCTGCCTATCATCGCTACAAAGAGAGTAGCATTACCCTGTCCCGGATAATCAATCCAGCATATCTCTCATACCCGGTAATGGACCTTTTTGCCCACACCTCTCTTTGTTTTATACTCTCTCTCGCCTTCCCTTTCTCTTCCGAACTTCTCGCTGAATTTTTTGCTAACCTACGCATTAACCACACCTTCACAGTCATGACCTCCTATGTGAATCGACGCCCTGTCGAAATCACATATCAGGACTGTGTTGATCTTCTACAGCTATCCACCACTGGGGATAAGCTGCACCAAATAGCCACTGATCCTGATTTTGACTGGTCTACGGCGAATCACTTCCTTCGTCAAACCAATACACATTTCCATGTTGGAGAGACTAGCTCTTTGGTCAAAGATGCTAGGACAATCCAACATGTCCTTCGCACATCCATAATCCCAAAAGCCGGGGACCGGATTCACATCACCCCTCTACTGTCCCTCACTACTTTCTACATTATGGCCCAAAGACTCATAGCATGGCATGCATACATCACACTCTTCTTTTCATAAGATGGAACCCAAACCTATTTGGGTTCCTAAATCTGACATCTGATGATTTTATAGGTGTGCTCTCATAGAAAGTCTTGTGAGAGCATGTGGAACATGGTGAAAGTTTGTTAGGGATGTTAAGCCATTAAGAACTAGCCCAAGGCTAACCAAGAGGGGGGAGATTGGTATTTAAAAAAAAAAATTAAACCAAAACACAATCACAAACCAAAATCACCACAGAAATCAAAGTGCGGAAAACTAAATAAACGCAAAAGTTGTAGAAATAGAACATAGAGATTTATAGTAGTTCTGTCAACTCGACCTACGTCCACTCCCCGGAGGCACCCCCAAGTATTGTACTACAAAAGTTGCTCTTCTTTTGCTCCCACAATAAGGTGGATAAGCCCATAAAAAACCTTCTTTCATCCAACCCCGGTGAGGCAGAGAACCCAACTCCTTTTGCTTTCTTCTGAAGCAGGCAGAGAACCTAACTCCTTTTGCTTCCTCCTGATGCAGGCAAAGATCCTCGATCGATTACTGAAGCTCACCTCTCTCAACCCTTCCAAGGAAAAGAGACTAAGGTGGAATAAGAAGAAGTGGAACAATGCTTGGACTAACCCATGTAAATCCCCCTCACAAGCTCCCCTCATAAAATCCCCTCTCTCTCTCTCTCCCTCTCACTCCCTGTCCTCTAGACTTTCTCAAGTCAAGACATTCATAAAAGATTTTTCAAAGTGAAGAACAAGAGGTATTAAATAGAAGAGCTTTAGAATAGCTCATTAATTGCAACTTGCCGACATTATCATCCTGTACGATCAGTGAAATTTAAGACTAATCAGTTGGGATGATCTGGGATGAACAGATGAAATTTGTTTATATCATCTAAGATGATAAAATATCATCCTGTATGATTAGTGCAAATCACATATTATCGCCCAGACAATCACTCAAAAAGAAGATATGGACGATTCAAATTTAGCTTGATTGCCTAAGTCGATCTCACGATTATCATGGACGATTAGTTCAAAACTGAGGAAAATCATCTAGAACATCTCTCTGAATAATAGCTGGTCGATGTTGATCGGCCAGGACATTGCTCTAAACATGAGCTGCCTGATATTGATTATCTAGGAGCAACTAAGGTTTTTTGAACCGATCATCAAGGACGATCCTGTGATCATCTAGGACGATGTGATTATATCATTCAAGCTTTAATTGATTTCCTTAATTACCAGATTAATTTAGGCATGATTGTGTTAAATTTTCCAGGCCGATGTAATAGATTGACCTGGCTAATGTCCAAAAATAAATCTTACCTAAATAGATCTGATTACTGATTCTTTCTAATTTGAGCCTATCGTCCTGGCCGATATAAGGATCATCCAAGATGATGTGCTTAATGATGTCTGCCTTAACAAGGATGCCCTACTTAGGGTTTCTGTCTTTAGTCGGATCATCCAAGTTGATGTACTCAAAATAAAAAATCACATAAAATCCCTCAAGGTTACTTAGCATCAGGAATCACTTTTACAGACTTGACTCAAACTAAATCTACCCAATCTTAAGCTGGCTTGAGTTGCACTAGATCATGTAGACCTAAAAAGTTAGTAGGTAAGACAGTAAAAATCATGAATGTTTTCTATCATCAAAAGTCTAATCTATAAACTCAAATTTGCAACAATCTCCCCCTTTTTGATGATGGCAAACACAACCAGAAATTTCAACTAGTTGTGACCATTTTATAAACACAGTGTGATGAAAAAATATTTTACTAAATTTCAGAATCAAATTATAAGATACATTAGACGACCCCCCCCCCCCTTTTGACATCATAAAAAGGAGGAGGAAACTAAAAAAATAGAACTAACACTAAAATAACCATAAGAAAAATAAACTACAGAGAATAAACAGCATAAAAATACAAGTAAAACAAGGGACCCTGGTCATCAGATGGAGGAGGTGGTGGTGGTGGTTGCTGAAAGTAACTGGACAATGTGGCAAATTATGCCCCAAACCAGGTCATGTCCTAGTCGTGTTGCTGCTATTGGTGTGCAACATAGGCATCAAACCAGGCCATATCCTCAGCGTGCTGCTGCTGCTGGTGTGCTATATAAGTCTCAAAATGGGTCTCCTACTGATCGAATCTCTCCACCAACTAACCTAGCTAAAAGTGCTGGTGGAGAGGGACAAGTGCAAGAATAGGAGCAGGAGCCTCCTCCTCCTCGGCCCCTGAGCTTCCCATCCCCTGGGTGGAGATGAGTACTATAAAGGATGTTGAAGAAACTATTTGAGTAGAAGGGTGGCTGAAGGTTGGAAGGAGTAGGATATTGAAGATTGTATTTGGATTTAAGAACATATATTATGATGTGTCCTAGAAAAAGATTGGGCTTCCTTCTATGACATGGATCTCAAATAGTAGTCAAATGCTCGATGTAACAAAAAAAGCAGGTATGTGGCATTGAATTCTTTATGGGCCAGAATGCAAAAGGTAGTGAGAGAAAGAAGTGGAGTGATATGGACTCGTTCACCGGCTTTTGGAATAATAGAAGTGCGTAGGATGTGTTGGATTATCCTAGCATCTTTAAGTAAAGAGCTAGTCTCTTCAATATGAAAGTGGGCGTTGGTGTGGCGAAAAAAGTGATTGGATGTAGACAAATCAAAGTCAGGATAAAAAATGAGGGTATGCAGCTTATCCCAGTGGTGGAAATTTGAATTAATTATGCACAATCTTTGTATGTAATTTTGACAGGGCTTTGATTCACATAAGAGGTGAGAGTAGTGTAGGAAGAATTAATTTGGAGGTTGGCGTAAAATTCAAAAAGAAGTTCATAATTAGAGGGAATTGTGAGAGTGAGAATAAATCATAAAGAGGTGTGAGTGAAAAGGTCGAGTACCGGATAGGAGAGGTTATTTGGATTGATTAATCTGGAGAGAGGAATGCTATAATCATTATATCGGTGGTAGGCAGCCCGATCGTCTGCCTCCCAAAATCAAGGGTCCAGCATGGCCCTTGAGGAGCTTCTAGACATGTGATGAGCATGCTTACCTCCAGCAATTAGTAAAGAGAGCAAGGGAAACATGAATTAGAAAGTCAAAGGGAAGGAGAGGTGTAAAGAAAAATGGTTGAATTGTGCTCAATTTAAAGAATTGGTCGGATCATCTTGGACGATTGTAGGATCATCCAGGCCGATCCGATGCAATTATTATGGCTGGTCGATTGATCAAAAAGGAGGTCCGATCATCTGGGATGATCTGATATCGTCCGGGGCGATTAGACATAGGCGATCATCCTGAGGACACTAGCCGGACAAACATTGAAAAGCATATCGTCTAGACCAATTAGGTGGATCATCTAAAACGATGCTCAATAATTGATCATACCGACCAAATTTAAAACATTTTAAATTATGTGCCACGTGTATCATCCAGGACGAACAGTGGATAGGCCAGGATTACTGTCCAAAAATGGATTGTCCCGAGTGATTTTAAAATTTTAAATGTATTGACATGTGTATCGTCCATGATGAACAAGTATATCAGACGGGACGATTACAATAAACACATCATCCAGCATGATAATGGATCGTCTAGGATGATCAAGATGATTGTAGTAGAGGACGGTCATATTGTCCAAGATGATAATGGATCATCCAGGATAACGAAGAGCAGAAAAGTCAAAATGTTAAGCAGATGGAGTTTTTGAAGAAAGATGAGACAATCATCCAGAATGATATAAATATTGGCCAAGACGATGTGAAAAAAATTTAAATCAGAGGAAGGATGTAGATCATCAGAGAAGGCCCAAAAATAATAAAATCAACTAAAAACAATAATGATAAAACACAACAAAAGCATAAATCTTGCAAAAAAATAAAGTTTTTTTTTTTAAATCAAGGCATGAACATGATATAGTATCCATGTTAATGATTTTAAAAATTTGTTAGTTAATGAGTTAACAACATCAAAAATCCAAAAAATGGTCAAAATATCCGATCATGTTAACCCTAAGCTCGAACTTTTTTTAGGGAAAAAAATGTCTTTTGAAAACAAAGGTCTAACTCAAAAAATTCAATTAGATAAGAAAAAGAGATCTGATCAAGACTTGGTTTCGGAAAAATATCTTATAGAATAATGTATCAAAGTAGTTTGTTAGAATCGTAAAATTTGAAATCAAGTCCTTAAAAATCTCAAGTGATATAAGAAATCTTCTAAGTTTGAAGAGTTGAACGAAAGGAAGTTAGCTTGCTTTTTGATGGGCTCATATTATGCATCTTGTCCATTGAATGGCGCACTTTATGCATCTTTTTTATTTTTTATGCACTTGTGTATATTTTTCAATTTGGCATCATTGCGCATCTTTTGCTTTTGGAATGATTTGCCACTTTCTTTTTCATTTTTTTGCAAGCTAGATTCTTTTCCAAAAACTCTTAAATATTCCTAGTTGTGAGTATATCTTCTAGATATTATAGAAGAAAAACTCACTCTCTAATATAGGGAAGAATAAACCACAAAATAGAATAAAAAATCATATGAGAGATGCATTGATAGGAAAATGAGAAATCTTGAAGTAACATAAAAACTTTTATTATTATAAATATAAGCTAGATTACTGTAGCAAGGTAGAAAAGATCTCAATTACAAAATCCGGTTGTTAATTTGAGATAGTCTTTTATTTAGAAAAGAAAATTTCACCACCAAAATAGGTTAGAGAAAGAGACACAATCAACAGTGTTTTTACCCTTTAGCATATTTAAGAGATGGAAAAAATTGACTACAAATTTTGAAAACGACAAAAATAATTCATAAGATATCAATTCAGCGATGATTTGAAAAATAAAACAAATTAAGGCAAAAAAAATAAAGTACCAAAAATAAAGAAAAGCAACTACAAAAAAAAATAAACAACAAAAAAACTACCAAAAATAAAGCAAAGTAATCAGCAGATAACATATCAAAAATCTGTAGAAATCAAATTCAAGCATTAATGTCAATCACACCCAATCTGGTCCTTAAATTGCTGAAAGTGTCGAAGACTAGTGGTTTAGTAAATATGTCAGCTATTTGATTCTCAGTCGCCAGATCATGTAACTCAATATCTCCCTTAGTCACATGGTCTATAAGAAAGTGATCCCTAATGTCAACATGCTTAGTCCTTAAATGTTGGATAGGATTCTTAAAAATACATATGGCACTAGTGTTGTTACAAAGAATTGAGATGGTGCCTATAGGAAATCCTACATCCGATACATGCTGTTTTAATTAAAGGATCTGGGCCATACAACTTCCTAAAGAAATGTACTTAGCTTCAGCAGTGGAAAGTGCAATAGAGTTTTGCTTTCTACTAGACCAATAGACTAAGGATTATCCTATGAATTGGCAAGATCCAGAAGTGCTTTTTCTATCCACCTTACATCTTACGAAATCAAAATCAGAATATCTAATAATCTCAAAAAAGTGCTGTGCCTAGGATACCAGATTCCTAAGTTTTGGGTCCCTAAAAGGTATCTAAGAATTCTCTTAACTGCAGTCAGGTTGGATTCCTTAGGGTAGCATAAAGACAAACACTAGACATTATATCACGTCGGCTAGCAGTCAGGTAAAGTAAAGATCCAATCATCCTTCTATACTTCTTCTGATTAACAGACTTTCCACTTGGGTCCGTATCTAACTGAACACTGGAGGTCATGGCAGTATTAATTTGCTTGGCTTTATCAATCTCATACTTCTTCAAGATATCCTTTATGTATTTTGTTTAATTTAGAAAGGTTTCATCTTCTAATTATTTTATGCTAAACCCCAAAAAGTAGGACAATTCTCCTATCATACTCATCTCAAACTCTGTACTCATTATTTTAGAAAACTCATCACATAATCTCTTATCAGAAGATCCAAAAAATATATCATTCACATAAATCTGAACAAATCATCTCCTTTTTTTCTCAAAAAAAGGATGGTGTCTACGCTCCCCTTAACAAACTCCCTATCTAGTATAAATGTGCTAAGCCTCTCATACTAAGCTCTAGGTGCCTTCCTTAATCCATATAAGGCCTTTTTTAAACTGAAAACATGATTTGGAAATTGGGAACTCTCAAAACGTGGGGGTTGTTCTATAAACACATCCTCTTTTATTACCCCATTTAAAAAGGCACTTTTAACGTTCATTTGAAAAAGCTTAAATCCCATATAACAGGAAAAGGATAATAGCACTCTAATGGGTTCTAATCTATCAACAGGGGCAAAGGTCTCCTCAAAATCTATCTCTTCTATTTGGTTATAACCCTTGGAAACCAATCTTACCTTATTCCTAACCACTGTCCTAGAATCATTGACCTAATTCTTAAAGACCGACAAATTCTAACTAAACTTTGTCTCCTAGGTCTTTCTACAAGCTCCCAAACATAAATTGGTTCAACTCCTCCTGCATGGCTAAGATCCAAAATTCATTAAAAAGGGCTAGGTTTATGTTTGTGGGTTCAGCCATTGAGATAAAGGCAGAGTGGTTCACTTCATTCCAAAGTCCATGTCTAGTCCAAACTCCATCAGAAGGATCTCTTAAGATCCGATCTTTAGGGTGACTCGAAGAGTATCTCCAATCTCTAGGCAAACTGTGTGTGAAGATTCAACCCTTTCCTCCAGATCTATATTTTCTATTCCTTGGGTAACCTCTCCTACTCCTTCAATGTTTTGGCGCTCTACCCTCTTCTCCAAATTCTCTACTCCAGTGGTAATCTCTCCAACATCATCATCATCCTCAACTCTAGGCATTTAAGGATCAGACTCATCAAACACTACATGAGTAGTTTCCACCACCACCAAAGTCCTCTAATTAAACACCCTAAAAGACTTCACAACACTAGAATATCCTAAGAACACTCCATCAGATTTTAGGTCAAATTTTCCTAAGTGAGACTTCTCATTATTGTGAATGAAAACCTTACAATCAAAGAGATAAAGGTCGAAGAGATTGGGTGTCCTAACCCTAAGGATCTCATATGGTGTCTTATCTAATTTGGCTATAACATTCACCCTATTCAACACATAACAACCTGTGCTAACCGCTTCATCCCAAAAATATTTTGGAAGCGAATACTCAGCAAGCATGGCTTTAGCGGCTTCCACTAAGGTCCGGTTCTTCCTTTCAACTACCCCGTTCTACTGAGGGGTCCTAGGAGCTAAGAAGTTGTGGCTAATCCCCTTGACCTCACAAAAACTCCAAATCTCTCATTTTTAAATTCTCCCCCATAGTCACTATGGATGGTCAAGATCTCACATCCTAGCGTTTTTTGAACCCAAGTGAAGAAGGCTCTAAACTCATCAAAAGACTCATTTTTCTGTGACAGAAATCTAATCCAAGTGAACCTCGAGTAGTCATCGACAATCATAAAACCATAAACTTTTTCTCCCAGGCTGGCAATGTTAATGGGTCCAAATAAGTCCATGTGAAGGACTTCTAAAGGTTTAGAGGTGCTAAAGTCCTTTATGGTGTGAAAAGTGGTATTTTGAAAACTTAAGCTTGGGGACACCTCTAACTAGGTCTTTTTGGGTCACTTTCCTAAGGGTTTTCATACTGGCATGACATAATCTCTTATGCCCCAACCATGAATCATCAACAGCTATTTTTAAGCAAAATAAAGTAGCACATTCAATGTTATTTAAATAAAGTATGTAAACTTTATTTTATCTGCTTTCCGTGCAAAATAATGTTATTATTTAAGCTTATAATGCATGAATTGGCCAAAAAAATTCTGATGAAGCCCTTGTCGCAAAGCTGACTGATACTAAGCAGGTTGTGTTTCAATCCATCTTTAAGTAAAATATTTTCAATCAAAAGGTTCTTGGAATTACCAATTATACCGTAGCCTACCACCTTCCTGGTGGTGTTTTCTCCAACAGTAACCTTACCTCCTATCCTGGTCTCCAATAAAATGAATTGATTGGCATCGCCAGTCATATGTCGAGAGCATCTGCTGTCCAGGTACCACATGCTCTCATGAGGTCTTTTGTGAGAGCACTCCTGCAAAATTTTCAAATGTCATATTTAGGAACCTAAACATATTTGGATTCCTTATTATGGAAAGTAAAATACAATGCATGTGTGCTATGATGTGAATCATACAATTTGGGTCTCCAAATCCAACGTGTACTATGATGAATGGTGCAAGTGTGTGCTATGTGTCGTAGCATGCCACTTGAAAAATATCTAACTCCATGAAAAAGATGCACTAATCTATGGTGATGTTTTTTATATGATGCATGAAATGAAGATTTTTTATTTTCAAAGGTTTTTAAATTTTCTAATTTTTTATATTCTTTTTCTAACTCAGCATGGGATGAATTTAAGGAATCATGAGAATCAGATAAATCAGCATGTTTTTTATTTAATGCATCAAACTCATCAAGTAAAGCCATGTGGTTAGAATCAATTGTTGAATAATCTTTAAGAAGGATTTCATGCTCTTTCTGTAAATTAAAAAATTCCAATTTCAAGTTAGTATGAGTTTTATTATGTTTCTTATATGATGCATGATTTTTTTTCTGAAACTTCAAGGAGTTACTCATATGTTAGTTCATATACCACTTCTTAATCACCTTGATCAAGATGATCATCTGCCATTAAGCAAAAGTTTATTGTTTCCTCTTCAGGTTTATTCTCAGATGAATCCGATGCAGAATTTGCCAAGAACGCCTTTTTGAATCTCTTCTTGTCCTTCCTAAACTTGGGTTTCTCCTCAACCTTCTCCTTGCTTGGGTGAGACTTAAGTGTAGGGCAATCATCTTTAACATGTCCTAACTTCTTGCATTCAAAACAAATCATATCATTAGAACTCTTAAATTTTTTATTTCCCATTACCTTTATTCCACTTTTCATGGTTCTTTTGCTTCTTTCTAAGAAAGCTTTTGAATTGCCTTGTGATTAAGGCAACATCATCGCTTTTAGACCTAGAAGAATCAGAGTCTGTGTCGTTGGCCTTCAATGCCACCATTTTCTCCTTCTTTTTCTCACTTGCATCAAGATTTATTTGATTTACCCATTGCTCGTAAGTAATGAGTGAGCCAAGTAAGTTGTCAATCGAATAGGTATTTAAATCTTTAGATTCAGTAATTACAATGATTTTAGCATCAAAAGAGGAAGGCAAACATCTCAAAATTTTATTAACTTTTTAATAATTATTCAGTTCTCTTCCTAAGGCATGCAAAGAAGTAAAAATCTGAGTAAATCTGGTATACATTTCAGAAATCGATTCAAAAGGTTTCGTACAAAAAAGTTCGTTATCATGCAAGAGAATATTCAAATGGGTTTGCTTAAAGTCTTTAGTACCTTCATAGGTGATACACAATTTATCTCAAATTTCTTTAAGAGTAGTGCAAGTGGAAACACGTATGTAATCTTTTGATTTTAAAGCATAGAAAAAATATTTCAAATATTTTGAATTTAATTGTGCTAAATCCCTATCATCTAGAGTCTATTCAGTAAAAGGAAGTGGAACAATAATGCCATTCAATTATCTAGTTGGAGGTGTATAACCATCCTTAATAAGCATCCACATATGATAATCAATTGATTATAAAAAAGTAGACATGCGAGTTTTCCAAAAATTAAAAGGGATATTATTAAACAAAGGTGGTTAGGTAATAGAATACCCTTCCACAGTATTATGATTTTCGTTGTTAGTCACAGATCAAAATTAAAAAAGTTTTCAAACTTAGTTTTTATAAATCCGGCTCTGATACCACTTGAAAGTGCTTTAGGGGGTTAAGCCCTTAAGAACTAGCCCGGAGGCTAACCAAGATGGGGATGAATTTCTTAAACAAAAGCACAATCAGAAACCAAAATCACCACAGAATTCAAAGTACAAAAAAATAAACAAATGCCAAAGATGTAGAAATAAAACACATATTTATATTGGTTGAGTCAACTAGACCTACGTCCACTCCCTGGAGGCACCTCCGAGTATTGCAGTACAAAAGTGACTCTCCTTTTGCTCCCACAGAAAGGCAAAGAGCCCTTAAAAAACCTCTTTTCTGCTAACCCAAGTGAGGTAGGGAACCCAACTCCTTTTCCATCCTCCTAAAGAAGGCAGAGAACCTAACTCCTTTTGCTTCCTCCTGATGCAGATAGAGAACCTCGATCGAATGATGAAGCTCACCTCTCTCAACCCTTCCAAAGATAAGAGACTAAGGTGGAAGAAAAAGAAGTGGAACAATGCTTGGAGCAACCCTTGTGAATCCCCCTCACAAGCTCCCCCTCACAAAATCCTCTCTCTCTTTCCCTCTCCATTCCTCTCCTCTAGGCTTTCTCAGGTCAAGATAGTAGTAAAATATGTTTTAAAGTGAAGAACAAGAGCTCTCAAATAGAAGAGCTTTGAAATAGCTCATTAATTGAAACTTGCCAACATTATTATCCAGGATGATATAAATATCGCCTTGTACAATCAGTGCAATTAAAGCCTAATTAGCCAGAATGATCTGGGATGAACAGATGAAATTTATTCATATCATCCAGGATGATTGTATGATTAGTTCAAATCACAGATTATGAGCTACATAAATCCTCAGAAAGGAGATCTGGATGATTCAAATTTTGCTTGATCGTCCGAGATGATTAGTTCATCACTGAGGAAAATCGTCCAGAATATCGCTCTAAATAACAGCTGGCCTATATTGATCAGCCCGGACATCGCACAAAACATGAGTTGGCTGATGTTGATCGTCAAGGAGAAACTAAGGTTTTTTGAACTAATCATCCTGGACGATCCTACGATCATCCAGGATGATGTGATTGTATAAATCAATCCTTAATTACTTCTTTAATTACCAGATTAATTTAGGCATGATTGTGTTAAATCATCCTAGCCGTTGTAATGTATCGGCCTGGCCGATGTCAAAAAATAAATCATACCTAAATAGATCTAGTGGCTAATTCTTTTAGATTTGAGCTTATCGTCTTGGCCGATATAAGGATCGTTCATGATGATGTGCTTACTAACGGTTTCCTTAACTAGGATGCCCTAATTAGGGATTCTATTTTTAGTCAGATTATCTTGGCCGATATGGATATCGGCCAGGTCGATGTACTGAAAAATAGAAATCATTGAAAATTCCTCAAGTGTCTATGTGCAAGGTTACTTAGCATCAGAATCCACTTTTTTAATTAACCCAAGAAAGAAAAAGTTATAGACTTGACTCAAACTAAATCTACCCAATCTTGAGCTAGATTGAGTTACACTAGATCTTATGGACCAGAAAAGGTAGTATGCAAGGCAATCGTAGAAAATCATAAATTTTTGCTATCATCAAAAGTCTAATCCATAAACTCAGATTTGTAACACATTGATAGCGGATGTTCAAGATATATGACTACAGATATAAATCAATTCATTTTGCTTGAGGCTAGGGCATCAGGCAAGGTAACACTTGAAAATTACAAAACCAGGAGAGTAGTGGGCTCATGTAAAATTGGCAATTCAAAAAATTTCATATATGAAAATGTTTTACTTATAGATGGCGTGAAACAAAATTGGCTCAGCATAAGCCAGCTATGTGATAAAGGCTTCAACAAAAAAATTATTGCAAATCTAGATTCAAGCATTATAATTTTAATGATAGCAAACATTCTTGTTTCTCTTCTACTACTACCATTATACATCTATTTTAGTTTCCATGCTTGCTAACTTTTTAGGTCCATAAGATCAATTGCAATTTAAGACAGCTCAAAATTGTGTACATTAGGACTGAGTCAGTCTGTAATTTTAATTCTAGTAGTTTTACCTTTTTTAGTTAAATGTAATAAATGAATCCTAATGCTAGTTAACCTTGCACACACATACTTACAAGAAAAATTTTTAAGTAAGGGAGATTTCTATTTTTAATCATATTATACAAAATGATCCAAAATCATCCTAGATGATCAGTTAAAAATAGAAACCCTTATTAGGGCATCTAGGTCAAGTAAACCTGATTAAATAAATCATTCTGGATGATCATTCCATTATCTTGGATGATATTCTCAAATAAAAAATACTAAATTATCAAACTCGTTTAAGCATGATTTTACTTTTAGAATTTTTTTTTAATTATACAGTATGATCCAATATCATCCCTGATGATTCATGACATTGATGCTTAAATTAAATTTAATGATTAGGAGAATAATTAAGGTTAGATTGATCGATCATATCATCCAAGATAATCATAGGATCGTACCGGACGATCTGTAAGAAAAACCTTAGCTTTCTCCTTAATCTGTTGGTTGACCCGAACTATCTGTGGGACGATAATGTCTGATTTTATATAATCACTTAAGATGATCTATGCATTATCCTGAATGATTATTTATATTTTTACATCATCCAGATTTATCTTCTAGAAATCCCGAACAATCTGCTGGATAATAATTTATGATTTTGAACTAATCGTCTTCAATAATCTAAAAGTTTGTTAAGGATGTTATGCGCTATGAACCGGCCCAAGGCTATCCAAGAGGGGGGGGGGAGGGTGAATTGGTATTTTAAAAATTCTTTAAACCAAAGTACAATCACAAACAGATTCACTACAATGAAAACAAAGTACAGAATAATAAATGCAGAAGCAGTAAAAAGAACACAAGGGTTTATAATGGTTCGATCATCTCGACCTACGTCAACACCCCAGAGGTGCCCTCCGAGTATTGCAGTATAATCGTGACTCTCCTTTAGCCCCCAAAGCTAGGTGGAGAAGCCCTTATCAACTTCCTTTTTGTAAACCCTAGCAAGGCAGAGAACCCCACTCCCTTTGCTTCCTCCTGAAGCTGGCAGAGAACCTTGATCAATCGCTGAAGCTTACCTCTCCCAACCCTTCCAAGGACAACAGACTCTAGTGGAAGAAGAAGAGTACCAATGCTTGGAGCAACCCTTATGAATCTCCCTCACAAGCTCCCTCTCATAAAATCCTCTCACTCTCTCCCTATCTCTCTCTCTCTCTCTCTCTCTCTCTCTCTCTCTCTCTCTCTCTCTCTCTCTCTCTCTCTCTCTCCTCTAGGTTTTCTTAGGTTAAGAAAGAAACAAAAGATTGTTCAAAACATTTGAACAATAGCTCTTATATAAAAGAGCTTCAAAAAGATCAATAATTGCAAGTTGCCGACTTTATCGTCCAGGACGATAAGCATGTCGTCTTGTACGATCAGTGCAATTTAAGCCGCATCAGATGGGATGATCTAGGATAAAAAGAAGAAAAATATTCATATCGTCCAAGACAATCAGTTCAAATCATAGATTATCGGCCAGACAATCACTCTGAAATGAGGTCTGGACGATTCCAAAATAGCTTGATCATCCGGGATGATCTCACAATCGGCCCGAACTATTAGTTCAAATCAGAGGAAAATCGTCCAGAGCATCGCCCGGAATTTGAGCTGGCTAATCCCGATCATCCAGACCAATGCTCGAAATTTTAGCTGTCCGATATTGATCGTCCAAGAGAAATTAAGGTTTTTGGTGCTAATTATCTTGGCTGATCTTGCGATTGTCCAGGATGATGTGATTGTGTCAATCATCCTTAATTGCTTCCTTGACTGCTGGATTAATTTAGGTATAATTGTCTCAAATTGTCCAGGATGATAAAATATTATCCTTGCCAATTTCCATAAATAAAGAATACCTAAATAGATCATGGCGGCTGATTCTTTTTATTTTGAGCCTATCTTCCTGGCCGATATGTGTATCGTCTTGACCGATCGGCTAATGACGGCTACCTTAATAATAATCCTTGATTAGGGTTTCTATTTTAAACCTGATCGTCCATGCTGATAAAACTATCATCCGGGACAATGTGAGTTAAAAACAGAAATCGTAAATCAGACAAAAAAATCTCTCAAGTGTGTGTGTGTTGGGTTACTTAGCATCAGACACTTAAAAGTTTACAATTGACTCAAGAAAGGGAAAAAGAAAGTTACAGACTGACTCATACATAGTCTACCCAATCTTGAGCTAGTCCTAATTACCGTCTGATCTCGTGGCCCTAAAATGTTAGTAGAAAAGGTAGTCATAGTGTTTGCTAACATCAAAATCATAATCCATGAAATGAAATTTGCTACAATCTCCCCTTTTTTGATGATGGCAAACACTTCGACAATTAATAGCAGTGCAAAACATAAGAATCTTTTAGAATTTAAAATCGAAAGTGCAAACATACAAACAAAGTGCAAACAAACATACTACTCCCCCTTTTGACATCTCAAAAAGGAGGAGGAAACAAAGAAACTAAGTAAACAAACCACTTTTTTTTTTGATAAACCAAAGCATCAATATGATGTAGTCTTCCATGTGATTAATTTTAAAATTTTGTGAGTTAATGAGTTAACAACATCAAAAACTCAAAAAATGGTAGAATATCCGATCATGGTTACCCTTAGCTTAGGTTTTCTTTCAGGATAAAATCATCTTTTGAAATCAATGACCTAACTCAAAAAATCAATTGGATATGAAAAAGGATCCGTTCACCACTTTGTTTCAGAAAAAATATCTTATAGAATAATGTATCAAAGTAAATTTGTCACAATCGCAAATCAATCAAAATTAAGCCTTTGATTCCATCAAGTGATACATGAGATCTTTTAAGGTTTAAAAGATTTGAAAAGAGAGGAGAGTTTGCTTTTGGTGGGCTCATTTTATGCCTCTTGTCAATTTGAATGGCGCTTTGCTCATCTTTTGATTTTTGATACACTTTATGTATTTTTTTTTTTCAATTTGTCATCATTACGCATCTTTTATTTTTGGCATCATTGGCCAATATTTATTTATTTATTTTTGCAAGCTACATTCTCTTTCAAAAACTCTTAAATAATCTTAGTTATAAGTATCTCTTCTAGATATTAGAGAAGAAAAATTCACTCTTTTATATAGGGAAGAACAATCCACAAAATAGAATCAATAATCATATGAAAAAATGCGAGGAATTCTGATGTGACCAAAAGACTTTGATCATTATAAATACAAGATAGATTTGCTGTAGCAAGGTTAGAAAAGATCTTAACTGCATACTCCATTCGTTAATTTGAGATAGAATTTTGATTAGAAAAGAAAACTGTGCCACTAAAATAAGTTAGAGAAAGGAACGCAATCAACGGTATATTTTTACCCTTCAATAGATTATGAACGCAATCAACAGTATGTTTTTACCCCTTTAATAGATTATGAGATGTAAAACATTGACTACAAATTTTCAAAAGCAAGGACAAGGCATACGATATTACTTCAACAATGATTAAAAAATTTTAAAGAAAATGAAAAATAAAGCATAAAAACAAGGCAACAAACAAACAAACCAAAAACATAAAGCAATAAAAGAAGAAAAAGAAAAAGACAAAAGAAAAACAAGTAAAAGATCATGTTCACGCATTTATGTCAATCACACCCACTCTGGTCCTTAAAGAGCTGAAAGTGTCGAAGGCCAGTGGTTTAGTAAAGATTTCAGCCAATTGATTTTCAATTGTCACATGGTGTAACTCAATGTCTCCCTTAGTCACATGATCTCTAATAAAGTGATGCCTAATGTCAATGTGCTTAGTCCTTGAATGTTGGATACAACTCTTAGAAATACATATGGCACTAGTGTTGTCACAAAAGATTGAGACGGTGCTTACAGGTAATACTAAATATAATACCTTCTATTTTAACCAAAGGACTTGGGCAACACAACCCATAAAGCAATGTACTCCACTTCAGCAGTGAAAAGTGCAACAGAGTTTTGCTTTCTACTAAACCATGAGACCAAAGATTGTCCTATGAATTAACAAGTTCCAGAAGTGCTTTTTCTATCCACCTTACATCCTGCAAAATCAGAATCTGAAAATCCAATAATCTCAAAAAAGGTGTTGTGCCTAGGATATTAAATTCGTAAATTTTGGGTCCTTAAAAGGTATATAAGAATTCTCTTTACTGCAGTCAAGTGGGATTCCTTGGGGTCAATTTGAAATCTAGCACAAGGGAAAATGCTAAACATTATATCAGGTCGGCTAGCAGTCAAGTAATGTAAAGATCCAATCATGCCTCTGTACTTCTTCTGATCAACAGACATACCACTTGGGTTCTTATCCAGCGGAACACTAGAAGTCATCGGAGTATTAATCGGCTTGGCTTAATCCATCTCATACTTCTTCAAAATGTCCTTTATGTATTTTGATTGAATTAGAAAGGTTCAATCATCTAATTGTTTTATGATAAACCCTAAAAAGTAGGACAACTCTCCCATCATACTCATCTCAAACTCTCTACTCATTATTTTAGAAATCTCATAACATAGTTTCTTATCATATGATCTGAAAAGTATGTCATCCATATAAATCTAAACAATGAGCAAATCATCTCTAATTTTTCTAAGAAAAAGGATGGTGTCTACGCTCCCTTTATAAAACTCCCTTTCTAGTAAGAATGTGCTAAGCCTCTCATACCAAGCTGTGGGTGTCTGCTTTAAACCATATAATAGCTTTTTTAATTTAAATACATGATTTAGAAATTGGGAACTCTCAAACCCTGGGGTTGTTCTACAAACACATCATATTTTATTTCCCCATTTAAAAAGGCACTCTTAACATCCATTTGAAAAAGCTTAAATCTTTTATAACAGGTAAAGGCTAATAGCACTCTAATAGCTTCCAATCTAGCTACAAGGGCAAAAGTCTCCTCAAAATCTATCCCTTCTATTTGGTTATACTTCTTAGCCACTAATCTTGCTTTATGCCTAACCACCACTCCAGAATCATTCACCTTATTCTAAAAGACCCACTTTGTTCCAACTTTACTTTGTCCCTTAGGTCTTTCTACAAGCTCCCAAACATCATTCCTAAAAAATTGGTTCAATTCCTACTGCATGGCTGAAATCCAAAAATCATCATAAAGGGCTTGGTTTATATTGGTGGGTTCAGTTATTGAGATAAAGGCAGAGTGGTTCACCTCCTTCCTAAGTCCATGTTTAGTCCTAACTCCATTAGAAGGGTATCCTAAGATCAAATCTTTGGGGTGACTTGTAGAGTATCTCAAATCTCTAGGAAAGGTGTGTGAAGGTCAAACCCTTTCCTCCAGATCTATATTTTTTACTCCTTGGGTAATATCTCCTACTCCTTCAGTGTTTTGGAGATCTACTTTCTCCAAATTTTCTACTCTAGTGGAAATCTCTCCAACATCATCATCATCCTCGACTCCATGCTTTCTAGGACCAGGCTCATCAAACACTACATATGTAATCTCTTTCACCATCAAAGTCCTCTTATTAAACACCCTAAACGACTTCCCAACACAAGAATATCGCAAGAACACTTCATCAGATTTTGGATCAAATTTTTCTAAGTGAGACTTCCCATTATTGTGAATGAAACCTTACAACCAAAGACATGAAAGTGGGAATGATTGGGTGTCCTACCCTTAAGGATCTCATAGGGTCTCTTATCTAGTTTTTATCTAACATTCACCCTATTCAACACATAACAAGTTGTGTTAACCACTTCAGCCCAAAAGTACTTTGGAAGTGAATACTCAGCAAGCATGGCTCTAGCAGCTTCCACTAAGGTTCAGTTCTTCCTTTCAGCTACCCCATTCTGCTGAGGCATCCTAGGAGCTGAGAAGTTGTGGCTAATCCCCTTGTCCTCACAAAAATCTCCAAATATTTCATTTTCAAACTCTCCTCGATGGTCATTAAGGATGGTCAAAATCTCACAACCTAGCTTTTTTTTAATCCAAGAAAAAAAGGTTCTAATCTCCTCAAAAGACTCATTTTTATGTGATAGAAATCTAGTCCAAGTGAACCTCGAGTAATCATCAACAATTACAAAACCATAGACTTTCCCTCCCAGGCTACCAGTGCTAATGGTCCAAATAAATCCATGTGAAGGACTTCTAAAGGTCTAGAGGTGCTAATATCCTTAATGGGGTGAAAAGTGCAGTGGACTTTCTTTCCTAATTGGCAGGCATCACAAAGCTGGTCTATTGAAAACTTAAGTTTGGGGACACCTCTAACTAGGTCTTTTTGGGTCACTTCCCTAAGAGTTTTCATACTAGTATGACATAATCTTTTGGGCCACAACCATGAATCATCAATAATAATTTTTAAGTAAAATGATGAAGCACATTCAATGTTTTTTAAATCAAGCATGTATACATTGTTGATCCGCATTCCCTACAAAACAGTGTTGTTATTTAAACTTATAACACATAAATTTACAAAAAATTGAATGATGAAGCCATTGTCACAAAGCTGACTGATGTTGAGCAAGTTGTATTTCAATCCATCTACAAGAAAAACATTTTCAATCATAAGGTTATTGGAATTATAAATTATACTTGCACCTACAACCTTCATGGTGGTGTTGTCTCCAAGAGTAACCTTACCTCCTGTCTTGGTCTCCAGCAAAACAAATTGATTAGCATCACCCATCATATGTCGAGAGCATCCGCTGTGTAGGTACCACATACTCTCCTGAGACCTTTCATGAGAGCCCACCTACAAAATCATCAAATGTCAGATTTAGTAACCCAAGCAGGTTCGGGTCCCTTCTTTTGAAAAGTAGAATGTAATGCATGTGTGGTATGCAGTGAATCATGTAACTTGGGTCTCCACACCCAATGTGTACTATGGTGAATAGTGCAAGGGTGTGACATGTGTCCTAGCATGCCAAATAAAAAGTATCTAACTCATGGAAAAGGATTTCTTAAATGGTTTGGTTATAATGCCCCTTCCTAGGTTTTGGCTTTTGATCAAGTGTGGGTGACATCCAATTTTTCTTAAGTGTGTCCAATTCATTTTTAATCCTCAAGTTTGCGCTTCTTAAGACATCAGTATCAACCCTCAAATTTTGCTCTATCTCTTTAGATTTCTTAAAATCAGATTCAAGTGAAGTGTGTGAAGCTTTTAATGAATCATGCTCTTCAATTAAATTAGAATGCTTTTTATTTAACTCATCAAATTCATCAAGTTGAGCCATGTGATTTGAATCAATCGTGAAATGATTTTTAATCAAAATTTCATACTCTTTTTATAAATTTAAAAGCTCCAATTTGAAACTAGCATGAGTTTTCTTGAGTTTTTTATATGATGCATAAATTTTTTTAGAAACTTCAAGCAGTTGGTCATAGGATTGTTCACATACCTCTTTTTTATCAAGATGATAGTCTGCCATTAAGCACAAGTTTGTTGTCTTATCTTCAAGTTCAGTCTCCGATGAATCAGATGCAGAATCTACCCAAAACGCCTTTTGAAATCTCTTTTTGTCCTTTCTAAACTTTGGTTTCTCCTCATCATTTTCCTTGCTTGAGTGAGGCTTATGTGTAGGGCAACCAGCTTTCACATGTCTAGGCTTCTTGCATTCAAAACAAATAACATCAGAAGATCCTTTAGAATATTTGTTATCCTTATCTTTTCTCCAATTTTGATGATGTTTTTGCTTATTCCTTAGAAAGCTTTTGAATTGCCTAGTGATGAAGGCAACTTCATTGTTGACCTCATTATTCGAGGTCAATTTCCCTAGAATCAACTCTAGCAACTAGGTTTTCGTAGCCTAGTGTAGACGCCCATAGGATTTCCCTTAGGTTGACGCCCACTGACATAGCATCGACTCGAGCCTATCACTCAATTCGAATCAAAATCAATTCAATCCGATTTCAATTCAACTCCAAATGAGCTCAAATCAAATTCAATTTATGATTCATCAATGTCAATTGACTCATTTAATTTGATCTAATTTATTTTTGATCAAATTGATACATTATTTATCTCAAATCAGTTATCAATCAAACCCCGATTTCCATCTAATAAAGACACATTTTTTTTATTTATCAAACCGAAATCAACCCATCCAATGTATACTAAATTTATCTTTAATAAAATTTCATTTTTAAGATCAGACATTTAAATCATTTTTTTTAAGCATGAACATTACTCAGCCATTGGATTTGAATTAAAAGATGTTTTTTTTTTTTAAATTTGCTTGAGCCGGTTCAAACCATCCCCCACGTCTATCTCTCCTGCTCTGTTTGCAAACTCCAGGCAGAAGAAATAAACCAACTCTACGATCTCTCCCTCTCCCTGCAGTTCGCATGAAACCGCCCCCTTCTCCCTCATTTCGCGAACGACTCTCATTCAAGAACTACTCTGCTACTCTTTCATTCGCACACAGAGAACAATCACCCTCTCCCTCTTATTTTTGGAAAACCACCCAGGCCCCACGATTTTCTCTCCCTCACGCCTACAGTTCGCACGAACCAATCTCTCTCTCTCCCATTCGCAAGAAGGCCGAACGAAAGCCCTCTCTCGATCGTCTCTCATGCTCGATTGAACCCAGGGAAGTTGAACGAAGCCCTCAAATGGTCACTCTCTCCAGTTCACGTGAGAAGCCCAAAATCGAACCCCCAACCCGATTCGCTCGTCTCTCTCTCTCTCTCTCTCGCATTCTCGGCTCTGGATTCGCACGATCAAGGCACCAAAATCTCTTCTTCTTCCTTGCTCACTCGTATGAAGACAAGATCGATGCTCTCGCATTTGTCTCCACTGAATTCAAATTGAGCAAAAGCCCTAGGTTCACCTATTCTCTCGGCCAAGAACAGTAGAAAGTGGTAAATCCATTTCATTTTCTTCTTTGCCTCCATTTTTCTCCTTTCTCAGATCAACCATTGAATGAGCAAGAATAAGTTGATTTCTATTTCTCTTTGTAGAAATGAGGAATTAAAATATTATTGTCTTCATTTCTTGAGATCTGATTTTCATTCGTTGAAAATTTGAAGGGATGACTGCTTATGAAGTTTTCTCCTCTTGCATATAATAATTATATATCTTCTTTATTATCTATAAAAAAAAAAAAAAATCTTGTTGCCAAGAGCGAAGTGTAGATGCAATTGTTTAGAGCAAGTTTACTATCATGTTTGTTTATAATCGTTTGATATGAGAATGTTGTTATATATGAATGCAAGAAAGATTTGCATTCTTTCATATGGTGGCTTGAATGAGAGGTTGTTATATTTTTTTTTAGAAGGACATTGGTTTTAAATATATATCATGTGGAAGGATTTGATACATTCTAGTGCACCTTATATTCATGCATGAAAATTATAATATGAGTTGTCACATGTTGTGTTTAACAGAAAGAGAGGATGAAATTTTATTTTACATTCGTGAAAGGAAGTAAATGGTTGCTAAAAAAAAAAAGTGTATAATTTGATGAAATAAGGTGTTTTAGTTTAAAATAAGATGTACAGAATATTAAAGGTGAAAAGTAAATGTTTGAATTCTTAAGAGTGTTTTGTATGTTTTGAAAAGTGGAATTTGTGTGATTTGGAAAGGTGAAAGGTTTATGTCTTGAAAGGTGAATTTTGTAGAAAGTTGATTTGTGTAGAAGGTGATATGTGTAAAGAGTGGAAAAGTAAAGTATTTGATTTTGTGGAAAGTGTATAATTAAGAATTTTGGAACTTAGGTGTTTTGAAAGGTGATGTGTAAGAAAGAGTTGTGAGGTTTGTATATGTTTTAAGAGTTGGGAAATGCAAAATGTAGGAAAGCAGGACATGTGTTAGAAAAGTGAGAAAGGTTGGATTGTGAGATTAAGATGTAGGTGAGTGTAGAAGAGTTTATGTTGAAGAACAAAGTGTTTGGAAGAGTAAAAATTGAAAGTTAAATTGTTAGGAAGTAAAAGTGTATGTTAGAAAATGTGTAATAGTGAGGTATATGGAATATTTTAGTGAATTGTATGTATATATTGAAAGGTTTTAGATGAGAAAGATAAAGAGTGTGTTACGTTGCTTCGAAAGGTAAAGAATGGTTTTTGAAGAAATTGTAGAATATTTTAGGAAATGAAATGTTCATGTGAAAGTAAAGTGTTTAGGTGTAGAAGAAATGACTTGTGTGTTTTAGAAGGGGTAATATAGTGACTTGTGTATGTAGAAGGAAAAGTAAATTGCGTGTTTTGGGAGGTGAAATATTTTGGAAAGAATGTACTATAAAATTTATGGATTTTGAAAGATTAAGATTTGAAAAGGTTGAAAAGTGAAACTTGTGGGTATTTTGAAAAGTGGAGCTCAAGTATACTTCCAAAAGTAAAAATGTCCAAAAGGCAAACAACAGTGTCAGAGTTCAAGCCCGAAGAAAAGTACGTCTTTTATTTTCAGAAAATTTCAATTATTTTATTATTATTTGTTAAAAGTGCTTCTAATCCCTATTTTCTTTTCTTTATTGGCATAAACTGCGAGGAACGGTACCAGTCGAGGGAACAAAAGGACAAGGAGCTAATGACGTCAGTCGCCTCTATCCAACCGGGTAGAGGTGCTACGGGCGGAACCACCGGGTCGTAGCCCCCGGTGACTATAAGTATTTTAAACTTAGAAAACCTTTTAGGGACCCCTTGATGTGGTTTACGCGAACCTTTCCCTTTTAGGTCCTTGTAGTAACTTCAATTTTATTAGGATTATTTTTATTTTATTTTTTACAGACGTGTAAAGTCCTAAGGGTTAGTAATAACAAATTTTTCACCCTATAAAACATTAGTGACATTTAAGGACAATAATTAAGGACCGAGTCTTAGAAAACCTAGACTTATGATACATGTACACTATAGGATAGAAACGTATAACATAGAAAATTTAGTGACACCTCATTTTGGGATTAGTAAATATTTTTAAATTAAAATTCAATTAATTAGAAAACTTTAGCCAATAATTGACCTAGGACATATCCAAACCTCACAACTTATTGCACACACTTAGAATTGTTTGTTAGGACAACCGACTTTAGCTTTTGGTTAGGCCGGTGTTTATTTCCTTACTGCATTGTGACGGGCTTTTTCTCGATTTTCACTGCATGTTGGTTGTAAAATTATTGGTGTGTTTGTTTACTTACTTTTACTGTACTCTGTGATGTGATTTGATTGACGATTAGATTACCCATGGGTTAGGACCGATCTGGTTATTAACATGATTTCCTGCAGGTGGCTACACTCAAGCAGGGCAAAGGCAGCTAATTAATCAATAATTTTATAAATGCTACAGGTACTTCAACTGGTTAGCCCCCAAATAAAAAGAGTGTGGCCAAGTGTGGCTAATTGATTTAATTTAAATGCGAATATATAACTGCTTGGGATGATTTTTATATAAACTGCTTAGGATAACTCTGCAGGTGGTCTAGATTTTTCTTTTTCTTTCTATGAGATGTAATGTAAATGTAAATGTGTCTAAAAAAAATTGTGAAAGTGATTTTGAAAATGGGATAGCACATCTAATTTGGAATCCGAAGAAAAGAGAATATACCTTAAAGGATTATTCTCTTTTATTTGAAAAGCCAAATTAGGATGATTCAATATCCAAATAGAAAAGAAAATACCCCTCTTAGGGATGAGTTTCTTTTCATTTGGATATCCAGAACCCGGCGGACCCGAGAAGATCGTAGAAGAAGAAAAGACATAACGGGAAGATTGAAGAAAGAAGACGAAGAAATAAAGATTCAAGGAACAGTATATCCCAGTTTAAAAGTCACTTGCGTCATTCTTAGGATTAGAATCCGTGTTTGTTGGCAGTGGTGCCCGGCCACTTTACTTTTCTACAAATTCTGGGTGTAATATGGACATTGGATATTGGATATTATATTTTGGATTATTAAATTGATTGTTTACATTGATTGTGCATTAGCTTTTTTTAGGGCCTTGCATGTCGTGTTTTGTTTTAGCCTGGATTCGAATCGGAGAGATTTTTTTCGTAAGGGTACGCTTAAAATTCTTCTACTTGTAATTTTAAATAAAAATTTTTAGGCTCACATAGTAACTCTAAGGATCTAATAAGTAAGCTCGGGACCGCCGAGAGTCAGCATAAGCATATTAATACTTTCTCTTCCTTGTTAGGCACCTCCCCGCCTGCGGGTTCTGACAGACCACTTGACCTATGAGGGTGCAGTTCTATCAAGGGGAAGTTGTGCAACCTCTAGGAAAAAACCTATTTTCTAAGCCTAATTTTTAAAACTGCTTCATATTCATTTTATGCATTCGGGTCAATTAGCATGCATTGCATTAGATACAAATTAAAAAGAGTTTAAAATGTTAATTGTATTTTTAGGCATAACTCACCCTACATAAGTTGAGGGGCCAATTAGGATCTGTCTTAGATGTCGGCCCTCAATTCCTTAAAACTTAAGCAACGTCCCTACCTATCTTTCATAAGAGACTGGAAACAAGGTTTTAAAGCGCTTAGATGGTTAAGTTTAAACCTCCCCAATCCAGGCCGGGGTAAGTTCAGATTTGCACTTCATTAGTTTAATAAACTATCTTTCTAGTAGTAATATGCTTATCCCTCATACTAAGCACTAGGTGCTTCTTTTAGTCTATATAATACATTTTTTTCAATTTAAACACATATTTAGGGAATTTTAGTTTTTACAAACCTAGAGGTTGCTCAACATAAACATCTTCTTATATCACCCCATTAAGAAAGAAACTCTAAACATCCATTTAAAATAATTTAAAAATGTTAAAATAGGCATATGCTAGTAGCACTCTTATCGCTTCAAGTCTGGCCACTAGGGCAAAAGCTTCAGCAAAATCATTTATTTATATTTGATTATACCCTTTGGCCACAAATCATACCTTTTTTTTAACTACTACACTTGAATCATCCATAACACCCACTTAGTTCTTACAACACTTTAATTTTTAGGCCTTTCAATCAATTCCCAAACATCGTTTCTAACAAATTGATTCAATTTTTCTTGCATGGCCAAAATCTAATTCATCATAAAGTATTTGATTTATATTAGTGGGTTTAATCATTGAAATAAAAGTTGAGTTGTTCACTTCTTTGTTAACTCCATACCTAGTTCTAATACTTTCACTTGGGTCACCTTATATCAATTCTTTAGGATTACTTTTAGAAAATTAACATTCTCTAGGCAATATATTTTCTATTCCAATATTCTCTTCAAGATTTATTTTTTTAATTACTTGGAAGATCTAATTAATATGTTTTCCTTCAACCACGGCTCTTCCAAAATATCAGATTAATCAAAAATTATAGGTGTAGTCTCCTCAACTACCAAAGTTTTTCTTTTTAAAAACTCTATAGGATTTACCAAAAATATAATATCCTAACAACATTTCATCATCAAATTTAGGATCAAATTTTTTTAATTGAGTTTTATAAATATTATGAATGAATACCTTACATCCAAATACATATAAATGTGAAGGGTTAGGTTTTCTCCCCTTAAGAAGTTCAAAAGGCGTCTTATTCAATTTTGATCTAATGTTTACCATATTCAGAAATAATAAGTACTTTCCAGTTCAACTCAAAAATATTTCAAAAGTGAATATTCAACCAACATGACTTTAACAACTTCTATCAAAGTTTTGCTCTATCTTTCTATAAACCCATTCTAGAGAGGGATCATAGGTGCTGAAAAATTGTGATTTATTCCTTTCTCTTTAAAAAATCTTCAAAATTTTCATTTTCGAACACTCCTCCATGATCACTTTAAATTATGAGGAATTCATAACCTATCTTCTTATGTATCCAAGTAAAAAAAAAATTTATTCATCAAATGATTCAATCTTATGTGATAAGAAATTAATCCAAGTGAATCTTGAATAATAATCAAAGATTTCATACCCAAAAACTTTTCATCCAATTCATATAGTGCTAACTGGTCCAAAAACATCTATGTGTAGGATTTCTAATTGTTCTGAAGTTCTAAGTTCCTTAATTGAATTAAATGAGGTCATAAATTTTTTTCTAATTAACATGACTCATACAGGTAATCCTTAGTAAAGTCTAAATTTGGTATTCCTTTAACCAATTCTTTCTGGGTAATCTTCCTAAGATTTTATATGCTTGCATGATAGTATTTTATTTCATAACCATGATTCATCCATGATAGTTTTGAGACAAAAAAACATTAAAAGATTTAACATAATTTAAATCAAGCATGTATACATTATTTACATTATTTCAATGCAACACATTAATTCCATTTTGGCTTATAATGCAGCTTGTAGGTAAAAATTTAATGTGAAGACTCTTATCATAAAGCTTATTAATACTTAACAGGTTATGTTTTAAATATTGCAAATCAGGATTCAAGAATTATAATTTTTATGATAGCAAACATTTCTAACACTTTTGTTATCATCTACGATTGCCCTGCCTTCTAACGTTTCAGGTCCAGAAGAAAATATTACAAATCAAGCCAGCTTAAGATTGGGTATATTAGGACTGAGTTATTATAAAAAGGAGCAAACGGTGGCTCAAAAAGCAAATAACTTAGAAAGTGAAAGTTTTTCAGTAGAGGAAGATGATGATATAGCCTTGATGACCCATCAATTCAAGAAATATTTTAAAAGAAAATAAAGGTGTCATCAAAACTATTTGAACAAAGGTAATAGCTCAAAGAATATTAAAGTTACTTCTGACATAATTTGCTTTGAGTGCAGAAGAATAGATCACCTCCGAGATGATTGCCCTAATGTAAAGATTTGTTTAACTAAGGAGAAGGGTGAGGAGAATCCAAATTATAAGAATGGCAAGCCGAAGATAGAGAAGGTGATTTGAGCCAACTCTTCCTCATAATCATTAGAAGAGAAAGTAGAGGAGGAGGTAACAAATTTATGTCTAATAGGTAATGATAATCTTAATCACTCGAATCAAGATGAGGTATATCAAATCTCATATGAAGTATTATTGGTTATTTCTAAAAAGATTATGAATCATATAGAAAGTTAAGGAAAATGCATAGTAACCTAAACATTGAATTTAGTACTTTACAAACTGAGCATACTAATTTAGTAAAATAGCATCCTTATTTAGATAGAGATCACATGTCCCTGCTTGATTAATTTGGTATATTAAGTAACAAGCATATTTAATTACCTGATATTTTTAATTCCTTAAAAACATCCCATATTGAATTAGAAAAAGAGTATAAGAAATTGGAAGAACTTGTATGGGAAATAGATAAATAATGAACATCAATTAAAATTAGAAGTGGCATCTTATGAATATGAAAATAAATCTCTAAAAGAAAAACTCATAGCATTTTAAAAAAATAAATCATGGTCCCCATTAGCCCAGAAGAGCAACCCCCCAGTATTGCATACATCACCCAACTTTAGGAGGAGGCTTCACCACCCATATAAGTTAGGGAACCATTTCCTGATGTTAGGTGCATATATTATGGCATGCTAGGTCACATAACCCGCACTTGCATGATTCACCATAGGACAAACCTCATATGGATCCCTAAACTGTAATCATTACATCATAACATGCATACATCTCATTCATGCATGCATAAGAAGGAACCCAAACTCACTTAGGTTTCAAATCTAACTTTTGAATGACATTATAAGGGTGTTCTCATAACGACCTAGCAAGAGCATGTAGAACCTGGACAGTGGCTTCTCACATAAAGAAGTTCATTACTTTATAAACCAGGACTGAAGACAAGGTGACTTTAGGAGACAACACCATAAGGAAGTGGTGCGCTCAGGTATTGTTGAAAATTCTAAAAAAAATATAATTTAAAATATTTTATTAGGGTATTATTTAAAGCAAAATCTGTTGAGCATTAGTTAATTATGTGACAAATAATTTAAAAAATTTATCACTTGATACTTATCTTCAATTATGTGACAAATCTCCAGACAGTGGCTTCTCACACGAGATTTATAGTGGTTCGGTCAAACACAACCTACATCCACTCCCCGGAGGCACCCTCCGAGTTGCACTAATACCACTAGTGATTCTCCTTTTGCACCCACAGCAAGGTGGAGAAGCATTTAAAAAACTCTCTTCCACCACTACCCGATGCAGTAGAGAATCATCATCCCTTTACACTCTTCCTAGTGTTGGCAGAGAACCGTCATCCTTTCACACTCTCCAATTGTGGGCAGAGAACACTTCGGCTGTTCACACTCTTCAAGTATGGGCAGAGAACCCTTCGGTAATTCACACTCTCCAAGTGTGGGCAGAGAACCCTTCAGCTGTTCACACTCTCCAAGTGTCAGTAAAGAACCAGATGTCCTAGACAGATCTTATCACAAGAAATCTAGAAGGAAGAGAGAAAAGATTGAAGTAATCAAGAACCACAACTGGAGATTCTTACCTTTGTGTGCCAAGTGAATCCTTCACGCTCCAGTAGTAAGAATCCTCCTTCAAACACTCTCTCCTTGAGTCTCCCTTTAGTTGGCACGAAGATCAGTAGGCAAAAATTTTAAGTGATAGTTTTTATTGTAGTTTATATAGGAAAGACACGAAAATCCGTCCAAAAACTGTTAATTTTCATGTTAGTGCACAGTTGATCGTCCCGTACGATTGTGGATTATCCTGGATGAATTTACTTAAAATAGTTACTTATGAACCCAATGTATGCTGGTATGAATTGAATTCATACTCGATAATCATCCCGTATGAACTAAGTTTGTCCGGTACGAACAGTTATACCATGGGTCAGTTTCGACAAACTGTAGGACGTTACCAAAATATGAAGGGACAGAGCATTTTTGTCCTGGGACGAGTACGGGTTCGTCTAGACAAAATTTTTACAGAGAGCATTTCATCCTGGGACGAATTGGAGTTCATTTGGACGAAATTTTTACAAAGAGCATTTCATCCAGGGCTGAATATAGGTTTTCGTCTGAATGAAAATTTTCTAGAGAGCATTTCGTCCTGAAACGAATTGAAGTTCGTCTGGATGAAATTTTCACAGAGAGCATTTTTCCCTTGCACGAACAGGATTTTGTCTGAATGAAAATTTTTTAGAGACAATTTCGTCCTGGGATAAATAGAAAAAATTTTCTGGATATCAGGACTTAGAAAAATTTTCTGACTTCCTATTCGTTCCATTGCTCTTCTGAGGGGATAACTGACTTGATCATCTCGTACGAACTTGATTCATCCCATATGATCAGTATTCTTTTTTAAATATCTCCCCAAGTTTGTCTGTGTGTGTTTAATAACACAATTACAATAACTCTTTCTCAAACTTAGTGCAATGAAAAATACAAGCTTTAATTTACAATCTATCTCATTCTGAATTTGATTTGAAGTCTCCATTAATCTGGAGTTTGATTTTCTAGAAATGTTAATCCACAAAAGAGCAAAAACAATTTTTCCAAAAAGTGTTAGGAGAAAATAAAGTTTAAAATAATAATATTTGGAATCATCAGAATTATATAAGTTACAAGAATATAAAACATGCAAATAACAACTCTCTTAACAATCTCCCCCTTTTTGATGATGGAAAAACAATTATTATTTTTATAATTTTCAAATTTTAAGAATCTTCTAAACTCCCTCTAAATTGATGAACATATCAAAATAAGAAGGCATTACATTTTTTTTTTAAATACGAACAATATGATACAGAACAAAAATACTAATAATATGTTCTCCCCCTTTTTGACAACAGCAAAAAGAGAAGAAGAAAAAGACAAGAAATGGAAGCAGACATATGATATTCCTTTGATAATTGATCCTTGAAAGTGATTGAAATAAATTTTGCAAATAAAATTAAGTCATTAGACAAACAGAAAAGGATTCATAGAATTTAAGAAAAGATATAACATAATATATATATATATAAATATATATATATATATATCAAAAACATGAATAAATTTAGACCCTAAGATAAAGAATATCATTGCATAAAGGATGAATATAAAATTTGTATATTTCAAATTTCAATACAAAATAAAGATGTATAGAAGATCAATTTGAATTAAGAGATTAAAGATTGTGGAAAGAAATGACTACCACATGTGCCGCTTTGCACATCTTTTTCAATAGTTGTGCTCCATTTTTGTGCATTCTTTTTACTTGTGGGCTTATTTTATGCCTCTTTTTCAAATTGCGAACCATTGCACATTCCTTTTGATTTTTATGTATTTGTACATTTTTAAAGAGTAATCTTTGATCTTTCCAAAATAAATAATAAAAAATTTCAAATTTTTCTAAGTGCATCAATATTTATTGATAAGTGAAATATAAAATAAGAAAAAATCACAATTGCAGTAATAATATTAAACATTAATGTAGTCTAATAAGATACATGAAATTGACTTTCTCAAATACATAAAGTTATATGCAAAACTTACATTTAAAAAAATTAGATTTTCTAATGAATTCAATTTTAAGTTGCACTTCAAGGTATAACTCTTTTAAGAATAAAAATTTTAAAGATTGTCATATAGGCTAACACATATTTCAAAAATAAGATTAAAACCAAGACAAGATAACTTATATTGATATCATTATAAAGGATATTACAATCTAAGAAATGATATCAATACGTCATAAAACTCAAATACAAAAACAGCAAATGAAATGAACACTTAACTAAAACAAAATACATCATTATGTAACACAACATAATCTACTAGAACACAATCACATCATCTAAAGAAAAAACATAACCAAGTATATGAGTCACTCTGATGGACCCTAATCTGGAGGCGATAGCTGGTTGAAGAAATTAAAGTAGTACTCATCATAACCATACTGGAGTTCTATCTTCTTTTTGTTGCAAATTCAGGTCCATGAATCATGTTTTGATGATTGGCAAAAACTCTTACTTGTCTTGGACTTCCTTTTACTACTGATTTTTTAGGAATCAAAGATCGGACGGAAAAATGGAGCCAGCTCAAGAATGTGTAGATTAGGGTTGAATGAGTCTGTAATTGTCTTTTTCCCTTCTTGAGTCAATTGTAATGTTTGGTATGACTGATGCAAAGTAATCCTACACACACACTTGAGAGACTTTAAAATTTCTATTTTTACTCATATCGGCCAGGACGATATTTACATCATCCTGGATGATATGGTTTAAAATAGAAAATCTAATCAGGGGTTCTTAATTAAGGAAGTCGTCATTAGCCAATCGGCCATCGACAATACGTGTATCGGCCAGGACGATAGGCTCAAATCAGAAAGAAATTGCCGCCATATACAATTAAGGTATTATGTATTTTTTGGTGATCGGCCAGGACGATATTGGATCGGCCTGGACGATAAA
Organism: Dendrobium nobile; assembly: GCA_022539455.1. Lineage (NCBI taxonomy): Eukaryota > Viridiplantae > Streptophyta > Magnoliopsida > Asparagales > Orchidaceae > Dendrobium > Dendrobium nobile. The sequence continues at coordinate 47,999,725 of CM039729.1, forward strand.
TCATAATTATGCCTTAATTGATCAAACAATCAAGAAAGTAATTTAAGATAGATTGATACGATCATATCATCCTGGATGATCGAAATATCGGCTAGCACAAATTCAGGATGATGTGCGGGACGATCTGGATCGTACAGCCTGAATTTAGGGCGATGCTCTAGATGATTGTTCTCTTATTTGAACTGATCGGCCAGGCCAATCGTGAGATCATTCTAGATAATCAAGCCAATTTTTAATAGTCCAGTTTGCAATCAGGGCGATGCTCTGGCCGATCTTCTAAGATTTGTACTGATCGGCCAAGACAATGTCCAAATCGTCCTAGACGATAAAGTCGACAACATGCAATTAATGAGCTCCTTTGAAGCTCTTCTATTTAAGAGCTCTTATTCAAAAATTTTTAATATCTTTTGCTGCTGCTTTGACTTGAGAAGTCCTTCAGGAGAGAAAGAGAGAGAGAAAGAGAGAGAGAGAGAGAGAGAGAGAGAGAGAGGATCTTGTGAGTGGGAGCTTGTGAGGGGATTCACAAGGGTTGCTTCAAGGATCGCTATGCTTCTTCTTCATCTAGAGTTTCTTATCCGTGGAAGGGCCGATAGAGGTTAGGACTCAGCAACTGATAGTGGTTCTCTGTCAGCTTCTGGAGGAAGCAAAAGGAGATAGGTTCTCTGCCTTGCCAGGGTGGCAAAAAGAGGTTCTTTGTAAAGGCTTCTCCGCCTAGCTGTGGGGGCTAAAGGAGAGTCTCGATTGTAGGGCAATACTCGGAGGGCGCCTCTGGGGAGTGGACGTAGGTCGAGTTGACCGAACCACTATAATTTTTCTTTTGGTGTGATTTTGGTTTATGTGATTTTACTTCTTTGTGAAAAGAATTTTTAAAATACCAATTCACCCCCCCTCCCTCTTGGTTAGCTTGGGCTAATTCTATAGGGCTTAACATCCCTAACAAACTTTCAAGTGGTATCAGAGCGGGATTCAAAAATTCAAGTTTGAAAACTTTTTGAATTTGATTCATGGCTAACTTTGGGAATAGAAACACTACTGAAGGTTATTCAATTACACGACCTCCATTATTTGACAACTTACCTTTTAATTTCTAGAAAACCCGCATGTCAACATTTTTACAATCAACTGATTATCACATGTGGATGCTTATCAAAAAAAGGTTATTCTCTACCTTCTCGTGAAATTAATGGTGTTAAAACTGAAGTTGCTTTTAATGAATGGACTTTTGATGAAAGAGATTTAGCTCAACTAAATGCAAAATGTTTAAACTGGTTTTTCTGTGCTTTAAAATCTGAGGATTATATGTGTGTTTCTACTTGTTCAACCGGTAAAGAGATTTGGGATAGGTTATGTATCACTTATGAAGGAACCAATGAAGTGAAACAATCTCGTTTGAATATTCTCTTGCATGACTATGAACTTTTTTGAATGAAACCATCTAAATCTGTTTCTAACATGTACACTAGGTTTACACAGATAGTTACTTCACTGCATGCATTAGGAAGAGAACTTTCATACTGTGAAAAAGTGAACAAGATTTTGAGATGCTTTCTTTCGTCATATGATGCTAAAATCACTACAATCATTGAATCTAAGAATTTAAACACTTATTCTATTGATAACTTTCTTGGCTCACTCATTGCTTACGAGCAAGGGGTGAATCAAAGAAATCTTGATGCAGGTGAGAAGAAAAAGGAGAAAACAGTTGCATTAAAGGCGCACAAATCGGACTCTGAATCTTCCGGGTTTGAAAGCGATGACTTTGCCTTAATCACAACGCAATTCAAAAGCTTTCTAACGAAGAAACACAAGCACCATTGGAGAAAAGGTAAGGATCATAAACATTCTAAAGGATTTTCTGATATGATTTGTTATGAATGCAGGAAACCCGGACATGTGAAAGATGATTGTCCTTCACTTAAGACGCACTCAAGCAAGGAAAATAATGAGGAGAAATCCAACTTTAGAAAGGACAAAAGGAGACTACAAAAGGTGTTTTGGGTGGATTCTGTATCAGATTCATCGGAGACGGAACCAGAAGATGAAACAACCAAGTTGTGCTTAATGGCAGATAATAATATGGATCAAGAAGAGGTATGTGAACTTTCCTACGACCAACTCCTTAAAGTTTCTAAAAAGATTCATGCATCATATAGAAAATTAAAGAAAATACATCTTAGCTTGAAATTAGAATTCTTGAATCTACAAAAAGAGCATGAAATTTTAACTAAAGATCATCAAACGATTGATTCAAATCATATGACTTTACTTGATGAATTTGATGAGTTAAATAAAAATCATTGTGAATTAGTTGAAAAACATGATGCATTAAAAGTTTCACACACATCACTTGAATCTGATTTTAGGAAGTCTAAAGAGATGGAGAAAAATTTGAGGATTGAAAAGGAGGTCTTAAAGAGCACTAATTTGAAGATTCAAAATGAATTAAAAACATGTAAGAAAACTAGGATGACACCTACTTTTGATCAATTGCCAAAACCAAGGAAGAGGCATTATAACTCAAACCACTTAAGAAATCCTTTTCCTGGAGTTAGATGTTTTTCTTGTGGCAAGCTAGGACACATCTCACACACTTGCACAGTTCATCATAGTACACATTGGGTGTGGAGACCTAAGGTGCATGATCCACAGCATATCGCACATGCAATGCATTCTACTCTTCATAAGATGGAACACAAACCTGCTTGGGTTCCTAAATCTAACATTTGGTAATTTTGCAGGAGGGCTCTCACAAAAGGCCTCATGAGAGTATGTGGTACCTGGACAGTGGATGCTCTCGACATATGACTGGTGATGCCAATCAGTTTGTTGTACTAGAGTCCAGGACTGGAGGCAAGGTTACACTTGGAGACAACACTACTAGGAAGGTGGTAAGCTTAGGTATAATTGGTAATTCCAAGAACCTTATGATTGAAATTGTTTTGCTTGTAGATGGATTGAAGGACAACCAGCTGAGCATAAGTAAACTTTGTGACAAAGGCTTCATCATGCAAATCTTTGCAAATTCATGCATTGTAAGTTTAAGTAACAACATTATTTTGCAGGGAAAGAGGATCAACAATGTCTACATGCTTTATTTAAATAACATTGAATGTGTTGTTTCATTTTGCTTAAAAATAGTGATTGATGATTCATGGTTGTGGCACCAGAGACTTTGTCATGCAAGTATGAAAACCCTTAGGAAAGTGACCCAAAAAGACCTAGTTAGAGGTGTCCCCAAACTCAAGTTTTTAAAAGACCACCTTTATAATGCCTGTAAACTAGGAAAGCAAGTCCACTCCACATTTCACCCCATTAAGGACATTAGCACCTCTAGACCTTTAGAAGTCTTTCACATGGATTTTTTTGGACCCATTAGCACGGCTAGCTTGGGAGGGAAAGTCTATGGATTTGTGATTGTTGATGACTACTCAAGGTTCACTTGGACAAGATTTCTTACCCATAAAAATGAGTCTTTTGAGGAGTTTAAAAGATTTTCTACTTGGATTCAAAAAAATCTAGGTTGTGAGATCTTGACCATCCATAGTGATCATGGGGGAGAGTTTGAGAATGAAAGATTGGAGACTTTTATGAGGATAAGGGGATTAGCCACAATTTCTCAGCTCCTAGGACCCTCAGCAGAATGGGGTAGCTGAAAAGAAGAACAGGACCTTGGTGGAAGCCGCTAGAGCCATGCTTGCTAAGTATTCACTTCCAAAATACTTTTGGGTTGAAGCAGTTAACACAGCTTGTTATGTGTTGAATAGGGTGAACATTAGATCCTAATTAGAAAAGACACCCTATGAGATAATTAAGGGTAGGACACCCAATCTTTTCCACCTTCATGTCTTTGGTTGTAAGATTTTCATTCACAATAATGGGAAGTCTCACTTGGGAAAATTTGATCCTAAATCTGATGGAGTATTCTTGGGATATTCTAGTGTTAGGAAGTCTTTTAGGGTGTTTAACAAGAGAACTTTAGTGGTGGAAGAGACTACCCATGTAGTATTTGATGAATCTGATCCTAAAAAACATGGAGTAGAGGATGATGATGATATTGGAGAGATTACTAGTGGAGTAGAAAATTTGGAGAAGAGAGTAGGTCACCAAAACATAGAAGGAGTAAGAGATGTCACCCAAGGAGTAGAAAATTTAGATCTGGAGGAAAGGGTTGGACCTTCTCACACCTTACCTAGAGATTGGAGATACTCTACAAGTCACCCCAAGAAATTGATCTTAGGAGACCCTTCTAATGGAGTTAAGACTAGACATGGACTTAGGAAGAAGGTGAACCACTCTGCCTTTATCTCAATGACTGAACACACAAACATAAACCAGGCCCTCACTAATAAGTTTTGGATTTTAGCCATGCAGGAGGAGTTGAACCAATTTGTTAGGAATTAAGTTTGGGAGCTTATAGAAAGACCTAAGGGACAAAGTATTGTTGGAACAAAGTGGGTCTTTAAGAACAAGGTGAATGATTCAGGAGTGGTGGTTAGGAATAAAGCAAGATTAGTGGCTAAGGGGTATAACCAAATAGAAGGGATAGACTTTGAGGAGACTTTTTCCCCTGTAGCTAGATTGGAAGCCATTAGAGTGCTATTAGCATTTGCCTGTTATAAAGGATTTAAGCTTTTCCAAATGGATGTCAAGAGTGCCTTTTTAAATGGGGAAATAAAAGAAGATGTGTTTGTAGAACAACCCTCAGGTTTTGAGAGTTCCCAATTTCCAAATCATGTTTTTAAATTAAAAAAGGCTTTGCATGGGTTAAAGCAGGCACCAAGAGCTTGGTATGAGAGGCTTAGCACATTCTTACTAGAGAGGGAGTTTGTCAAGGGGAGCGTAGACACCACTCTTTTTCATAGGAGAGTTGGAGATGATTTACTCATTGTTCAGATTTATGTGGATGATATACTCTTTGGATCTTCTAATAAGAAATTGTGTGATGAGTTTTCTAAAACAATGAGTAGAGAGTTTGAGATGAGTTTGATGGGAGAGTTATCCTATTTTTTGGGGTTTAGCATAAAATAATTGGATGATGGAACCTTTCTTAATCAAACAAAATACATAAAAGACATTTTGAAGAAGTTTGAGATGGATAAATCTAAGCCAATTAATACTCCCATGACTTCTAATGTTCCATTGGATAAGGACCCAAGTGGTAAATCTATTGATCCAAAGAAGTACAGAGGCATGATTGGATCTTTACTCTACTTGACTGCGAGCCGACCCGACATAATGTTTAGTATTTGCCTTTGTGCTAGATTTCAAGCCGACCCTAAGGAATCCCACCTGACTGCTGTTAAGTGAATTTTTAGATATCTTTTGGGGACCCAAAGATTAGGGATTTGGTATCCTAAACACAGCACTTCTTTTGAGAATAGTGGATTTTTTGACTCTGATTTTGTAGGATGGAAGGTGGATAGAAAAAGTACTTCAGGGACTTATCAATTCATAGGATAATCTTTGGTCTCATGGTCTAGTAGGAAGCAAAATTCTGTTGCACTTTCCACTGCTAAAGCTGAGTACATTACTCTTGGAAGTTGTGTGGCCCAAGTCCTTTGGTTGAAACAACAGGTATTGGATTTAGGATTACCTTTAGGCACCATCTCAATCCTTTGTGACAACACTAGTGCCATATGCATCTCTAAGAATCCTATTCAACATTCAAGGACTAAGCACATTGATATTAGGCATCACTTTATTAGAAACCATGTGACTAAGGGAGACATTGAGCTACACCATGTGGCAACTGAAAATCAACTTGCTGACATATTTACTAAACCACTGGCCTTCGACACTTTCAGCTCTTTAAGGACCAGATTGGGTGTGTTTGACATAACTGCATAAACTTGATCTTCTATTTGCTTTATTTGGTTTTTGTTCCTTTTCTTTTAATTGTTTTTTTCTTTTTGCTCTTTGTCTTCTTTCCTTCTTTCTTGAACTGGCTTGCTTTCTTTTTGGTTGTTTTTCTTAATTTTTAAGCTTTCAAAAATCATCGCTGATATGATATCATATGCCTTGTCCTTGCTTTCGAAAATGTGTAGCCAGTGTTTTACATCTTTTAATATATTGGATGGTAAGAATATTTCGTTCATTGTGTCTCCTTCTCTAAACTATTTTAGTGTCATAGTTTTATTTTCTAATCAAAAATCTAATTCAAATTAAAAATTGTGTATGAAATTTAGATTCTTTCTAAACTCGCTTAAGCAAATATATCTTGTATTTATAATGCTTAAAGTATTTTTGTCACATCAAGATTCCTCGTTACTCTTGTCATTGGTTAATTGATTCTGTTTTGTGGATAGTTCTTCTCTATGTAAGAGAGAGCCCCTATTTTCTAATATCTAGAAGATATACTCACAACTAAGAATCCTTTTTAAAAGTTGCAGAAAGAGAATAGAGCCTGCAAAAATAAAAAAAAGAAAAATTGGCCAATGATGCCAATAAAAGATGCACAATGAAGCCAAATTTGAAAAATTATAAAATATGTGCAAAGCACCAATCAATTGATAAAAGGCATAAAATGAGCCACTAAAAAGCAAGCTCCCTCTCTTTTCAAATTTTTTAAAAACTTAGAAGTTTTCATGTATCAAAGACCTGATTTCGATGGTTTTGAAATTGTGACAAATTTACTTTGATTCATTATTCTATAACATATTTTTTTCTTAAACCAAGTAATGAATGATTCTTGTTCCTCATATCCAATTGTTTTTTTAGTTAGCTCATTGATTTCAAAAGATGATTCTACCCTAAGAGAAACTCCAAGCTAAGGGTTATCATGATAGGATATTCTACCATTCTTTGGATTATTGATGTTGTTAACTCATTAACTTACAAGTTTTTAAAATCAATCACATAGAATACTACATCATCTTCATGCCTTGGTAAAAAAAAAAATTTGGTGTGCTTTGGTTCTTCATTCCCTCCTTTTTGAGATGTCAAAAGTGGGAGAAATTTTAGGATTGTTTCTGGCACTTTAAATTCCGTGTGTTACACTACTGTTTTTAAAAATATTTATCATAGTATTCTGACGTCATAAAAAAGGGGAAGATTGCTGCAAATTTAGGTCCATGAACCATATTTTGATGATTGGCAAAAACTCTTACTTGTCTTGGACTGCCTTTTACTACTGACTTTTCAGGAATCAAAGATCGAACGGAAAAATGGAGCCAGCTCAAGAACGGGTAGATTATGGTTGAATGAGTCTGTAATTATCTTTTTCCCTTATTGAGTCAATTGTAATTTTTGGTATGACTAATGCAAAGTAACCCTACACACACACACTTGAGAGACTTTAGAATTTCTATTTTTACTCATATAGGCCGGGACGATATTTACATCATTCTGGATGATTTGGCTTAAAATAGAAAATCTAATCAGGGGTTCTTAATTAAGGCAGTCTTCATTAGCCAATCGGCCTGGACGATATGTGTATCGGCAAGGATGATCGGCTCAAATCAGAAAGAAATTGCCGCCATATACAATTAAGGTATTATGTATTTTTTTGTAATCGGTTAGGATGATATTGGATCAGCCTAGACGATAAATCATAATTATGCCTTAATTGATCAGACAACCAAGGAAGTAAATTAAGGCTAATTGATATGATTATATCATCTTGGACGATCGAAATATCGGCCAGCATAAATTCAGGATGATGTGCTGGACGATCTGGATCGTACAATCTGAATTCAGGGCGATGCTCTGGACGATTGTTCTCTGATTTGAATGGATTGGCCAGGCCGATCATGAGATCATCCTGGACGATCAAGCTAATTTTCAATCGTTTAGTTTGCGTTCAGGGTGATGCTCTGGCCGGTCTTCTGAGATTTGTACTGATCGGCCAGGACGATGTCCAAATCAACCTGGACGATAAAGTCGGCAACTTGCAATTAATGAGCTCCTTTAAAGCTCTTCCATTTAAGAGCTCTTGTTCAACGTTTTTGAATATCTTTTGCTACTGCCTTGACCTGAGAAGACCTTGAGGAGAGAGAGAGAGAGAGAGAGAGAGAGAGAGAGAGAGAGAGAGAGAGAGAGAGAGAGAGAGAGTGAGAGAGAGAGAGTGGATCTTGTGAGGGGGAGCTTGTGAGGGGATTCACAAGTGTTGCTTCAAGAATCGCTCTGCTTCTTCTTCATCTAGAGTTTCTCATCCGTGGAAGGGTCGGTAGAGGTAAGGACTAAGCAACTGATAGTGGTTCTCTGCCAGCTTCAGGAGGAAGCAAAAGGAGATAGGTTCTCTGCCTTGCCGGGGTGGCAAAAAGAGGTTCTTTGTAAAAGCTTCTCCACCTAGTTGTGGGTGCTAAAGGAGAGTCACGATTGTAGTGCAATACTTGGAGGGCGCCTCCGGGGAGTGGACGTAGGTCGAGTTGACCGAACCACTATAATTTTTTGTGTTCTTGTCTCTTGCTTCCACACTTTAATTTCCGCACTTATTTTTCTTATGGTGTGATTTTGGTTTATATGATTTTACTTCTTTGTGAAAAGAATTTTTAAAATACCAATTCACCCCCCCCCCCCTCCCTCTTAGTTAGCTTGGGCAAGTTCTATAGGGCTTAACATCCCTAACGAACTTTCACTTTCTCATATATCCCATGTCCTGATTGTATTGAGTATTCTGCTGCTGCAAATGAGCTTCAATTTGATCAAACTTCCGATCAAAATGAGTCTCTAACTGGTCAAATCTTTAAACCAACTCTTGGTATTTTGGTTCACTAACAGGTGCAAATTCAACTTCCTACTCTGAGTCACTATTAACATGAGTTTTTTGTGGTTCATCTTTATTAAAGATGCTCTAAAGGATCCGTCATTGTAGTAGAGCGGTTCTTCAAAATCTTGGTATGGATGAACCAAATCATATTTCTTCTCCAAAATATAGGCAACAAGATGTCCTAAAGCAATATTCTTCTTTCTTTTATGGGCGACTTGACCAATTTTAGAAAGTCCATAAATGTAATCAATTAAGAGTTGGACTTCATCTATATGTTGTTTGGTCATAATCAAGTAGGTTACAGTAGAAAAAAGAGGAGTAATGTTGACTCTATCACCATCTTTGAGAATTATGGAAGTTCGAAGAACATGGTGGATGATACAAGCATTGCAAACAAGAGAAGATACTTTAGGCATATGCTCCTTAAAAATAATTCTTCTAATCACTTTATTAATTTCACTCCAGTCAAAATCATAAGTAGTGGTCATGGTCTGAGCTCGAATTCCCTCAATCCTTGAATTCAGAAAGATCCCTAAGTCTTCCTTAGTTATCTCTATTTTCTTCTTAAAAACTAAGGACTTTAGTACATAATGGTCAGAGTTGAAAGACATGTTTACTAGGAAATAATGAAAGACCTCTTTGTTGGAGAAGTTGGCTAAAGTGAGAATGAAACTAAATTGGTTTGAAGCAAACAAATTCATTACCTAAAAGGTTATTTGTTCCTGAATAAGAACTCTAGAATGGGTGATCTTAGCGGAGACAAATCTAGGAAAAGACTATTTATTGGCTTTGGACAGAAAGTTATCAGAAGTGTTTCTTGGTGGACCCTTGGCTAGGACCTTTTGCATTTTACTTGAGCTTGCCATAGAGATGTTCTAGGGGAATAGGAGTTTGAAAGGTATGTGTGAGGGATGACATTTGAGTTCAAAAGCCCATCAATTTTATGAAATATGACTGTTCGTATAGACGAAATTACTTTCATCCCGTACGAAATTTAGTTCATCCGGTACGAGAAAATTTCATATGGACGAAAAAATTAGTCCAAAATGAAACGGCTTTTCATAATCACACAACTTATGAAGCATCCTTTTTATAGACTTTTTTGACCAAATGATCGTACAGATGAAAAGGTGTTCATCCTTAACGATCAGACATTTAAGATCATTTTAATGGTAGTTTAAACCGTCCCCCACATGAATCGCCAAGCGTTCGTCCGGACAAACCTTAAAGGTTCGTACGTACGAATATAGTATTAAAAACAACCTTATCCATTTGACTGTCAGTCAATCATCCTATCATTTAAAAATTTTGTCTAGACAATTGTGATGATCGTGCAGACGCAGTGAAAAATAAAAACTAAAAATTGCACGTAAATGGTTCAAATCCGACAATTAACACACTACATAATTCATCCCATACGAAAATATTTTTATCCTAGATGATTGTCACTTAATTTTTCAAAAAGATGCACTAAATCAAAACTAAAACACAAATACAATAAAATCACAATAGAAAATACATAAAATCACAAAAAAACACAAAGACAAAAAATCACAAACTCATAAATACACTCAAAACATTAACTAAAAACACACATCAGTGATGCAGAAATATTTTAATTAAACATTCAAATTGATAACACCAAGCCTTGTTCTTAATGCACTGAAAGTATCAAAGGCTAAAGGTTTTGTAAAAATGTCTGCAACTTGATTTTCAGTAGATACATGAATGAGTTCAATTTCTCCTTTGGATACATGATCCCTTATAAAATGATGCCTGATGTCTATATGTTTGGTTCTTGAATGTTGAATATGATTTTTAGAAATGCAAATAGCACTAGTGTTATCACAATAAATTAGAATAGTGCCTATAGTTAATCGTAAATCAATCAATTGTTGTTTCAACCAAAGTACTTGTGCCACACAACTTCCTAATGCAATGTATTCAGGTTCAGCAGTAGATAGGGCTAATGAATTTTGTTTTTACTGGACCAAGAGACTAAAGAGTTTCTAATAAACTGACATGTTTCAAAAGTGCTCTTTCTATCAACCCTACAACCTTCAAAGTAAGAATCTGAATAAACAATAATTTCAAATGAAGAGCTAAACTTAAGATACCAAATTTCTAAGTTTTGAGTTCCTAAGAGATATCTTAAAATCATTTTCACTGCTGTTAAATGTGATTCTTTTAGTTCTGATTGAAATCTTGCACACAAACAAATACTAAACATGATATCAAGGCAGCTAGCTATCAAGTAAGCCAAAGATTCAATTATCCCTCTAAATTTCTTTTGATTAATAGATTTTCCATTAGGGTCCTTATCCAACTGAACTTAGAAACTCATAGGTGTACTAACAGGTTTAGCATTGTCCATTTCATACTTTTTGAGGATGTCCTTAACATATTTAGACTGACTAAAAAATGTGCCTTCCTTAGTTATCTTAATTCTAAAGCCTAGAAAGTAACTTAAATCTCTCATTAAACTCATCTCAAATTCACTACTCATTATTTTAGAAAAATCATCATAAAGATTTTTATTTGAAGATCCAAAGATGTTGTCATTCATATAAATTTGTACAATGAGTATATCCTTTCTATACTTCTTCAAAAGGAGAGTTATATTCACACTTACTTTTTCAAATGATCTTTCAAATAGGAAGGTGCTCAATCTCTCAAACCAAACCCTAGGTGCCTATTTCAATCCATATAATGCCTATTTAAATTTGAAAATATGATTTAGGTATTTAGAATTTTCAAAACCTGTTGGCTATTCTACAAAAAAACATCCTCTTGAATTACCCCATTTAAAAAGGCACTTTTTATATCCATTTGGTATAATTTAAATCTTATAAAACAGGCAAAGACTAACAAAGCCATAATTGCTTCAAGTCTAGCTACAGGGGCAAAAGTCTCTTCAAAATTAATTTCTTCAATCTGGTTGTACCTCTTAGCAACTAATCTTGCATTATTTCTAATGACTACTCCTAAGTCATTCATTTTATTTTTGAAAACCCACTTAGTTCCAACTCCACTTTGATCCTTTAGCATTATAGTTAATTCCTAAACTTTATTCCTTATAAATTAATTTAACTCTTATTACATAGCCAAAACCCAAAATTCATCCAAAAGTGCTTGATCAATATTTGTGGGTTCTATGATTGAAATAAAGGCTGAATGATTGACTTTTTGTTTAATCATGCTAGTCCCAACACCCTCACTAGGTTAACCTATAATAAATTCCTTTTGGTGGTTTTTAAAAAATCACAAATCTTTAGGCAAAGGGTTTTCTGTCTCCAAATTTTCTTCCAAATTTATTTTCTCAATCTTTTGGGAGTTTATCTCAATTTCATCTTCTACAATATTTAGCTTTTCCAAAATTCTAGATTCATCAAATACAATATATGTGGTCTCCTTAATTACCAAAGTTCTTTTGTTAAATACTCTATAAGATTTTCTAATACTTGAGTATCCTAAAAAAATTCATTCATCTGATTTTGGATCAATTTTTTCTAAGGCAGATTTTCCATTGTTATAAATTAACACCTTGCAACCAAAAACATACAGATATGACAAATTAGGTGTTCTTTCTTTTAGCAACTCATTGGTTGTTTTATTTAAATTACATCCACATTCACCCTATTCAGAACTTAAATGCAGAGCTAACCGCCTCAGCCCAAAAATATTTAGGAAGTGAGTATTCTGCCAACATTACTCTGGCGGCTTCTATTAATGTTCTATTTTTCCTTTCGACTACCCCATTCTGCTGAGGGGTTCTAGGTGAAAAAAGTTGTGATTAATTCCTTTCTTCTTACAAAAATTCTCAAATTTTTCATTTTCAAATTCTCCTCCATGATCACTTTGTATAGTCATAATTTCACATCCTAACTTGCTTTGAATCCAAGTTGAAAAGTTTCTAAATTCCTCAAATGATTCACTCTTTTAAAATAGAAATCTAACCCATGTGAATCTAGAGTAATCATCCACAATCACAAATCTGTATACCTTTCCGCCTAGACTTACAGTTCCAACTGGTCCAAAAAGATCCATATGTAAAATCTCCAATGGTTTACTTGTTCTAAGATCCTTATTGGACTAAAAGAGGAATATACCTGTTTTCCTAATTGACATGCATCACATAGGTGGTCCTTAGTAAAGTCTAGTTTTGGTATACCTCTCACTATATTCTTTTGGATTCTTCCTAAGGTTTTTCATACTAGATTGACATAGTCTCCTATTCCAAAGCCATGACTCATTAGATACAGTTTTCAAGTAAAAGGCTGTAGGAGTTTTAATGCAATTTAAATCTAGCATATACACATTAATTACCCTTATACCATTCAAAACATTATTTCCATTTTGGCTTAATATCTAGCCAGTGGGAAAAATTTTTACACAGTATCCTTTATCACATAGCTGGCTTATACTTAACAAATTATACTTTAAGCCTTCTTCCAATAACACATTTTCAATGTAAAAGTTCTTAAGATTCTAATCATACCTAATCTAACCACCTTCCTTGTGGTGTTATCTCCAAGTGTAACCTTACCTCCACTCTTGGCTTCTAGCATTATGAATTGTGAAGTATCTCCAGTCATAAGCTTTGAGCATCCACTGTCCAGGTACCATATGCTCTCACAAGGTCTTGTGTAAGAGTGACCCTACAAGATTATCAAATGTTAGACCTAGGAACCCAAACAAGTTTGGGTTCTCCTTTTGGAAATTTATAATCATATGCATATATGATATGTCTAGGTTTATGCATCTTAGGTCTCCACAAAAAATAATTTTTCTTCTTCAAAGTGCAAGTATGAGCTATATGTCCAAACAATCCATAATTATTATATTTGTCTTTTTGAAATAGATTCCTAAGTCTTCTACCATTCATCTGCCTACTTAGGGATTGCATAAACTTAGGATACATAATAAGATTAGTAAAATCTTCAATTCTAGGGCATATCCTATTATCCTAGAGAGCTTTTATCTTCAATTTATAAAAAGAATTTATATCTTCCAAGATTTGATTTGTATAATTAATTTGATATATCTTTCTCTCTGATTTATCCTTATTATTTTTTATCTTAATTTGAAGTTCTACCAAGGATGTTTTTAACTTTTCATAATTTTTATTCAAGTCATCAAACTCATTAAGTAATTTCATGTGGTTGTTATCAATTAAAGCATAATCTTTCCTAAGAATTTCATGTTCCTTTTATAGTTCTTCAAATTCTAAGCTCAGACTAGTATGCATTTTCTTCATTTTCTTATATGCATCATGCATGTGTTCAAAAACTTCAAAAAGTTAATTATAAGTTAAGTCGCATACCTCTTCTTGATCTGAATGATCAAGATGATTATCCATTAAGCACATATTAGTTACTTCCTTTGACTTTTCTATTTCTATTGAGACTGAAGCTGAGTTCGCCCAAAAGCTCTTTGGAATTTCTTCTTGCCCTTTTTCATAAATGGTTCCTCTTTTACCTTCTTCTTGCTAGGAGTGGCTTTCTATTTCGGGCAATCTGTCTTAATATGTCCAAGTTTTCTGCATTCATAGCAAATAACATTATTTGAAACCTTTACATTTCTATTAAATTTACCTCGATTCTATTGCTGGTCTCTTTTGCTTCCTCTTTAGAAAACTCTTGAATTGTCTAGTCATCAATGCGATGTCATCTTCATCATCAGGTTATGAGCATTCACTTTTTGACTCCTCCACTTTCAGTGCTATGTTCTTTTCCCTTCGTGGTTCACCTGCATTAATCTTTCTTTGGGTAACTCTTCGCTCGTAAGCAATTAGCTATCCAAGAAGATTGTCAATAGAGTAAATGTTTAGATCTTTAGACTCTATAATTGTAGTAATTTTAGCATCATAAGCAATAAGAAAATAATGAAGTATCTTATTAACCATTTCAGCATTTATTAGTTTCCTACCTAATGCATGTAAGGATGTGACAATTTGTGTGAATCTTGTGTACATATCAGAAATTGATTCATTTGGTTTCATGGGAAATAGTTCATAATCATGTAACAAGATTTTAAGTCTAGATTGCTTAACCTCATTAGTTACCTCATAAGTTATACAAAGTCTATCCCATATTTCCTTTTCACTCTTGCAAATAGAAACTCGCTTGTAATCTTCTGATTTAAGAGCACAAAAGAAACTATTAAAGCATTTGGCATTTAGTTGTGCTAAGTCACATTCTTCTACTGTCCAGTCCATAAAAGGTGTTTCAACTCTAACTCCGTCAACTAGTCTAGTTGGTTTTGTATACCCTTCCAGAACTAATATCCACATATGTTAATCAAGTGACTGTAAAAATGTAGACATGCGTGTTTTCCAATAATTAAAAGGAATATTATCGAACAATGGAGATTTAGTTATAGAGTAACCCTCAGGTGTATTTCAATTTCCAAATGTAGCCATCTACGTTAATCAAAAATTAGTCTAAACTTTTGATTTTGAAATAATACTCTGATACCACTTATTAAAACTTGTTCAATAAGAATTAAGTTATTAAACCTAAGCATATGTCCCAGTGGCTAATCAAGAGGGGGGGTGAATTGGTAATTAAAATTTTCCCTCTTTTAAAAATTAAAATGAGAAATAACTTTAGTGAATTTTATAGAAAAATAATTTTCAACCACAAGTTAAAACTGTAAAAGTAAAAGTAGCAGAAAAAATAAAAGACACGAGATTTATAGCGGTTCGGTCAAAGATGACCTACATCCACTCCCCGAAGGCACCCTCTGAGTATTGCATTAATACCACTAGTGACTCTCCTTTTGCACCCACAACAAGGTGGAGACTCCTTTACAAAACTCTCTTCCATCGCTACCCAGTGCGGCAGAGAATCGGCATCCTTTTACACTCTTCCTAGTGTTGGCAGAGAACCATCGTCCTTTCACACTCTCCAAGTGTTGGTAGAGAACCCTTCAGTTATTCACACTCTCTAAGTGTGGGCAAAGAACCCTTCGGGAGTTCTAACTCTTCAAGTGTGGGCAGAGAACCCTTGAGCTGTTCATACTCTCCAAGTGTCAGCAGAGAACTGGATCTCCTTGATAAATCTTCTCACAAGAAATCTAGAAGGAAGAGAGAAAAGTGTGAAGTAATCAACAACCACAAGTGGAGATTCTTACCTTTGAGTACCAAGTGATTCCTTCATGCTCCAGTAGTAATAATCCTCCTTCAAACACTATCTCACACTCTCTCCTTGAGTCTCCCTGAAGTTGGCATGAAGATCAATAGGCAAAAAGATTAAGTGATAGTTTTTATTGGACTTTATATTGGAAAGACACAAAAATCCATCCAAAAACTATTGATTTTCAAGTTAGTGCACAGGTGATCATCCCGTACGATCGTGGATCGTCCTGGAAGAATTTACTAAAATAGTTGCTTACCAACCCAATATATACTGGTATAAATTGACTTCATACCCGATAATCATCCCGTATGAATTAAGTTCATCCAGTATGAACAGTTATACCATAGGTCAGTTTCGACAAACTACAGGACGTTACCAAAATATGAAGGGACAGAGCATTTTCGTCCTGGGACAAATAGAAGTTCGTCTGGACGAAATTTTTCCAGAGACCATTTCATCCTTGGATGAATTAGAGTTTGTTTGGACAAAATTTTTATGGAGAGCATTTCGTCCTAGGCCGAACATAGGATTTCATCTGAACAAAAATTTTCTAGAGAGCATTTCATCCTAGAACGAATACAAGTTCATCTGGATGAAATTTTTTTAGAGAGCATTTCATTCTTGTACGAACAGGATTTTGCCTGAACAAAAATTTTCCAGAGACCATTTCGTCCTGGGAAGAATAGAAAAATTTATTTGGATAATCGATACATATAAAAATTTTCTCCCTTCTTGTTCGTTCCATTGCTCTTCTGAGGGGATAACTGATTATAATCACTCTTTCTCAAACTCAGTACAATAAAAAATACAAGCTTCAATTTATAATCAATCTCATTCTGAATTTGATTTGAAGTCTTCATTAATCTGGTGTTCGATTTTCCTGAAATATTAGTCCACACAATAGCAAAAACAATTTTTCCAAAAAGTGTTAGGAGAAAACAAAATTTAAAACAATAATATTTGGAATAATCAAAACTATACAAGTTGTAAGAATGTAAAACATGTAAAAAGCAACTCTCTTAACATTATGAATGTGATGGAGATTCTCAGTTTATATGACTTTGCTTGTGAAGAGGCTTTTTGGAGCTTGTTGGACCTTAACATTGATGGGAACCTGGATGATGTTTGGATAGCTGGTTTAGAAGTTATTTTAATCCTTCTTGTAACTAGTTATCATTTGCTTGTTTTGCTTATAGGCTTCTTACACCTTTTTAAAACCATTATGATGAAATATGGGATTTTCACTAGGTTTCATTTTCCATCTTTTGGGAAAGCTGGGATACTAACCAACCTTTTAGGTTGTTTTAATATTTGGTATCCCCATCACCCCAATGGATCTAAAATGGAGTTTAGTGGATCGCTTATCCATTATGGTAGTTTTAAAGGGTTTGCTTTTGCTTTCTAGATTGTATTAGGTTCTCTTATTTTAATGCAATTTGCATTTCTTCAAAAAAAAAAAAAAAAAAAGATAAAGGATTTGACATAAAATTTATTTCTAACAAATTCTTAATTAGCTTCAATGATAAACTTTTATTAGAAGGAAAATGGATAAAAAAATTTTATATGTAAGATCTTAATTGTATTGAAAATTCAAATTCACTTTGTTTAAAAATAATAATTGATGAATCTTGGCTATGGCATAGGAAATTTTGCCTTACTAGCATGAAACCTCTTAGGAATATCACTCTAAAAAACTTGATTTGAGGGGTACATTAGTTAGACTTCACTAAAGACCATCTATGTGATGCCTACAAACTAGAAAAATAAGAAAAATCATCATTTCATTTAATCATGAAAGTGAATACATCTAGGCCACTTAAAATCCTTCACATGGACCTATTTGGGCCCATCAGCACAACTAGCTTAGGTGGGAAAAATTATGGATTTGAGATTATAGATGACTTCTCTATATTCACTTGGGTAAGATTCCTAGCACATAAGAATGTGTTATTTGAGGAATTTGGATTTTTCTCTATATATGGATTAAATAGAAATTAGGATGCAAAATCTTAATAATCCACAGGGATTATGGTGGAGAGTTTGAAAATATAAAATTTGATTCTTTTTATCAAGAAATAGAAATAGAGCATAACTTCTCTGCCCCTAAATCTCATCAGCAAAATGGGATAACATAGAGAAAGAATAGAAACTTTGTAGAAGATGCTAGGGCAATGCTCTTTGAATACAATCTTTCTATATATTTTTGGGCAGAAGTAGGACAATATTTTTATATTTTAAATAGGGTGAATAATAAGTTAAAGTTGGATAAACACCCGATAAACTCTTTAAGGGTAGAACAAAAATCTTTCACACTTGTATGTCTTTGGGTGCAAATGTTTTTTCTTAATCAATGGAAAATCTCCCTCAGGAAAATTTTATCAAAAGGATGACAAGGGTATTTTCTTAGGTAAGGCCTATAGAATCTTTAATAAGAGGATCTTGGTAGTAATAGAGTCTACCCATATAGTATTTGATGAATACAATAAGTCCTCTTAACCTAATTTTGAAAAAGATGAGGTAGAAGTCATTCAGGGAGTAGAAACCATTACCATAAGAGAAAAGGAAGAACCTCAGGAAGATTTGTCTAGAAATTGGAGATATTCTTCTAGTCATCCAAAAGAATTCATCTTAGGAGACCCATCAGATGGTGTGATAACTAGGCACAGACTTAGGAAATGAAATAGTCATTATGAATTTATTTTTTTGATAGAACCCACAAGTATAGATAAAGCTATAGGGGATGAATTCTGGACCCTAGCTATAATGGAAGAGTTGAGCTAATTTACTAGAAATTGTGTATGGGAATTAGTCAAGAGACTTAAAGAGCATAGTGTAGTGAGAAGAAAGTGGGTATTCAAAAATAAGGTGAATGAATCAAGAACCATAGTAAGTAATAATGCTAGACTAGTAGCAAGGGAGTATAACCAAATTGAGGATATAGACTTTGAAAAAACCTTTTCCCCAGTAGTTGGACTAAAGCCATAAGGGCGCTCTTAGCATTTTCTTGCTTCAAGGGTTTTAAATTATAACAAATGGAAGTTAAGAGTGTTTTTCTAAATGGGGTAATCAAAGAGGATGTTTATGTTGAGAAACCCCCTTGATTTGAAAACCCATAATTCCCAAATCATGTATTCAAATTAAAAAAGGTGTTGTTTGTATTAAAGAAAGTAACTAGAGCTTGATATGAAAGATTTAGCTCATTTTTACTAGTTAGAGTATTTGTTAAGGGTAGTGTAGACACCTATTTGGAATTCATATTGTTCAAATTTATATTGTTCAAATTTATATAGATTACATCCTATTTATATTGTTCAAATTTATTTAGCTTCCTACAAAGGGTAAAAGGTGAAATTCATATTGTTCAAATTTATATAGATTACATCCTATTTGGATCTTTAGATAAAATCTTGTGTGATGAGTTCTAAAAAATAATGTGTAATGAGTTTCAAATGAGAATTATGGGAGAGCTAAATTATTTTCTTAGTTTTAGTGTAAAATAAATGAAAGATGGAATATTCCTTAGTCAAACTAAATACAAAAAGAGTATTTTGAAAAAAAAATGAAATGGACCTTGCTAAGGCCATGAACACTTACATGAGTTCTATGATTCAACTAGACAAAGACTCGAATGAAAAATCAGTTGATCAGAAAAAATATAGAGAAATAATTAGATATCTCTTCTTTTTAAGTGCTAGTAGACTGGATATAATATTTAGTGTATGCCTCTATGCCTGATTCCAAGTTGGCCCTAAAGAGTCTTACTTGACTTCGATCAAGAGAATCCTTAAACATCTACTAGGCACGCCAAACCTAGGAATTTTATATCCTACATGTCACACCTAATTTGAAAACTTAGGGTACTCAAATTCTTATTTTGCAAGATCTAAGATAGATAGGAAAAGCATCTCTGGAACATGTCAATTTATAAAAAATTTCTTAGTTTTCTAGTATAGTAGAAAGCAAAAGTCAGTAGCTCTTTCCACTGTAGTGGTAAAATATATAGTAGTATGGAGTTGTGTTGCATAAGTTTTATGGTTAAAATAATAATTTTTAAATCTTAGATTACCCGTAAGAACCATCCCAATTATGTGTGATAACACTAGTGCAATTTAAATATTCAAAAATCCAATTCAACACTCTCGAATAAAATATATAGATAGTAGACATCAGTTCATAAGAGATCATGTAGCCAAAGGAGACATAGAACTGCAACATATAGCTACAGGAGATAAATTTGTAGACATATTCACAAAACCACTTGCCTATGGCACCTTTAGCACCATGTGGACAAAACTAGGTGTCATAGACATTAATGCTTGATCCAAAAATAAAAAAATATTTAAAAAAGTTTGGAAAAACAAAATGGTCTAAGGTGTTTCATGATCTTCGAAAACTCATCTCACTGAAATCTTAAAATGACTAATTTTCTATCCCCATGATACTGTATGATTAACCTTCATACTGTATGATCATTACAAAATGCATAGATCACAACCCTTAAATTTAATCAACATTCTAGATTCAATTTTTGATCTGCCTATCATACTTTACGATAAACATCATACTGTATGATACACATTGCCATGAATTCAAAATGTTTGGTACGATATAATTGCCCGTCGTACAGTACAATATCTACCTTTCATACTATATGATCCAAATGTCCAAATGGATTGGGATGAATTTAACTTGAAAAGTATGATATTATTATTCTTCGTACTATACGAACATCCGCTAAAACTATATGAAACATTTTTTGTTAAAGGTCATATTGATGACCCCTCAAGAAGAATGAATTTCCTTTATATCATCCAGTATGATGCTGATTATATTATACGATTTATCAACCTTTTTCCCAACTAATCATCCAGACAAAATAATTACTTGATTATACTGTACGATCCTCGATTGTACTACACAAAAAGTGAAGAATTCTATAAATAGGGAGATAAAAAAGTTCATTTCACTCAACCTTCCTTTACTACATTCATATTTACGTTTTTTATACTCATTGGCTAGCTCAATAAAATAAGGCCGAATCATCCCAGAAAGCTCCTCTTCCAGTCATCACAATGAAAATCATTCTCTATCATAAAGATGAGGAAGCCAACCATAAATTCAAAGCATGCAAGATCATTCCTTGTATGCTTAATAAAGCAGCCCTTTGCTTTGAGGTGATGAGTTTCTTTTCTTCCACTACCCTCAAATTTCTTTTCACCCTAGCCTTTCCATTCAATTTTGAGCTCCTCTATAAGTTTCTTGCAAACTAAGAATAAACCTTAACAACTTGACCCACACTTCATTTATTTGCCATCAAAATATTGAAATCACCATAGCAGACCTTGCTCATGGTATTAGGCTTTCTATTGAAGGACCTCGATCCCAATCCTTCATAACAAGGGTTTAGGACCTCTATCACCCTAAACCCTAAACCCTAAACCATAAACCTTAAACCCTATGGAAATGAAATTAGGATAAAAGGCCATATCCTCTATGCTAGTAAAAGCATCACTTTAAAAATGAGAGTAAGAGGGAGACTTAATATCATTTTTGAAAAAGTTCTCCTTTACCTTTTGAGGAAGTTCACCTTCCTCGAACAAATCTCTATCAACATTTTCTTTACTATTAAAACCAAGTTCCATATTTTATTCCATAACCAGAGCCAATTCACTTTCGCTCAAGTTATTGTCCATACCCACATGTTCTCTACTAATCCTTTCACTTTCAGTCGAAATTTCATGATCATTAACAACAGATTGAAGGGAAACAATATTTGTACACTTTTTTGTATTCAACCTATAATCCATAACTGGCAATTAATGATAAAAATATTTTAAGAAGAAGTGGTAAGCCTTTATTCAATAAAATTATCATATTCATTAAAAGCACTTGTAGTGTTACTAATAATATTGCCCAATGAATTATGAGGAACATCCACCTTGTTAGATGAATGGTAAGCATGCACACTAATAAGGGACGGTTCAATATGCATCTATATAGGTTTATCGCATGATTTGGAAATATTTCCTTTAGCATCAACACACGTCAGATTTTCACTCTCAAGAGAAGCAACTATGACATCATTGCCTTGAGGTGGTTTGGAAACAAATTTTTCCTTACGAAGTTGAGGGTACAACCTTAAACATTCATTAACACCATAATATTTCATTTTACAATGGGAACAAAAAATATGTAGGTTTTTTAATTCAACTTTTTGAATGTAACCACTCAAATCCTGTCAAAATTTCATTAGGATGTTTCTTAGAAATATCAAGTTCAATAAGAACACAAGCCAACAAGGGGCATGAGATAAAGTTATATCATGATGCGTTTGTAAAGGGTCTACCAAAAATAGATGCAAGCCCAAAAAAAATTTGCGAATTAAAAAAATGAAGTCTCAAGTGAAGGAAAGAAATCCACACAGAAGAAATAGATGATTCTTCTCTAACATCAAATTTCAGTGTCAAATTGAGACGATGCATTTGATAGGCTTGATATAGTAAGATCTCCTAGAGAAGAAATACTATAAAAAAGGTCATTCATAAGCTGGATCGCAATATGTCACGGATCTAGCAATCCAATGTGAAAGGAACCCATAAGTTTCATCCGATGAATCAAAATTTTTTTGACCAAAGTTAGCGACAAAAGGAGTGACCAAATGAGAGAACACCACCTCATCAAACACCAAAGTTGGGAAACCATTGAAGGAGGTTTGTACAAAATGAAGTTTTGACACATATGAAGAGGAATCTGATAAAACCTCCTTGAATGACCTAGAATGGCCATTAGGAAATGAAGCAATTGGCGGGTTAAATAATGACTGAGTCGTCAGCTCCCGAAATCCCAAACACCAAAAAAAAACCTCAAACAAAAGCGATGAAAGACACGAACAGATGCCAAAAAGAAAAAAAAATGAGAAAGAAACCCCAAAACGAACACGCTAGAAGATCAAAACTAGAGCTGACACGAGGAATCCTTTAATCGCTCAGGAATCGCCAGAGAGCAGGTCGAATGATTCAATGCATTTAGGGTTTAAGATTAATGTATAGAGTTTATGCTTTAGGTTTAGGGTTTAACGTTAAAGGTTAGGGCTTAAGATTTTACTTTTTTTATTTGAATTATGATATTTAAGGTTAATGTTTTGCATAATAAGGTTTTGTATTTTTTTGGTTAAAATCCACTGCAGGGGCTTACGCGTTAATACAAAAATTTATTACATGAGTCCTTAAAAATGGACAACTTGCTCACAAAATGCTCAATAAGCTATAATATAAATAAAAAGAAAACCTAATGAGCAATAAGTTACTATCTAAGTTATAAATATAACAAAAAAGAAAAAAGGAACTTCAGCATAAATAAAATCAACCAAACTTCCAAAGTCCAAGAAATCCCAAAAACCATCTTCCAAACTTCACTTTAGGATAACTGCATTAAAACTAAAACACTATTGGTGGAATTTTGAAAACATGTTTTAAAAGCTTAGTTTTCTTTAGAAATTTGAAATCAACTTTGAATTTGAATCTTGGGATCGAACGTCCAATTAGAAAAATTATACCGCTTCGAAAAGTGGATTTAAAATTTCAAAATATGGTTCAAATAAAAATTTGTAAATCCTACCTTGAATATCATAACTAGATCCGTGATAAACCACATGTTACCTCGAAAGGTCAAAATGGAGTTTGATATAACTTCTAATTATAATATTCTGAGTAGACTATAATTGATCTCATAGCCAAAACCTTATGAACAAATAATATATCTCCCCTATGGGAGAAGATATCATTATCCAGTAGTTATTCGGGCATGACGATAGCGATCGTCGTTGGTTGAATTTTTCCAAAGAATACTAATTTATGTTTTCAATATTCCTTTTGGGAAATTAAGTTTAAGTTTTAATTTTAAAGTCAAACAGACCATTAGTGATGATATACCACCTCGAAAGGAGAAGATAAAATCTCCTAACGGTCTCTGAATCAGAATTATAAATTTTCTCTTAGTTGTCATAGTATGATTTAATGGAGAACCACATATGACCCCTTAATGGTCAAAATGAGGTTCAAATATAAAATTGAACCACAACAATTGAGAGAAAAAGGGATCATTAGCTTCATATTCTGATTGATACTAACATATGACAAATCTCTTTAGAAAAAGAGAGTATCATCCATTGGCCACTATTCGAATATGACGATGACGATCATTTCAAAGTAAATTTCCCAAAAGAGGTATCAAGTGGATTTTGAAAATCAAGTTTGAAAATTAATGCGGGTTAGAAATCTCGTCATAGTTAATTACATCGTAGGGAGATAGAGTCCCCTACGAAAACTCTTGATTAAAATTATGGCAAAATTTTGTTACTCTTCATAACTGAGATATAATTACTCTTCATATTATTAGACACAATAAAACAACTTTTATGATTATTTAAGGATAAATCGCTAACAATGTAAAAAAACTGGAAAAAATCCATAAGTTTATTGATATTATTACAAGAAGCATTCATGAAAATGATAAAATCATTAGCAAAACAAAGGTGAGAAATAGGGAAACCCTGCTTGGTTTTGAAATATATGTTGGGGTGAATTTCAAACATGTTAGAAATACTCTTAGAAAGATAATCAACTACAATAATGAACAGTGTCGGAGACATAGGGTCACCTTGCCTTAAACCATAAGAAGAATTAAAAAAACCTGCACTCTTGCCATTGATAAGGAAGGAAAAATAGGACCCCTCAATACAATTTTTAATCAGATTAATAAAAAATAAATTAAACCCAAAAGAGTGAAGGAAGTTATAAATGAATTGCCAACTAATATTATCATAAGCTTTGGAAATGTCCTGCTTGAGGATGGAGTTACCACCCCTCACCTTAATGTCCAAATCATGACAAAACTCTTGAGCAAGAAAAATATTGTCATAAAGAGAGGGACCTTTAAAAAAACCCATTTGAAATTGAGATATAATGTTTGGAAGAATATTAGATAAATGAGACATAAAAGTTTTAGAAAGCAATTTATTGAAGAAAGTGCAAAGACCAATAGGTCTATAATCATCCCAGTTATTAGCATTAATCTTCTTAGGAATGAAAACAATAGAAGTAGAAGCAAAAAACTTAGGCATAGGGTTACCAGCAAAGAAATCCAAAACAACCACATGAAGATCATCCTTAATGATATCCCAAGTTTTTTGGAAAAATTTAGTAGTAAACCCATCAGGAACAGTCATAGAGTTATCATTCATATAAAAACAATAACTTTTAATTCCTCAATAGAAGGAGAGCTAGCAAGCATATCATTATTTGCCACCAAAACAAGAGAGGTGATAATGCTATTATTAATAAAATTACAGGGATTAAAGTCCTTATTAAGCCTATTTTTAAAATAATGAATGACTAAAATGGCAATTTCGTCACCATTCTCAGTTACAGAACCATCATCACGAGCAATTTCCAAAATAGAGTTAGAAGCACGTTTACGATTAACCAAAGCATGAAAATACTTTGTATTATTATCCCCCTCCACCAAATTCCTAGCAGTAGCCTTTTGTTTCCAAAAAGTCTCTTCCTAAGCCTCAAGATTACAAAGATTAGATTTAGCCTCTTTAAGAGAAACAAAATTGGCCTTAGAAGGACAGTTTTGACAAATATTCTATCTATTATTAACCATCTCTTCTGCATTAAAAATATTAGTAAAAATGTTTTTGAAGACATTATGATTCCACCAATTTAAAAGCTGCTTAAGTCAATTCAACTTAAACCAGAGTCTTTTCATACCCCAATAGAATTATCAGGATGTAAAATAGCATTCCAGTTCTCTTGAACATTCCCAAAAAAGGAGTCATGTTGAAGCCACATATTTTGAAAGCAAAATTGAGGGACATAATTAACCTAACTAACAATAAGATCAAGAAGTAAAGGAGAATGGTTAGAAAGAGTACGGCTAAGAAGCTCAACATAAATAGTACTAAAAGAATTGATCCAACTATCATTAAATAAAATGCAATCTAGTTCTTGCCAAAGGTGCCCTGTATTCCAAGTAAACTGATTACCCAAAAAACCAATGTCAATGAGATTACAATCAATAATCATATTATTAAAATCTTCCATAGAAAAAGGAATTAGGTAAAGATCCCCCAGAGCGCTCGAAAGCATTAGAAATAATATTGAAATCACCCCCCACCAACCAAGGACCATGATACATACTATGAAAACAGTTAATTGCTCTGACAAAGCTTTCCTCAATCCACAAGAAGAAGCCGCATAAATGAAAGAAGCACAACCCTTAACATTTAGAACATTGATATGACAATGAAGCACTTGTATAAAATTACCAAGAACCTTAATATAAACTGGATCTTTCAAAAAAACTAAAATCTTATTAGTGCAATTAGCTATAGAATGCTTAAAGTAAAGAAATCTAATAGTATTAAGTAACTTAGAAACATCAAGAAGAGGTTCAAGCAAAACTAAAATGGTAATATCATGAAGATAGACTTTTAACCCGTAATTGAGAGGAGGCACACCCAATGCCCCTCACATTCCAAATGATTGATTTAAACATAAAAACAAAAAAAATTAACAACTAGTTTGCGAATGGGTATTTCTACCATATTTTAAAACAAGATTAGTACTCTTGTCCGATTGAACCAAAGGATTCTTGCTTTTCCTACAACGTTTACCTTGAACTTTAATAAGGTAATGTCAATATCATCTATAGCAAAACATCTAGCTGTAAATTCTAGATCCTTTGTATCAGTAAGATTTTCATAATGCAGATGGGAAATAGTAGGAGACTTACATTCAGTATTCAGATCTAAACTGTTACCTTTGTGAGGTAGCTTATCTTCCTCCAGCAATTGTTTTGCATCCATCACACTATTATTTAAACCAAGCTCATCATTTTCTATTTCAACTAAATCCTTTTGACTAGTCTCACTATGATTGATAGAAATAAGCTGGAGATTAGAAAAAATAGGTTCCCTATTATGGTTAGAATAAAAATCATCATCAGCATTAATAGGTAACTTAGAATTTAAAGAGCCATTCAAAATGGCAAAAATAGGGTTAGCAATATTTAGAGAAAAAGTATCATTCACCCCTTTATTTTCCAATATAAAGCCAACAACAGGTGAGACATCCTTATTACTTGTAATATCAACCTATTTAGGAAGAGAAACCTCTAGGGAAGACATAGCCATTAGAGGAACGCAATTCAAAATAAGTAAGGGGTCATTCATAATGTTTATAGAACCATTCATAGAAGGTAAAGTCACATAATTAGAGTTAGAAATAATTCCTTCATTCTCAGCAGGGTCCAAATTATAATTACTAGTAGGAGAAACATGAAGCAAGTTTTCATTATCAGACTGAACATCAACATGTTGTTGATAATTTGGACAAAGCATTAGCTTTGCGAAGGTGAGGATGTAGCCTATAATAATCGTTAAAAACATGGACATGCATTTTACAGTGAGAGCAAAATATAGGTAAATTTTCAAATTCTACCTTTTGAAAGTAATCATTAATCTCAGAGCCTATCCAAACCTCCGACGGATGCTTCTTAGAAACATAAAGTTCCACAAGGACACGCTCAACAGAGGGCTGAGAGATGGAAGCCATGGCTTGATTAGTTTGTAAGGGCCTACCAAAAATTGGCACAAGACCAAACAAAATTTGCGAATTGAAAAAATATAATCTCATGTTAGGAAAAGGAATCCAAACCGGCGCAATAGGTGATTCCTCTTGCACATCAAAGATATGCGTCCATTTGAGGAGACTCAACTGACATCCTTGAATGTAGTAAGATCGACGAGCAAAAATATGATCATAATCCAGATCATTCATTAATTGGATTACAACATTTCAAAGATCAAGCAATCCAACATGAAATGATCCAGATAATTTCAAACTCATAAAAAACTTCTAGATCACGTCCAGATTAGGGCAACGTAAAACAAATTTACCTACAAGAGTAAGGGCAAAAGGGGTTGCAAGCTGAGAAACAATAGAGTCATTGAAAAATAAAGCCGGTTATCCCTTAAAAGAAGACTGCACAAAATTAAGCTTAGGAGTAGTAGAAGATGATCTGGACATAACATCCTTAAGAGATCAAGTGTGACCATCAATAAAGGTAGCATTCGGATGGAGAGATGACGAAGGAGTCATCATCTCCTAAAGGAAAACTAAATGAAAAATCAAAATAAAGGAACGAATGAAAACAAACAAAGCCAGAGAAGGAAAAAATCTAGCAAAAAAGCAAATCAAAAAACTAAAAAAATGAAGAAGATGATCGAGAGAATGGAAACCCAAAATTTCCTCATAGCCGCCAGATGAAAGTTCGCCAAGTTTTTTATAGCGTGGTAAGAAATTTCATGACTTTGAGTCACCCCTTGCTCATAAGCAAAGAGAAAATTTTGACTCTTTTAAATATATTTATAATGTAACGCGTGATAGTTGACAAATTCAAATCAAGTATCCTTGAAATTTTTAATAAAGGCTTAAAAATAGTTTTTTAGAAGATTGGGCTTCCCCAAGTCCGGCACCTCATCCTCATAGGTCAGATTATACAGACTCTACACAGGCAAGGAAGGGTGTAAAATAAGGAAAGAAGAAATGCAAAAATATGCTTGCGACCCTGAAAGAAATCCCCGACTAATTCTCTAGGTTCATTATATTTCTGTTATTTAACTCACTAAATTTTAAACTTTTTGATTATGAGTATAAAAATTTCACACCCTTACGAGTCTCACGTATCAAGGTGAAAATAAAAGTTGCACAAAAATGCCAAAAAAAACTAGGAAAAATTTGCAATAATATCAACACAGCAATTATAAATGAATTAATTAATAAATGTCCATAGGAAAATCGCCTTGCTTATTACAAAATAGGGTCTGTAGAAATTAAAGTAGCCGGGCACCATCGATAACAACCCATATTCTAGTACTAATAAATATACAAGTGGTTTTAAGTGGGATCCTTGGATCCTTCACAGTAGGCTACCCAAATGGATAAAAGAGCTCTTCCTTTAAGGGGAATGCCACTCTTTCCTCTTTGGCTAATGAAGAAGTGATCCAAATTTGGATCTCCAAATAGAAAAGGGCTACTCCCCTAAGGGGTGTCCTTTTCTCTTTGGAATGCAACCTTTGGATCTATATTCCTAACTCAAAACTCTACTTTTACAACACTTAACATTTACACAAATTATATTTATATGAAATAAAGAAATCTAGATTACCCTGCAAGGTTATCCTAAGCATTTAATAAATATATTCCCAAGTAGTAATACATGTGCAGAAAAATAAATAAACACACTAGCCAAGCTCTTTTTATTAGTTGGGGGCTTAGCAGTTGAAGCACCCGTGCAAGCATATTTATAATTGATTTTTATTAAGCCAACTTTTTATTTCCTTGCATACGCATTGCCACCTACATAAAACTTAATGAATATCCAGATCATTCTTTCCTAAGTGTATTCTAATCGCCAAATACATCAATCATCTACAGAGTGTAGTAAAAAGTAAGCAAATACAACAAGTACAATCATCCACAACATGCTATAAAATCATGAAAAATCCAGCACACAACAGAAAAGTAAACACTAGACTAACCTAGATCTAGAGTCGGTTGTCCTACCAAACCATCTAAAGTGTGTGTAGAAGGTCGTGTGGCTAGGGTAAATCCTAAGCTGGGTAGTTTGTTAAAGTTATCTAAAATTATGGATTTGTTAAGGCTTAAAGGGAGATATAAGTTGTAATTTAAATATCAATATATTAAGAATTTATTTAAATATATTTTAAAGGATAAGTAATTAATACCTTTATTTCACACCGAGGCTGTAAAGTTTATTTCACCTTCCTTGGGGCTAAGCTAATAACCTCGTAGGCCTAGGTTACCGAGTAGTAATTGGGGTTGATTAAGTTAATTTAAATTGGTTAGAATTAAGGGGGATTAATATTAAGAAAAAGATTTAGTTATTGATTTTAAAGGATTGGTTGAGTATTTTATTAACCAAATTAGAAAATTCTAAAATTTTAAAAGAATTATTTCATTTTAGGAATTATGTTAATGTGTAAACAAAGGTGTTAAAAGTTGATTTTCCAAATTAAAGTGAATTTTAATAGTTTCAAATTTTTAATAAATACTAGACCTTATTATCAGTTGTTAGACTATTAGCACACTCCATTTGGTGTTTTCTATGAGAAGTTATGAATTTTAGAAATTTTGACCTGATTTTGACATAGGGTTGACCTAATTGTTCACTTTTTGACTTTGACCAAATTTTGGTATTTGATATTTTTAGAAAATAGTATATTTTATTTTGATTCATTAGCCTCTATGTTTGATTGATTTGGAACTTCCTACAATTAGTTATGAGTTTTGGAAATTTTGGTATTAATTGAATTTTTTAATTATCTTAATTAGAGAGCCCATTTTGTGATTTGAACCCAAAAAAGTTCCAAACTCCTTGAAATCACCACCAAAGATCAAGAATGATCATAGGAGAGATCAGCAGATGTTTAAGGAATTTTTGGGATTTTTAATTATTTTTAATTAATTAAATTGATTAAACATTAATTTTAACATAAAATTAAATTAAGGTTGAAATTGATGTTAAATTAAAGAGGTGTCAGTTTTCACTTATTAAAGGTTTAATTAGAGTCAATTTGAGATATTTTGGCTAATTTTTGGAATTAATCTTGATTTATGAGAATTTTAGTAAGGGTAAGGGATTAATTAAAGGGTTAATCCTAAGTAAATTGATTAGGAGGCCTAATGGTCTCTTAAAATTAATGAAATAATTACTATTTAGAAGTGATGATACCAAGTTTATTTTTTTAAATTCTCAACTCAAGGGAACATGCATCCTAATCATCACAAATTTCTAAGTTTTATATACAAGTCCTTAATTTTGGTCCTTAAGGATGTCACTAAGTTATGTGGAATCAAATCAAGGTTCATAACTCTTATACATCACAAGTACAAGTACAAAAATATAACACTGAAGTCCTTAAATCTAGGAGTTCCTAAGCTAAGTGGCGTGTGTAATACTACACATGCAAGGACTAAAATAAAAAAATAATTCATAACTACAATAAATACCAAGTTAGTGAACAAAAACATTTGTTCACTAACTATCCCCCATTGTTTCTATCCAAGTACCCCAAATCTTGTATAAGATTTCAAAAGACTTTTCAATGTTGAGATTTTTGTATATATAATTTCAAAAGTAGATTTCAAAATATTTAGTTAGATTTATAAAACCCATGTATAAGAGTATACATTTCAAAATAATATGATTTTAAAATATTATTGAAAGCTATAAGTGTTTAGCTTGAGAGGTCCATGGATTCAAAACAAATTTCGTTTTAATCGAATAGAGATAATTTGCAATAAAAGAATATTTCAATTGAGTAGTTAATAAATATTAAACATATAAAGAATATTAATGTATAAGAGTTAAGATAATTTAATTTTTTTTTAAAAATAATAATTTAAAATAACTTAATAATTGGAGTAATCTTTAAATTAAACTTATTTAAAGCTTAACTATTTTCTAGAATTTTTTTTTATAACTAAAAGATAATCATTTAAAATAAAATCTATTCAATATCCAAATATTCAATTCAAATAACTTTAGAATATATCATTAATAAAATTTGTTTTATTTAAAAAAAATAAAGTACTTTTAAGATGACTACTGTTTGTCCTAAAAAAAAGGGTTTAAAGTTGTCACTACTATAATTTTTATTTTAGTTAGTTAAATATCAATTAACCTTTTAAATAAAAAAAATAAGCTTATTAATTTTATTAAATTAAAAAAATAAAATTTTAAAAATAAAAAAAAACTTTAAAATATATTTAAAAGTATCTAAGTGATTTTAAAATAAGATTAAGTATTTCATAATATATTTTAAATAATTTAATTAATAATTTAATTTAAAATACCTTAAGTTTAATATTTAAAAATAATTTAAACTATATATCTAATATTTCAAACTAATTATACTTTTAAATCATAATATTACTATTTATGAAAATATTAAAGCTTCTTTTGTGAATTTTAATTTAGTATGTTAATTATTATATTTTTTTATATCAAAAATACCTTTAAAAACAATTTTAAATTTAATTTAAATAAAAGAAAAGGAGCTAAAGGTGTCGGCTCTAACGACGGACACGTGGCTGCATCGGAAGCGTCAGATTTGTTCCACAATAATGGAAGGAAACATGGCGTGATCCCGACCATAGATTCAAAAATGCATTAACAGCTGAGCATTGATGGCCAATGATTATGCTATGGTAATCATTGTGAATCATTAATGGACACGCCGCCGCGATGGCGTGGTTCACTTATCCGAGTCAATTAAATCCTGCGGTTTGATCTTATAGCAGGGATTAAATCCTGCAGTTTGATCTCGATCATATGAGATCAAACAGTAAAAATCCATCTCCACTATTTAGAATAGAATGTCCAGATCAAACCAAATGGAGATATAATCCTGTTGCGGGTTCCACAACTTGAACAGAGCGTGGTATGATGAGATTTTTGTCATTGATCATAGGATCAACGAACAAAATTTTGTACACCTGGGCTAGGTTACAGGGATGGCCTAAAAAGTGTATTTTTATTTGTTCTCTCGATCCGATACACTAAAATGAATGAAATTTTAAACTCAACTTAGAAACATGAACAGAAATAATGGGGGCACATCTATTTGGCCTAAAACATGTTTGGTGTAAAGCTAAATAAATCTAACTATTATGAGTTAGATTTAAGGTTGTTTAGAGATTATACCAATAGATCTTCAATGTCTTTATACGGTTAAGGTTGTACATTGTCCACGTATAAATCTTTAGTAGGAATCCATGCCTGAAAATTCTTGGATTGACTGCTACAAGGTAGGGATGGACTAGGTGGTTGGTTTGCTATAAAACTTGATGCTTGTGACGTGCAACTACTTGGATTTGGTTGTAGGGTGGTAAAGGAGGGCCTAGAGAGTTGAAACAAGCAGAGAATTTAGTCTGGGAGGCTGGAGTGAGTGAGAGACTGTGAGGTGATAAATCATGCTTGAAAGTGCTCAGATGACACTAGAAAGTGCTCTGATACCACTTGAAATTTTGTTAGGGATGTTAAGCTTTATAGAACTGGCCCAAGGCTAATAATGAGATAGATAAGTGAATCGATATTTAAAACAAACACAATCTTAAATCCAAAAAACAAGATTCACCACAATCAAAACCAATGATGCGGAAATTAAAAGTGCGGAAGTAATAAAGAAAGAACACACCGTATTTATAGTGGTTCAGTCAAATCTTGACCTACGTCCACTCCTTGGAGGCATCCTCCAAGTATTGCACTAAAACAAGTGTCTCTCCTTTAGCCCCCATAGCTAGGCGAAGAAGCCCTTACAAAATTACTTCCACCTTCCCCAGTGCGGCGGAGTCGCCGGGTCCTTTGACACCAAAGTGAACTTCTTCTTTGGTGAACTTCCCTCGAGACGAACCTTGAATCCGACGGTATTAAGATGCAAGCCTGCCGGAGCAACCGTGTGAAAGTTCGTTAGGGATGTTAGGCCCTTTTGAACTTAGTCCCAAGCTAATCAAGAGAGAGGTGAATTGGAAAACCTTAAAACCAAAGATAAAGTTCCAACCAAAAACACCACAAATAAAGTGCGAAAGAAAAATAAATGCGGAAGCGATAATAAGAGAAGAACACACCAGATTTATAGTGGTTCGGTCAAATCATGACCTACGTCCACTCCTTGGAGGCACCCTCCAAGTATTGCACTAACACAAGTGTCTCTCCTTTAGCCCCCACAGCTAGGCGGAGAAGCCCTTACAAAATCACTTCCACCTTCCCCAGTGCGGCGGAGTCGCCGGGTCCTTTGACACCAAAGAGATCTTCTTCTTTGGTGAACTTACCTCGAAACAAGCCTTGAATCTGATGGTACTAAGATGCGAGTTCGCCGGAGCATCCGTGTGGATCCCCCACCACACTCCCTTGAGTTCCTCCCCCTCACAGGATCTTCTCCCTCTCAAACTCCACCCTTTCCTCTCTCCCTTTCAAGCACTCTCTTCAAGTTTCCCCCACAAGAACGAAGCTCCAATGGCTGCCAAAGACACATACAAAAGTTGCCATGCCATTGCTTAAATAGAAGCTCTCAAAACGAGCTCATTAATGCAAGTTGCCGACATTATCGTCTAGGACGATAGGCATATCGTCCTGGCCGATTAGTTCAAATATGAGGAAAATCATCCTGAATATCGCCCTGAAATGAAGCTGGACGATGTCTAATCATCCCGGACAATCTTGCGATTGGCCTGGACGAGATCCCCATTAATTACTTTCCAAAACTGCTAGAGAAATTTTGGAAAATTTGCTCTGGATTGGCCAGGATGATATTTTATAGTCCAGGCCGATATACCAGGACGATATCCAAAAAAAAGATTTTCCTAAGTAGATATGGCGGCAGATTCTTGCTGAATTGAGCCGATCGTCCTGGCCGATATAAAATCGTCCAGGACGATGTGTTTTGCATAAAGACGACTGCTTTAATGAGGATGCCCTAATTAGGGTTTGTACTTTTGTCACATCGTCCAGGACGATATAAATATCGTCCCGGACGATGTTATCAAAAATAAAAATCTTTTAGTGCACAACAAAAAATCTTCCAAGTTACAAATCATCAGATGCCACATCAAATACAATAGACTCAAGAAAGCAAAAAGATTACAAACTGACACAGACCTAATCTACCCAATCTTGAGCTGGTTCCAAATTATAGTCTGATCGTGTGGACTTAAAACATTAGCACAAAAAGCAATCGTAAAGAAATAAGGAATGTTTGCTATCATCAAAATCATAAACCATAGAAACGCAACACCGTGTGGAATCCCCTCCACACTCCCTTGAGTCCCCCCTCACAGGATCTTCTCCCTCTCGGACTTCACCCGTTCCTCACTCCCTTTCAAGCTCTCTCTTCAAGTCTCCCCCTCAAGAACGATGCTACAATGGCTGCTAAAGACACTTACACAAGTGTCATGCCAAGCTTAAATAGAGAAGCTCAAAATGAGCTCATTAATTCAAATTGCCGACATTATCGTCCAGGATGATAATAATATCGTCCTGTACGATAAGTATAAATTCAGCTCAACATCCTGGGATGATTTGGGACGATCAGAAGAAAATTGGTTATATCATCCTGGCCGATCTCACGATCATCCCGAACGATTAGTTTAAAATTGATTTCAATCATCCTGATCATCGCCCTGATTTGGTGCTAGCCGAAGTCAATCGTCCAGGCCATCATCCTGGCCGATCCTAAGATCGTCCCGGACGATGTGATCATATCAATCATCCATTAATGATTTCCAAATAATACAAGATCTAATTAGGTATAATTGAGTTAGATCATCCTGGACGATAAGAATATCATCCTGGACGATAAGAATATCATCCTGACCGATTTCCTAAAATAAAGAATACTTAAACTGATTATGGAAGCTAATTCTTTTTGAATTGAGAATATCGTCCTGGCCGATAAAGGAATCATCCTGGCCAATCAGTTTTTGACGGCTGCCTTAATGGGGATGCCTTAATTAGGGTTTTTATTTTTGGATAGATCATCCAGGACGATATAATTATCATCCCAGATGATGTTACCAAAATTAGAAATCTTTTAGGGCACAACAGAAAATCTTCCAAGTTACAAATCATCGGGTGCCACTCCAAATACAACAGACTCAAGAAAGGAAAAAGATTACAAACTAACTCAGACCTAGTTTACACAATCTTGAGCTAGTTCCAATTTGCAGTCTAGTCGTGTGAACCTGAAACATTAGTACATAAGGCAATCGTAGAGAAATAAGAAATGTTTGCTATCATCAAAATCATGAACTATAGATCCGCAACAATCTCTCCCTTTTTGATGATGGCAAAAGATTTCAATTTGAATTTTCAAAAATATTATTTTCTCTTAATGTCCCCCACACTAGAATAACACTTTAAAAAATAGGGGAGATAATAATATTTTTTTTGTTTTAAAATTTTTGAAAAGAAAAAAGATACAAATTCAACAGTACATTCTCCCCCTTTGACATTATCAAAAAGAGAGGAGGCACAAACGAAAAACAGAATGAATAAAAGACAAAAATGTTTCCTGATCTAGTGAAAAAAATAAATATTCTTAAAATGAGAAAGTTACCTCTTAGTTTTAATCAAAAACTTAGTAGAATTGGATTGACAACACATAGTCCAAAAAAGGATAGAAATTCAGAATTTGATAATCCAAACTCAACTTCTTTTTAAAAGGCCAAAAACCTTTTTAATTCAATATCTAAATCATGAAATAAATTAGAGAAAGAAATAATCATTTTTCAAAAATTCTTTCCATAAAATATATCTAATAGAAAATCAATGCACGAATTGTTGAATCAGGAATCAAGATTTTCAAACTCAAGTATCGAAAGTATCAAGGGGTTTCTTAAGCTTTTAAGAATTACAAGAATGGTAAGCATTAAACTTTGTGGGCTCATTTTATGCCTATTGACAATTGGTTGGTGCACTGCGCATCTTTTGATTTTTGATACACTTTTATGTATATTTTTTAATTTGGCGTCATTGCGCATCTTTTATTTTTGGCATCATTGGCCAATGTTTTTTTTTAATATGCTACCTTTCTGAAGTCGTAAAAACAAAAGTAAACCCATCCTATTGATAAAGAGAATTCTTGATTAGGAAAATTATGAGTTAGATTTAACAACTTGCAAAAGATCCCTATGCGATAAATAAAATGTAGGGAGAAAAAAATTTAGTTATAAAGACTAATTTAAAAGATGAAAAAGAATTTAAATCAAAAGTAGAATAATCTCTTTTAGGAAATAGAGATTGAGAGTAAAAAACATGAGTTTCCTACCTTTGACTGTTTTAGAGAAGTCAGACACAACTTACCAAAGATTTCAAGAAAAAATAGGAAGCAGATTTTTAATTTTTAGAAAAGTGAATGTGTGTGTTGATCAAAGAAAAACTTTCACGAAAATAAAAATTTCAAAGAGTAAATAAAACAAAAATACAAAATAAAAATGAAAAACATAAAAATAAAAAAAACAACACAAAAACACGAAAGGCTTTTAACAATTATCTCTCTCCTGGTCCGATGCTTCAGAAACCAGATCTGCCCATGAGATTTTTTGCCTTTCATTATTTCCCCAGTTTAAATTTTGCTTTGCCTTGCCCTCTTCTTTCGTAGGAAGAATTCTTAAATTAAGGTACTGATTTTTCATATGTCCAGGATTCTTACATCGAAAGCAAATAACGTTAGAAGAAATATGGACATCCTTATCACTTTTACCTTTTTCCACTTTTGCTTATGCTTTGATGAGGTTTGTGATTTGC
The DNA here is from genome assembly GCA_022539455.1 of Dendrobium nobile. Classification (NCBI taxonomy): domain Eukaryota; kingdom Viridiplantae; phylum Streptophyta; class Magnoliopsida; order Asparagales; family Orchidaceae; genus Dendrobium; species Dendrobium nobile. Next base: position 48,036,964 of record CM039729.1, read on the forward strand.
TTGTCAAGTTATTGCATTCATCACCAACTAAGCTATCTCTTTCTATATCTTCAGCTTTTAGAACAATCGTTTCACCTGCATCAAAAAGTCTTTGACCCAAACCTTGCTCGTAGGCAACGAGTGAGCTAATCAAATTATCAATAGAATACACATTAAAATCTTTTGATTTACAAATAGCAACAACTTTAGTATCAAACTTATCTAATAGACAACAAAGAATTTTGTTAAATTTTTCAAAATTTGAAAATTCTTTTCCTAAAGCATGCTATGAGTTTACAATTTGAATGAATCTGGTATACATATCTAAGATCGTTTCATAAGGTTTCATGGAAAATAATTCAAAATCATGCATTAACAATTTCAACTTGGATTGCTTGATTTCATTCTTTCCTTCGTATATGGTATGTAGTTTATCCCATACTTCCTTACCAGTAGTGCAAGTGGATATTAACATGAAATCTTCATAATTTAAATCACATAAAAACAATTTAAAGATTTTCCATTCAGCTGAGCATTCAGTTATTCTTCCCTATTCCATTGATTAAAAGGAATATCAGTTTTAACTCCATTAACAATACATGACGGTGATGAATAACCAGTTAAAATCATATGCCACAATCGATTGCAAGAAAGTAGACATGCGAGTTTTCCAAAAATCAAATGTAATATTTTCAAATAAAAGTGGTCTGGTGATTTAATAACATTCTGCAACATTATGATTAGCCATGGATCAAAAAATTCAAAAGCTTTTAAAAACTTATTTTTCCAATCCCGCTCTGATACCACTTAAAAGTGCTCAGATGACATTAGAAAGTGCTCTAATACCACTTGAAAGTTCATTAGGGATGTTAAGCCCTATAGAACTGGCCCAAGGCTAATAATGAGATAGAGAGGTGAATCGGTTTTTAAAACAAACACAGTCTTAAATCCAAAAAATAAGATTCACAAAATTCAAAACCAACGATGCAGAAATTAAAAGTGCGGAAGTAATAAAGAAAGAACACACCGGATTTATAGTGGTTCAGTCAAATCTTGACCTACGTCCACTCCTTGGAGGCACCCTCCAAGTATTGCACTAAAATAAGTGTCTATCTTTTAGCCCCCATAGCTAGGTAGAGAAGCACATACAAAATCACTTCCATCTTCCCCGGTGCGGCGGAGTCGCCGGGTCCTTTAACACCAAAGTGAACTTCTTCTTTGGTGAACTTCCCTCGAGACGAGCCTCGAATACAACGGTATTAAGATGCAAGCCTGCTGGAGAAACCGTGTGGAATCCCCTCCACACTCCCTTGCGTCCCCCCTCACAGGATCTTCTCCCTCTCAGACTTCACCCGTTCCTCACTCCCTTTCAAGCTCTCTCTTCAAGTCTCCCCCACAAGAATAATACTACAATGGCTGCCAAAGACGCTTACACAAGTGTCATGCCAAGATTAAATAGAAAAGCTCAAAAAGAGCTCATTAATGCAAGTTGCCGACATTATCATCCAGGACTATAATAATATCATCCTATATGATAAGTACAAATTCAGCTCTACAGCCTGAGACGATGTGGGACAATCAGAAGAAAATTTGTTATATCGTCCTGGCCGATCTCACGATCCTCCCGAACGATTAGTTTAAAACTGATTTCAATCATCCTGATCATCGCGCTGATTTTATGCTGGCTGAAGTCAATCGTCCAAGCCATCATCCTGTCCAATCTTAAGATCATCCCGGATGATGTGATCGTATCAATCAGCCATTAATGATTTCTAAATAATACCAGATAAAATTAGGTATAATTGAGTTAGATCATCCTAGATGATAGGAATATCGTCCTGGCTGATTTCCTAAAATAAATAATACCTAAACTGATTATGGCAGCTGATTCTTTCTGAATTGAGAATATCATCCTAGCCGATACAGGTATCATCCTAGCCGATCAGTTTATGACGGCTGCCTTAATTAGGGTTTCTATTTTTGGACAGATAGTCCAGGACAATAAAAATATCGTCCCGGACGATGTTACCAAAATTAGTAATCTTTTAGGGCACAACAAAAAATCTTTCAAGTTACAAATCATCAGTTGCCACAACAAATACAACAGACTCAAGAAAGGAAAAAAGATTACAAACTGACTCAGACCTAGTTTACCCAATCTTGAGCTGGTTCCAAATTGCAGTCTGATCGTGTGGACCTGAAACGTTTTTACATAAGGCAATCGTAGAGAAATAAGAAATGTTTGCTATCATCAAAATCATGGGGATCCGCAACAATGCTCAAAAATAGGGTTTTTTCTTATTCAAATGAGCTTGATTAATTTGGATGGTCCTAATGCTCCAGAGGTCTTTCTTTGATGGATGATAAGTGCCCAAATCATTGGGTGGCAAGGAGAAAGGCTGGAAAAGGCCATTTTGTCATTGGTTAAATAAAGGAGATGGGGGGGACCACTACCATTTAAGGCTAAACAAAGGGGTGAGCATTGTTATGGAGCCTATTAGAGAGTTTTAGCTCTAACTTAGGACTAACCCAGCCACCTAGATTAGTGGGAAAAGGGCTCACACGTGATAATGAACCTTTGGAAGAGTTTGAAGGTTTGGGTTGACTGTGTTGACCAGTTAATGAGCCAAAAGAGCCTGTTGTGGCATGGGAGGAGGGAGAGAAGAAAATTGGATGAACCCCAAGCCTGTAGCTAATGGGTTAAAGTCAATGGACATGTTTGACCACCACAAAGAGGGCTTTAAAGACCTTATTGACTGGGTTTGGCAAGTCAACAAGGTCAAAGCTAGTGATGTGGCAGCTAGGGGATGTAAAGGGTTATTTGAGCTGATTTGGGCAATGGTCAAGGGTCTTAGTCAAGGCTAGAATGAGTGGGAGGAAATGCCATAGAGGTTTTGATTAAGAATTGAGAGTTGGCTTAGTCAACTCAAGTTGGGTTGGGTTGAACGAGTGTTAAGACATGCCTAAGTCATGTCTAGAAGTTAATTTGAATGGGTGATAGGGGTTGAAGAGCTCAAATGGGCTAGTTTGACCCGTTTAAACCCTTTAATGGTTAATAGGTCAATCTAGGTCAACTTGGTCAACCAAGTTGACCAAGGGTTGGACTTGGGTCAAATTGATTTGTTTGGCCACTTGGAGTCCAATGGATATGGTTTCAGGGTTTAAAAAGGTCATTTGGGTCAAATGACCTATTCTAGGCCCTTAATGGGTCATTAGGTCAACCTAGGTTGACTAGGTCAACTAGCTTGAGATAGAGACAATGATCAGTGTCAACATGTTTAGAATGATATTTTGAATGTCTTGGAACAGATTCCAAGGCAAACTGAGGTCATTTTGGTGAAAATGACCATTTTGATCCTTAAAGGGGCCTTTAGGTCAAACTAGGTTGACCTGGTCAACCAAGTTGACCCAAGGTTTTGAATTGGGTCCAATGGGTCCCAAATATTGTATAAAAATGATTGGAGGAAGTCTCAAAGGTTTATGGGTTAAGTCAAGCTGGGTTTAAGCCAAATGTCCAAAAATCCCCTTTTTGGGCATTTTGGTCATTTTATCCTCAAGTCAATTTTAATGCTTAACAAGCCAATATTAATGGACTGGAAGTGATCAAAGGGTTTGGAGGGGGCTCCAATGTCAAATTTCTCTGGGTGATAGGTCTAGTGGCATGGGTCATAAAGATTTGAAGGTTTTGCAACCTTTAGAAATTAACCAGGTTTGTGGTGCTAGAGTCCTCCAAATAAGCTCCAATTTGGAGGGTTGGTAGTTGAGACATGTCAAATCAAAAATCATTTGATATATCTAAAATCAAAGGTCAATTGATTAAGTTTTAAGGTGTTGGAAGTATCAACTATAAGGGGTTTCAGGACCTGAGTCCTTAACCCAAAGATTTGGTTTGGAATGCTGGAGTTGGACTGATCTAAAACCTAAATTAATCTTATGGCCCAAATACTAAGAGGATTATAAGATCTAGGGTTAGGGAGGAGCCTAAAGTCTAGGGAACTCTAGAATCTAGAATCCAGGAAGAGGTTGTAGTGACCTCATACAAAAATGAGGTCAACAACTAGAACCTGAATATATGTAATAAAAGGAACTTCTGCTGCACATATTGGCATTGACCAAACCAAAATATCAAGTCTAATTCTAAGGATAGGGAAGGTCAAACCATAAAGAATCAAAGAATGGGTGGACATTAGGGTGGGGCCATCGAGGGCATTATCCCCCACTAATGGTTCTAATCCTAAGGAAAGGGGTGACCTTACCTAAAGGAAGAAAAAGGAAGGGGGAACTAGTGTGGTGCCATGAAGGGCATACTCCACCACTAGAAGATGAGAACTAGGACGGTGCCATAAAGGGAATACTCTACCGCTAGCCATGGGTAAAAGCTAGAATGGTGTCATGGAGGGCGTACTCCACCACTAGCGGACAAGAATTAGGATGGTGCCACAAAGGGTGTACTACACCACAAATCTACACATAAAAGCCAGGATGGTGCCATAGAGGGCGTACTCCACCACTAGTAGGTAAGAATCAGGATTGTGCCATGAAGGGCGTACTCCACCACTAATCCACAAGTTAAATCCTTGATGGTGCCATGGAGGGTGTACTTCACCACTAGCGGGCGAGAATCAGGATGGTGCCACGAAGGGCTTACTCTGAAATAACTAAATGACAAGAGGTGGGGGGGTTAATTGTGAAAAACTTTTTCAATAAAAAGTAACCCTAAACAGGAGTTCTAATATTTTTGTTATTTTTAAAATATGACAACAAAAACTTAACCAATTTTTCTTTCACAAATTTCACCACGTAGTTATTATGAAAAATTAAAGTGCAAGTAAAAGTAAATGAAGGCAAGGAAAAAATACACCAAGATTTTTATAGTGGTTCGGTCAAACAATGACCTACGTCCACTCCCCAGAGTCCTCCACTCCGGGATTTTCACTACAAGTAATAGTTCTCCTTTAGCCCCCCTTGGCAAGGCGGAGAAGCCTTTACAATACTCCCTTTCACCAACTCGGCGTGGCGGAGTGCCAAACTCTGTTTTCACCCTTCTGGCGACGGTAGAGAACCTTCTCCTTTTTCTCCCTCCTGGAGAAGGCAGAGTACCTCGAGGTCACAGATGTAGAAGAGCCTTTCCCTTGGAGATCCTCCAACAAATTCTTCTAGGGCCACAGGAGGAGCAAGATGCAGCAAGTTCGGAGCAACCGTGTGATCTCCCTCACACCTCTTCTCCCTCACAACGCTCACCTTCTCCTTCCTCTCTCAAACCCTAAAGAACTTCTCTAGAACGCTCTCCCTTGGAATCCCTCTCTCACCACGTTCTCCCTCTCTGTTATTCTTACTGAAAAGGAACAAGATTAACACCTAAAACGGGCTCCAAAAACCCTCTGATTTCAAAAGTAGTCGTTACTGTTTGTACAGTACAATTCAACATCGTACAATATGATATGCATAAACAGACTTCGTCCAGGTACGAAGATGTACGAACAGTTAAAAATAATTCGTACTATACGATATAATATCGTACGACTTGATCAACAAAATACTATTCGTACAGGACGATGGTCTGGACGATCAGATGTCATCTCTGTTCATCATATGGTACGATCACTATCGTATAGTACGATGAGATAAAAACCAAGAGATTGCCCAGGACGATCATACTTCATCTCTGTTTATCGTATGATACGATCTAGTTCTTACAGTACGATGTTCAAAATATAATTAGACCTGGATTTCATGCACTAATCACGGGTTAATTTAAGCAAGTATTTAAAATAAATTTTACAGTACGAACATGTTCGTACAGTACGAATTGCGCAAAATCACTTACTTAAACTAAACTATGGTTAGGGTTTTGTATCTGAACATATCGTACAGTACAAATACATTCGTACAGTACGATCTATTCACAGAATCATCCACATAACTCGGATCGTACGGTACGAATTAAAATCGTACAGTACGATCAACAGAGAAGAAATTTTATTACATTTTACATTTAAAAACAAACTCTCCCCTATGTGTGTGCATGGATGCTCATACTGTTATGCATTTTGTGGCCAGACTCAAGAAAATAAAAATACAATAAATAAAAAATACAATATCTGACTCATACTCCTAATATATCCTTTCTTGAGTCTTCCTTTCGTCCTGAGTCACTTGTGATCTTCCTGAAATGTTAGTACTCAAAGACAATAGCAAATAAAATAATATCCAATGAAAAGTTGTTTCAAAACAATCATTATATGGCATCATCAAAATCTCAAACTCGGGGTCATGGGTTGCAACAATCTCTCCCTTTTTGATGATGTTAAATGATTTGTTGTAAGCAAGTATGAATGACATTTTTTTTGTTTTTTTTTGTTTTGTTTTTTAAATTTAAACATAAGAAAAAAGAAAGATACTAAATGCAAGTACAAAATAAAAGGAATGCATTCAACAAAACATAACAAGCGCAACAACAAGTACAACAAACTTCTCCCCCTTTTAACAACACAAAAAAAGAGGAGCAAACATGAAAAGAAAAGTATAACACAAATACAATCTAAAGAAAAGGATCCTGATCAGGTGGTGGTGGAGGTGGATTTGGTTGGAAGTACTTAAAAAGAGTGTCAACGCGCTGATCAATAGCAGTAAAGCGCTCTCCAAACCATTGCATATTTGTCTCGTGTTGCTGATGTTGTTCCTGAATATGAGTGTCGAGACGAGTCTGAAGTTGGTCGAAGCATTCGACCAAATCATCTTGTGCTGGTGTAGGTGCTCGAGGTGGTGGTGCATGTCGGCGTGGACGTGCTGGAGCTACGGCTGGGGCATCTTCTCCTTCTTCTTCGTCAAAAACAGGTTCATCTGGCTCGTGTCCCGGATGGAAAAGAATACGGAAAGAGGCATCCGTATAGAAAATAGGAAGATTGTCGGGTTCACCAGGATAGGTCAATTGATATTTAGTTTGGAGAATATATCCTATAAGGTGGCCAAGAGCTATATTTTGTTTTTTGCGAGTGGTAAGGAGATGAACAAAGGTCATATGGAGAATGTAGTCAACAATTAAATCGACCTCGTCGAATTTGGTGTTGGACATGATGAGATAGGTAGCGACAGAAAAAACAGGGGTCCTGTTGATCTGGTCGCCAGCTTTGGGTATTATAGAGGTACGAAGGACATGTTCAATTATGCGCGCATTTCTATTTAGGGAAGAAACAAGAGGTTGATGTTGATAGAAAGCGGCATTTATAAGGACTCGATTAACATCACTCCAATCAAAGTCATTTGTGAGGAAGGAACGAACCCTAGGACCTTCAGTGGATAGCCCAATATATTGGGCAATGTCGGCTCTGGTGATTTATATGTTTTGACGACAAACAAAGAAGTGAAAAGTGGTGTTGTCGATAGTGTAGATGAGATTGGCTAGAAATTCTAATAAAAGTTTGGAGTTGTAGGGAAAGGCCAGAGTGAGGAGGAACTGAAAGGTGGTGGAAGCAAAGAGTTTCAGTACCTCGAAACTCAGTGCAGCCTGATTGAGCATTTTGGAAGGAGTAATTTTGTAGGCCTTATACTTATGGTAGGCTTCCTCATTTTCAGCACTCAAGAACCGAGCGCTGTGACGACTTGAGGAGAATGAACTGGCAGTTGCCAAACGGCCTCTCTTGCTGGAGCTAGACATCTTGTAGAGTGAAGTGAGGAAGGTCTGAGTGAAAATAGCTGCCTAGCCAGGCAATTTATAGAATTTTCCCCATATCATACAGTATGGTAGTAAATCGTACAGTACAATTTCATAATAATTGCTCTGACGGTTCATATTGGGAAGAGGTGGTCAAAACGTACAGTGCGACGTATATCGTACCGTACGATCAGATGAATATCGATCGTCCTGAGGGATGTCAGTATGACTTTTGACCAAAACCATCGTACAGTACGAACAGGTGTATCATACAGTACGAATGACATTAATATCATACCAAACCCCTTTATTTCGTTCTCATCCATTTGCTGAGGTGGATCGTATAGTACGATGGGTGAATATCGTACAGTACGATGGGCAATAATAACGTACCAGCACACTTAAATTCGTCCCAATCAGTTCGCTGATGTGGCACATACAGTACGAAGTGGATATATCGTACTATACGATGACAAATAATGTATCGTCCAGTATGATTATAGTCATATAGTACGATCTACAGAGACAAATTTTAACATTTGGTTGTAACCTGTGCAGATTATAGTATACTGTACAGTACGATATGTATGTCGTACAGTATGATATAACAGAGATTAGTGCTTTTGGTGTAGTGAGTGTGTGATGATCAGGAGCAGCCCTTTTTTTATGCAGTTATATCGATGACACCTAATCTAGTCCTCAAGGAGATAAAGATGTCGAAAGCTAGAGGTTTTGTGAATATGCCTGCTAATTGATCTCCTGTAGCAATGTGATGCAGTTCTATATCTCCCTTAGCAACGTGATCTCTAATGAAGTGGTGTCTAATATCTATATGTTTTGTTTGTGAGTGTTGAATTGAGTTCTTAGAGATGCAGATTGCGCTTGTGTTGTCACACATGATTAAAATGATTCCTACAGGTAGGCCAAGATCAAGAATTTGTTATTTAAGCCATAGTACTTGTGCAACACAACTTCCTACTGCAATATATTCTGCCTCGGTTGTGGAAAGTGCTACTGAGTTTTGCTTCCTACTGGACCAAGAAACTAATGATTGTCCTATGAATTGGCAGGTACCAGAGGTGCTTTTTCTATCTATCATACATCCTACAAAATCAGAATCTGAGTATCCTAAGATTTCAAAGGAAGTGCTGTGCCTAGGATACCAAATTCCTATATTCGGAGTGCCTAGTAGATATCTAAGGATTCTCTTGACGGCAGTTAAGTGAGACTCTTTAGGATCGGCTTGAAAACGGGCATAAAGGCACACACTAAACATTATGTCTGGTCTACTGGCAGTTAAGTAAATAAGAGATCCAATCATTCCTCTATATTTTTTATGATCTACTTATTTTCCACTAGGATCTTTATCTAATTGGATTGTCGAACTCATTGGGGTGTTCATGGGTTTTGCACTATCCATTTCATATTTCTTTAAAATATCCTTAATATACTTTGATTGGCTAAGAAAAGTTCCATTATCCATTTGTTTTACACTAAAGCCAAGAAAGTAATTAAGTTCTCCCATCATGCTCATTTCAAACTCATTACTCATTATTTTTGAAAATTCATCACACAAGTTTTTATCCGAAGATCCAAACAAGATGTCATCCACATATATTTGAACAATGAGAATTTCTTCTTTGACCTTTTGTAAAAAGAAGTATCTACACTACCCTTTTCAAATCCTCTATCCAAAAGGAATGAGCTAAGTCTTTCGTACCATGATCTAGGTGCTTGCTTTAGTCCATAAAGTGCCTTTTTTAATTTGAATACATGGTTTGGAAATTGTGAACTTTCAAATCTGGGGGGTTGTTCAACATAGACATCTTCCTTAATTACCCCATTCAGAAATGCACTCTTTATATCCATTTGATATAACTTAAAGTTCTTGAAGCAAGCAAAAGCTAAGAGCACTCTTATGGCTTCTAGTCTAGCAACAGGGGCAAAGGTTTCTTCAAGGTCTATTCCCTCAATTTGGTTGTACCCCTTAGCTACTAGTCTGGCTTTATTCCTTATTATTGTTCCTGAATCATTCACCTTATTCTTGAAGACCCATTTTGTTCCAACAACACTTTATTCTTTAGGTCTCTTGACTAACTCCCGCACATCATTCCTGGTGAATATGTTCAACTCTTCTTGCATCGCTAGAATCCAAAATTCATCTCTTAAGGCTTGATCTATATTTATAGGTTCTATCATAGAGATGAATGCTGAATGGCTAACCTTCTTCCTAAGTCCATGCCTAGTTCTTACACCTTCTGAAGGGTCTCTTAAGATTAACTCTTTAGGATGACTAGAAGAATATCTCCATTCTCTAGGAAAATCTTCCTGAGGTTCTACCCTTTCTCCTAAGGTCATATTCTCTACTCCTTGAATTGCCTCTATTTCATCATCTTCAATTTTAGATTCAGAGGACTTTTCTGATTCATCAAACACTACATGGGTGGACTCTTCTACTACTAGGGTCCTCTTATTAAAGATTCTATAGGCTTTACCTACAGAAGAATAACCTAAGAAGACACCCTCATCAGACTTGGGATCAAATTTTCCTAAGGGATGTTTACCATTATTCAAGATGAAACACTTGCACCCAAAGACATGTAAATGTGAAAGGTTTGGTGTTCTACCCTTAAGGAGTTCATATGAAGTTTTATTCAGCTTCGATCTAATATTTACTCTGTTTAAAACATAACAAGCTGTGTTGACTGCTTCTGCCCAAAAGTATCTAGGAAGGGTATACTCCGCTAACATTGCCCTAGCAGCTTTTACCAAAGTTCTATTCTTCCTTTCTGCTATACCATTTTGTTGGGGTGTTCTAGGGGCTGAGAAGTTGTGTTCTATTCCTATCTCTTGACAGAATGACTCGAACCTATCATTTTGGAACTCTCCACCATGATCGCTATGGATTGTTGATATTTCACAACCTAATTTTCATTAAATCCATGTGGAGAATACTTTAAATTCCTCAAAAGACTTATTTTTGTGTGCTAGGAATCTTACCCAAGTGAATCTAGTGAAGTCATCTACAATCACAAATCCATAATTCTTTCCACCTAGACTGGCTGTACTAACGGGTCCAAATAAGTCCATGTGTAAAATTTCTAGTGGCCTAGAGGTGATCACATCTCTAATTGAGTGAAAGGATGATTTGAATTGTTTTCCTAGTTGGCAAGCATCACATAAATGATCCTTTGTGAAATCTAACTTAGGTACGCCTCTAACTAAGTTTTCCTGAGTGATGTTTCTAAAAGTTTTTATACTAGCATGGCATAGTCTCCTATGCCATAGCCACGAGTCATCAACTATTGTTTTAAAAAAAAAATGAATTTGAGCTATCAATGCAATCAAGGTCTAACATGTAAACATTGTTCATTCATTTTCCTACTAAAACTAGTTTATTAAATAAACTAATCAGGCATTTATCAGATAGAAATTTAACATCAAAACCTTTATCACACAGTTTACTAATGCTAAGTAAATTATGTTTCAAACCATCAACTAGTAAGACATTTTCAATTAAAAAATTTTTAGCATTACCAACAATACCTGAGCCTATCACCTTCCTGGTAGTGTTGTCTCCCAACGTTACATTGCCTCCAGTTTTGGTCTTCAGTAGGATGAACTTTTTCATATCTCCAGTCATGTGTCGTGAGCAGCCACTATCCAGGTACCACATGCTCTCACTAGGTCTTTTGTGAGAGCATCCCTATAATTTCATTCAAGGATTAGATTTGGGAACTCAAGTGAGTTTGGGTTCCTCCTTATGCTTGCATGAATGAGATGTATGCATGCTATGCTGTGATTGATGCAACTTAGGTCTCCATACTAGGTATGTCCTACGATGAATTGTGCATGTGCGGACTATGTGACCTAGCATGCCACAAGAAAAGCACCTAACATCGGGGAATGGGTTTACTAACCTATGTAGGTGATGGTGCCTCTTCCTAAGGTGGTGTGATGCATGCTGTGTTGGAGGTTGATTAGGGTGATCTAATGTGGGTGATGCAATTTTTTCTTCTAGTTCTTTGATTATTTGTTTAAGTGTATTATTTTTATATGTCAATCCATCGACTTTCCAGAGTAACAAATGCTCATTATGATCGATCTCCTTTGCTACTGCCGTTAGTTTTTCAAACTCTACATCTAGTTCAATATGCGGTGTTTTCAAGGATTCATGTGCTTCAATTAGTTCAATATGCTTCTTATTTAATGCATCAAACTCATCAAGAAGTAGCATATGATCTCCATCTAAATCAGAACTCTCCTTAACTAAGTTAGCATGCTCAGTTTGTAAAGAACTAAATTCAACATTAAGCTTAACATGCATCTTTTTCAACTTCCTATACGAGTCATGGATATTCTCAGAAATAAGCAACAATTCTTCATATGAAAGTTGACATACCTCGTTTTGATCTGATTGATCAAGGTTATCGTTATCCATAAGACACAAATTTGTTACCTCCTCCTCTGCTTCTTCTTCTGATGATTCTGAGGCAGAGTCGGCCCAAAAAGCTTTCTGTGTCTTTGTCTTTCCTTTCTTGTATTTTGCTTTATCATCTCCTTTCTCCTCAGCTGGTTGACTCTTCAGATTGGGGAAATCGGCTCGAAGGTGACCTGGCTTCCTGCATTCAAAACAGATTGTATCAGATGAAACCTTATTGTACCTTGAGCTCTTACCTTTGTTCGAGCTGTTCTGATGACGCTTCTGTTTTCTTTTAAAGAAATTTTTGAACTGATGGGTCATCAGTGCTATCTCATCCTCTTCCTCCCTTGCAGAGCTTTCACTTTCTGAGTTGCTAGCTTTTAATGCCACCGTCCGCTCCTTTTCCTTTTCACTTGCATCACTTTGCCTTCGGCTCACTCCTTGCTCGTATGCAATGATTGACCCGAGGAGGTTATCAATAGAATAAACATTATGGTTTTTGGACTCAGTGATAGCAGTTACCTTAGCATCATAGGAACTAGGTAAGCATCTAAGAATTATATTCACTTTCTCAGAATTTGAAATTTCTCTACCTAATGCATGCAAGGATGTCACGATTTGGGTGAACCTAGTGTACATGTCAGAAATTATTTTGCTAGGTTTCATACAAAACAATTCATAATCATGTAGTAGAATGTTAAGCCTAGACTGTTTTACTTCGTTTGTTTCTTCGTATGTAATGCACAGTCTATCCCAAATCTCCTTACCAGAAACACAGGTAGATACTCTCATATAGTCCTCAGATTTTAATGCACAAAAAAAAAATAGTTTAAACACTTAGCATTCAGTTGGGCTAATTCCCTACCTCATTGCTCCATTCATTGAAAGGTAATGGTGTTTTCACTCCATTCACAGTTTTAACAGGTGTAACATATCCATCATTCACTAACATCCACATGCGGTAATCTATAGATTGCAAAAATGTAGACATTCTAATTTTCCAGAAATCAAACGGAATGTTATCAAAAAGTGGTGGACGAGTTATTGAATAACACTCCGCAGTGTTATGATTACCAAAATTCGAAATGATCATTTTTTTTCAAGGTTTTCTAAAACACTATTTTTGAAAAACGGGCTCTGATACCAATTGAGATAACTAAATGACAAGAGGGGGGGGGGGTGAATTGTGAAAAACTTTTTCAATAAAAAGTAACCCTAAACAGGAGTTCTAATATTTTTTTTATTTTTGAAATACGACAACAAAAACTTAACCAATTTTTCTTTCACAAATTTCACTAAGCAGTTATTATGAAAAATTAAAGTGCAAGTAAAAGTAAATGAAGACAAGGAAAAAACACACCAAGATTTTTATAGTGGTTCGGTCAAACAATGACCTACGTCCACTCCCCGGAGTCCTCCACTCCGGGATTTTCACAACAAGCAATAGTTCTCCTTTAGCCCCCCTTAGCAAGGCGGAGAAGCCTTTACAATACTCCCTTTCACCAACTCGGCATGGCAGAGTGCCAAACTCTATTTTCACCCTCCTGGCGACGGAAGAGAACCTTCTCCTTTTTCTCCCTCTTGGAGAAGGCAGAGTACCTCGAGGTCACGGATGTGGAAGAGCCTTTCCCTTGGTGATCCTCCAACAAATTCTTCTAGGGCCACGGGAGGAGCAAGATGCAGCAAGTTCGGAGCAACCGTGTGATCTCCCTCACACCTCTTCTCCCTCACAACGCTCACCTTCTCCTTCCTCTCTCAAACCCTAAAGAACTTCTCTAGAGCTCTCTCCCTTGGAATCCCTCTCTCACTACGTTCTCCCTCTCTATTATTCTTACTGAGAAGGAACAAGATTAACACCTAAAATGGGCTCCAAAAACCCTCTGATTTCAAAAGTAGCCGTTACTGTTCGTACAGTACAATTTAACATCGTACAGTACGATATGCATAAACAGACTTCATCCAGATACGATGATGTACGAACAGTTAAAAATAATTTATACTGTACGATATAATATCGTACGGTACGATCAACAAAATACTATTTGTACAGGATGATGGTCTGGATGATTAGATGTCGTCTCTGTTCATCGTATGGTACGATCACTATCGTACAGTACGATGAGATAAAAACCAAGAGATCGTCCAGGACGATTTCCGGGATGATCATACTTCATCTCTGTCCATCGTATGGTACGATCTAGTTCGTACAGTACGATGTTCAAAATATAATTAGACCTGGATTTCATGCACTAATCACGGGTTAATTTAAGCAAGTATTTAAAATAAATCGTACAGTTCGAACATGTTCTTACAGTACGAACGGCGCAAAATCACTTACTTAAACTAAACTATGGTTAGGGTTTCGGATCTGAACATATCATACAGTACGAATACATTCGTACAGTATGATCTATTCACAGAATCATCCACATAACTCGGATCGTACGGTACGAATTAAAATCATACATTACGATCAACAGAGAAGAAATTTTATTACATTTTACATTTAAAAACAAACTCTCCCCCTGTGTGTGTGCATGGTTGCTCATACTCTTATCCATTTTGTGGCCAGACTCAAGAAAATAAAAATATAATAAATAAAAAATATAATATTTGACTCATACTCCTAATCTATCCGTTCTTGAGTCTTCCATTCGTCCTGAGTCACTTGTGATCTTCCTGAAATATTAGTACTCAAAGACAATAGCAAATAAAATAATATCCAATGAAAAGTTGTTTCAAAACAATCATTATTTGGCATCATCAAAATCTCAAACTCGGGGTCATGGGTTGTAACATACTCCACTGCTAACGCACTTGTAAAAGCTAGGATGGTGCCATGGAGGGCTTAGTCCACCTCTAGTGGGCGAGAATCAGGATGGTTCCATGAAGGGTATACTCGACCACTAATCCATAGGTAAATGCTAGGATGGTGCCACGGGGGCATACTCCACCACTAGCGGGCAAGAGTAAGGATGGTGCCACGAAGGGCGTACTCCACCACTAATCCATCAGTAAAAACAAAGATGGTTTCATGAAGGGCATACTTTTCCACTAGAAGGCGAGAATTAAGATGGTTCCACGAAGGGCATACTCCACTATTGATACACGAGTAAAAGAAAGGATGGTGCCACGAAGGGCATAAGGATGGTACCACGAAGGGCATAAGGATGGTGCCACGAAGGGCGTACTCTACCACTAGCATGCGAGAATCAGGATGGTTCCATGAAGGGCATACTCCACCACTAATCCATAGGTAAAAGCCAGGATGGTTCCTCGGAGGGTGTACTCCACCACTAGCGGATAAGTATCAGGATGGTCCAACGAAGGGTATACTCTACCACTAATCCACATGTAAAAGCCAGGAAGGTGCCATGGCGGCATACTTTACCACTAGCGGCTGAGAATCAAGAGGGTGCCACTAACGGTATACTCAACCACTAATCCATAGTTCAAAGAAAGAATGGTGCCATGGAGGGTGTACTCCACCACTAGAGGGCAAGAATCGAGATGGTACCATGAATGGCATACCCTACCACTAATCGAAAGGTAAAATCCAAGATGGTTCCACAAAGGGTATAGTCCACCACTAGTAAGTGAGAATCAGGATGGTACCACGATGGGCGTACTCCATTACTACTCCACACGTAAAAGCCAGGATGGTGCCACAAAGGGCGTACTCCATCACTAGCCGGCGAGAATCGACATTGTGCCATGAAGGGCATACTCCACTAATCCACAGGTAAATTTCTGGATGGTGCCACGAAAGTCGTACTACACCACTAGCGAGCGACAATCAGGATGGTCCTTGGTCACACTAACTTATCATGAGCCTGAACTATTCAAGCCTTATATGACTCTAGACTTTGTTGAGCTTGGAGACATTGCTCATCAAGGCCTTCAAGTTCTTCTCGTCAGAGTTTTGCATTTTTGCTCATTTGTGATTTGATTTTGAACCAAAATTCTGAGCGAGGGGATTTGTATATCTAAGGATAGAACGACCTTGGACCCATACACCAGTGTAAACAGAGTGGATTAGGTCAGGGTTCTATAAGTGGTCCGTTGGTCGCACAAAGCTTTCTCTAATTGTTAATCTCAATGTCATTTGTTTCCGTTAGTCTATGAGATTTGCCTAATTAATATAAAATATGGTCACAAAAGAAATTTAATACATGGTGGGATGTTATATTACGTAGGGGAATTGCTTCCGCCCATTTTGAAAAATACTCAGTCACGACTAATATGAAGTGATGGCCTCTGAAAGAAGGAGGATCGATCGGCTTGATAACATCCATGTCCCCACTCTCAAACAGCCACGAAGCTATCATGGGGTGTAACACATTAGATGATTGATGTAAAATTACACCATGGACCTGGCATTAATGATAATGTTTTACCATATTCATGCAGTCGTCAATCATTGTAGGCAAGTAGTTCCTAAGTCTTTTCATTATCAATTTCATTTTTGAACCCGATTGATGTGCAGCGTATAGTCCAAAATGGACCTCATTAACGATATTCGGAGTTTCTTCTTTGTCTAAACAACGTAGCCATATCTGATCGAACGATCAATGGTACAACGCATTATTTATTAGTGCATATGATAAGGCATGCTTCTTAACCTGGTTAGCGGGAGACTTATCCTGGGGAAGTTTTCCCTCTTTAAGGGTGTCGATCAGTGGTTATCTCCAGTCACCCTCTTCGTCAGTTGTTGAAGAGGAAGAAAAGATGTGAAGAGGTTGCTTGTGCATGTATTCTAAGTCTATAGGGGAAAGGGTTTTACGACCCTGAATCTCTATAGGGATAGAATCTTCTTTTAAACAAACAAATTCCTTTGCAAGCTTTGCTAAGGCATCCACCAAAGAATTACTTCCATGGAGAATCCTATATAAAATTTTGACATAAATTTACTCAAGCAAGTGAACGATGTACTGATGGTATTTTAAGAGATTAAGATTCAAGACCTTATAGGTTCCTGCTTCCTTAATGATCACTAGTTGAGACTCACCAAAGATCTTAATCACTTTAATCTTCATTAAAATTACAAGTTCCAAACTGATTATAAGAGCTTCATATTCAGCCTCGTTGTTCATGCAAGGTTCTTATAAATGGTAGGAAAAGGGCATCATTCCCTTCGTTGGTGTTATAAAAATTAAGCCAACTCCAACCCTCTCGGGGATCGTAGATTATTGGGTTACATCCCAGCGATAGGATATTGCACCATCAAAATACAACTCCCAGACATCATCTTCAGATTCTCTCAAACTCATGATTTGTTTGTTAAGTAAATCATCATTCAAAGGAGAATCCACCGGCAGCGGGTGTGCTGCCAGGAAGTTGGCATCGGCCTGCCCTTTTACAACATAGAGGGGAATGAAGGTAATCTCAAATATGAGTAATTTCATAGACCATTGAGCCAGTCATCTTGATAACATAGGTCGGGTCATAGCATATTACAAAGGATTAACTCTAGAAATTAAATTGATCAAGTGGGAAAGCATGAAATGTTTTAGTTTTTGGGCTACAAAAACCAAAGAAAGGCAATGCTTTTCAATTGATGGATAGCAAATTTCAACAGGAAAAAGTCTCTGGCTAAGGTAACAGAGAGCATTCTCTTTCCCTTAGTCATTGACTTGAGCTAATAGGGCTTAGCTAAGGACTCATTAAAGGCTGTAGTGTAGATGATTATATGTTTCCCTAGAACAGGGGCTGGCAAAACAAGTGGATTAGAGAGGTATTGCTTGATATCATCAAAGGTATTATGACACTACTCATCCCATATGAAATTAGTATCCTTTTTGGCAAGGACAGAGAAGGGTTGACATCTCCCAGAAATGTTGGATATAAACCTCCTTATATTTGCAAATCTATCTTTAAGAGACCTTAACTAAGTAAGGCTCCTAGGAGGTGGCATATTTAATATAGCTTCAATTTTGGCAGGGTCAATTTAAATTCCCTGGTGTCTCACTACAAATCCTAAGAATTTTCTTGAAGTGACACCAAAGACACATTTTAAAGGATTCATTTTCAAATCATAGTTGTGCAACAGTTCAAAAATAACCCTTAAGTCATATAGGTGAGCCTTTTTAACTTTACTCAGTACAACTAAATCATCAATATAGCATTCAACTTGATTATGGATTAAGTCGTCACAGATATGAGTCATGGCCCACTGGTTGGTCGCCCTAAAATTTTTTTTGGCCAAATGACATTACCTTATAACAAAAGATTCCTATGGGAGTTCTGAATGCAATATTTCTCTCATCTTCTAGGGCCATCTTGATTTAGTTATAACCGGATGACCCATTCATAAAGGAGAAAATAGCATGGGAAGAGGCAATGTCTACCATTAGTTTTAGTATAGGTAACGGGAATTCATCCTTGAAACATACCTTATTCAGATCCCTATAGTCGATGCAAATTTGAATTTGACTATTTTTATTTTGAACGTGGATGACATTGGCCACCCAAGAGGGGTATTGTTCCTCTCGGATGAATCTGGCTTTGACCAACTTCTTAATTTCAAAAACAACTTGTTACTCAATCTCTAAGAGCATGCACCGAGGAGCTTGTTTAATAGGAATGGCTTCATGTTGAATCCCAAGTTTTTGGACCACTACATCAGCTGACATACCCATCATTTCATTGTATGTCCAGTCAAAGCAATCCCCAAACTCAGACAACAGCTGAATCAGTTCCTGGGTCTCACCCTCACTCTGTAAGGTGCTTATAAAAGTGGGATGAGGGTCATCGTGGATTCCTAATTTAATTCTTCTTAACTCATCAGCTTTGGATTTAATTTCTTCTTTGATTTTAGGGGGTGCATCTTGAAGTTGAAGTTTCTCGGGATCATCTAAAGTCTCCAAATATAGCCCATCAAGGGGACCGATGGAATCCGTAGGGACATTCTGATATTCAAGATGGTAAGTTATCATTAAGCAATATTTATCATCATCAAATGAACTAACAGTTCCAAAGCCGATACCACTTGTCATATTTTTGTTAATCTTAGTTTTCCAAATATTTTTGTGGCATCTGGCATGACCCATAGTCCACCGATAAGGTACGGGATCTTTGGAGAAAGATTTCTTTACACAAATAGGAAAGCAGCCAAAAGGTAATTCCATGAACTCGTTAAAATCTAACTTCTCAAGGGTTACATCACCTTCATCCCTAGTGGAGGAGGAGCCATGAAAGAATTTCTTGACTTTTTTTACTTCACCATTCAGGTTGGGGGCAACTTTAACCTCTAACCCTGCAATCCTACCAGTCGACATTATGGTCAGAGAAAGGGCCTCAATCCTCCTACTGAGCTTTCATACATGGTTAATTTAGGCTCATCACTTCTAACTTTTGAGACATCTACCTTAAGGTCACTGTCCTGGTCTAAGGTGAGATCAAATTTTGGAGGAGTATTTATCTTCTAGTAGTCGAAAGGAATTGCAACACCCTGATTTTTTGGTTCACCATCAAAATCTGATACTGAATCAATATATATAGGTGTTGTTCTCCTTTCTAGTGAAGCACGACCTCGACCATGTGCCCTTATAGCCATCCTCCCACCTCTTTGAGGTATCGTGTTTGGAGGCCTAAGGACAATGATATCAAAGTTGTCTTCACTATTTGACTATATAATTTCTTGATTTTCATCTTCATCTTTTTCTTTTTCTTTTTATTGGTTTGAATTTTTTCTGACCACTTTTTCCTCAATTTTGATCTCAAGCTTAGAGTGGGACGAGGACCCTTTTGGTATAAAATATGTAGCATTCTCGTAGAACCTGATTTCTTGAATTGAGAATGGTTCCAGATCACCACTGATCAAATGCTCAATGCCATCTCGTTGGTACTTGACGCACTGGTGTAGGGTAGATGGAATCATTTTGTACTCATGAATCCAAGGCCTATGGCATTAAAAGAGGTTGCCACATCACTTATATGAAACTTAGCCTTAGTTTTCAATTCTCCTATCTCTAAGAGCAGGGTGATTGAACCTAAAGTCCTCTCTCCCTTTACATTGAACCCACGAAGCACCAACTTGTCAGTTGAAAGCTTGCTAGTATCAACTCTAAGGTGAGCGAGAGTCTTTATGTTCATCATGTTGACCGATGCACCCGGATCAACAAAAACTCTTGATAACTTAAAATTTCCCACATTTATAGTAATGCAGAGAAGACGATTGTGATCGGTAGTTCCTAAAAGTAGGTTTTCATATAAAAAAGTTACTCCATGGACCTATTTTAAGTAGAGTGCGTCAAATTTTGAACTTGAAGCCAATTGAGCTAAGTAGATCTTGAGATCGAGTATTGACTTGATTAAAGACTCCCTTATTTCTTTGGAAAGGAGGGCATCATAAATGCTCAATTTAGCTGGTAACATCCTAAGATGGGCTAAGACATTATAATCAACCTTATGAATGACAAACTCGAAATCCGGAGGGATTAAAGGATATTTAGATTGCTGAGGAGAGTTTGCATTTTGATCTTCAAAGATTGGTTGCTTGCCTTATTCCTGAAAGGGTAGCCTAGGGGTAATAACTTTTCTGCCGCAGAGTTGCACCTGCTCGATATCCTCGGAGGGCAAACTAGAGCGGTGTATATACTTATCATAGGCATTGGATCATCATTTCTCGAAAGGGAGTCATAATCTAGAAATTCTATCATGATGGGACTTCCCTAAAAATTAATTTGGGGGAAGTCACTTTTTGATAAGTTTTCAAATTCGACGTCTCCTTGGAAGGATAACTCAGGAGGGTTAAGTTATGTAACATTGAGATTGATTTCATCAGAATTTTGATTTAAAACAAAGGAGTCATCAATTTGCATTTCAGATTTATGGCTAATCATCAAGATTGAGGCAGAAGGATATTTTTTATTCATCTTTTGACTTATTTCCTTTGATGGCGCAATGTAAAAGTCAGATAATAACAATGGGGAAAGGGTTTTCACATAGCCATCCACCAATCAAATACATCTCTCATCAACACACTTCCTCTCTACAAAGTCATCTCTCTTTTCCTTCTCATGTTTTACAGTAATTCCTATGACTACTGGAGAGGGAAGCGGCTCAATATCCTCTTGCAAAGCCTCCAGGTGAACTTCCCATACTGGGCCCTAGGCTATCATTGTCAGTTATTGAGAAAGATGGAAAGATTTATTAATCAACTTTTTAAATGCCTGGGATAAAGCAATGTCCTAACCATCTTCAATAAAAGGAGAAGTGTTAGGGAGTTTACTTGAGATATTTTTGACTGAAGCTTGTTTTCGGTCTACCAAAAACTCCTTAGGAATAATATTGTTACCTTATTTAAGGTTTCTTTCCAGCTAATCGTTGAACACAACACAATCCTCGAGTGAGTGACTAAGCATGCGGAGGTACGGACAGTATTTGGGATCATCTTTCTTAATCTCAACCTCCTATCTCCTATCTTCAGGAAATTAAAATTTTTGTTTTTTTTTAAGACTCTTAAAGATCTTCTTTTTTTACTCTCTCTTAAAGGGGTATGGTTTAACCAACCCCTCCTTAAGAAATGTCAATTACGAATTGTAAGGAGACTGAGGAGTAATTTGAAAAGTTGTTTATAAATCTGAGGCACTAGGGGAACACTAGGCTGACTAACTGCTAGCATTTTAACTTTATCAATAGCTTAAACAGTAGCTTTCGATTCAAAAGATTTTATCAACTTAGGACCCTACTTTTCCTCAAACTACTCCCATAAGAAGGGCATCCTAAGAGACTCTTCCTGCATATTTCTAGACTTGTTTAAAATTTTTTTTTAAAGTTTTGATAGTGAAACCTTTCAGAAGAAAAATAATCGTGGCTTGGATATTCTTTAAAAGAATCTCCATGGCATGTTGCTCTTACAACTGGGGTTTACACTTCATCAAGAGGTTTTTCCACCTAAGATGTACTCAACTAGAGACTCTCCCGACTTTTTCTTTTCAACAACCAGATTTCCCACAGTAGTGCACTGCTGTGCTCCAAAAAATCTCTTTAAAAATAGGTTTTCTAAATTGTTAAAGGTTCTGATTGAACCATTGGACAGATTGACATACCATTCAAAAGCAATGCCGGAAACACTACTTACAAATTCACGAAAGAGTACAACATCCAACCCTCCTACGTTGCAACAACTCGCTTGGAAGTGGGCTATATGCTGTCTCAAGTTTTCATCTCAAGTAAAATTTTTTAATGATGGTGGCACAAAGCCTTTTGGATAAGGATTTGAGTCATATTCTTTGGGTAGAGCCTACCCTTTGTAATAGACATGGTCCCTTTTGAAAGAGCTAAGGCCTCCCTTGCCTGGTACTCAATCAATTGCTTAATGTCTTTTTGAGGTAATGTTAGAGTAGTAGTGGAAACTGTAGGCTGAACTTGGAGTATTTCTAGCAGACATGGAGGAACAGCTGGAACTAACTCAGGGGATTTAGAGATAGATTCTTTGCTTTTAGCTCTTTCTTCAAAGTGTCAAGAAGACTATTATAATTTATGGAAGTCTCGAGTGATTTGTCCAATCGTTCTTGCATTATTCGGACTTATGACATCATGCTTGCAAGCTGAGTCTCCAAGTCTCTTATATGTTGGTCTTCCCTAGCCTTCACCTACTCATCTAAATCTAACTCATTTACCGGTGAATCATCTTCCTTAGATGACCGGCGCTTACAAGGCTCAACTTCATTGTTAAACCCTCTGGTCTCAACCATGCAAAGGTTACCGGTGTAGTCATCCTCTTATGCAAGGAGATCATCCAAATTCACATCAAAAGTGATCGTCCCTTCTTTATTTAACAAAATATTTATTAATTCTTGTACTACCTCCTTAATCAATCTATCCCCATTTGACTCAGGATCGAGGGGTAAGTACCCTTTATAGTCAACCATGTCACATAGCTCCTTAGAGTCTAACTTGGAAATAATATTTATATGTTTTAGATTTTTATCTAGATGAGTCTCTAAAACTATCTCATCTATCATCTGTTGATCTTGGTCAATTCCTTCCCCATTGAATATCCTAAAACTGGTAGTCAGAAGAGTGGCATCTTCAACTGGGTGAGGCATACATACCTCGAGAGATGAGGTAGGAGCTTGGAGGGTGATAGCTCCTACATCAGGCAAGGTAAGGTCCTTGAACCCCTGAGTAGGAAACTCGAAATGACACATAGGGTCTAGGGAACATCAACCAAAACAACATCAGGGGCAGTGACTGGAACATCAACTGATATGGTAGAAGGGGTACTATCAACTATCGCAACTCGAGCACTGGCACAATCATCTATCGGATAAACTAGTTTTGAAGGAGGACTGACTGGAATACATTGTAATTGGAGGTTGAATTTAGAAGTTCTAGGAGGCGATGGTGGATTCTCCAACTTGGTCCTCTTAGGCACAAATTTCTTTTCAAGATATTTGGGCCTCTTACCCTTAACATCAATAGGTCTCCAAATCTCAATTTCCTTAGGCTTGATGACCATTGAGACCAGGTTTTGAGGTTTAGGAAGGGGTACCAGGTACCCACTAGTAGGATGGCAACCTCTCTTTGACCCAATCAGCACAATACCTTCCATCTTGGAGGATGGATGGTGCGGCACCTAATTGCACCCATAAATTAATGCTGAAGTAAAAGGTTGTATGACATATTTTTTATTTTTCCTAACAGACCGAGGAGTCAAGTTCTTCGCCTCAATTGCTTCTTCTTTGAAAACCTCCTTCTAGAAGTGGTGGGAGATAACTCTCTTTAATTATTTCACTTATTCTTCCTTGGTATGTCTAGATTGTGCAGCACAAGTGTAAATTATTTTTCTCAAAGTCCTTGTCCTTTACAGATGCTTTTCTTTAGCTGTCTTTTTGGTTAAGTATTCAACCGGGCATGGTGTGTAACAGGCTATCCTAGCTTCCCTATCCTCCCCCTAAGCAGTAGCAAGAGGGTAGAAGCGACTACCCTTGAGGAGGGGAGAGGAGGCAGGAATGGGTAGCTCATCAACAGCCTCAGGCTTTACCTAGGCCAAGGTCTTAAAGGGGACGACTCAATTTTCTTTTGAAATCTTCTTTTGAAGTGTCCTTAGATAAGCCATCATTTAATTCATAGCGGTTAAAGTAATTCCTAAACTAGACCCCTCTTCAAAAACTTACTTAACCTCAGTAGGGGTTTCAATAATTGGCTCAGGTTATTTCTCTTCATCACTGCTCATAGGTAAAGTGGGTGCTGATCCCACAATTAACTTGACAAATGGAGGAACCTCTTTTATAGCATCTAAATCAATAATCTTATGTCCATCTATGGACAATTCCATGGTGCTGAAACCCATTCCAAAAATCTTAATACTTCCCATATCATTCACTTGTGACTACAGCTCTCGGTCAAAGGAAAAGATCAGTTTGCTGGCCATTGGAATTTTTTGAAATTTAAAGAAGATGATTGGAATTAGATTTTTTTGTAATAGAATTTCTCTTTTAGAAAATCAAAGTTCATATGAAAATCTCAACCCTCCGATACGTGTCGTGTTATAAAAATTACCACTCAACACATATCAGTAGGATAAAGAGACTGATTTTGAAATAGAGAATAATTAGACTATTGACAACACATGCTAGCTCATGAGGGGATATTATGGGGTAACATATCATGGTTCGAAATTTAAAGAGAGTTTGAAAGGATTTGAATTTTGTGAGATTTAAAGTTAGCTTCTCCCAAATCCCAAAACACAATCGACAAAGTTTCCTCTTATCTGAAGGCTTATGGGACTATGAGAAAACTCAAGTAAGGTCAGTTTACTAACTCTCCCCACCTTTAAAAGTCAAAGGAGAAGTGAAGGGCTAAGGCCAAAGTGTTTTAGATCCGAGAACTTGTATTTTTTTATGACTCCTCATAATGTTAAGGATCTATGTACTAAATA
Source organism: Dendrobium nobile (assembly GCA_022539455.1). Taxonomy (NCBI): domain Eukaryota; kingdom Viridiplantae; phylum Streptophyta; class Magnoliopsida; order Asparagales; family Orchidaceae; genus Dendrobium; species Dendrobium nobile. Next base: position 48,061,909 of record CM039729.1, read on the forward strand.
AAAAATCAATATAATAAATTCATAAAATTGAAAATGAGATTTCAAAATCTTATTTGATGCTATCACCATACCGATTGACCCAGGGATAGAAGGTCAAAATTAGAATTAACATATGAATAAAATTTTGGAGGTCTCACCTCTCTTTTTTAACATGTGTTTTATCTTAGATGTTGTCCACACTCATCCAAGAGAGAAATAGGTAGAGGGAACAATGGAAGAAAAGGTAATTAAGACTGCTGATGAAACAAAATTTTGTCACAACTAGAGATCGAGAGAGAGATTGAGTCCCACCGGGCGTGCCATTTTTTGTTGGTGGATTTTTGAAAATAGGTTTTTAAAAGCTTAATTTTCTTTTGAAATTTCAAATCAACTTTGAATTTGAATCTTGGGATCTAACGTCCAATTAGAAAAACTATACCACTTCTTAAAGTGGATATAAAATTTTAAAACAGGGATCAAATCCAAAATTACAAATCCTACATTGAATATCATAACTAGAACCGAGATAAACCACATGTGAACTTGAAAGGTAAAAATGGTGTTTGATTTAATTTCTAATTATTGTATTCTAAGTAGACTATCATTGATCTCATGCACAAAACCTTTTTAACATGCAAAATATTTTTCGCTAAGGGAGAAGATACGACTGTCAAGTAGTTATTCGAGCATGATGATGAAGATCGTCAATAGTTGAAATTTTCCTAAGAATACTAATTTATGTTTTAAAGGTCTCTTTTGGAAAATTATGTTTAAGTTTTAATTTTGAAGTCAAACAAACCATTATTGATAATAAATCTCCTAATGGGCTCAGAATCAAAATTATAAATTTTCTTTGAGTTGTCATAGTCTAATTTAAGGGAGAGCATCATATGACCACGGAAGGGTCAAAATGAGGTTCAAATCTAAAATCAAAGCATGAAAATTGAGATAAAAAGGGATCATTAACTTTATAATTGAATTGATGCTAACATACGACAAATATCTTTAGAGAAAGAGAGTATCATCCATTATCCACTATACGAATATGACAATGACGATCATTTTGAAGTAAATTTCCCAAAAGAGATATCAAGTGAATTTTGAAAATTAAGTTTAAAAATTAATGCGGGCTTTAAATCTCCTATGAGCGTAAGCCCTCATAATTAATTACATCGTAGGAAGATAGAGTCTCCAACAAAAACTATCGATTAAAATAGTGGAAAAATTTTGTTGAAGAATTTATAGGAGTGATATGGAAAAAGAGGTGAATTTTGGAAAAAAAAAACAAAGTGGAATGAATCAAAATTGAACAATTATTAACAAATTCCAAAGAAGAATAGTAGAGGACACTTTAAGATTTTGGAACCATCTGTAAGGTTCCCAACTTAATCTAAGTATTGGGCTTTATATTATGGATTGAAATGAGATTTAATTAGAGTTGAGAATTTTATTAGAAATTTAGGATTATATTCTCAGAGGTTCGGATCATAAATCAAATATCTGCCCCAGATCCTAAATCTAAATTTAGACACTGGACCACAGTCGTCTGAACCTAGTTAATGTAGTGCAAAACCAAGACTTTCCCCAGCCTAGATTGGAGAGCCATCTAATCACCTAATTTATTGAAAATTCATGAGTGGCATTTATGATAGAGTAGTAGGCATGTTTTCTTTAAGATTTTAGAGATCTGGGGCTGACATCTAGAGATTTTTTTAATTGGCCCATTTTACTTATGTTGGGTCAAAGATGCTAAGAGCTAATGCAATTAAAACATTTACTCTTTTAAATGTGTTTCTAATGTAATGCGTGCTAGTCTACAACTTCAAATCGGGTATGCTTGAAATATTTAAAAAAGGCTTAAAAATTATATTTAGAAGACTTGGATTTCCCGAGTCTTGCACTTCATTATCATAAGTCAGATTATCCAGACTTTACCCGCAAGCTGGGAAGGCTCTAAAGTAAGGAAAGAATGAATGAACAAATATGCATGCGACCCTGGGGGCGATCCCCGTCTACTTCCCTAGGTTCATTATATTTCTATGTTATTTAACTCCCTAAATTTTAAACTTTTAAATTATGAGTACAAAACTTTCACACCCTTATGAGTCTTATGTTTCCAGGCAAAAATAAAAGGGGCACACAAACGGCAAAAAAAAAAACTAGGAAAAATCGACAATCCTAAAGGCAATCATATCAACACATCAAATATAAATAAATTAATTAATAAATATCCATAGGCAAATTGTCTTGCTTATTACAAACCAGGTCTACAAAAAGTAAAGTGGCAGGGAACCACTAACAACAATCCAGATTCTAGTCCTAATAAATACGCAAGTGGTTTTGAATGGGATTTTCTTGTCTTTAGTTCTTCAGTCTTCTTCTCCTTCGAGCTCCTTGGATCCTTCATAGTAGGCTGCCCAAATGGATATGAGGGCTCTTGCTTTAAGGTGAAGGCTACTATTTCCTCTTTGGGTAAAGAATAATTGATCCAAATTTGGATCTCCAAATAGAAAAGGGATACTCCCCTAAGGGGTGTCCTTATCTATTTGGAATCCAACCTTTGGATCTATATATCCCAACCCCAACTAAAAACTCCATTTTTAAAACACTTAATATTTACACAAATTACATTTATATGAAATAAAGAAATCTAGACTCTCCTACAAGGTTATCCTAAGCATTTAATAAATATAATCTAAAGAAGTTATATATGTGTAGAAAAATAAATAAACATGTAGGCCACGCTCTTTTCGTTATTTGAGGGCTTAGCAGCTGAAGCAGCTGTATAAGCATATTTATGATCGATTTTTATTAAGCCCCCTTTTTATTGCTCTGCATAAGCATGGACACCTATAAAAAACTTAGTGAACATCCAGATCATTCCTATCCTAGGGGTAATCTAGTGTCAAAAGATATCAATCATCTACAGAGTGTAATAAAAAGTAAGCAAACACAGCAAGTACAATCATCCACAACATGCAGTAAAGTCACAAAAAATCTAGTACACAGTAGAAAATTAAATAGCGGCCTAACCTAGATCTAGAGTCGGTTGTCCTAGCAAATCATCTAAAGCGTGTATATAAGGTTATTTGGCTGGGGTAAATCCTATGCTTGTTAGTTAATTAAAGTTATCTAATGTTTTGGATTTGTTAAGGCTTAAAGGGATATTTAACTTATAATTTAAATATCAATATATTAAGAATTTATTTAATAAATTTTAAAGGTTAAGTAATTGTTACATTTTTTTCACAACGAGGCTGTAAAGTTTTATTTATCTTCCTTGGGGCTAAGCTAATAGCCTTGTAGGCCTAGGTTACCAAGTAGTAATTGGGGTTGATTAAGTTAATTTAAATTGGTTAGAATTAAGGGGTATTAATATTAAGAAAAAGAATAACTCACTAATTTTAAAAGATTGGTTTTGTATTTTATTAACCAAATTAGAAAATTCTAGAATTTTAAATATATTATTTCATTTTAGAAATTATCTTAATGCATTAATTAAGGGGTTCAAAGTTGATTTTCCAAATTAAAGTGAATTTTTAAGGTTTTTAGTTTTTTAATAAATACTAGACCTTATTATAAGTTGGTAGAATATTAGCATGCTCAATTTGGAGTTTTCTATGAGACGTTATGAAATTTAGAAGTTTTCACCCGATTTTGACTTAGTGTTGACCAAATTGTTGACTATTTGACTTTGTCCAGATTTTGGGGGTTTAATATTTTTATAAAATAGTAAATTTTATTTTGGGTCATTAGCCTCTGAGTTTGATTGATTTGGAATTTCCTACAATTAGTTTTGTGCTTTGGAAATTTTGGTATTTATTGAATTTTTTAATTATCTTAATTAGAGAGACCATTTTAGGATTTGAACCTAAACAAGTCCCAAACTCCTCGAAATCACCTCCAAAGATCAGGAATGATCTAAGGAGAGATCAACAAGTATTTAAGGAATTTTTTAGATTTTTAATTACTTTTAATTAGTTAAATTGATTAATCACTAATTTTAATTTAAAATTAAATTAAGGTTGAATTTGATGTTAAATTAAAAAGGTTTTAATTTTATTGACTAAAGGTTTAATTAGGGTTAATTAGAGGTATTTTATTTAATTTTTAGAATTAATCTTGATTTATTAAAATTTAAGTAAAGCTAAGGGTTTAATTAATGGGTTAATCCTAAGCAAATTTATTTGGAGGCCTAATGGTCTCTAAAAATCAATGAAATAATTTCTATGGAGTGGTGATGATACTAAGTTTATTTGTTCAAAATCTCAAGTAAAGGAAACAGGCATCCTAATCATAACAAATTTCTAAGTTTTCTATACAAGTCCTTAATTTTTGTCCTTACGGATGTCACTATGTTATGTGGAATCAAATCAAGGTTGCTAACCCTTACACATCACAAATACGAGTACACAAATATAACACTCAAGTCCTTAAATCTTAGGAGTTCCTTAGCTAAGTGGTGTGTGTAAACCTACACATGCATGGGCTAAAATAAAAAAATAATACATAACTACATTAAATACCAAGTTAGTGAACAAAATACATTTGTTCACTAAGTATCCCCCATCATTTTTATCCAAGTACCGCAAATAAAAAAATTTTGATTTATTTTTTTGTGGAAAGCATTATTGAGTGAGAGAAGCTAGAGAAAGAAGTTAGAGAGAGAAGCTTTGAGTGAAAATTAGTTTTTACGGCTGTTTTTTAAAAATTTGAATAATGCGGGTTTTCCACTGAAGCTTATGGCGAAGGAGGGTCGCCGGCCACCGATTTCTGGTGGCTCTGTGGAGGTTGGACGATCAACCATTGGTAATTTTATTAGTCCAGTTTGGTCTTTTTTCTGGACTCCGCCTGCATTCAGAGACATCCATCCAAGCTTTGTTCTGGGTTTAAAGGAAAAACTGCGTACGGGAATGCCATTAGTAATCAAAGAAAGAGGATTTATATTGCCTTTCGAAAAAGCTCCTGAAGTGGAAGGGAAAGGGAAAGCTCTGATAGCTGACAATGAAATAACTGTGCATATGAAGAAAAGTGGATTTTATGGAATCTTACAGAATGGTAAAGCTTCTCCATCATCAATGTCTTTTCTTAAGCTGGTAATAGAAGGAAATATAAGCAATGGTAAAGAAACTATTTTACAAAATGCCTTTGTAAAGATTAATGGTGTAGTTCGTGAGCTAGATCGTGTTGAAGCTCAAATAAAAAAGGTTTCTCTGGAAAATACTAATACAGTAGACTCTGCAAGTCAAGACGCAAATAAATCTGATTTGGAGTAAGTACGTGAATGCAACAATGGTGATTTGGGATTGTGCAAGGAATTTATGAATGAAGTTATAGAAAGACCAAAACAAATAAACCAACGAAATGCTTGGAGCAAGAAGGAACATATAAAGGTAGCTCATCTTGAATTGGGAGACTTTTTATCAGAAGATGGAGCTATAGTCAAACTGCATGAAGACAAGGTGATGGAAAATTCTGATAAACTTCAAAATTCAATTGTTATCAAGGTTTTTGGAAGCAAAATTCCTTTTCCTATGGTTAGTACAGAACTTAGAAGACAATGGGCATCCTTAGGGAAGTTCCATCTAACGATGTTAGGATTTGATTGGGTGCTTTGCTCATTTTATGAGATATAATCAATGGAGATTGTCTACACTAATGGCCCTTGGTTTGTAAATGGCAAAATCATTGGGATGGACAAGTTTTCTGCAAACTTCAATCCGACTTCCTTAAAAGGCTTGAGTGCACCTATTTGGATAAGACTTCCTAATCTCCCATTTCTATGTTGGGATGAAATCAACATTTGTAGAATTACTTCTATGGTTGGAAAACCCCTATTGATTGACGGCAATTTGTTCCAATGGGGTAGAAGAGAGTTTGGAAGAGTTTGTGTTCGCCTTAATTTGGACACTAAACTACCTATGGGAATTTAGGTAGAAGGAAGTAAGGGTAAATTTTTTCAAAAAATAGAATATGAAAAGCTTCAAGAATTCTATTACTGTTGTGGGAGAATTGGCCATAATATAAACTCTTGTTTGGAAAAAATAACAAAATGAAACCAACATTTCAAAGGTAACTGATGAGATCACAAAAAATTAGCATGATGATAGCTTGAATGTTAGTAATAAAGAATAATTAGTAGCTCCTAATGCATAAAATACTGGATATGGCCCCTAGCTTCAGGTCAATTATGGCAGAAAGAGAAATTTTTAAAATTCTATCAGGAATTCTATATCCCGGGCTGATAAGCAAAATACTTTAAACAAAATTACTGATGGTAGTAACCAGCCTGTATGGAAGGCAGTAGAGGCTGTGAAAACATCTAATGTGAAGGATTTGGGTAATCATACAGAAGAAGCCAATCAAGATCCTCAATCCGTAAAGGAGGTTGACCCAGCACCCAAAGTTGTTAAAGGTATGAATGTTCTTTCATCCAATTATTTTGTTAACAAATTTAGCATCCTAGAAGAATCAACAGAGGAAGGTAAAATCACATCTCCAAAAGTGGTTGAAAACTTATTGTGTGAAGATAAAGAAAGTTTATTACAAGTCTCAGAAGTAAATGAAGTCAACAACAATGAACTTAAGTTGGTTAATGAAACCAAGGATGGAGGAACTTCTACAATTAAAAGGAAAGGTTCTAAATAGTTAAAAGGTTTAGGCCCTATCAATATAACTCCCAGGAGTAGGAGAGTTGACAACGAAATCAAAGATAAGTTGGCATCCTCATCCCCTCTTATTCAACGAACTCATCCATAGCAATTTGGAATTGTGGAGGAGATAGGAAGAGAAGAGCTTTTCTATACTTGAAAGAGTTTGTGAAAGAATATGGGTTCTTTTTATTGGTTTATTGGAAACAAAAATCACATCTTTTGAAAGAAAAGATGTGGATCAACTTATTGGTGCTGAATGGGATTTTTTTCAAGTTCTTTTAGAAGGGCTTTCAGGAGGTATTATTGTGATTTGGAGATCAAACAATGCTTCTTTTTAGGTTTTAGAATCTTCTCCACAATTCATTGTGGGAGACTTGGAGGTGCTAAATAAATGTGTATGGAGGGTAGCCTAAATTTTTGGAAAAAATGATGTTTAAGTAAGGAGAATGCTTTGGGAAATACTGAAATTCGTTTCCTCCAAGATGGTACCTATGATCATAGGAGGAGACTTTATGTGTATTCTATCATGTGATGACAAGAGGGGAGGGAGAAGATTCAAACTTTCCCTTGGAACAAAAAAAATGAAGGCCTTCCTTGCAAACAATGACTTTCATGAAGTAGGATTTGTGGGGCCTAAATTCACATGGTGCAACAATAAGAAAGGGGTGGACTGAATCCATGAGAGACTAGATAGATGTTTCCTCAACCCGGCTGCTCTATATATTAACAATCATTTCCTTGTAAGGCATTTGGCTAGGGTGGCTTCAGACCAATGTCCGATCTTATTAAATCTTACAATTCATCAAACAAGCAAGAAGATCCTAAAGTACGAGGATATTTGGGCCTCCAACATAGCTTCTGTGGCTGTGGTGGAGAAAGTTCGAAGAAGAAAATATAAAGGAAATTCATACATGGTTCTAAATAGTAAACTGAAAAGTTCTCTCAAGGCACTCTATTATTAGAGTAAAGCAAAGATGCAAAATCTCTTATTCCTCAAAAAGGAGTTGTTAATTCAAATAGAAGAGCTTCAATTAAAGGAATCCAATAAAGGAAATTTATCGGATGAAGAATGCTGGATACTGAAATCAAAAGTGGAAGAACTATATTTAACACTTGCTCGGCTAGACACTTGGTGGAGACAAAGGGCTAAGGTAAAGTGGATGATGGAGGGAAACCGAAATTCAAAATTTTTTCAAGCATATGCAACAGCTAGAAGGAATTCCAACTTCATTTCCAAGATTAAGAATAGTTTTGGAGAAGTGGTAGATGAATAGTCTCTTATTCAAAATGTCTTGACAGAACACTTCATGGAAAAATGGAGATATTGTTGTTATAGTCTAGAAGATTGGCCAACCACTTGGAGCTACCTTAATGAAGACGATATAAGTAATTTGAGCAAATAGTTCATGGTTGAAGAAATGGATGAAGCTATAAAACAAACCGGTAACAACATCTCTCCAGGTTTAGATGGTGCAACTTTCTCTTTTTTTAAAGCATATTGGGATATAATCAAAACTGATTTATGGAATGCCACAAAATGTTTTTTTGAAACTTCTAGTATGGATCCCAAATGTAAGGAGACAATAATTGTACTGATTCCAAAAATCAGTAATCTGTTAACTCCCTCTAATTATGACCAATTAGTTTATTTAATTCGGTTTGAAAATTGGTGGCAAAAATTCTTATGAATAGATTGACTCCTATCATGCCTAAACTGTTCTAAGAAGAGATAGCAGCATTAATCAAGGAAAGATCATTATCTGATCATATATTAATAGCTCAAGAGTTCATGCATAAATTAAGGATTTCTAATTCCTTAAAAGACTTTCTCTCTTTTAAATTTGATATTGAACAAGCTTGTGATTCCATGGGTTGGTTACCCCTGGAAAAATCTTTGAATTACTTTGGTTTCCTTTGGTACTTCTCTAAACTGATTTTAGAATGCATTCAAAATTCAAAATTCTCTATTTCTATCAATAGTAGCTTGTCAAATTTGATAGATGGACATTGTGGCTTTAGACAAGGTTTTCCTTTGTCTCCTTATCTTTTCATCCTTTGTGCATAATTATTATCAAATGCTTTAGAACAAAGAGGTGATTCATTAGGAGTTCTGATATGTGCAAATGGTCCTTCTATTTCTCATTTGTTATACACAGATGATGTGATAAGTTTCTCGGAAGCTACTCTCAAAGTAACTAAAGAGATAAAATCTATTTTGGTTTGATCTTCAGCAAAAATGTAAGAAGAAGGAGGCAAAGGTCTTTTGGCCGTATAATGGGATTCAAATCTGCAAAATAATTAACTTATCTTGGAGTTAAACTTTCCATGAGAAGGTTAGTCAAAGAAGACTTTCATTTCATTATTGACAAAGCATTGAGAATGACAAACACTTGGGGTGGAAGATTAATCTCATTGGCTGGAAAGATCCTTCTAACAAAAACTGTTTTGTTATCCTTTACTACATTTCATTGCAATAACTCCCTTGTTCCTAAAAGCATTCTTGATGAAGTTGATAAAATTTGTAGGAGCTATATTTGGAACAATCTAATGGTAGAAATGGCATTCATTATGTAAATTTGCTCACATGTGCTTACCAATCAAATGGGGAGGTAGAGCTCTTCACTCTTGTTCTACTAAAGTTGGTCCATTAAGATCCAAAATTTCTTGGAAATATTTGAATAATAAAGAATCATTTTTTTCCACAAAGTTCTTTATTCCAAGTATGGAAATCTGTTGGAAAAAATTTGATAGTAAAAATTTGATTTCTCCAGCTTGAAAAATTCTAAAAATGGGAGGCATGTCGTTAAGGCCGCTTATCAGATGGAGGATGGCTAATGGCAGAGACATTGATGCTGTCAATGACATATATATCTTGGACAAAAAAATTGCTAAATGGCCAACCTTTATTACACCTCTAGATTACAGAATATTCAATGTTTCCAACTTCTTCCATAATGGAAGTTGGGATGCGGAAAACATGAGAAGATTCATGGGGGAGGATTTAATTGATCTTATCTTACAAACCATTGCTCCAAGCAGGTTGAATGAAGACTCTATGGAACTTATGTACCAGTACAATGGAAGATCCTTATCTTCCATGGTCTTTGAATTTTTTGTGAATTATACAGAACCAAACCTATTTTGGAACAGGATGAAGAAATCCAAGCTAAACCCGAAGGTAGAGACATTATCGTGGTGAATTTTCAACAATGGCCTTCCTACTTCTTGAACACAAAAGATTGCAATGGGATAATTTATGCCCAAGAAGCTGCAATGCTATTGAAAACATAGATCATATAGTAGCTAATTGTGAGAAGCTAAAGGAAGTTCTTAATTATATCAAAGAATAGGGTTTTGTATTTAAGGATTTCCAATCTTTGGCAGATTGCTCTTAAGCATCTCTCAACTCAAACACAATTATTGATTAATCTATACTATTCGGTGGTGTATTTCACTTGGAAATAAAGGAATAATTTTATACATAATGGAAAGGAAGATAGTTCTTTAATCATAGCTTCCAAAGCAATAAGTTATGCTTCATTCCTTTAATCATGGGAATGAAAGAACTCAGGTATGTGGGATGTAAACCAACCTTCTAGTTTGTCTAATACCCAATGGAATACCCCTCCACCCGATTGGCTCAAAGTTAATGTAGATGCTACATTACTTTCTTCATACAAAGCTGGAATTGGAAGAGTATTCTGTGATCATAAAGGTAGATTTCAACTAGTATTTGGGAAATCATACACTCATTGGATATTTCAGCTTTGGAACTATTAGCCACACAATCTATCAAGGAGATGCTGAAGGATTGGATGTTTAAATACAAGGGAATCATCATAGAAGGTGATAATATTAATGTCATAAAGCTCTTGAAGGAGGTCAAGCAAAATGGAGAAATAAGGTATGGAAATATTCATTTGTTTCATGAATTTAACAACGTCATTTTCAATTGTGTTGATAGATGTTGTAAAAAGTTAGCGGACTTATGTGCTAACTATGGTATCTTGTCCTCTTTTATTTGGGAAGATGTTAGTTTAAATAAGATTCCTCCTTTATTTATGTCTATATTAAAGGAGGAATCAACGATTATGAGTCATTAGTCTTGTAATAACTTTTTTTGGCTTCTTTAATGCTATTTAAAGCATTCTCTTCACAAAAAAAAAGTATCACAAGTCATGCTTAAGATTTCATAAGACCTCTCATTGTTGAAATTTTGGTATATATAATTTAAAAAGTAGATTTCAAAATATTTAGTTAGATTTATAAAACCCATATATAAGGGTACACATTTCAAAATAATATGATTTTAAAATATTATTGAAAGTTAAGAGTTTAACTTGAGAGGTCCATGGATTCAAAAGAAATTCCATTTTAATGGTTTAAAGATAATTAATAATAAAAGAATATTTCAATTGAGTAGTAAATAAATATTAAAAATATAATGAATATTAAAGTTTAAGAGTTAAGATAATTTAAATATGTTTAAAAAAATAATTTAAAATAACTTAATAATTGGAGCAATTTTAAATTAAACATAATTAAAACTTAACCATCTTCTAGAATTTTTTTTATAATTTAAAGATAATCATTTCAAATTAAATCTATTCAATTAAAATAAATTTATAATATATTACAAATTAAAATTAGTTTTGTTTAAAAAAAAGTACTTTAAAGATGACTATTATTTTTCCTAAAAAAAGGGTTTAAAGTTGTCACTTCTATTATCATTATTTTTGTTAGTACAATATCAATTAACCTTCTAAATGAAAAAAAAAAAAAATAATTAATTTTATTAAATTACAAAAATATAATTTTAAAAATAAAAAAAAACTTTAAAATACTTCTGAAAGTACCTAATTTATTATAAAATTATATTATGTATTTCATAATATATTTTAAGTAATTTAGTTAATATTTTAATTTAAAATACCTTAACTTTAATATTTAATATTAATTTAAAATATATATCTAATACTTCAAATTAATTCTACTTTTAAATCATAATTTTAATTTTTCTAAAAATTCTAAATAAAAGTTTGTGAATTTTAATTTTTTATGTTAATTATTTTTTTTTATATCAAAAAATACCTTTAAAAACAATTTTAAAGTTAATTTAAATAAAAAAAAGGAGCCAACGACGTTGGCTCTAAAGGTAGACATGCGGCTGCATCGAATGTGTCAGATTCATTCCACAATAATGAGGGCAACGTGGCCCGATCCCGATCGCGGATTCAAATTTGCATTAACAGCCGAGCATTGATTGCCAATGATTGCACTGCGACAATCTTTGGCAATCATTACTAGACGCGGCATCGCGATGATGCAGTTCACTTATCCGAGTCAGCAGGGTTCCTCTGCTATACGATCTTCCACGGTTTCATCCAACAGCAGGAATTAAATCCTGCAGTTTGATCTCGATCGTGCGAGATCAAATGGAGAAAATCCATCTCCACTGTTTAGAATGGAAGGTCCAGATCAAAACGTACAGAGACCTCATCCCACAGTGGGTTACACGACTTGAATGGAGTGTGGTATGATGAGATTTTGGCCATTGATTGTTGGATCAACGGCCAAAATTTCATACACCTAGACTAGGTTACAAAGACGCTCTAAATTTTTTTTTTTTCGTTCATTCTCTCGATCTGATTGACCAAAATGAATAAAATTTTAAATTTAACTTAAACACGTGAACGTAAATATTGGGGACACATTTATTTGGCCTAAAACATGTTTAGTACAAAGCTAAGGGAATTTAATATATGTGTGCTAGATCTAAGGTTTTTCTAGAGATTATATCGTTGGATCTCCAATGTCTTTATACAATTGAACTTGTAGACTATCCATGTATATATCTCTAGCAGGAATCCACGTCCGAAAATGCCTGGATCATTTGCTATAAGGCTGGGACGGACTAGGTGGTTGGTTCACCAAAAAACTTGCCACCGTACCACTTGGGTTATGTAGTCGGGAGGTAAAGGAGGGCCATGAGAGTTGAAACGAACATAGAGTTCTATCTGGGAGGCTGAAGGGAGTGAGAGAATGTGAAGCGATGAAAGATGCTCAAAAATAGAGTTTTGACCTATTTAAATGAGCTGGATTAATTTGGACAGTCCTGATGCTTCAAAGGTCTTTCCCTGATGGAGGACAAGTGTCCCAAGCTGTTGGGTGGCAGGGAGAAATTCTGGAAAGGCCATTTGGACATTAGTTAGCTCAAGGAGATGGGGGGACAACTACCCTTTAAGGTTAAACCAAGATGTGAGCTTGGTTAAGGAGGCAATTAGAGAGCTTTAGCTCTTACTTAGGACTAACCCAACCTCCTAGATAAATGGGAAAGGGGCTCACACGTCATAATGACCTTTTAGAAGAGTTTGAATCCTGGAGTTGACTGTGTTGACCAGTCAATGAGTTAAAAGAGGCTGAGGTGGCTTGGGAGGAGTTAGAGCAGCAAATTGGATCAACCCCAAGACTACGGTCAATGGGTTGAAGTCAATGGAAATGTTTGACCACCACAAATAGGGGTTTAAAGGCCTTGTTTTCTGGGTTTGACCTATCAACAAGGTCAAAGCTAGTGATGTGGCAGCTAGGGGATGTAATGGGTTATTTGAGTTGATTTGGTCAAGGGTCAAATTCAAGGCTAGAATGAGTGGGAGCAAATGCCATAGAGGTTTTGACTAGGAATTGAGAGTTGACTTAGTCATCTCAAGTTTATTTGGGTTGACCAAGTGTCAAGTCATGCCTAAGTCATGTCTAGGAGTTAATTTGAATGGGTGATAGGGGTTGAAGAGCTCAAATGGATTAGTTTGACCCATTTAAACCCTTTAAGGGTTAATAGGTCAATCTAGGTTGGCTTGGTCAACCAAGATGACCCAAGGGTTAGTCTTTTATTTCCCTATATAAGCGTCGCCACCTGTAGAATACTAAATGAACATCCAGATCATTCCTATCCTAGGGGTAATCTAATTGCAAACATATCAATCATCCACAGAGTGCCATAAAAAGTAAGCAAACACAACAAGTAAAATCATCAACAGCATGCAGTAAAATTATAAAAAATCTTGCACACAACATAAAGTAAACATCAGCCTAACCATGATCTAGAGTTGGTTGTCTTAGCAAATCATTTAGAGTTTGTGTTGAAGGTTGTGTGGCTGGGGTAAATCCTTAGCTGGTTTGTTTGTTAAAGTTATCTAAAACTTTTGATTTATTAAGGCTTAAAGAGAGATTTAAGTTGTAATTGAAATATCAATATATTAAAATTTTATTTAAATATTTTTAAAGGCTATGCAATTACTACCTTTATTTCATACTGAGGCCATGATGTTTATTTCACTTTCCTTGGGGCTAAGCTATTAGACTCGTAGGTATGGGTTACATAGTAGTACTCGGAGTTGATTAAATTAAGTTGAATTGGTTAGAAATAAGAGAGATTAATGTTAAGAAAAAGAATTAGTTACTGATTTTAAGGATTGGTTGAGTATTTTATTAACCAAAATAGAAAATTTTGGAATTTTAATTAATTATTTCATTTCAGGATTTATGTTAATGCGTTAACTAAGGTGTTAAAAGTTGATTTTCTAAATTTATGTGAATTTTGAATATTTTAGATTTTTAATAAATATTAGACCTTATTATAAGTTGTTAGACTATTAGCACGCTCAATTTGGAGTTTTTTTATGAGATGTAATGAATTTTAGAAGTTTTGACCTATGGTCGACCAAATTGTTGACTTTTTAACTTTGACCAGATTTTTTGGGGGTTTGATATTTTTATAAAATATTAGATTTTATTTTAATTCATTAGCCTCTAATTTTGATTGATTTTGGAGTTTTCTATAATTAGTTATGAGTCTTGAAAGATTTATTGAATTTTTTTAATTGTCTTTAATTAGAGAGCCCATTTTGTGATTTGAACCCAAACAAGTCCCAAACACCTTGAAATCTCGTCCAAAGATAAGGAATGATCTAAGGAGAGATCAACAAGTGTTTAAGGAATTTTTGGGATTTTTAAATATTTTTTATTAATTAAATTGATTAAGCATTAATTTTTATTTAAAATTAAATTAAGGTTGTATCTGATGTTAAATTAAAGAGGTTTTATTTTTCACTGATTGATGGTTCAATTAGGGTAAATTAGAGGTATTTTGGATAATTTTTGTAATTAATCTTGATTAATTAGAATTTTAGTAAGGCTAAGGGATTAATTAAACGGTTAATACTAAGTAAACTGATTAAGAAGCTTAACGGTCTCTAAAAATCAAAGAAATAATTTCTATGGAGAGGTGATGATACTAAGTTTATTTATTCAAAATCTCAAGTCAAGGGAACATGCATCCTAATCGTGATAAATTTCTATGTTTTCTATACAAAGCCCTTAATTTTTTTGCTTAAGGATGTTACTTAGTTATTTGGAATCAAATCGAGGTTGCTAATGAAATTACTAAACGACAAGATGGGGGGTGAATTGTAAAAGTCTTTTCTTAATAAAATTAACCCTAAACAAGAGTTCTAGTTTTTTTTGTTGTTTTTGAAATTTTAAAACAAAGATTTATGCAATTTTACTTTCACAAAATTTCACATGCAATAGATATGACAAATTTAAAGTGCAAGCAAAAGTAAACAATGATAAAGAAAGAACACACCAAAAATTTTATAGTGGTTCGGTCAAAATATGACCTACGTCCACTCCCCGGAGTCCTCCACTCCAGGATTTTCACTATAAAAATAGTTCTCCTTTTGCCCCCCTCGGCAAGGCGGAGAAGCCTGTACAAACCTCCCTTTCACCAACCCGGCGTGGCGGAATACCAAACTCATTTTTAGCCCTCCTGGCGACGGCAGAGAACCTTCTCGTTTTTCTCCCTCCTGGAGAAGGCAGAGAACCTCGAGGTAACGGATGTAGATGAGCCTTTCCCTTGGAGATCCTCCCTCAAATCCTTCTCGGGCCATAGGAGGAGCAAGATGTAGAAAGCTTGGAGCAACCGTGTGATCTCCCTCACACCTCTTCTCCCTCACAACGCTCACCTCCTCCTTCCTCTCTCAACCCTCAAGAATTTCTCTAGAGTTTTCTCCCTTGGAATCCCTCTCTAATCACGTTCACCCCCTCTGTAAAAATTACCCAAAAAGAACTTGATTGATATCTAAAAAAGGCTCCAAAAACCTCTGAATTCAAAAGTAGCCGTTACTGTTCGTACAGTACGATCTGGGATCATACAGTACGATCTTCATAAACAGACGTCGTCCTGGTACGAAGATGTACGAACAGTTCAAAAACAATTCGTACTGTACGATATAATATCGTACGGTACGATCCAACAAGATACTATTCGTACAGGACGATGGTCTGGACGATCGGATGTCGTCTCTGTTCATCGTATGGTACGATTACGATCGTACAGTACGATGTTCAAATTTTGATTAGGCCTGGATTACATGCACTAATCACGGGTTAATTTAAGTAAGTATTAAAAACGGATCGTACAGTACGAACAGGTTCGTACAGTACGAACGGCGCAAAATCTCTTGCTTAAATTAAAACATGGCTAGGGTTTTAGATCTGAACATATCGTACAGTACGAAAGACTTCGTACAGTATGATCTATTCACAGATTTGCCCACATATCTTGGATCGTACGGTACGAATTAAAATCGTACAGTACGATCTCCAGAGAAGAATTTTAGTTATATTTTGCAGTTAAAAAAGAACTCTCCCCCTGTGTGTGTGCATGGTTGCTCTTACTCTTACGCATTATGTGGCCAGACTCAATAAAGTAAAAAATACAATAAATGGAAAATACAATGTTTGACTCATACTCCTAATCTACCCGGTCTTGAGTCTTCCTTTCTTCCTGAGTCACTTGTGATCTTCCTGAAATGTTAGTGCTCAAGGAAAATAACAAATAAAATAATAATCAATGAAAAGCAGTTCCAAAACACTCATTATTTGGCATCATCAAAATCTCAAACTCGGGGTCATGGGTTGTAACAATCTCCCCCTTTTTGATGATGTCAAATAATTTGTTGCAAGTAAGAAAGAAAAATATTTCTTTTGTTTATTTTTTTTTGTTCTTTTTTTATTTTTTTTTGTTTTTAAAAAAAATTAAACACAAGAAGGAAAAAAAATACTACAAGCAAGTACGAAACAAAAGATACTGCATTTAGATAAATGGGCATTACAACATTACAACAAACTTCTCCCCCTTTTGACAGCACAAAAAGGAGGAGCAACTAAAAGCACAAAAGCGAAAAAACAGAAAAAACTACAATGCAAACATAGACAATCTAGTCAGACGGGTCCTGATCAGGTGGTGGTGGAGGTGGATTTGGCTGAAAGTATTGAAATAGAGCGTCGAAGCGGTGATCAATTGCTGTAAAACGCTCTCCAAACCATTGCATATCAGCCTCGTGTTGCTGATGTTGTTCTTGAATATGTATGTCGAGGCGAGTCTGCAGCTGGTCGAAGCGGGCGACTAAATCATCATTTAGGTGTGGTGGAGCTGGTGCTGGTGCAGGTGCTCGGGGTGCAGCATGGCGTCGTGGTCGAGCTAGAGATGCGGCTGGTGCATCTTCTCCTTCTTCTTCATCAAAGACGGGTTCTTCAGGCTCATGTCCCCGATGAAAGAGGATACGGAAGGAAGCATCCGTATAGAAAATAGGAAGCATGTCGGGTTCACCAGGATAGGATAATTGATATTTATGGTAGAGGATATATCCTATGAGGTGACCAAGAGCCAGATTTTGTTTCCGTCGAGTGGTGGGAAGACGAACAAAAGTCATGTGCCGAATATAGTTGCTAATCAAATCGACCTCATCAAACTAAATGTTGGACATAATCAGGTAGGTAGCGACTGACAGGGTAGGGGTCAGATTGATGCGGTCGCCACCTTTGGGTATGATAGAGCTTCGAAGAACATGTTGAATTATACGGGCATTGCGGGTTAAGGATTGGACTAGAGGCTGGTGTTGATGAAAAACAGTATTCCTAAGGACTCTATTTACATCGCTCCAATCAAAATCATCGGTAAGAAACGAGCGAACCATAGGTCCTTCAGTGGACAGCCCAATATGTTGGGCGATGTCGGCTCTAGTTATTTCAACGGGGCGGCCACAAACAAGGGAGTGAAAAGTGGTGTTATCGACGGTGTAGGTGAGGTTGGCGAGAAATTCAAAAAGGAGTTCAGAATTGTATGGAAACTCTAGGGTGAGTAGGAATTGAAAGGTGGTGGAGGCAAAAAGGCCCATTACCTCGAAATTTAGAGCGGCCTGATTAAGCATTTTTGAGGGAAAAATTTTGCAAGCCTTGTAACGGTAGTAGGCTTCCTCATTTTCACTATTTAGAAAGCGATCGGGTTGACGACTGGAGGAGGACGAGCTTCTGGCAGTCATCCGACCTTGTTTAGACATTGCAGGAGGGCGCGAAAATGAAGTGAAGGCTGAGTGAGGAGAGGGTTGAGTGAATTGAACAGCCTAGGCAAGGGTTTTTATAGGATTTTTCGTAAATCGTACAGTACGAATATGTGATCGTACAGTACGATATACAATTAATATTCTGACCAATCGTTTCAGGGAAAGGCAGTCAAATCGTACAGTACGATAGTTATCGTACAGTACGATCAAGCGAATATCGATCGTCCCGAGGCCCTCAGTACGACTTTTGACCAAAAGTTTCGTACTGTATGAATATGTGGATCGTACAGTACGATACATAATAAATATCGTACCGAACTCCTTTAACTCGAATTTGTCCTTTGTGCTGATGTGGATCGTACCGTACGAAGCGAATGGATCGTACAGTACGATACTCAATAATGTCGTACCAACCGGCTTTAATTCGTCCCAATTCGTTGCTGACGTGGATCGTATTGTACGAAGAGGAGGAATCGTACAGTACGGTAGGCAATTATGAGGGATGATTATCGTACAGTACGATGTGTATCGTATAGTACGATCAACAGAGCTGAAATCTGCCTATTGGTGGATGTTAGATTGTGATATGTCGTACAGTATGATATATATCGTACAGTACGATGAACAGTCAATGTGAATGTTGGTGTGGTGAGTGTGTGGTGATCAGGAGCCGCCCTAAAGAATTTTTTTTTTTTTTATTATTATTTTTTTTAATGTTTTTTTTTTTTAATTTTTATGCATTTATATCTATGACACCTAATCTAGTCCTCAAGGTGCTAAAGGTGTCAAAAGCTAATGGTTTTGTGAATATGTCTGCCAATTGATCTCCTGTAGCGATGTGATGTAATTCTATATCTACCTTAGCGACGTGATCTCTAATGAAATGATGTCTAATGTCTATGTGTTTCGTTCGAGAGTGCTGAATTGGATTCTTAGAGATACAAATTGCACTTGTGTTGTCACACATGATCGAGATGGTTCCAACAGGTAGTCCAAGATCAAGAATTTGTTGTTTTAACCATAGTACCTGTGCAACACAACTTCCTACTGCAATATATTCTGCCTCGGTTGTGGAAAGTGCTACTGAGTTTTGCTTCCTACTGGACCAAGAAACTAATGATTGTCCGATGAATTGGCAGGTACCAGAGGTACTCTTTCTATCTATCCTACATCCTGCAAAGTCAGAATCTGAGTACCCAAGGATTTCAAAGGAAGTGCTGTGTCTGGGATACCAAATTCCTAAGTTTGGGGTGCCTAGTAGATATCTAAGAATTCTTTTAATAGCAGTTAAGTGAGACTCTTTAGGATCGGCTTGGAAACGGGCACAAAGGCACACACTAAACATTATATCCGGTCTACTGGCAGTCAAGTAAAGAAGTGATCCAATCATTCCTCTATATTTTTTCTGATCTACTGATTTTCCACTAGGATCCTTATCTAATTGGATTGTCGAACTCATTGGGGTGTTCATGGGTTTTGCACTATCCATTTCATATTTCTTTAAAATATCCTTAATGTACTTTGATTGGCTAAGAAAGGTTCCCTTATCCATTTGTTTTACACTAAAGCCAAGAAAGTAGTTAAGCTCTCCCATCATGCTCATTTCAAACTCATTACTCATTGTTTTTGAAAATTCATCGCATAAGTTTTTATCCGAGGATCCAAACAAGATGTCATCTACATATATTTGAACAATGAGAATTTCTTCTTTGACTTTTTGTAAAAAGAGTGTAGTATCTACACTACCCTTTTGAAATCCTCTATCCAAAAGAAATGAGCTAAGTCTTTCATACCATGCTCTAGGTGCTTGCTTTAATCCATATAGTGCCTTTTTTAATTTGAATACATGGTTTGGAAATTGTGAGCTTTCAAATCCGGGGGGTTGCTCAACGTAGACATCTTCCTTAATTACCCCGTTCAAAAATGCACTCTTTACATCCATTTGATATAACTTAAAGTTCTTGAAGCAAGCAAAAGCTAAGAGCACTCTTATGGCTTCTAGTCTAGCAACCGGGGCAAAGGTTTCTTCAAAGTCTATTCCCTCAATCTGATTGTACCCCTTAGCTACTAGCCTTGCTTTATTCCTTATTATTGTTCCTGAATCATTCACCTTATTCTTGAAGACCCATTTTGTTCCAACAACACTCTGCTCTTTAGGTCTCTTAACTAACTCCCAAACATCATTCCTGGTGAATTGGTTCAGCTCTTCTTGCATTGCTAGAATCCAAAATTCATCTCCTAAGGCTTGATCTATACTTGTAGGTTCTATCATAGAGATGAAAGCTGAGTGACTAACCTCCTTCCTAAGTCCATGCCTAGTTCTTACACCTTCTGAAGGGTCTCCTAAAATTAACTCTTTAGGATGACTAGAAGAATATCTCCATTCTCTAGGCAAAGCTTCCTGAGATTCGACCCTTTCTCCTAAGGTCATAGTCTCTACTCCTTGAATTACCTCTATTTCATCATCTTCAATTTTAGTTTCTGAGGGCATATCTGATTCATCAAATACCACATGGGTGGATTCTTCTACTACAAGGGTTCTCTTATTAAAAATTCTATAGGCCTTACCTACAGAAGAATAGTCTAAGAAGACACCCTCATCAGACTTGGGATCGAATTTTCCTAAGTGATGTTTACCATTATTTAAGATGAAGCACTTACACCCAAAGACATGTAAATGTGAAAGGTTTGGTGTCCTACCCTTAAGGAGTTCATATGGAGTTTTATTCAGCTTCGATCTAATGTTTACTCTGTTCAAAACATAACAGGCTGTGTTGACTGCTTCTGTCCAAAAATATCTAGGAAGGGTATACTCCGCTAACATTGCCCTAGAAGCTTCTAGCAAGGTTCTATTTTATCTTTCTGCTATGCCATTCTGTTGGGGTGTTCTAGGAGCTGAGAAATTGTGCTCTCTTCCTATCTCTTGACAGAATGACTCAAATCTATCATTTTGGAACTCTCCACCATGATCGCTATGGATTGTTGATATTTCACAACCTAATTTTCGTTGAATCCATGTGGAGAAAATCTTAAATTCCTCAAAAGACTCATTCTTGTGTGCTAAGAATCTTACCCAAGTAAATCTAGTGAAGTCATCTACAATCACAAATCCATAATTCTTTCCACCTAGACTGGCTGTACTAACGGGTCCAAATAAGTCCATGTGTAGAATTTCTAGTGGCCTAGAGGTGATCACGTCTCTAATTGAGTGAAAGGATGATTTGACTTGTTTTCCTTGTTGACAAGCATCACATAAGTGATCCTTGGTGAATTCTAACTTAGGTACACCTCTAACTAGGTTTTTCTGAGTGATGTTTCTAAGAGTTTTCATGCTAGCATGGCATAGTCTCCTATGCCATAGCCACGAGTCATCAACTATTGTTTTCAAGCAAAATAATTTTGAGTTATCTACACGATCAAGGTCTAACATGTAAACATTGTTCATTCGTTTTCCTTCTAGAATTACTTCATCAAATAAACTAATCAGGCATCTATCAGTAAAAAATTTAACATCAAAACCTTTGTCACACAATTGACTAATGCTAAGCAAATTATGTTTCAACCCATCAACTAGTAAAACATTTTTAATTAAAAAGTTCTTAGCATTACCAACGATACCTGAGCCTATCACCTTCCTGGTAGTGTTGTCTCCCTACGTTACTTTGCCTCCAGTTTTGGTCTCCAATAGGATGAACTTCTTCATATCTCCAGTCATGTGTCGCGAGCAGCCACTATCCAGGTACCACATGCTCTCACTAGGTCTTTTGTGAGAGCAGCCCTACATTTTCATTCAAAGATTAGATTTGGAAACCCAAGTGAGTTTGGGTTCCTCCTTATGCTTGCATGAATGAGATGTATGCATGTTATGCTGTGATGGATGCAGTTTAGGTCTCCATACTAAGTGTGTCCTACGGTGAATTGTGCATGTGCGGGCTATGTGACCTAACATGCCACAAGAGAAGCACCTAACACCAGGAAATGGGTTTACTAATCTATGAGTGTGGTGGTGCCTCTTCCTAAGGTTTTGTGATGCATACTGTGTTGGGGATTTTCTAGGATGGCCTACTGTGAGTGATGCAATTTCATTTTCTAGTTCTTTTATCTTTTCACTATAAGTTTTATTTTGAGCTGTCAATCCATCAACTTCTATCAATAGCAAGTGCTCACTATGATCTACTTCTAATGCAAGTGCAGTTAGTTTTTCAAACTCTACATCTAGTTCAATATGTGATGTTTTCAAGGATTCATGCGCTTCAATTAGTTCAATATACTTCTTATTTAATGCATCATACTCATCAAGAAGTAACATGTGATCTTTATCTAAATCAGAATTTTCTTTAACTAAGTTAGCATGCTCAATTTGTAAGGAACTAAATTCAATATTAAGTTTAACATGCATTTTCTTCAGTTTCCTATATGAGTCATGAATATTCTCAGAAATAAGCAATAATTAATCATAAGAAAGTTGACATACCTCATCCTGATCCAACTGATCAAGGTTATCATTAGCCATAAGACACAAATTTGTTACCTCCTCCTCTGCTTCTTCTTCAGATGATTCTGAGGCAGAGTCGGCCCAAAAAGCTTTCTGTGTCTTTGTCTTTCCTCTCTTGTATTTACCTTTGTCATCTCCTTTCTCCTTTGCTGGTTGACTCTTCAGATTAGGGCAATCGGCTCGAAGGTGACCTGACTTCCTGCACTCAAAGCAAATTGTATCAGATGAAACCTTATTGGACCTTGAGCTCTTACCTTTATTCCAGCTGTTCTGATGACGCTTCTGTTTTCTCTTCAGGAAATTTTTGAACTGTCGGGTCATCAGTGCTATTTCATCTTCTTCCTCCCCTGCAGAGCTTTCACTTTCTAAGTTGCTAGCTTTTAATGCCACCGTCCGCTCCTTTTTCTTTTCACCTACATCACTTTGCCTTTGGCTCACTCCTTGCTCGTATGCAATGAGTGACCCGAGGAGGTTATCAATAGAATAAACATTAATATCTTTGGACTCAGTGATAGCAGTTATCTTAGCATCATAGGAACTAGGAAGGCATCTAAGAATTTTATTTACTTTCTCAGAATTTGAAATTTCTCTACCCAATGCATGCAAGGATGTCACGATTTGGGTGAACCTAGTGTACATGTCAGAAATTGTTTCGCTAGGTTTCATATGGAATAATTCATAATCATGCAGTAGAATGTTAAGCCTAGACTGTTTTACTTCGTTTGTTCCTTCGTATGTAATGCACAGTCTATCCCAAATATCCTTACCAGAAGCACAAGTAGATACTCTCATATAGTCCTCAGATTTCAATGCACAAAAAAAGCAGTTTAAGCACTTAGCATTCATCCCTATCCTCATTGCTCCATTCAATAAACGGTACAGAAGTTTTCAAACCATTAACAGTTTTAAACGGTGCAACATACCCATCATTTACTAACATCCACATGCGGTAATCTATAGATTGTAAAAATGTAGACATTCTAATTTTCCAAAAATCAAACGGTATGTCATCAAAAAGTGGTGGACGAGTTATTGAATAACCCTCCGTAGTGTTACGATTACCAAAATTTGACATGATCGTTTTTTCAAGGTTTTCTAAAATACTATTTTTGAAAAACTAGCTCTGATACCAATTGAAATTACTAAACGACAAGAGGGGGGGGGGTGAATTGTAAAAGTCTTTTTCTTAATAAAATTAACCCTAAACAAGAGTTCTAGTTTTTTTTGTTGTTTTTGAAATTTTAAAACAAAGATTTATGCAATTTTACTTTCACAAAATTTCACATGCAATAGATATGACAAATTTAAAGTGCAAGCAAAAAGTAAACAATGATAAAGAAAGAACACACCAAGAATTTTATAGTGGTTCGGTCAAAATATGACCTACGTCCACTCCCCGGAGTCCTCCACTCCGGGATTTTCACTATAAAAATAGTTCTCCTTTTGCCCCCCTCGGCAAGGCGGAGAAGCCTGTACAAACCTCCCTTTCACCAACCCGGCGTGGCGGAATACCAAACTCTGTTTTCGCCCTCCTGGCGACGGCAGAGAACCTTCTCGTTTTTCTCCCTCCTGGAGAAGGCAGAGAACCTCGAGGTAATGGATGTAGACGAGCCTTTCCCTTGGAGATCCTCCCTCAAATCCTTCTCGGGCCACAGGAGGAGCAAGATGCAGCAAGCTTGGAGCAACCGTGTGATCTCCCTCACACCTCTTCTCCCTCACAACGCTCACCTCCTCCTTCCTCTCTCAACCCTCAAGAATTTCTCTAGAGTTTTCTCCCTTGGAATCCTTCTCTAATCACGTTCACCCCCTCTGTAAAAATTACCCAAAAAGAACTTGATTGATATCTAAAAAAGGCTCCAAAAACCTCTGAATTCAAAAGTAGCCGTTACTGTTCGTACAGTACGATCTGGGATCGTACAGTACGATCTTCATAAACAGACGTCGTCCTGGTACGAAGATGTACGAACAGTTCAAAAACAATTCGTACTGTACGATATAATATCGTTCGGTACGATCCAACAAGATACTATTCGTACAGGACGATGGTCTGGACGATCGGATGTCGTCTCTGTTCATCGTATGGTACGATTACGATCGTACAGTATGATGTTCAAATTTTGATTAGGCCTGGATTACATGCACTAATCACGAGTTAATTTAAGTAAGTATTAAAAACGGATCGTACAGTACGAACAGGTTCGTACAGTACGAACGGCGCAAAATCTCTTGCTTAAATTAAAACACGGCTAGGGTTTTGGATCTGAACATATCGTACAGTACGAAAGACTTCGTACAGTACGATCTATTCACAGATTTGCCCACATATCTTGGATCGTACGTTACGAATTAAAATCGTACAGTACGATCTCCAGAGAAGAATTTTAGTTATATTTTGCAGTTAAAAAAGAACTCTCCCCCTGTGTGTGTGCATGGTTGCTCTTACTCTTACGCATTATGTGACCATACTCAATAAAGTAAAAAATACAATAAATGGAAAATACAATGTTTGACTCATACTCCTAATCTACCCGGTCTTGAGTCTTCCTTTCTTCCTGAGTCACTTGTGATCTTCCTGAAATGTTAGTGCTCAAGGAAAATAACAAATAAAATAATAAGCAATGAAAAGCAGTTGCAAAACACTCATTATTTGGCATCATCAAAATCTCAAACTCGGGGTCATGGGTTGCAACAGCTAACCCTTACAAATTACAAATACAAGTACACAAATATAATGCTCAAGTCCTTAAATCTAGGAGTTCCTAAGCTAAGTGGTGTGTGTAATCCTACACATGCAATGACTAAAAAAAAAAAAAACAATACCTAACTACATTAAATACCAAGTTAGTGAACAAAACACATTTGTTCACTAACTATCCCCCATTGTTTCTACCCAAGTACCCCAAATCATAAAGGTTTGAGTTTTTTGGTAGAGAGAGAAAGTAGAGAGGGAAAGTCTAGAATTTTAGTAGAAGAAGTTTTTTCAAATTTTTAATTCATAGTATTAGCGAATTCTGATGCCGGCGAACTGTCGTCGGCCACCTTTGGCCGACGGACCACCTGAAGAACGTCGCTCCACTGTACGTTCTCTGACCGACGTATCTCATGGAGTACCATCTTCTCCTATGGCATTTGGGAATGAAAGGCCATCCATCAACAAAACAATTGCCCAATTAAACAAGCCATTAACCATTAATGAGGGAGGTTTGGTTGTGAAAAAGAAGGATTCTTAATTGATTGGCAAGGGAAAGGGAATTTTGCTAGAAGATAATCTGGATGTTTTTGGTTCAGCTGGAATAATCCTGTTGGCTAAAGGAGCTTCGGTAAGATCTCCATTGTCAATTCCTGAGAGTGAAGACATTCAAATTCCCAACAAAGAGGGGAAATGTTCTTTTCGTTTTGAGAAAGAAGATTATCTATTGAAAGGAACAGTTGTGTCCAGTGATTCTAATGTTATTGGAATAGAAAAGGACATGCTCATGTAAGCTACTAAAACTTCTGGAAGAGGTTTGCAAATGAAGCAATGGCGATCTTGCCAGATGTGATGAAATTAATGTTGAAATGCCTAATCGACCAGTATTTGGAAATCAACCAAATGCTTAGAAAAAAAAAATAGAACATCTGTGTTGCTGATATGGATTTTGGCAATTATTTATTAGAAGATGGGAAATAATCAAGCTTCATGTGCAAACAGTTTTAGAGAATACTAAGAAGCTTGTAAACTCCTTAGTTATAATAATATTTGGTGAAGAAGCTCCACTTTCTTCAATTAGTTATGAGCTGAGGAAACAGAGGTCTACATACGATAAATTCCATCTTACACATGGGAAGGGATGAATTCTATATTCGTTCTATAACCCCAATCACGTGGAAGCTGTGTTAAGCAATGGTCCCTGGTTTGTCAATGGCGACATAGTGGGAATTGATAGATGGATTCATAGTTTTAATACTAACTCGCTCAAAGGACTTACTGCACCTATTTGGATTAGATTACCCAACTTACCACTACATTGTTGGGATGAGATAAACGTATGTTGTATAGCTTCCATGGTTGGTAACCTTACTTGATCGATGGAAATAAGTTTCAGTGGTCCAGAAGAGAGTTTGGGAGGGTATCTATTCGAATTGAACTGGAAGCAAAGCTACCAATAGGTGTATTTGTAGAAGGTGTCATTGACAAATTCTACCAGAATATTGAGTATCAATGGGCTCCTAGCTTCTGCTTTGAAAGTGGAAAGATTGGCCATGTTAAAAATAACTGCACCAATTCTATCATGGATAATAAGATGAAGAATGCATTGCTTGCAAATGCAAATCTGAAAAGCATGAAAGAAAATTTGTATGGCTGAAGGTAATCAAAATCTTGGAAAAATAGGGGGAGACTAAAAAAGATGAGTATGGGCCATGGATGTTGGTGAAGTATGGGAAGAATAGGTTTAACAGTAATGTGCTCAGGAGATCTGTCTCTCGGTTAGAAAGTAAAAAAATCTATGTTCTGGTGAAGAACAATGATAAAAGAAATGAAGACAACAAGGAAAATGAGCTATATGTATCTTATGAGACAAAGCAACAACATTTGTCTAACAATGCAACTGAAAAACTAGAAACAGTAATTTTAGATGTTCCAGGAATCACAAATTCTGTGGTACACAAAGACGAAAATATCTTTAATGTTGTTTTGGATCTTGAAGAAGAAGGAGAGGTTGTCCAACCAATGGAAGATGGCATAGCTAATAAAGAGGTAATTACATGTAATGATTCAAATGTCATTGAAACTACTGAAGAGAAGAATGATAGTGAAACTAATGAACCTAAAAATGGAGTATCAATGAACATTGAAAGTGGAGAGAAGAATGGTTGCCATCAATTATCAAAAAAGAAGATACCAAAATTGTTGACGGAGCTGAGCCCTATCAATTCTTCATCCAGGACAAGGAGATTTGAGCTTGAAGGGAAAGGTACTTTGGGGATGTATTCCCCTAATCCCAATTAATGTATTCTATTGCATTTTGGAATTGTAGAGGAGCAAGGAAGAAGAGTGCTTCTATATATCTTAGGGAATTTGTTAAATTACATGATGTGTTTTTTTTTGGATTGGTAGAAACCAAACTGAATTCTATTAATATAATCAAAGTTAATATTATGATTGGAAACGAATGGGAATTTTTTTATGTTCCTTCATCAGGATTATCTGATGGTATTTTGATTTTATGGAAGACAAATATAGCCAACTTCTCAATTGTTGATTATTCTGCTCAAGTGGTCATTGGAGACCTTAAAATGCTTAACAAAGGCTTGTGGAGTGTGGCCACAGTCTATGGAAGCAAAAAAGTGCAAAGGAGAAGGGAATTATGGTATATGCTGGATAAGTATTTCGTTACTGAAGTGCCTATGGAAATAGGTGGAGATTTCAATTGTATAATGGCTAAGGGGGACAAAGTTGGAGGTAGAAGGTTACTTTTTTCCGAAGGTCCTAAGGTAAGAATGTTTGATGAAAAATGATCTACGTGAAGTTGGGTTCATTGGACAAAAATACACTTGGTGCAACAATAAAAGCGGTGGAGCAAGGATACTTGAAAGATTGGATAGGTGCTTCATTAATTCCACTACATTGGGCTCTTCTCAATGGTTGATTGTTAGGCATTTGGCTAGAATAGCCTTAGATCATTACCCAATTCTTTTGAACATTCTTGAGTCTTTCCATCCTTCAAAAAGAATATCAAGTCTAAAGGTTGTTGGGTATCCTATCAAGCACCTTTTGCGGTGGTGAAGAAGGAATGGAGTAAATCTTATCAAGGGGATAGCTCACAAGTTCTCAACAATAAATTTAAAAGATCATTGAAGTCTTTGTTCTTTTGGAGCAAGGCCAGATTTAAGGATCTTAACAAGCTGAAAGAGGAACTTATGAAAGACATCATGGACTTACAAAACAAAGAGTCTACAGATGGATCTCTCTCAGATTTTGATTGCTGGTGCCATAAAGCTAGGGTAAATTAAGTAAATTCAATTATGGCTAGAGAAAATACTTGGTGGAAGCAAAGAGCTAAGGTGAAGTGGTTTGTGGAAGGAGATGGCAATTCAAATTTCTTTCATTCCTATGCCAGTGATAGAAGAAATTCCAATAAAATTGTTAAAGTTAAAAATGAATATGGTGATGGTGGATGAACAAGACCTGATTGAAGAAGAATTTTTCAAATTCTTTGAGAAGAAATGGGATGCAAAAAACTATAAATTAACTGGATGGCCGGAAGCAACATATTGCTTGAAAAGGAGTAATAGGGATTTTATGGATGGAGACTTTTCAATTTAAGAGGTGGAGAGAGGACTGAAGCAAATGGGCGGTAATATCTCTCTTGGAAAGGATGGTATCAATTACTCATTCATTAAGGCATATTGGAGCATCATAAAAACTTATTTCTAGAAGGCATTGAATCAATTCCTTTTATATGGGGAGTTGAACAAAGAATGGAAGGAAACTCTAATTTTCCTAATACCAAAGGTATCAAATCCTCTTCTTCCTTCTAAATATAGACCAATAAGTCTATGTAATTAGTTATACAAGGTGGCAGCAAGGGTGTTATTAAACAGGTTAATTAAGGTCATTCCAAAGCTTATTTCAAAGGAGCAAGCGGCATTCATCAGAGGGAGATCATTGTCAGATCATGTATTGGTGGCTCAAGAAATCATCCACAAGTTTAGGTTCTCAAAAGCTGCTAAAGGAATGGCTTCTTTCAAGGTAGACATGGAACAAACTTATGATTCCATGTTCTAGACTTCTCTCAGGAAAGTGTTGGAGTATTTTAACTTTCCTCCAAAGATATCTAAACTAGTCATGGAGTGTGTGGAAGATCCAATGTTTGCTTTGATTATCAATGGCAATTGCTCCAGTTGGATACAAGCAAAGAGTGGTTTTCTCCAAGGTTGTCCTTTGTCTCCAATCCTCTTCATACTTTCTTCACAACTTCTTCCTAATGCTTTTGCTCAAAGATATTATGGAATTAAAATCAATTTTGTTGGGCCGAGAACATCCCATCAATTATATGCAGATGATGTGATTATGTTTTCTAAATCTAACAGAAGCGCTGTTAAGAAAGTCAAGGAAATCTTATATGATTTTTCTGAATGGACGGGTCAATGTATAAATATGAGCAAATCTGCCATGTTGTTTGGTAAAAATGTGTGTAGGAAGAAGAGAAAAAGCATTTCAAGGATAATGTGCTTTAAAATAGTAAAAGAATTCAATTATCTTGTGATGAAAGTGGCATTAAGAAGACACTCATGTGATTATTTCCGATTAATCATTGATAAAGCAATAAGAATGCTCAACATATGGGGAAGTAAATTTTTATCTCTAGTTGGCAAACTAACTTTGGTAAAATTGGTAATGATGTGTTTACCTTCCTTCCGTGCTACACATTCTCTTATCCCAAAACTTGTATTGGAAGATTTAGATAAACGCTATAAGAGTTTCATTTGGAACAAGTCTAATGGCTCTACGGGTTTGCACTATGTGAGTTGGGGTGAAAAGTGTAAACCGTTAAGCAAAGGTGGAAGAGGTTTGTATTTAAGTTATTCTAAAACATCTACTCTAAGAGCAAGGTTGGCATGGAGGTTCTTTCAAGATAGAGACTCTCTTTTACATGTGGTAATTGTTGTTAGATATGGAGAAAGGATTGATATGGGAAACACTAAAGGGAAATGCTCCTAATCTTGGAAATTATTGAACGAAGGATGCAAGATGATGAAACCAATTATTAGATGGTCATTGGTAGATGGAGAAGTAGTAGATGTTTTTAAAGATAACTGGATATTGGATAAGTGTATTAACTTATGTCCCACTTTTGTAGTTCCACAAGAAGATGAAGTTGTTTTGGTAAAAGAATTCATTCATGATGGATGTTGGAATGTACCAATGCTGCTGGGTATGTTTGGTACAGAATTGGTTAATCTCATATTAAAGGTGAAGATTGTTCAAGATGGGGAGGGGGATCGAATGGAGCTGATTTAGCAAAAATCTAGAATGTCAATTACTGGAATGGTATATAATGCTTCAATTCAAGACAACAATGACTCCCAACATTGGAAGTGGATTAAAAAAGAAAAACTGAATGCTCGGGTGGAAGTGTTTTGGTGGAGAGTAAGTAAAAATGCAATCCCATCATTCAAATTCTTAAGGTATAGAAGAGTACTGGACAGTGCTATATTGTGTGTAATTTCTTGAAGTTAAAAGAGGTAATTCATCATAAACTAAAGGGCGTTTTGAATTCCTGCATTTCTAAGCTTTGAAGAATGTATAAAATGGCTGGAATTGATTGCATTGAAGAAAGGTATGCTAGCAAATTTATACTGTAATGCAATCGTTTTATCATGGAAAGCTAGGGATAAGAGCATTCATGAAGGAGTGGAAGATAGCCCTTGTTTTATTGCTTCCAATGCTATTTGTTATATATTGGTTTCTTATAGTTTCAGCAATTTCTATTTGGGACACTAGGATGTCAACCAGTTGATCACACCGTCAAATACTTGACATCCTCCTCCACCTAAATGGTTAAAGGTAAATGTAGATGCATCTCTACTTCCTTCTTATACAGCAGGTATTGCTGGAGTATTCAGGGACAGTAAAGGTAGATTCCTATTTGCTTTCGGTAGAACTTGCATTCATTGGAATAATTGGAGCTTCTAGCAATTCATTCTTTAAAAGAGGTGATTGGTGGGGAAAAAATGTATCACCACGCAAATTTTGATTTCTTCTATTTTTTAATCGAATACTGCATTAAGAATAAAGTACGATCTTAAAAGACTGACACAATATTCTATAATGGATTCAATATCAAAATAGGGTTTTGAAAATAATATTTCTATGATCAAACATAGTTCAAAGAAAAATATATCATCTTGAAAGATGAACATAAAATTCTAGATAATGTGTTTAAAAATAGAAAGAGTTTTTTAAAAAAGTTTATTCATTCTTTTATTTAGATATGATAAAAAGAATATTATAACATCTTAAAAGACGAACATAACATTCTTCAAGACATCCAAAAGCAAGAATGAATTTTATAAAATTCATCATTTTTAAAGTTGAATTTAACAAGCAGGATATTATATTGTCTAAAAGGACAATAATAACATCATACAAATATATTTAAAATTTAAAAATAAAGTTTTAAAGACATCTGCATTCCCAAAGATTTTTTCCTTGCTTTATATGACAAAAATAAGATTTATTTTAATCTGGGGTTCTCAAATCCCTACAGGGGCAATCCCCAATAATTATTTATATCCTAGGAGAGATGCTCCTAAGAAAACTCTCGATTATAGCAGTGATTAGATACCCTTTTAACTACAAAGTAAAAGACAAGGAAATAGAAGTAAAGATTTTCCAAGGAGAAAGCTCAATGTTGAACATTTATTAGCGAGTCAAAAGAGGAAAAGTAGGAGGTGCCGGATTCTGAGAAGCTTAGAGGCAATCCCAGTCTATCCTATGTTGGGCTTTATATTTTAGAAGATAAATTTTATATTTATGTTGACATTTTATTAGAAAATTGGGATTATATTCCCGGAGGGCGAGGACTTAAGATCTAAAAGAATCTGCCTCAGAACCTAAATCTAATTTGGGTGCTACAAAGTAATAACCCAAACCTAACTAATGAAGTGCAAACCTTGACTTACCACGGCATGGATTGGGGAGCCAGCTAACCACCTAGGTGCTTTAAAACCATGTGTCCAGACTCTTATGAAAAATAGGCAGGGACGTTGCTTAAATTTTAAGGAATTGGAGGCTGACATCTAAGACAGATACTAGTTGGCCCCTCAACTTATGTAGGGTAGGTTATGCTTAGAAATATAATGCAATTACATTTTAGACTCTTTTTAATTTGTATCTAATGCAATGCTTGCTAATTGACTCGAATGCATAAAATGAATATGAAGCAGTTTTAAAATTAGGCTTAGAAAATAGGTTTTTTTCCTAGAGATTGCACAACTTCCCCTCGACAGAACAGAACCCTCATAGGTCAAGTGGTTTGACAGAACCCGCAGGCAGGGAGGTGCCTAACAAGGAAGAGAAAGTAATAATATGCTTATGCTGACTCTCGGCGGTCCCGAGCTTACTTCTTAGATCGTTAGGGTTACTATGTATAAATTCTTTTGAAGATTAAAAAATTCATTGAAGAAATAATTTGAATATAAACTCACATATAAAATCCTTCTAGTCATTGTAAACCAAATGATAACGAGAACGTATAAATGCTCTATATTAACTTCCATTCAATGTATATCATATACATAAATAATAATAAAAAGATGACTAAATGATATAATGGTTTAAACATATGTTTATTGTAATAAAGATTTAATAAAAGATTTTAGCTATGCAGGATGATTGAAAATGATTATTAAAATTGTTGAAAATTTTGAATGGGCATTATTATGTTGTTTCAAATGAAATCTTTATATTGATGACTTACTATCAAATTTAATGATTAAAACCCTATCAAATGTCCAAGTTTTGTTTTAGTAAATTATTGCATTATAATATAATTCTGGCTATATGAATTTAACAAAATTATTTAAGTTACAAAGAATTCTTGCTACACTTCCTTTATCTGATAAAATTTTGTCAATGTATTATCATTGGAATACATGAGTTAATAAGTTTCAATGAGATTATATAGTTAAGTGGATTTTGCCTGCACATATAAATGATCATTCAAATAAAAGGTCCTAAATAAATGTACACATTCAAAAGCCTTCAATAGTCTAGCTAATAGGAATCTAAAATTTTAAGTCATTTTAAACACAGAATCAGACATCTCATCATTTCCTTCCAAGTACAATGATAAAAAGTAAATGCAAGATCTAACATATCAATTCCAAAAATAATATTTAATACCTTTGTACTCTTTGTTGAAGATGATTCGTTGGAATTAACTGATGTAATTTGCTTGAATGGGATTTCACTTGAGAGAAGAAGGGGAAGGGGAGGACGGGCAAAGATTGAGGCGGCCGGGATTTCCATTGGCTTCACGTATGTGAACGGAGGCGGATTCGGTGGGATTTTCAAACTACAGAGAGTAGACGATTTGGGATTTTTGAACTGGAAAGAGACAGAGGAGCTTCGTGCGGGCAGAGAACAGGGAGTAGTTCGCCAATAAGAAGGGAGAGAGGAGTGGTTCTTCTAACTACCCGAACCACACGTCAATTAAGAGTTTCAAATTTTATTTGGTTTAGTTTATTTACTAGATATTTGTTTTAATTGTTTTATTAGAACGACATAAATTTTATTAAATAATTTGTTTTTTTTTTTGGTGATATTTATTCTATTAGATTTCATGATTAAGGACATATTTATTTAAGATTTATTTAATTTATTTTAACACATATTTAGGTAAATTCTTAATTTAAATCTAGAAATACATAACATATTTTTATAAGGTTTGAGAGAGTTTATGAGTTTGGATTAAAGTTGAATCAAACCTAATTATGCTTGATGACGCTTGATTAGATCTTTATATTCGGAACCACTTTAAAATTGGATTGAATTGATTTTAATTTAGGTTGGGTTTTTAAGTTGGGCCTATGCTACGTCATTAGATATCCACCTAAGGGAAATCCTATGATGTGTTCTGTGCTAGGTTACGAAGACCTAGGAACTAGAGATTAATTCCAGAGAAATTGACCTCAAATAACTATGTCAACAAATGGACCCCCAATAAGCATGATAAACTTGCCAAAGTTTATTGTGCATATTGGTGTTTATCGAAACGATCAACTAGATCCAAAATTGAAGTTGAGTATATGATTTGAAGGAATTTTTTTTAGCATTTATAGAGGATCAGAATAAAAGTTGATAGAGTTTTGAATTGATTTAGTGATTTGAATGTAGCTTGACAGAGATGTAAGAGTTGATGTGATTCTAATTTGAAAATGATTTTGATAAGACTTAGAGTCTTCTTTCTAGTTTAAGAGAAAGGATGCCACCAAGTGGGCATTTACACCTAACTCAGCAAACTAGAGGGTGTCTTCTAAGAAAAAAAAAAGCAACCTATGGAATAGATTGTACCTAATCTCGGAAGGTTTATATTTTAAATTTTACTAGGATGGTGCCACGATGGGCATTCTCCAACTCTAGCAAATGATCATGAGGAAAGGATGCCTAACTGTGGGGACTCACACCTAACCTCAGAGGATCAGATGATCATATGAAAAGGAAGCCTAAGTGTGGGGACTCACACCCAATCATAGAGGATCGATTTAAGATTTAAGATTTACACTAGGATGGTGCCACGAGGGGCGTTCTCCAACTCTAGCGAATGATCGTGAGGAAAGGATGCCTAAGTGTAGGGACTCACACCTAACCTCAGAGGATCGAATGATCATATGGAAAGGAACCCTAAGTGTGGGGACTCACACCTAACCATAGAGGATCAGATTTAAGATTTAAACTTTGATGAAGATAAGATGCCGCTAGGGATGCTTATGCTTCTCTTCATAATGGACATTAGGATGCCACTATGGATGCTTACATCTAACTTCAAAAATATCAATAGGATGCCGTAGGAGGACTAATACCTAAATACGGATTTAAACAGGATGGATGCCATAAAAGCGAACTTAAGCTAGAAGTTAATAGGAAGCCGTAAAAGTGGACTTATACCTAAAGACAAATTTAAACTAGATGGCTATCGTAAAAGCGGACTTAAGCCAAAGTCAATAGGATGACGTAAAAGCGAGTTAGACCTAAAGACTGATTTAAACTAGATGGCTGCCATAAAAGCGGACTTAAGACAAAGTTAATAGGATGCCATAAAAGTGGACTTATACCTAAAGACGGATTTAAACTGGATGGCTGCCATAAAAGCAGACTTAAGCCAAAGTTATTAGGATGTCGTAAAAGCGGACTTATACCTAAAGATGGATTTAAACTGCATGGTTGCCGTAAAAGCGGACTTAAGCCAAAATCAAAAAGATGCCGTAAAAGTGGACTTATACCTAAAGACGGATTTAAACTGGATGGCTGGACTTATACCTAAAGATGGATTTAAACTAGATGGCTGCCATAAAAGTGGACTTAAGCCAACGGTAATAGGATGCCATAAAAGCAAACTTATACCTAAAGATAGATTTAAACTGGATGGTTGCCATAAAAGCAGACTTAAGCCAAAGTTAATAGGATGCCGTAAAAGTAGACTTATACCTAAAGACGGATTTAAATTGGATGGCTGCCATAAAATCGGACTTAAGCCAAAGTCAATAGGATGCCGTAAAAGTGAACTTATACCTAAAGAAGGATTTAAACTAGATGGCTACCGTAAAAGCGGACTTAAGCCAAATTCAATAGAATGTCATAAAAGTAGACTTATACCTAAAGATAGATTTAAATTGGATGGCTGCCGTAAAAACGGACTTAAGCCAAAGTCAATAGGATGTTGTATAAGCAGACTTATACCTAAAGACGGATTTAAGCTGGTTGAAACTTTTTCTTTCTTTTTTTTAAATGAATTTTTTATTTTTTTTGAAATTTTAATCATTTCCCTCTGTTACAAATGACGTTAACAACTTGCAAATGTTCTGCCAAAGATCAAAAGCTTTTGTCTACATCACTTTCTAGAAGGGGAGTGAAAATATTTAAAAGAAAGATAGACTTGAAAATCTTTTAATAGAAAATTTTTTTTCTCCTCCAATATAAATGATCTTTATAACTTACAAATAATCCACTAAGGATTATGTTTTTATTCCATATCATTATATGTGAGGAAAATAAAAGAGGAGTAGTTTGATTATCTTTGATAAATAAATACTTATCAAAGCATCTAGACCACTAGAGGATGAATGCAAGATTTTGTTTAAAGGATGGCTCTATAATAGAATTTGTTTCGAGTAACTCAAAGAAAATAATATTAATTTTCTAGAATTTCTCATTTGCATGTTCTAAGAGAACTAAATGCAACATGATAAAATTTTTCTTAGAAAATTTTAACTTTTGCATGAGTTGTTATAGAATAATGAGCATATTTGAGCATCCTTTATAATGAAAACACTAAGGAATATCAAATACTCACAATGTTTGAGAAATGTTTGATTCAACAAAAAGTGAAAGCTTTATTTTTTTATTTGATAATTATTTTTTAAATATTTGAAAGTGATCGCTTAAGTTTTAATCATCTTAACCCAATGAAAACGACATGGGAAAAGATTCAAAAACATAACAAAGAATAGGTTGACGCCATCTAAATTAAATAGTTTGAATATGACCAGAACGATTTCAATCAAAAGTTAAAACTTAACAACTTCCTTTAATGAAAATTGTAGTTTCAAAATATTTTGAATTCCAATGTTATGAAAAGAAACGGGGATAGAGTTGTTTAGACTCTAACATCCGAATCTAGTTTATGATAAAGATATACCTTGAATTGAATTTTATATCTTTTTGACGAAGTTACCATGGACTTTATCAAGAATAGAATCCCTCCAATTCTAACATCCAAGATTAGTCAATAATGGTCTAGGTAAAATTATAGTTTTATTTTGATTTGGCGTTTGACAAAGATTTAAGCAAAGATATCATTGATAATACTATGGATAGAACCCCTCATGTTCTAATATCCTTGTTCAGTTAATGATAGATTTAAACTTGAATGATATCTACTCAATGGTGAATGAGAACATTAGACAATTATTTCAAAACCATCTAAGGGATGTCCCTTAGTTTAGTTTCAAAAATTTGAATCTAAAGAAAGTTGTTTTTATATCCAGAATATCACTATAGATCATCCAACATCAGGACCCTATCTAGAATCTCATTCAAATTGGAAGATGTCCAAAAGAGAGTTAAAGATTTTAGGATCTTGGTTTGTTTATACATCTCAATTAGGTTAGATATGTGAAACCCAATAATGCACAACCAGCACCATTACAATTCCATTTAGATTGATCACCTATGTGATTTTTCTTGATAATGATTTGAAAATCTGAACTAACCTACTCAAGTTGCTAACTTGAGAGGTCTCGGGATTTAGATTTTGTTAACCCAAATCAATATTTCCCTATAAACTAAATTGAAGATTTCTTCTTCATATTTTTCTTCTTTTTGAATTAAGAATTACATCAAAAGAGAATAAAATTGGAGGTATAAATTCAACATTTCTAAATCTTTTAGATGATATATATTTTACATCCAATAGAACATCAATGCTTGATGATGAACCAAAAATTTGAAATTGCAAAGTCAAGTGTTAAAAAAACTAAAGGATGAATAGGTCCTTTGATATTCAAGATTTAGAAAGGGATGCCACCTTTTTTTTTTGCTACACATTTATTGAATGTCTTTTTTTTTTCCTTTACTTTTCTTCTATTTTTTTTTATTATTTCTTTTATAAGGAGGCATCCTTTAAATCTTGAAATGATTATTTCAGTTGTAAAATCATCTTCAAAGTATAAGAGTAGAAAATTAACACTCTTATATAAAGAAGAAGGATTTACAAATCGGATCCAATCCTATAGTATGAATAAATAACTTGAATGATATAATTATGAAAGAAGTTCATCAACTTGAAAGATGCCTATGAGATGTATAATAACAAGAAGATGAGCAAGACTTTCACTTCCTCCAATTTCAATTTGACATAAATCTTAATTCAAAAGAAAGTATTTATGGATATCATGATGGGTGAACCCAAATATGATTTTTTTTACTACTGAAGAAGAAAACTATTAAAGATGTTATGAAATCGACTAACATAGTATCAATTCAAGACGTGTTAATTATATTTGAGGGAAAGACACATGATAGATGAAATGTTAATCATATGATGGGTTAACCTTCACAAAACAAAATCATGAATTATCCTAAGTCTTCGACTCAAACAGAAATTTAAGATGATCAATTTTTAATAAGAACTGCTCATGAGTTTTCTCAAATGGAGTAATAAAGCCAAGAATACATCACCATAAGATAAAACAACATATGATGAACAAAAAATTTTATATAACTTATATATTTATCTTCTTCGCATACCTTAAGATCCATTTTCTCTCAGTGTAAAACCACATGGCAAAGGACAAATCGTCATATCCATGTAGTACTCTTAGGAAATGGGATTTATAGGCATATTAAACTTTAACCTACAAGAAGGTTTAAAGGTGAGGGAATTTAGAATGATTTTAAAACTTTTAATATATCAATCAATATTTATACATTCCTAAGATTAGAAAAATCATAATATGGTTGAATGAAAGATTTGAAAATATATTTGAATTTAATTCAACGATTGCTAGGAACCTAGAAAAATTAGCTAAACTTTTATGTTTTAAGGTTCCAAAAGGAAATGACATTAAATATATCTTCGTCTAAAGCGTTAATCCACCCAAGTGGAAGGAGGGAGGGAACACACTTTTCTTTTTAGCTTTGATAACATTGGTCTTATTCTTTAAAGTTTAGAGGAGTCAACCACAATTAAAATTTTATTACAATTTAAAGAAAGTAGAGGTAAATTTCTTTTAAGAGATATCAACCTGCCATTTTCCCTAACAAAAATTATTTTTATAAGCTTTACTTGTATTTGAACCTTCAAACTTTTCTCAATTTAAGTTGACTTTAATCTTGACAATCTTGCATAAATCATATTATGGACCCTGCCCTAGCCAACATATCAAGCTACAAAGGACATATAACTACAATATGTTATTAAGACATGTAAAAAAAAGAAAACTTTGATTTGATTTAAAAGCTCAATATTTCTTAAGATTTGTCTAGCAACATATAGAGTTATAAAAATATATAACTGCAACATGTTATTTAGGACACGGAGAACTTTAAAATTTTGAAACATAATTTTTTTTAGAACCAATCCAAATAATACATTAAGCTACTAAAAGAAGTAATTGTACATATTACTAAAGATTGGAAAAAATTATTTTGGACCCAATGCTAAGTCAAACATCAAGCTACAAGAAAAATGTAACTGTAATATTCGAATTAGCATAAAAAATTTCTATACAAAAAGGTGTTATAAAGAAGCTTCCTGTCAGTTTTCTAACGTGGTCCAAAATAAGTCCTCTAAATTTTTTTTTAGATACTGACCAAATTATCTAAGAATGAAATGAATAAAAGAACCAGCGGAAGAAAGGTAGTTACAACTTATGACAAGCACAAGTATACTACCGATTAAAGGGTATAAAATACTGCTAAAGATGGAGAGAGGATTGATCCCTAGCAGAGTCGCCAAAAAAACCTTGGTGGGAAAAAAAATTCACCACGCAGATTTTGATTTCTCCTATTTTTTAATCGAATACTGTATTAAGAATAAAGTACAATCTTGAGAGACTGAGACAATATTCTATAATGGATTCAATATCAAAATAGGGTTTTGAAAATAATATTTCTATGATCAAACACAGTTCAAAGAAAAATATATCATCTCGAAAGATGAACATAAAATTCTAGAGATTGTGTTTAAAAATAGAAATAAGTTTTTTGAAAGTTTATTCATTCTTTTATTTAGATATGACAAAAAGAATATTATATCATCTTAAAAGATGAACATAACATTCTTCAAGATATCCAAAAGCAAGGATGAAGTTTATAAAATTCATCATTTTTAAAGTTGATTATAACAAACAGGATATTATATTGTCTAAAAGGAAAATAATAACATCATATAAATATATTTAAAATTTAGAAATGAAGTTTTAAAGACACCTACACTCCCAAAGATTTTTTCCTTCTTTTATATGACTAAAACAAGATTTATTTTAATCTGCAGTTCTCAAATCCCTATAGGGGCAAGCCCCTATAGTTAATTATATCCTAGGAGAGATGCTCCTAAGAAAACTCTTGATTAAAGTAGTGATTACATACCCTTTTGCTACAAAGTAAAAGACAAGGAAATAGAAGTAAAGATTTTCCAAGGAGAAAGCTCAATGTTGAACATTTATTAGCGAGTCAAAGGAGGAAAAGTGAGAGGTGCCGGATTCTGAGAAGCTCAGAGGCAACCCCAGTCTATCCTATTTTGGGCTTTACATTTTAGGAGAGAAATTTTATATTTAAGTTGACATTTTATTAAAAAATTGGGATTATATTCCCGGAGGGCGAGGACTTAAGATTTAAAAGAATCTGCTTCAGAATCTAAATCTAATTTGGGTACTACAAAGTAGTAAACCGAATCTAACTAAAGAAGTGCAAACCTGGACTTACCCCGGCCTGGATTGGGGAGCCAGCTAAACACCTATGTGATTTAAAACCATGTGTCCAGTCTCTTATGAAAAATGGGCAAGGACGTTGCCTAAATTTTAAGGAATTGGATGTCGACATCTAAGATAGATACTAATTGGTCCCTCAGCTTATGTAGGGTAATTTATGCCTAGAAATAAAATGCAATTACATTTTAGACTCTTTTTAATTTGTATTTAATGCAATGCGTGCTAATTGACTCGAATACATAAAATTAATATGAAGCATTTTTTAAATTAGGCTTAGAAAATAAGTTTTTTTCCTAGAGATTGCACAACTTCCCCTCGACAGAACTGCACCCTCATAGGTCAAGTGGTCTGCCAGAACCCTCAGGCGGGGAGGTTCCTAACAAGGAAGAGAAAGTAATAATATGTTTATGATGACTCTCAGCAGTCCCGAGCTTACTTCTTAGGTTATTAGAGTTACTATGTGAGCTTTCAAGTAAAAGAATTTTATACATACCCTTACAAAAAAAAAGCACTCAGATCGTATCCTAACAAAAAGCTACTGCACAAACAATATAAATAATAAAATTAAATAATCCTAAATATAATGTCCAATGTCCAATGTCCATAGAATTACACCCAGAATTTGCAGAAAAGTAAAGTGGCCGGGTACCACTGGCAACAAACCCGGATTCTATTCCTAAGAATGACGCAAGTGATTTTGAACTGAGATATAATCTTTCTTGTATCTTCATTTCTTCATTTTCTCTCTTTTATCTTTTCATTTCATCATTTCTTTTTCTACGAACTCCTTAGATCTGTCAGGTCTGGATATCCAAATGAAAAAGAAACTCATCCATAAAAGGGTATTTTCTTTTCCCTTTGGATATTATAAATAGCCTAATCTAGCTTTCCAAATAAAAGGAAACATTCCCCAAAGGATTGTTCTCTTCTCTTTGGATTCTAGATTGGATGTGATATCCCACTTCTAAATCACTTTCACAATTTTTTTGACTTTTAATGAATAACATTACATTTACATTTACATCACAGAAAGAAAAAGAAAATCTAATCCACCTGCAGGGTTATCCTAAGCATTTATAATAAAAGTTATCCCAAGCAGTTATATATTCACATTTAAATTAAATTCCATCAGCCATATTTGGCCACACTCTTTTTTAGTTGGGGGCTAAGTAGCTAAAGCACCTGTATCATTTATATAATTATTAATTAATTAGCCCTCCCTTTATTGCCCAGCATTAGTGTGCCCACCTGCAGAAAATTCTGTGAACAACCATATTGCCTCTAACCTATGGGTAAATAATCGTCAACCAAATCATATCACAGAATGCAATAAAAATAAGTAAATAAACACACCAATAATTTTACAACCAGTATGCAGTGAAAACAGAGAAAAAGCCCATCACACATAAGTAAAAAAATTAACACCGGCCTAACCTAAAACTAGAGTCGGTTTACCTAACAAACAAATCTAAGTATGTGTAGTAGGCTGTGCGGTTTTGATATGTCCTAGGTCAACTATTGATTAAAGTTTTCTAATTGATTGAATTTTAGTTTAAAGTTATTCACTAATCCCAAGGTGAGATGTCACTAAATTTTCTATATTATATGTTTCTATATTAAAGTATGCATGCATCCTAAGTCTAGGTTTTCTAAGACACGGTCCTTAATTATTGTTCTTAAGTGTCACTAATATTATATAGGGTGAAAAGTTTTGTTATCACTAACCCTTAGGATATTACCTGCGTATAAAGGGATTTAAGGATATAAAATAAAATAAAAAGTAATCCTAATTAAATTGAAGTTACTACAGGGACCGAAAAGGGAAGGGTTTGCACAAACCACATCAAGGGGCCTCTAAAGGTTTTCTAAGTTTAAAATACTTATAGTCACCGGGGGCTACGACCCGGTGGTTCCGCCCGTAGGACCTTTACCCAGCTGGATAGAGGCGACTGACGCTTTTAGTTCCTTGTTCTTTTGTTCACTCGACCGGTACCATTCCTTGCAGCTCATGCAAATAAAGAAGAGAAAATAGGGAAAAAAAGTTGTTAGAAGAAATTATTTAACGAGTAACAAATATAATTTTAATTTTAAAAAAAAGCAAGTATTTACCTTTCTTTTTGCTTCTTTATTAGTTGAGATTGATGGTACTTCTGAGATTGTAGTTTTTATTTTTTCAAATTTTGGAGAATATATGATAACTTATCTCTTTATGATAAAAAAAATCAATGAGAAAGGATTCAAGAAATATAAATATGTGTTGTTTATATGGAGCTTTCATATATCGTTAGAGTTCAAAGTATATAAATATAAATATAAATATATATATATATTAAAGCACAAATAGACCTATAAA
This sequence comes from Dendrobium nobile, assembly GCA_022539455.1. NCBI lineage: Eukaryota > Viridiplantae > Streptophyta > Magnoliopsida > Asparagales > Orchidaceae > Dendrobium > Dendrobium nobile. The sequence continues at coordinate 48,104,989 of CM039729.1, forward strand.
TTCTTTTCAAGATTAAAAAATTCATTGATGAAATAATTTGAATATAAACTCACATATAAAATCCTTCCATTGATTGTAAACCAAATGATAATGAGAACCTATAAATGCTCCTTATATATTTCTGACATTCACCCCAAGGCATAAGAAAGGGGAAGAGAGAGAGAGAGAGAGAGAGAGAGAGAGAGAGAGTGACATTGCTTTTTTTTTTAAAGAAATGCATCCAAATTGCATTAAGTAACAAAGAAACTAATTACAATATTTAAAAGGATCACATTCCTCCTTGATTGAATTCAATAACAAGAAAGGAATGTTATTAAAAGAAAAGCTATCAGAAAAGAAACTACTTTCCAATGCCATAGTAGCACATAAATTGGCTACTTTATTACAACTTCTATAGGTATGTTGAAAAACAAATTTATGAAAGCCATTTAAAAAGAAGAATTTCTTTGCCGGCCACCTATCCACAAGCCAATTATTCTTTTTTAAAGAATCTTGGATGAAAGTAATAAAATTGATGTTCTCACTCTCAATAATCACCCCTTTGTACTCAAGCATCCAGCTCCTTATATATTCCGTTACCGAGATTACAGCCTCCAGCTCAAGCTGAGCAATATCTCAATGGACTTTGTTCTTCCCAAATGCAATGATGAATCTACCCTTGTGATCTCTAAAGATGCCACAAATTCCAGCGAGGTTAGAGCTAAGCAATGAAGCATCTACATTAATCTTCATCCAATATTTCAGTGGAGGGCACCAAGAATCGTGAGACTCCCTAAGGAGATTAGTACCCCAGTTAGAAAGATATGGACTAGATTTAGTACTGGCCAAAGATAAGGCATTTTGCAGCTACCAAAGAACAAGGCAAAGTAGCTTTTCCATGCTTAACACCATTCCAGTTTTTCCTAGAGAGGTAGACAATGGTACAGTAGATTTTTACAATACCAGAAGTTCGGGATGTTAGCCTTCTTAGCTCCTGCAAACACCAGTCCAAAGACTGGAAGATCGAAATATGGATACCCCACTCAAGCATCTGAATAATGACTTCAACCATATATTTACATTGGACCATAATATGTTCATAGTTCTCAACTGATTGGCATCCTCTAGCACATGAATCATTCACAGCAATCTTGTGGTGTTTAAGAAACAGGTTTGTAGGAATATCAGATTTCCCAAGTCTCCACCAGAATATCTCCACCTTCTTGTTAATCTTGAGTTTATTAAGCCAATTAAAATATACATCATTATCCATATTGAATTTATGTCTCAGCATTTCCTCATAAGACATAGATGAAACTGTCTTACCCGAACACATATTCAGCAGCTCCACCCGATCCTCCATGCAGAATTCGAACTGAATTTGACTGATCAAAAGGATATGATCGGGATGAAAGAATTCCTGAAGAAGAGCATGATTCCATTGGCCTTCACTCAATAACAGCTGCTGTACATACATCCCTTCCAATGAACCATAATAAACAAATGTTGGCCACCGATTAATGCACTTGTCTAACAACCATACATTATTCAATACATTGATCTTATCAGCAATGCCTACTTTCCATCTGGTAATATTTTTCAGATGTCTACCACCATCTAACAAGGTTTTCCCAGCATTAGAAGTGACTTTTTTGTGTGTACCGCTCATAATCTCATCCCCATACTTGGCTTTAATTATTCTATGGATCAAATTCTCCAATTTCTGTATAAAATTCCTAGCCAACTTCGATCTAAATGAGCCAATCTTCATCACAGGAGATTGGAGTCCCATCCCTCCCATACTTCATCACAGGACATTGCTTTCTTTAAAACTTCCATATTTCCACTTTTCTTTCTAAACATACTCTCCACTTTCACTTTTAAAGACTCACACACTTCCACGTCAATATATATGCTTTTCACTTTACAACTTATGTATACATTTCACTTTTCAAGTTATACATGAGTCACCTTTTAATACATATATGTGTCACTTTTCCAAAGAACCATATAATTCATCTTTCCGAAAATACACTTATCAAACTCTTTACCTTTCAAAATCCCCCATTTAGCCTTTCATCATTCTCATATAATACCTTTCAATATACACACACACACATTTTATTTTTCATATACACAATTTGACCTTTCAAAAATATACAAAGTTCCTTTCAACATTCCACTTTTACACATTACATTTTCAACAAATACATACAGTTAACTTCTCAACTAACAAAAATTCATCAAACAATTTATCTTTCAAAAATGCATAATTCTCTTTTCAAAGCATTTCACCTTTAAATACATACACTTTCCAAACGCCTTTTCTTTTCAACACATATGTTTTAAAAAACACTTTACTTCTACCCTTCTCAAACAATACCTTTTCAAAACAAAACATTTTCTCCAACAATCAAGCTTCACTTTTGATACCAACGCATTTCCACTGTTCTTAGTGTTCCAACATACTTCTTTCTCATATGATACCCATTTAAATACATATACACATATGTTTTATAAAATTCAAATAATTCTCCCTTCAATGCAAATACATTACACTTTCCAATAAACACCCAACAAACTTATTTTTCCAACATACACACCTCACTTTACACATACACAATTTCACCATTCGAAAAACACACATTATTTCCACCTTTCAAAACACATTTTCCACAAACACAAGCACTTCACTTTCTAACACATTCCATTTTTCAACATATACACTTTCCAAAACCACACACATGCTCTACTTAATTCCATTTACATTCAGTTTCATCAAAAAGGCAAGCAAAGTATGTGTTAGTTTCAACCTATATAGACTATCATGATTTCTCCCTATCATAATAAAGAGCCTACGAACAAACACTAAGCTGGATTCAATCCTATAATATTCCAAACTCAGCTGCAAAAACATAGATTTGCAGCAAATATTGATAAATGATAATCTAAATCAGCAAAAAAAGCACTATTATGACCATGGTTTCTGCAAGTATATACCCAGACAATAATTATAGATCAGCTCCACACAATATCTCCATTTAATTGTGATGTGCATTTCTATAATCGATCAAATAGTGGGATCATTTACTAATTTCAAAGTATGAACACACTTAACTTTCAAACATTATACTTGAAGAAAAATACAAGGATTTAATACTTATGAGTTTCCAATGTAAAGTTGTAATAGCTTTTTAAAGTGTAGATAAAGTGTTATTCTTTTGTTGTACGCTTTCTTGAGGTGATGCTGTCCATACGAGTAAGGGGAAGTGACGATAGTGTAAGGGTTCGATCTTTGTGTGGCATGAGAAGCAGTTAGATGAGAGAGGAGGCTTGGCTTCGGCTAGGGCAGAGAGTCAAGCTATCCTTGCAAAACTGAGAGGAGAAAGGGGGGGGGGGTGGAGACATTCGGACCTGAGGCTTCTTATGAACCAAAGGGGTGACAGACTGGGGTTTTCTGAGTTTGGTAGATTATGGGACTCCTGGACTTTGATTTCATGAGAGTAATGCATAGGGAGGGCTCCCGCCTGGGCTTCTTGTGAACTGAGAGAGTGGGAGAGGGAGTTGTAAACAACAAGTGAGGAGGGCCTTTGATTTTGTGAACTTGAGGGAGGGGAGATCGTGGGAGCTGGTTTGAACAGACCCCATCTGAACCAATCTACTTCTTTTTTGTTATTTAAAATTTGATTTAGTTAAGATGGAGGGCAAATTAAATCTATTTTAATTTCAATTTAGACAAATTCAATTTAATTTGACTAGTACCAATTAATTTTTTTTTGTTGGCTCGCAACGAATCAATTTGGTTTCAATTATGTTAAAATTCGATACAATTTGGGTTGACTCAATGCTATGTCTATGGGTATCCACCTAAGAGGAATCATAAAAGAATGCCAGCAACACTAGGCTACAAAGACCTAGGTGCTAGAGTTGATACTAGGGAAATTGACCTCAAATAATGAGGTCAACAGCAGCCATCTCCAACAAATATGGCCTCCAACTCAACAAATTATGAAAAGAAATACTCACAAACACAAGAATTAAATATCAAAAGATAACAAGCATAATATAATAACCAAAATAGAATAAGATAAAAATTAAAAGGCTCAGAATCAATAAATCTATTATGGAAGAAATAAAATACCAAAGATCTCAAAGAAATTTGGCTAAGATAACACCAAAACCAATCACAACAATAAACTAGCACCAGCACACCAACCATCCTCTCAACCAAATAACACCTATCCACCCAGCTAGACAACTCGATGACATAAACCCACCAGCCAGAGAAAAAAGGGTACAAAACCCAAACAATCCAATAAAGAAACTAACCAACAAACCATACCAACAAAAATTTACAAAAAGTAATGGCAAAATTAACCCAACCAATATAGGGTCAAAAAATCTATTATGGAAGAAATAAATTACCAAAGATCTCAAATAAAAATGGCTAGGATAACACCAAAACCAATCATAACAACTAAAAAGAACCAGCATACCAACCATCCTCTCAACCAAAACAACACCCAACCATCCATCCTTATAACCCAATGACATAATCCATTAGCAAGAGGAAAAAATGGTACAAAACCAAAGCAACCCAGCAAAGAAACCAACCAACCATCTATACAAACCAGAATTTATAAGGAGAAATGGAAAAATAAACTTCCATAATAGATTAATTAATCTAAACATCATAGCAAAAATAATACTCAACCAATCAACAATATTAAGATCAAATATAGGGTAATCCAAATTTATCAAGATTAATTAAACCCCTTAATAAAAAGGTATATCCTCATTTTGAAATGAAGTAAAATGATGCAAATGAGCTCCAGTTTTGGGTAAACAAAATTAGTAGCGAAATTTCCTTCTGTATAAATATGTTATATTTTATAATCAAGTTGAGAGAGCATTTTTAGATATCTTTTAAAATATAAAAAGTATCAAAAGTACCCATGTTATCAACTGAAATAAAATTTATAACTAAAAAAGCATGATCATCTAGCCAGATTTTAAAACAATAAGAAGATAAACAAATTTGAAGAGCTTTATAAATTTCCATAAGTTCTACAAATAAAATAGAACTTTTGTTAAGAGGAGAAGCAAAAGCCACAACTAAATTACCTTAGTCATTTCTCAGGATACCACCACATCCATATTTACCTTCACAAATTGAATCATCAGTATTAACTTTAATGCAATGAATGCTAGGTTTCCTCCAAATAACAAATTTAAAACAAGGCTTATGAAGTTCCTAAAAAATATTAGCATTTAACTTGTTAACAATAGATTTAAAACCTTGAAATTGCTTTTGATGAATCATATTAACCTTATGCAGACTATTGATTTTTTTCTTTAGTTCTAGAAATTATACAATTGTGATTCATAGGAATATTCTTAAGTTTAACATCATTTCTATCAATTTATAAGAACGAAATAAGAGAGATAATGTTGAGATAGTTGCTACTTAGTTTTTGCATGTTTGATATTCTTGCAACTTGTATATTCTTTATGATTTTAAATTTTATTACTTTGATTATTATTTCTCCTAGTATATTTTGGAAGAATTATTTTGATCGTGTTTGTATAAAGATTCCAAGGAAATCGTACTCTGGATTGTTAAAGACTTCAAATCAAGATCAATTTAGAGTTTATTGTAATTGAAGTTTATGTTTTTCCATTTTATTGAGTCTAAGAGAGTGTGATTGTAATTGAGTAACTGAGTACACACACACACCGAGGAGAGTTTAAAATTTATATTTTTAAACTGATTGTACTATACGATATCATTTTGTACGGGATGATCTGGTCAATTATTTTCTCTAACGAGCAATTGTACAAAAAGAAATGAAAATATCTTTTTAAGTATGGATCGTACGAGAGTATCTCAAATTCGTAAAAGGGAAAAAGCCTCGGGTCTGTCCTCACACATATTTTTTTTCTAAGTATGGATCGTACTAGATGATCTCAATTTCATACCAAGAAGAATGCCTTGGGTTTGTTCTCATATGAAGATCACATGGGATGATTCCAATTTTGTTCAAGGATGAATATTTTCAGTCCATTCTCGCTCATTTTGTCACAATATTTTGTAGAGATTAGTTTTTAAATTTTATACCTGTTTGACCCGGACAAACTTGGTTCATACCAAATTATGATCATCTATAAAATAATTTTGTACTGATTCATTCTAGGTTCATACAAAATAGTATTTGAACTATTCGTATGTACTAACATACGATCATACTATACGATCGTATATGCTCAAGATTAAAACTTTCAATTTTCTAGGCAATTTTTCAGGTCCTTTGTATAAAAGGTCCACTAATGTGAGAGAATCTTTGCTTAGTAAATTTTCAAGTACAATTGAAGGAGAGAGTACGAGAGAGTGTTTGAGAGAGATTTCTTACTAGTGGAGTATGAAGGGTTCAAAAGGTTACTCAAGGGTAATGATCTCTGTATGTGATTTAGGTTTTTCACTCTTCCTCTTATCTTTCTAGATTAATTGTGAGAAGATCTTTTAAGTAGATCTAGTTCTCTGCTGACACTTAGAGAGTGTGAAAGGATGAAGGTACTCTACTTACACTTGGAGGGTGTGAAAGGATGAAGGTACTCTGCCTACACTCAGATGGTGTGAAATGATGAATGTTCTGTGCCTGCACTTGGAGAGTGTGAATAGCAAAAGGTTCTTTGCCTACACTTGAAAGTGTGAACAATAGAAAGGTTCTCTTCCTATACTTTGAGCGTGTGAAAAGATGAAGGTACTCTTCATACACTTTGAGGGTGTGAAATGATAAAGGTTATCTGCCTACACTTGGAGTGTGTGAAAGGATGAAGGAACTCTACCTACACTTGGAGGGTGTGAAAGGATGAAGGTTCTGTGCCTACACTTGGAGAGTGTGAAACAACGATGATTTTTGCTGCACCGGGGTTTAGTGGAAGAGAGTTTTGTAAAGACTTCTCTACCTTAGTGTGGCAATAAAACGAGAGTAACTTTGGTAATAGTGCAATAGCTAAAGTGGGAGGCTTCAGGGAGTGGATGTAGGTCATGTTTGACCAAACCACTATAAATCTTTATGTCATTTAAATTTTTGCTGCTTATTTTTCTACAAGTTTTTTATTCTGTAGAAAATAAGTTGTTTGACCAAACTACAATAAACCTTTTCACGTATATCCTCATTTTGTATCTTATCCTGTACATTAATAAGAGTACATGTTTTAGATATCTTGGATCAATTATTTAGAGTGATGGTGAAATAGATGGGGGGATATTGTCAGCAGAATTCAAGTTGGATGGTTGAAGTGGAGGAATACATTGGGCTTGTTATGTGATAGAAATGTACCCCACAAACTGAAGGGAAAATTATATAAGATGGTAGTGAGGCCTGCAATGCTTTATGGTGCCGAATGTTGGCCATTAAAAGAGAAGCATAATACTAAGTTAAGTGTGGTAGAGATGAGGATGCTCATGTGGATGAATGGCTTTACCCTTAGAGATAAGATACGAAATGAGCATATACATGAAAAGGTTGGAGTAGCTCCAGTAGAAGATAAGATTAGAGAGAGTCACCTTAGATGGTTTGGTCACATAAAACGATGGCCTTCCGATGACCCAGTTAGGAGAGTAGAGGTATTAGATTTGACTTATGTTAAGAAAGGTAGGGGTAGACCTAAAAAGACTTGGTTAGAAAATAGTAGGAATGACCTTTCCTTATTAGATTTAAATGAGAATTTGACTTTTAATAGGACACAATGGAGAAAAAGGATTCATGTAGCCGACCCTACATAGTGGGATAAAGGCTTGATGTATGTTGTTGTTGTTGTTGTTGTTGTTTTTCTACAAGTTTTTTACTCTGTGGTTGAAAAGTTTTATTTAAAAAAAAAATTAATTAAATTGCATCGTAAATTAATAGTTTTAATTTTTAAATTCCAAAGAATTTTTAAATTACCAATTCATCCCCCTCTTGGTTAGCCTTGGGACATTAGTCTAGGTTTAACAACCTATTCTAGATTCAATAAGAATCAACAAGTGGTATCATAGCTTTCTTTCAAAACTATAAGCTTAGACTAGTTTTTGAAAAATGAGCATGACTACTTTTGGAAACCGAAATACACCTAAGGGGTATTCGATCACTAGACCTCCTTTATTTGATAACATTCCTTTCAATTTTTGGAAAACACGCATGTCTACATTTTTACAGTCACTAGATTATCGTATGTGGATCTTAGTTCAAGAAGGATATAGAAAACCAACTAGATTAGTTGATAGCTAAAGAGTTGGGACACCCTTTACTGATTAGACTGTAGAAGAACATGACTTAGCACAACTTAATGAAAAATTTTTAAACAATTTGTTTTGTGCACTTAAGTTAGAAGACAACATACAGGTTTCCTCTTGCAAAAGTGGAAAGGACATATAGGATAGACTTTGTTTCACTTATGAAGGGACTAACAAAGTAAAGCAATCTAGACTAAACATTTTGTTACATGACTATGAATTCTTTCACATTAAACCCAATGAATCTATTTTTGACATGTACATAAGATTCACTCAGATAGTCACTTCTTTGCATGTAATATGTAGGTAACTAATGAATGCTAAAATAGTTAAAAAAATAATTTTATTTACCTACTGCATATGCTGCTAAAACAACTATGATTATAGAGTCAAAGGATTTAAATGTTTACTCTTTTAACAATCTTCTTGGATCAGTAATTGCTTACAAGCAAGGAGTGAGTCAAAGAAAGATTGATGCAGGAGAACAACGAAAGAAGAAGAACATTGCACTAAAATTGGACAAGTCCGAGAGTGATCTTTCACAACTTGAGGATGAGGATGACATTGCTTTGATGAATAGGCAATTTATGAGCTTTCCTAAAAGGAAGCAGATAAGATGCCAGTAGTGGATTAGAGGTAAATTTAATAAGAATGTTAAGGTTTCTAATGATGTGATTTTCTATGAATGCAGGAAACCTGGATATATAAAATCGGAGTGCCCAAACCTAAAAGCCATTCCTAGCAAGGACAAGGTAAAGGAGAAACCAAATGTTAAGAAAGGAAAGAAGAGATTCTAAAGAGCTTTTTGGGTGGACTCGGCTTCAGATTCATAAGAAATAGAAAAGGAGGAAAAAGTCACCAACTTATGCTTAATGGCCGATATTCTTGATCCATCAGAACAAGAAGACGTATGTGACTTAACCTATATTAAACAGTTAGAAGTTTCTAAAGGAATTCATGATGCATATAGAAAGCTAAAAAAGATGCAAGCTAGTTTGAATTTAGAATTTCAAGAATTATAAAAAGAACACAAAATCATTGGGAAAGATTATGCACTGATAAATAACAACCACATGAGCATATTTGATGAATTTGATTATTTAAATAAGAATAATAAAATTTAAAAGTCATCCTATACAAAATTAAAAAAAAATTCAAAGATTTTAGTGATGAATCTAAGAAGACAGAGCACTATTTAAATTTTTATGAGAGGAAACTAGAACATTTGAATATATTTTTAAAATTAAAAGTGTAAGCTTCGAGGAAAATAGGAAACCACCAACACTTGAATAATTTATTAATCCAATTTTGTATTCAAAATTTTTACAACTTAGGAAGAGATAGAGTAATAATAGAAGATTGAAAAATCCATTTCCTAGAATTTAATGTTATTCTTGTGGCATGTTTGGACATATAACACACCCTTGTGCCTTACAAAAAAAACACATTTAGTGTGGAGCCTAAGATGCATAAACCTAGACATATGATACAAGCAACTTTTTCTAAATTACTAAAAGGAGAACCCAAACTTATTTCGGTTCCCAGGTCTAACATTTGATAGTTTTGTATGAACACTCTTATACAAGGCCTCATGAGAGCATTTGGTACATTGATAACGGTTACTCAAAGCATATGACTAGAGAAACTAAGAAATTTATATCATTCAAAGCTAGAAGAAGAGGCAGGATTACACTTGGAGATAACACCACTAACAAAATGGTTGGATCAAGTATGATTGGAAACTTACAAAATTGTTATATTAAAAATGTGCTACTTATAGGAGGCTTAAAAGAAAATCTGTTGAGTATTAGCCAGCTATGTGATAGAGGATATAGTGTAACATTTTTTACTACTAGCTATATATTAAGTCTATATAGTAATGATGTTTTGCATGGATTAAGGGTAAATTATATTTTTATGCTAGATTTAAATTGTTTCAAAACTCTTTATGCTTTTTTCTTGAAAACTATTTTTGATGAATCATAGTTATGGCAAAGAGATATTGTCACTCTAGCATAAAAAATCTTAGGAAAATTACCCAAAAGAGTTTAGTGAGAAGTGTACCAAAACTAGACTTTACTAAGGATTACCTTTGTGATGCATGTCAATTAGTAAAATAGGTGAAGTCCTCTTTTTAGTCAAATAAGGATCTTAGAACTAGTAAACCTTTGACAATTTTACATATAGATCATTTTAGACCAATTGGAACTATAAGCCTAGGAGGGAAGGAATATGGATTTGTGATTGTAAATGATTTTTCTAGATTTTTTCTATATGGTTAAATTCTTATATTATAATAGTGAATAATTTGAGGAGTTTAGAGATTTTTTGACATCGATTTAGAGGAAATTAAGATGTGAGATCTTAACAATCCAAAGTGATCACCGGGGACAATTTAAAAATGAAAATTTTTGAAGAATTTTGTAAGGAAAAAGTAATCGATCACATTTTTTTTGCACCTAGGACCCCTCAGTAAAATGGGGAAGAAAGAATAGAACATTAATTGAAGCTGCTCGAGCCATTCTGGCAGAATATTCACTTCTTAAAAATTGTTGGACTGAAGCAGTTAGCACTACATGTTATGTTCTAAATAGGGTGAACATTAGATTAAAATTAAATAAAATATCATATGAACTTCTTAAGGGGAAAACACCTAATTTATCAAATTTGTATATTTTTGGATATAAGGTGTTCATATATAATAATGGAAAATCTACCTTAGGAAAATTTGATCCAAAATTAGATGAAGGAATTATTCTTGGATACTTTAGTGTTGGAAAATGTTATAAAGTATTTAACAAAATAACTTTGGTAATTGAGGATACCATACATATTTTATTTGATGAATCCAGAATTTTGGAAGAGCCAAATATGGAAGAGGATGAAATAGAATTTAACTCCCAAAAGATTGAAAAAGTAAATTTGGAAGAAAATTTAGAGTTAGAGAACCCGTTGCTAAGAGATTTGAGATTTTCTAAAACCACCTTAAGAAATTTATTTTACGTGAACCTAATGATGGTGTTAGGACTAGGTGTGGACTAAGCAAAGAAGTTAATCATTCTGCCTTTATTTCAATGATAGAACCCATAAATATAAATCAAGCACTTTTGAATGAATTTTGGATTTTTGCAATGTAAGAATAATTAGATCAATTTGCTAGAAATGACATTTGAAAATTAACTTCAAGGCTAAAGGATCAAAGGGTATTTGGAACTAAGTTGGTATTCAAAAACAAAATGAATTTCTCAAGAGTTGTCATTAGAAATAAGGCTAGATTGGTGGCTAAGGGGAATAATAAGATTGAAGGGAATGATTTTGAGGAGAATTTTTTCCCTATAAAGAGAATTAAAGCAATTAGGGTTTTATTAGCCTTTACATATTTTAGAGGATTCAAATTATTTCAAATGGCTGTTGGAAGTGACTTTTTGAATGGGATAATTCAAGAGGATATTTATGTTAAACAACCTATAGGTTTTGAAAATTTAAATAATCCAAATCATGTTTTTAAATTAAAAAATGCATTGTATGGACTGAAATAGATATCTAGGGCATGGTATAAGAGGTTGAGCACTCTCCTACTTGGGAGATCTTTTGAAAAAGGAAGTGTGGACACTACTCTCTATTTGAAGAAATTTGGAGAAGATATACTCATTATTCAAATTTATATTGATGATATCATCTTTGGATGTACATTAAAAATATTTGTAATGATTTTTTTAAAAATAATGAGTAGTGAATTTGAGATGAGTGTAATTGATTGATTTGAGTTACTTTCTAAGTTTTAGCAATAAGCAAATTGAAGAGGGATCATTTCTTAGTCAGTCAAAATATATTAAGGACATCCACAAAAAGTATGAAATATATAATACTAATCTTTTAGTACACCTATGAGTTCCTCAGTTTAGTTGGATAAGGACCCAAAGGGAAAATTTATTGATCAAAAGAAATTTAGGGTAATAATTGGATCTTTACTTTACTAGACTGCTAGTAGATTTAATATTATGTTCAATATTTCTTTGTGAAATAGATTTCAATCATATCTAAAAGAATCATATTTGATAGAAGTAAAAAGGATTTGGAGATATCTTTTAGAAACTCAGAACTTAGAAATTTGGTATCTTATGTTTAGCTCTTCATTTGAAATAAATGGATAATCAGTATAGAACTTTACAGGTTGTAGGGTTGATAGAAAGAGTATATATAGAACTTGTTAATTCATTAATTTCTTAGTCTAGTAGAAAATAAAATTATGTTGTCCTATCTACTGCTGAAGCTGAATACATTGCCTCAGAAAATTGTATGACATAAGTTCTTTGGTTGAAATAACAGTTGATTGACTTAGGATTTATAATTGGCACTCCAACTTTTTGTGATAAAATTAGTGCCATTTGCATTTCAAAAATTTATATTAAATATTCTAGAAAGAAACACATAGGTATAAGGGATCATTTTATAAGAGATCATGTATCCAAAAGAGAAATTGAACTAAACCATATTTCACATGAAAATTAACTTGCAGTAGTTTTTACAAAACCAGCAGCCTTTGATACTTTCAACATATTAAGAATAAGTCTTGGTGTGATTGATCTAAATAGTTAATTAAAATTTTTCTACAAACTTGATATGTGTCTTCTTGTGTTTTCTATTTCTGTATTTAGTGTGCTTATTTGTGTTTGTGATTTTCTATTTTTGTTTTTATGTTTTATGTGATTTTGAAATATTTTCACATCAAATTTCTTATTTTTGATCAATCGTAAGAATTTTTTTAAGTGTTCTATTCATATTGTACTAAAATATTTTTGTCCCATACAAATTCTGTAGCATGTCGATCGTTATTCTGAATTGATTGTAAAAAGTTTTATATTTTCAATGCATATCATATTGTACGATATTTATATCATCTCGGATGATTTGTATTACTTTGTTTGTACGCATATAGGAAGTTATACATGCATAATCAGTTATTATAATAGATCATACATACAAACTTATAGTTTGTACATATGAACCACGTGTCATTTGAGGGAAGGGACGAACCTAACCATCATTAAAATGATCTTAAATAACTAATCATCTCAGACAATAACCTATTCATCTGTATAATCATATGGTTAAAAAACCTGTACGAACGGATGCTTCGTAACTCGTGTGATTACAAAAAGTCATTTCATTTTGAACGCATTCGTTTGTACAAATGAAATTTATTTTGTCATGTATGAAATTTCAATTGTATAGTACAAACCTCTTTTCATATGTTTGTAAGATTGTTTTTCTTCAAATCGAAGGGGTTTAGAATTCATTTTCATTCACTTCAATAGCTTCTTCCAATCTTTATCACCTTAGAAATGGTCATTCCTCGTAAAAGGGGTAGACTCATTAAAGGTTTGTCTTCCAAGGGTGGAGACAATAACTTTCTATCCAGGGCTAACGAGGATTCTTTCCTTAAGTTTTTCTCTACCAAAATCACTCCTAGAATTCTACTTCAAGAGGGTATTCAGTTTTAAGTGATGCCACCACTCAATTTGTATTTATGCTAACTTTGATTCATGCCTAGAACAAAGAAACCTTTCAGTATTTTCTAGCTAACATGTCTTTTAGTGAGGATGTGAGTAGGATCGGATCACTTGTACTAAAGAAAAGGGTATAAGTAACTAAAAAAGATTTGGGAATCATTTTGCAGTTAAGGACTCAAGGAGTTAGAGCCCACACTTTGACCTCTACATCTGATTTTGACTGGGTCAAAATCAACAAAGTTATTAGAGGGATTGAGTAAGTATGTCGATTGTCTAAAGTCTCTTCTTTAAACCAGAATGCTATGATCACTCAGCATGTTCTTAGGACTTCCATTATTCCCAAAGTGGGTGACCACATTAACATCACTCTTCTTTAATCCACTGTTACTTATCTTATCATGTCTTGTCAACCAATAGATGAGGCCCAACTTATTCTTGATTATATTCATGGCCTTTCTGAAATTAGACATGTTTCTTATTAGAGGAAGAAGAATATTACTTTAAGAAACCTAGTGACATTTTTTTCTTTGAGAAGAAGTATAATCTCATACATCCTGACCCTCATCTTGAATTGCCTATCTATTTTATTAATGCCTCGTTTCAAGCACTTTTCGGGAGAGATAATTGTATTGAGGATTCTAAGGGAGAAGGGGGAGCACCTGCACCTAAACCTGTATATGGACCTGACTTTCATGAGATGGTCCAGCACTTTGACCGACTAGAGAGTCATTTTGATCAGCACTTTCATCAAATTCAGACTCATCTAAATCATTAGGATGCATAGTATCAGCAGGACATGGGTTGGATTTAAAGTCAGTTTGACTCCGTGAATACCAATGTAGCTATGGTGAATAGCTATTTTTCTATATTCAACCAACCACGTCCTCCAGACCAGGGCCCCTCAGATTTGTTAATGTACTTCTTGAGTATTTTCTTTGCCAGTCTTTTGAGATGTGATGTGATATTTTTTATATTATGTTTGTTTAGTATTTTCTGTTCTTGTTTTTTAATGTTATATATTGATATCAATTGAGCTTCATTATATTACTCTTTCATAATTGATATCAATAAAAAATGTCTTGTTTTATTTAGTTAATTTTGTCATTTGTATGAAATGTTAGTTTTCCTATATGATAATCCAGACTTAATTAATCTAAAATGTGTTATAATCTGAACTACAATACAAAAATTAATTTCATTCTGAAATCTAATTTTTTAAACATTTCAAGTTAATCTATAACTCGATCAAGTTAAAGTAATCAATCTCATGTTCTTTTTAGGCATACATAATTAGAATACTATTATTACAATTTTGATGCCTTATTATTTCTTACTTCTCTTTTTAATTTAATTTTCTTTGTACTTAGAGAAGTTTGAGTTTTTTTATTATTGATTTTGGAAAGATCAATTAAATAAAAGGAAAATGAATAAAGTGTACAAAAATTGAAAGCATGTGAAATGGTTTACAAATTGTTCTTTCCTCTATCTTCTAATCTTCAATTTCAAATCTATCTGATGTTCAATTATATTTTGTTATGGAAATTGAATTTATTTAATCTTCATTTCATCACTTTCATAATAATTCTCTTTATCCAATTGTCTAGAATGTTTCATGACTTTGATTTATTTTTCTTGTCTATGTTATATTTTAATTTAATTGTTCTAAATCTTTATTTTTTATCAAATGAACATTAATTTTGTTATTGTAATTATAATTCAATCTCTTTCAAGATCAATTATTAAAGGTTTCTCATATGACTACTTTCATTTCAACTTTTCATTCTTCCCTTTTTATTGTTGTCGAAAAGGGGAGAAGTATTGTTTTGCTTGTTTGTTTTTATTATTTTTGTGTTATGTTTCTATTTTTTATTATTATTTTTTTTTTTTGAAATTGCAAAATGCATTAAATAAAGTAAAGAAAAACCCCTAGTACAATCTACTAAGTGATAGGAATTTTATCACAATCCTTCTTTAATAAAAATAGGAAATCAGGAGGAACATTATTAAAACAAATATCTTCCAAAATAAAATCACCAAAATGGGCCAAGTTAACACAATAATTGGCTAACTTATTACATTCTCTATCTACCTAATTAAATAAAATATAATCAAAGTTTTTGAGGAAAGAGAAATCTTCATACCTAGCATCATGGATTGAAAAAGGTTTCTTAACAACAGCCTTCAGATAGTTCACAACATTGCAACTATCACTCTCAAGTATTATACCTTTTGAATCCATCATCCAATCCTTGATAACCTTATTTAAAGTTTGGAATGCCAACAACTCCAGAGCACCATTGTCCCAATGTGTACATTTGATACCAAAAGCAAGGAGAAATCTACCTTTATGATCTCTAAAAACTTCACCAATTCCAGCTTCATTAGATCTCAACAACATTGCATCTATGTTGACTTTAATCCACTCAGGGGGTGCGGGATGCCAAGTATTTAACAACTAATTAGTACCACAGTGATCCCAAATAGAACTAAAATTTAGAGTAATAAAAGTAGTATTGATGGCATTTTATCTTATAGATGATAGCCCAATAATTTTCCCCTCATGAACCAATTTATTCTAACTCTTCCAGGAGAAGAAGCCTAACGTGCAGTATAAGTTTGCAGCAAACATGTTTACCTTCAACATGTATCTCAGCTTCATCATGCAATATGTCCAAAAACTAAATGTAGGAATTGAGAAACCCCATCTATTTTGCCAAACTGATAGCCTCTTTCAGCTTTCCACATTCAACTGCAAAATGCTCTGAATTCTCTAACGAATCACATCCTCTAGGAAAAATATTATCATTTTCTAATTTTTTGTACATAAGGAAATATTTAGATGGGATTGCATTCCTCCATAAGCGCCACCAAAACCATTTTACCCATGGAATCAATTTCATTTTCTTAAACTAGCTCGAGGGATTTGAATTATCATCTGCGTAAGATCTTACTAATGTAGCTATAGTCTTACCAGAAAAAGATTTAATAAGTTTCATTTCATCATCAGTATGTTCCAGATAAAATTTAATCTATAAAATTATATCAACCAACTCTTTCCCAAAGAATTTTAGGAATTAAACTTTTTTCCACCTACCATTCAGGATAAAATTCTCCAATTTTGGAAAGTCACCTTCAACTGTTACAATGAAAGTAGGCCAAAGCTCCAATCTTCTATCCCATATCCAGCAATCTTTTAGAATATTCAAAGATTTTCCTCCAATAATTTTAAATCTAATAACCGGTTGCAAAGATTGAGCTCCACAGATTAAAATTTTCCATGTAGGAGAATTGAATCTCTTAACATCCACATGCATTACATTTCTTCCATATTTTGCTATTAATGATTTATTAAGTTAGGAATCTGGTTTCTTGAAGAAATTCCAAGTGAACTTATCTCTTAAAGGTCCTATAGATTGAATTTCTTAATGGACACCATGGCCTCCATCACAATTTAGTTTATAGAGATTTTCCAAGGCTACATAATGCAAGCCCGGATTACCATCATCCTTCCTCCATAAAAAATCACTACACAATCTATCTACATCCTTCAAAATACTTAAAGGAATTAAAGTATGAAAAGAGAAAAGACCTGGAAGTGAAAGAACCAAAGACTTGGTAAGAGCTAATTTTACTGGAGAGGAAATATACTTTCTCCCCCAAGCATCCAATTTTGATAAAATCATTCCAGTATATGTAGGAAATCATAATGTTTCAATCTTCTCAATGTCATTTTCACACCCAGATTCTGCAGCTCCACCTCTTTGATCGCCAATATATTCCTGATACATCTTCTTCGTTTTCTACTTACTGATTTACCAAATATTACTACAAATTTCTCCTTGTTCACTTTCTACCCCGTCCAGCAGCAATAGACTTTCAAAAATTGCTGAATCAATTTCACTTCCCCATCATTTGCTTCAGAGAGAATTAGTCTATCGTCGGCATACATAATTCCCAGCTTACTTCCTTTCAATTCAAAAGCATTTGTTAGTAGTTGAGAGCATAAGATGAAAAGGTAAGGAGAAAGTTGACAGCCCTTCCTAAAGCCACTCTTCCCTTTAAACCAATCCGAACCAATTCCATTAATCATGATAGAAAATAGGGATCTTTTACACATTCCATCGAAAGTTTAGAAAACTTCATAGGAAAGCCAAAACAGTAAAGAACTTGTTGAAGTGTATCCCATGCCATACTATCGTATTCTTGTTCCATATCTACTTTGATAGCAACCAAACCTTTTTTAGATTTAGAGAATCTAAACTTACGGAAGATTTCTTTTGCAAGGAGGATGTGATATGATAAAAATCTATATTTGATGAAAGCCGATTGAACATCCATTACCAGTGAATTAATAACTTTCATCAATCTATTCAACAAGACTTTTGCAACAATCTTATAAATTGACATACAAAGGCTTATTGGCCTAAAGTTGGAAAGAAGAATAGGGTTGCTTACTTTAGGAATGAGTACCACCAAAGTTTCTTTCCACTTAGAGCACATCCTACCCGATGTTAAAAAAAGATAAATAGCTTGCCAAACATCTTCACTTATCACATTCCAATAGGCTTTAATAAAAGAGAAAGAAATCCCATCGCTCCCGGGAGAGATAATGTTTCCAAGACTTGTAACAACAGCTTCCACCTCTTCAAAAGTAAATTCCTGATCAAGAAGTTGAAAATCTTCATTGTTTAAAATTTTAGATGGATTCAGCCATCCATCCAAACAACACTCCCTTTGTCTCCATTTGTTCCCAAAATATTTGAAGAAAACCTCTCTAATGGCTGATAGATCCTCCATTAGATGTCCTTACTGAATTTTAATTTGATTGACGAGACTTCAATTTCTTCTTCCATTAGCAAATGCATGAAAAAAATTTGTGTTTAACTCTCCCTCCTTAAGCCATTTCACCTTGGCCCTTTATCTCCACCAAGTGTTCAATCTTGCTAGAGTCACATTCAATTCATTTATTCTTGATCTCAACAACCTGAGGTCTTCTTCCGTG
Source organism: Dendrobium nobile (assembly GCA_022539455.1). Taxonomy (NCBI): domain Eukaryota; kingdom Viridiplantae; phylum Streptophyta; class Magnoliopsida; order Asparagales; family Orchidaceae; genus Dendrobium; species Dendrobium nobile. The sequence goes on from CM039729.1 coordinate 48,123,761, forward strand.
AAGCCACTTCCATTAGCTCCCAAAATTTGCAAATCATCAATTTCCTTCTTAAAACTTTCCTTAAGCTCCAAAAGATTTTTGTGTTTGCCTTTGCTCCAAAAAAACAAAGCTCTTAAGGACCTATAGAATTTTTTGTTAAGGCCTTCTAAAGCATCCAAACCAACAACCTTACTCCAAGAATTTTTTACAATTGTTGAAGACGCCAGATAAGATAACCAAATATCTTCAAATATCAAATTTTTGGTATAAACAATCCCAATATCAAAAATCTTCAATACAATGGGACAATGGTCAGAGTCAACCATTGGTAAGTTTCTTACTGAGGCTTGATATACCAATTCCAACACCTTAGAGTTGAGAAAGCATCTATCCAGTCTCTCTAGAATCCTTGCATTACCCTTCTTGTTGTTACACCAAGTAAACTTGTGACCAATAATCTTAACATTATGTAAATCATTGTTGATCATACAATTCTTCATTTCTATAGGTCCTTGGGAAAATTTAAATTTCTTCCCACCCCTTTTCTCCTATTGGGAAAGGATACAATTAAACTCTCCTCTAACTACTAAAGGCAATTCTAAAGAAGAATGCCTCCCCACCAGCTCCCATAACTATATCCTCTTGTAAAGCTGTTGGATGCCATAAATAATAGACACAATCCACAATTCTTTATTGCCAAATTTCAACTACCCCACTATGCCTTGATCTAAAGCTTCCAATAGAGTAAAAGAAGACAAACAAGTCCTCCAAATAACATGAATTCCACCTGACATACCCACCAAAGAAACCATGATAAAATCACAGTTAACTCCCATGAATATGTTGACTTCACTTCTACTAAGACTAGAAATCTTAGTTTCTACTATACCCACAAAGAAAACATCCCATTCTTTCACAAAGTCCATCAAATTAAGGAGGATTCCCTCCTGTTAGCCCCCTTACAATTCCAATAAGCTAAGGAACTCATCTAATTCCAAGAGGGGGAAGGAACCCCGCTCCTCTTGTTATTCAACTACTTCTTCAGCCTAGAAGAGGAATTCATAAGTCCTAAAGACCTTAGTTCCTTAAGCAATTTGGCTTATTAGTTTTAGTAGCCAGATTAGATCCTCCTTGATCCTTCAATAAGACATTTTCTTCATCTAGCTCCTTCCCCATATGTTTTGGATAGACTACCATATCTTCAATCTCCACTACCTAAACTTCAACCAACTCCCCTTCCTCAACCTCTATTTCTACCTCTGCTACAATTGCTCCAGGTTTACTATGCATAACATCCTCTTCAGCTTCTAGAGACGCCAGGAGATTAAAGCTATTTCCATCTTTCATTATAGTATCACTAGAATGGACAAAAATTTTCTTCTAAACTAAAACATCTTGAACAGAATTAACCTCCATCATCGGTTGATCCTGTACAACTCAATCAAACATTCCACTAGTCTTGATTGCAGAATCCTTAATCAATTCTTCATGAATTTCTTCATGAGGTGGAATCATTACAACAGATTCTTTCTTCTTGAAAACCTGTCTTGATTTCGGAACAATCCTTTGCTTCTGAGAATTCACCACCTTTTGAGAACCCCTATTGAATGCTTTTCCTCTTCTGCTATTAACCAGCATCCAAGGACCATAATTAACCTTTTTTGTGTTAGACGTTAACTGAACACAGACCTATACATTTGTTAAAGAATTAAGCCTCTCCTCTATATTGATCATTCCCACTTCCTTCTTAAGATCACACGCATTATTTAGATGGACCAACTTTCAACATTCAAAACAAAGAGTAGAGACTTTCTCATACTCCACTTTTTGAAAGAAACTTCCATTCAATCCTTCCACCCATACTTTCAAGGGTAATTGCTTATCAAAATCAATTCTCACACACACACTTGCAAACTCCCTTCTCCCCCATTGAAGCATGTCACCATCATTGAGTAAGGGAACTCCAATCAAAGAAGCAATCCTTGCTAAGTTTACTTCATCCCAATAGTAAAGTGGTAGATTATGTAATCTCACTCAAATGGGAGAAGATAAACCTTTCATAAAGTATGTTGATAATATTGGGCTCCATTTGTCTATACACAAAATGTGTCTATTTAGGAACCAATGACCTCCTGATAGCACATTCTTGACTGCTTCATTGGAGTAAAAAGAACACAGGAACCAATCCGATCCCTATACCATTAGATGAAATTTACCAAACTTAGACCATTGTCGACGCAGTTCATCAGCCACCATTTTGCTGAATTGAATTTGCCAAATACCTTAACCACCATTGATAATTGAGGCTTTTTAGAATTGATGTCTACATTTGGCTCAAATAATTTCACCGCCAAACCATCTTCAGATAGGAATTGTTCTTCCTTTGAAAAATTGACCTTACTGTAAGTTCGTTTGCTCCATGGATTAATCAGAACCTTTTTCCCCATTCTAGGATCTTTAATTGCAGTGTTTCCTAGAGCATTCCCATCATCCACATTAGCTGGAGCAATAATACAAACCTCTGAGTGCCTCAACTCCTTAGATTGGACTGAAGTAGCTCCCACCAAATTAATGGCAGGATTAGAAATGTTGTCGAACCTTTTGACCAGTAATTTCATATTCGATGATGAAGATCCAATTTCATTTGATTTTAGCATCTTGTCATTCATCGGAGAAACATTTTGAATCATTATCTCCTTACCTTTTCCCATAACTGGAGAAGGGAATTAAAAACAAATTCCTACAATTCTCTTATGATTAAAGGACTGTTACCACATCCAAGCCTTGGAAAATCCTCATCCCACGATGAAGTAAACAACTTGGAACTCATACGGGAGGACCTATGTTAAGCAGTCGCATCTCTCCAGCCATCAGAACTAGCCAGCGACCAACCATCCATCCCGTAAAGAAATCCCACCAACGGGTTAAACACAGGGAAATTTGAGAATGGGTTGTTACAAAATGGGAGTCTCTCTCTCTTGCTTTCTCTCTCTAGCTTTCTCTCTATAGTAGTGAACAAGGTGATGTTTTTTTGTTGTTCTTGTTCCGGTGTTGTTATTTTTATTCTTGTATTTTTATGAATTATTTTGCTCATGTGTGTACTAATATTTCAAAGAAATCATAATCCAGATTGTTGAAGATTTTCAAATTAAGATCAGTTTAGAGTTTATTATAACTGAAGTTTATATTTTTTCCATTTTATTGAGTCTGAGAGAGTGTGATTATAATTGAGTTACTGAGCACACACTCTCACTGGGGGAGAGTTTAAAATTCATATTTTTAAATTGATTGTACTGTACGATATCACTTTGTATGGGTAATCTAGTTAGTTATATTCCCCATCGAGTAGTTGTATGAACAGAAATGAAACTATTTTTTCTAAGTATGGATCATACGGGACAATTGCAAATTTGTACAAGGATAAAAGCCTTGGGTCTGTCCTTGCACATAAAATTTTTTCTAAGTATGGACGTTCTTAGTTTTATACCAGGACAAATGCCTTGGGTTTTTTCTCACATGAAGATCATATGGGACGATTCCAGTTTTATATGAAGACAAATGTCTCGGGTCCATTCTCACTCATTTCATCCCAACATTTCATACAGATGAATTTTTAAATTTTATAACTGTTCTCCCAGATGAACTTGGTTTATAACAGAATATTATTGTATATAAAATGATATCATACCAATTCACAATAGGTTTATACATAATAGTATTTGAACTGCTCATAAGTACAAAAATATAATTGTACATGCTCAAAATTGAAATTTTTAATTTTCTAGATGGCTTTTTGAGTTCGTTATATAAAATATCCATTAACACTAGCGTGAGAGAATCTTTGCTTCTTGAATTTTCAAGGGGAATTAAAGGAGAGAGTGTGAGAGAGTGTTTGAGAGAGATTTCTTGCTAATGGAGTGTGAAGGGTTCACAAGTCAAAGGTAAGGATCTCTGTGTGTGATTTGAATTTTTTACTCTTCCTCTTATCTTTCTAGATTGCAAGTGAGAAGATCATGAAGAAGATCCGATTCTCTTCCGACACTTAGAGAGTGTGAAAGGATGAAGGTACTCTGCCTATACTTGGAGGTTGTGAAAGGATGGAGGTACTCTGCCTACACTTGGAGATTGTGAAAGGATAAAGGTTCTCTGCCTACACTTGGAGAGTATAAACAATTGAAGGTTGTCTGCCTACTCTTAGAAAGTGTGAACAACCGAAGGGTTCTCTGCCTACATTTGGAGTGTGTGAATGGACAAAGGTACTCGGCCTACACTTAGAGGTGTGAAATAATGAAGGTTTTATGCTTACACTTAGAGGGTGTAAAAGAAAGAAGGAACTCTGCGTACACTTAGAGGGTGTAAAAGGACAAAGATTCTCTGCATACATTTAGAGGGTGTGAAATTATGATGGTTCTCTATCGCACCGTGGTTTGGTGGAAGAGAGTTTTGTAAAGGCTTCTCCGCCTTGCTGTGTGAGAAAAAAAGAGAATCACTTTGGTAATAATGCAATACCTGAAGTGGGAGGCTTCAGAGAGTGGATATAGGTCATGTTTGATCGAACCACTATAAATCTTTGTGTCGTTTAAATTTTCGCTTCTTATTTTTCTTCATGTTTTTATTCTGAGGTTGGAAATTTTTATTTTAAAAAACTTTAATTAACTTGCTTAGTAAATCAACGGTTTAAATTTTTTAAATCCAAGAGAATTTTTAAATTACCAATTCACCCCCCCCCCCACCCCACCCCTCTTAGTTAGCCTTAGGACATTAGTTTAGATTTAATAATTTATTCTAGACTCAATACGAATTAACACATAATAGTAATAATTTTAATATGGCCCATAGTAGTATTATGAAAGATAACAATAAGAAAATGATTAAAAGATAAATGGCCACTAAAATAATTGGTATTAAAGAAATTATCAAACTGAATCCAAACTCTAGAAGCAATGGGACCATTGACAAAAACATGATTAATATCTTCTATTTGGTAACAACAATATTATGTATAAGGAAGAAAAAAACCTTTCTTCCAAAGAATAGCATCAACAGGAATAAAACCTTTAATAATTCTCCAAACTAAAATAAAGTAGGATTTAGGAATGTTATTACTCCAAATCTTATTGAAAACCATAGTTTTATCTTTCTTTTTTCTAATAAAATCCCAAGCAACTTTAAAAATAAAATTGCCATTATAAAACAATTTAAAAAGAATATGATCTTATTTATGATTATAAAAGAGTTTTAAGTTTTTTGCCAATATAAAAAAGAACCCAACTAGGAATGGCATTCATATCTCAAGTATTATCATGAAAGACATTATTCACTTTAGTAGCAGAATAAGAAACATTTGATAATAAAGATTCAATAGAACATTCAAAAAGCTAATTATCTTTCCAAAAAAATGAATTACCAAAATTAAGACCCCAAGCAATAAGAGGTTCCATAATATTCTTAATTTGGCAAAGTCTTTTCTAGATTAAAGAATCACCATGCTTATAGAAATAACATAAAGGATGATTTTCTTTAGAATATTTAAAGTTCATAAAAGTATCCCTAAGACCTTGATTTTTTCTAAAATTCCAACACACAAGACCCATTTTTTATTGAGAGAGAGACCAGTTTTCTAGTGAGAGAAAGTTTAAAAAATTGAATTCTTGTTGTGGTGGTGGAAACGCCGGAGGTGATGGTTGGCCAGGCGGCTACCTCTTCAGGCGGCCGGGCGATGGCTGACCTGAATATTGATAGATTATAGTGGATTGATGAATCTTCTAAATCAAAGTTTGGATCTAATATAAGACCTTTCAATGGACCATTGGTGATCAAAGAAAGCTGTGCAGATCATATTAAAATTTCAGCTCAAGTTATTGACAAGAGGAAGCAGGTGGTTTTGGATTCAATTGTGGAAACACCTTCCTCTAATTTGAATGTTAAATCAAAGGACTTTGAATCTTCATCTTCTAGTACGAAGATTTTTGTGAACCGTTTTTGAAATAACATGAATTTAGCAAAGGGAGACCCTTCAGTTCAGAAGATGGGAGGAAGCACTTCAAATGTTTGGTAGAATGTTCAAACGAAGGTTGAAAGTTTAAAAACAATCCCTGTTAAGAATGTACAGAATCCTTAGATTAAATGTTCTCATATCACAGTGGATTTGTTAAAGGGAGAATCTTTCTTATCAGATGATGGCAAGGCTGTTAAATTTTTTGAACCAAAGATAATAGAAAATTTTGAGAAGCTTCAAAAATCCATTGTGGTTAAAGTTTTTGGTAAAGCAATTTCAGAACAGATTATAGCTGTGGAATTGAAACATCAATGGTCTTAATTCGGGAAGTTCCATTTGACAATCCTTGGCTCAGTATGGATACTGTGCTCCTTTTTCTCATAGGAGTCTATGGAGAAAGTTATTCAAGAGGGCCATGGTTCATAAATGGTCATATTATTGGGAAACACAAATGGAGTCCTAAATTTTAAACAACATCCCTGAAGGGTTTAACATCTTCTGTGTGGGTAAAATTGCCAAATGTTCCACTATTTTGTTGTGATGAAATTAATGTTGCAAGGATTGCTTCATTAATTGGGTCTCCTTTTTTTATTGATGGAGATATGTTCCAATGGGGAAGAAGGGAGTTTGGAAGAGTATGCGTTCATTTGGAGCTTGATAAGCAATTGCCTATGGGTGTTTGGGTGGATGGGCTTGAAGGTCGATTCTTTCAAATGGTTGAATATGAAAAGACCTCAACCTTTTGTTTCAAATGTGGGGGAATGAAAGTTCGATGGGGATGTTAAGCCCTATGAACTTAGTCCCAAACTAACCAAGAGGGGGGGTGAATTGGTATTTTAAAAACTTCGTTTTTTAAACAAAGAAATAAAGTTGCATAAACCAAATCACACAACGGAAATAATGCGGAATTTTAAACGTGCGGAAGCAAGAAAAGAAACACAGAGATTTATAGTGGTTCGGTCGACTCGACCTACGTCCACTCCTTGGAGGCACCCTCCAAGTATTGCACTACACAAAAAGTGACTCTCCTTTAGCCCCCACGGCTAGGTGGAGAAACCCTTACAAGAACCTCCTTTTTGCCACCCCGGCAAGGCAGAGAACCTCTCTCCTTTTGCTTCCTTCTGAAGCTGGCAGAGAACCAGAACCAAAAGCACAACTCCTTACCTCTACCGACCCTTCCACGGACGAGAAACTCTAGACGAAGACGACGTAAAGAGATCCTTGAAGCAACCCTTGTGAAACCCCTCACAAGCTCCCCCTCACAAGATCCTCTCTCTCTCTTCTCTCTCTCTTTCTCTCCTCAAGGTCTTCTTAGGTCAAGGCAGCAGCCAAAGGTCGTTGAAAAACGTTGAACAAGAGCTCTTTAAATAGAAGAGCTTCAAAAGAGCTCATTAATTGCAAGTTGCCGACTTTATCGTCCAGGCCGATATGGACATCGGCCTGGCCGATCAGTACAAATTAATGAAGATCGGCCAGAGCATAGCCCTGGATGCCAGAGTGGACGATTGAAAATTAGCTTGATAGTCCAGGCCGATCTCACGATCGTCCTGGCCGATCAGTTCAAATCAGACGAAAATCGTCCTGACAATAGCTCTGAATATGGTCTGGCCGATATTGATCGTCCTGAAGTAACTTAAGGTTTTTGACTAGATCGTCCTGGCCGATCCTTCGATCGTCCAGGACGATATGATCGTATCAATCATCCTTAATTACTTCCTTGATTTCCGGAACAATTATGGCATAATCTGTTAATATCGTCCAGGCCGATCCGAGGATCGTTCTGGCCGATAATTTAAAGATATGCTATACCATACCTGTCTATGGCGGCTACTTCTTTCTGTTTTGAGCTTATCGTCCTGGCCGATACACGTATCGTCCAGGCCGATAGGTTAACGTTGGCTGCCTTAATCAAGAACCCTTAATTAGACTTTCTGTTTTAAGCTGATCGTCCAGGCCGATATAAGATATCGTCCTGGACGATATGAGTAAAAACAGAATTTCTAATTCTCTCAAGTGTGTGTGTGAAGGGTTACAAAGTATCAGTCTTTTTGACTATTACAAGTGGACTCAAAAGGTAAAAATAAAAGTACAGACTGACTCAACCCTAACCCTACGCATTCCTGAACTTGGCTCCTTTTTGATTGTCCGATCGTCGATTCCTGAAAAGTTAGAAGCAACAAGCTGTCCAAGAAAAGCAGTGTTTGTCAATCATCAAAACATAAGACATGAAAAAAGATTTGCAACAATCTCCCCCTTTTTGATGATGACAAAACACAAATAAAAAAGAAAAAAAAAAGGTTACAACATCAACTTTTCCTTACCACATCCTATCCTACTCCCCCTTTTTGTCATCACAAAAAAGAGTCCAGAAACAGTAAAAAAAACAACAAACATCACGAAAGACTACTACAGAAAGACAAGAAATAATAACTCATAGTACAAAAAGAACGAGGGATCCTGATCATCAGATGGAGGAGGTGGAGGTGGCTGCTGAGAGTAACTGGCAAGGGTAGTAAACTGAGCATTGAACCAGGCGATGTCCTGATCATGCTGCTGCTGCTGGTGAGTGAGAAAACTGTCAAAACGAGCTAGGTCCTCAGCGCGGTGATGCTCGTAGCGGGCGATGTCCTCAGAGTGTTGTTGCTCTTGGGCAGCAACATATGCATCAAACCTGGTCTCCCAACGATCAAATCTTGCAATCAACTGATCTACCGGAGAATGTTGGTGAAGAGGGATAGGGTCAGGAAAGGGAGCTGGAGCGGGAGCCTCCTCCTCTCTAGCCTCCCGTGGTTCATCCGGGTGGAGACGAGTACTGTGCAGGGTGCTGAAGGAATTGTTTGAGTAGAAGAGAGTTGGGAGATCTGGTGGATTGGGATATTGAATTTGGTATTTGGTTTCTAGAACATAGGCTATGATATGTCCTAAGGCTAGATTTGGCTTTCTTCTGTGGCCTGGGTTGCGAATTGTTGTGAGGTGATCAATGTAACGAAAAAATAGATCTGCAGTGTTAAATTCCCTATGTGCCATGATGTAGAAGGTAGTGAGGGAAAGTAGAGGGGTAATGTGGACACGGTCGCCGGCTTTTGGAATGACAGATGTGCGAAGGACATGTTGGATTGTCCTAGCATCTCTGACTAAAGAGCTAGTCTCTCCAACATGGTAACGGGCATTGGTCTGGCGAAGAAAGTGGTTTGCCGTGGACCAGTCAAAATCAGGGTCAGAGGCAATAAGGTGCAGCTTATCTCCGGTGGTGGATAGCTGTAAAAGTTCAACACAGTCCTGATATGTGATTTCGACAGGGCGTCGATTCACATAGGAGGACAGGGCTGTGAAGGTAGAGTTTATGCGGAGGTTTGCAAAGAATTCTAACAGGAACTCAGAATTGAAAGGAAAAACAAGTGATAGAATGAAACACAAGGAAGTGTGTGCGAAGAGATCCATTACCGGGTAGGAAATGTGGGTCGGATTGATAATTCTGGAGACCGTAATTCCACAATCTTTATAGCGATGATAAGCAGCTTCATCTTCTGCTTCACGGAACCGAGGGTCAACCCTTGCCCTCGAGGAACTTCCAGAGGTCTGACGGACGCGCTTCCCACCAGCCATATGAGAGAGCTTTAAGCAGAAAATCAAAGGAGAAAGGATAAGGTGTGAGAAAACATGGCTGGATCGGCCTGAATTTAAAGAAACGTTCATATCGTCCTGGGCGATCGCAGAATCGTCCAGGCCGATATGTGTCAATAATTACGTACAGGCCGATTGGTCAAAAAGGCGGTCCAATCGTCCGGGCCGATCAGATATCGGCCAGGCCGATTAGACACAGGCTATCGGCCCGAGGAGTCAGTCTTGGACGACCGTTGAAAAAAAACAGATCGTCCGGGCCGATTAGGTGTATCGTCCAGGACGATGCACAATAATTGATCGTACCGACCGAAGTTAAAACGTTTTAAATGCTTGCCACGTGTATCGTCCGGGACGAACAGTGGATCGGCCCGGCCGATGGTCCAATAATGGATCGTCCGGGGCCGAATTTAAAGATCAAAACGTACTGACACGTGGATCGTCCGGGACGGTCCAGTGTATCGGTCAGGACGATGTACATAGAATGCATCGGCCAGACAAATATACTATCGGCCAGGACTATTATCATGAGTTTTGATCAAATCGTCCAGGACGATAATGTATCGTCCAGGACGATGATTTTCATTAAGCACAGAAAAAGGTCAGCAGATGGATTTTGGAAAGAATTTGTCCTATCGGCCAGGACGATAGAAATATCGGCCAGGCCGATGTGACTTGAAATTGAAATCAAGAAAGGAATGGTGATGATCAAGACCCTCAAAAAATAAAACAAAAGACAAGACAGTCAAAGACACAAAAAGAAAAAAATAAAACAAACATCGAATATTTTTGGATTTTAATTTTTCTACATTTTTTTTTTTTTTGTTTTATGAAGGCATCATATGAGAATTCTTTTCATGAATTTAAACATTTAAGGTTTTTTAGGAGATCAAGAGGTTTAACAAAATCTAATTAGAAGAAGATTGAAAAACTGATTCTATTAACCCTAGATCGGACATTCTTCAGGGTACAAAAAATCTTTTAAAAACAACAGAGTCCTAACATGAAATAACACAAGAGGTTTTAAGAAGATCCAATCAAGACTTGTTAACAACTAAAGAATCTTATAAATAAACCAAAATAGTTTTTCTCAATCATGGAATTTGAAATCAAATCTTTGAACGTATCACCTAATCAATGAGTTTTCTAAGTTTTAAGAGTTTTATCAAAGAGATGATAGCTTGCAATTAGTGGGCTAATTTTATGCCTATTTTCACTTTTATTGGCTCTTTGAGCATCTTTTGATTTTTAATACACTTTTGTGTATTTTTCTTTTCAATTTGGCTTCATTGGCCTCTTTCCTTTTTATCTTTTGCAAGCTAATAACTCTTTTAATATACCCTTAAGGAAAATACTTAGTTGTGAGTATATCCTCCAAATATTAGAGAATAGGGGCTCTCTCTCTAACATAGGGAAGAACAATCCACAACACAAAATCAAGATCACGTGATGACAGCAATGGTAAGATTTCAAAAGCTTGAATGATATCAAAGAATTTTGACTATTATGCATAAGATGACTTAATGTAGCAAGATTAGAAGGATATCTTAAAAAAGCCATTGGTTAAACTGAGTTTAGACTTTTTGTTTTATAAAAGAAAAATCATGCCACTAAACAAAGTCAGAAGAGGAAAAACATTACCAGTTTACTCTCTTTAACCAATTTAGAAAAGCTAAACCCTATCAAAACAAAAAAAACTCTAATATTTAAAAGCTTGAGAAGTTTTATCATATGGAAGCCCAAAAAATAAATAAAGACCAAAATGAAAAACAAAAACAAACAATAAGCAAACTAAAGACAACAAAAAAAAATAAACACAAAAACTAAAAATAAAAGTCACACAAGAAAACTAAAGATATCAAGCAAGTGATAAAACAATAGATTTTAGCAATTGAGCTGTAAGCCTCCTTATGTTCAGTTATCCTATGTTCCCACGAGGTCTTTGGTGAGAGCACTCCTGCAAAATTCAACAACAGTTAGTTTTAGGAACCCAAACAGATTTGGGCTCCTTCTTAGGAAATGTAGAGTGCAATGCAGATGTGGTATGTATTGAATCATGCATCTTAGGTCTCCATACCCAATGTGTACTGCGGTGAACTGTGCAAGTGTGTGAGATGTGTCCTAACATGCCACAAGAAAAACATTGAATTCCAGGAAAAGGTTTTCTTAAATGGTTTGAGTAAAAATGCCTCTTCCTAGGTTCTGGCCTTTGATTAAACATTGGTGTCATCCTAGCTTTCTTACATGTTTCCAAACTATTTTGAATTCTCAAGTTAGTTCTCTTTAATGCATCATTCTCAATCCTCAGATTTTTCTCAATCTCTTTAGATTTCTTAAGATCATCATTAAGTGAGGTGTGTGAAGCTTTTAATGCATTACTTTTATCAATTACTTCCAAATGCGTCTTGTTTAATTCATCAAATTCATCGAGTAGAGCCATGTGATTTGAATCAATCGTTGCATGATCTTTGAGAAAAACTTCATGCTCTTTTTGTAGATTTAAAAATTCTAATTTCAAGCTAGCATGAGTTTTCTTAAGGTTTTTGTATGATGTATGGATTTTTTCACATATTTCAAACAATTCATCATATGTTGGTTTACATACCTCTTCCTCATCACTTTGGTTTTTTCCCATGAAACACAAGTTTGTTGTTTCTTCCTCTGGTTCAGTCTCAGAGGAATCAGTGCCAGATTCTGCCCAGAAGCTTCTTTGGATTTTCTTCTTGTCCTTCCTAGACTTAGCTTTCTCCTCACCTTTTTCCTTTTCTTTGCTTGAATGATCTTGAAGTGTAGGACAATCGGCTCTTACATGTCCAGGTTTCCTGCATTCAAAACAAACAACATCAGAAGATCCTTTAATATGTTTATGATCCTTACCTTTTCTCCAACTTTGATGATGCTTTTGTTTCTTCCTTAGAAAGCTTTTGAATTGCCTTGTGATGAAGGCAACTCCATCGCTTTCAGACCCAGAAGATTCAGAATCCGATTTGTGTGCCTTCAATGCAATTGTTTTCTCCTTTTTCTTTTCACCTGTATCAAGATTTCTTTGATTCACCCCTTGCTCGTAAGCAATGAGTGAGCCAAGCAAGTTGTCAATAGAATAGGTGTTTAAATCTTTAGATTCAGTAATTGCAGTAATTTTTGCATCATAGGTTGAAGGCAAGCATCTCAAAATCTTGTTAACTTTTTCATAGTTCGAAAGCTCTTTTCCTAGTGCATGTAATGAGGTAGCAATCTGAGTAAACCTAGTGTACATGTCAGAAATCGATTCATGAGGTTTCATACGAAAAAGTTCGTAGTCATGCAAGAGAATGTTTAAACGGGATTGTTTGACTTCATTAGTGCCTTCATAAGTAATGCACAATTTATCCCAAATTTCTTTACCAGTTTTGCAAGTTGAAACACGCATGTAATCCTCAGATTTTAATGCACAGAAAAAACAATTCAAACATTTAGCATTTAGTTGAGCTAAATCTCGTTCATCAAAAGTCCATTCGGTAAAAGCAACTTCCGTTTTAAAACCGTTAATTTCACGAGAAGGTGGAGAATACCCTTCTTGTATAAGCATCCACATGCGATAATCAGTAGATTGTAAAAAAGTTGACATGCGAGTTTTCCAGAAATCAAAAGGTAGGTTATCGAACAGTGGAGGTCGGGTAATAGAATACCCTTCCGTAGTGTTGCGATTCCCAAAGTTAGACATGGATCAAATTCAAAAAGTTTTTAAACTTTAATTTTCGAATCAGGAGCTCTGATACCACTTGAAAGTTCGATGGGGATGTTAAGCCCTATGAACTTAGTCCCAAACTAACCAAGAGGGGGGTGAATTGGTATTTTAAAAACTTCGTTTTTTAAACAAAGAAATAAAGTTGCATAAACCAAATCACACAACGGAAATAATGCGGAATTTTAAACGTGCGGAAGCAAGAAAAGAAACACAGAGATTTATAGTGGTTCGGTCGACTCGACCTACGTCCACTCCTTGGAGGCACCCTCCAAGTATTGCACTACACAAAAAGTGACTCTCCTTTAGCCCCCACGGCTAGGTGGAGAAACCCTTACAAGAACCTCCTTTTTGCCACCCCGGCAAGGCAGAGAACCTCTCTCCTTTTGCTTCCTCCTGAAGCTGGCAGAGAACCAGAACCAAAAGCACAACTCCTTACCTCTACCGACCCTTCCACGGACGAGAAACTCTAGACGAAGACGACGTAAAGAGATCCTTGAAGCAACCCTTGTGAAACCCCTCACAAGCTCCCCCTCACAAGATCCTCTCTCTCTCTTCTCTCTCTCTTTCTCTCCTCAAGGTCTTCTTAGGTCAAGGCAGCAGCCAAAGGTCGTTGAAAAACGTTGAACAAGAGCTCTTTAAATAGAAGAGCTTCAAAAGAGCTCATTAATTGCAAGTTGCCGACTTTATCGTCCAGGCCGATATGGACATCGGCCTGGCCGATCAGTACAAATTAATGAAGATCGGCCAGAGCATAGCCCTGGATGCCAGAGTGGACGATTGAAAATTAGCTTGATAGTCCAGGCCGATCTCACGATCGTCCTGGCCGATCAGTTCAAATCAGACGAAAATCGTCCTGACAATAGCTCTGAATATGGTCTGGCCGATATTGATCGTCCTGAAGTAACTTAAGGTTTTTGACTAGATCGTCCTGGCCGATCCTTCGATCGTCCAGGACGATATGATCGTATCAATCATCCTTAATTACTTCCTTGATTTCCGGAACAATTATGGCATAATCTGTTAATATCGTCCAGGCCGATCCGAGGATCGTTCTGGCCGATAATTTAAAGATATGCTATACCATACCTGTCTATGGCGGCTACTTCTTTCTGTTTTGAGCTTATCGTCCTGGCCGATACACGTATCGTCCAGGTCGATAGGTTAACGTTGGCTGCCTTAATCAAGAACCCTTAATTAGACTTTCTATTTTAAGCTGATCGTCCAGGCCGATATAAGATATCGTCCTGGACGATATGAGTAAAAACAGAATTTCTAATTCTCTCAAGTGTGTGTGTGAAGGGTTACAAAGTATCAGTCTTTTTGACTATTACAAGTGGACTCAAAAGGTAAAAATAAAAGTACAGACTGACTCAACCCTAACCCTACGCATTCCTGAACTTGGCTCCTTTTTGATTGTCCGATCGTCGATTCCTGAAAAGTTAGAAGCAACAAGCTGTCCAAGAAAAGCAGTGTTTGTCAATCATCAAAACATAAGACATGAAAAAAGATTTGCAACAGGGAATTGGTCACCTAAGTAATGTGTGTAATGAAGAAGATAGGTCAAATAATATCTGTTCTATCCCAGCTTTCAAAGGAGTTTTAGGGGTTTCTAGTGTGAATGCTCCTAGAAAAGAATCAAAGTATGGATCATGGGTTCATGTCAATTATAAAAGAATTAGGAAGGTGAAGGCTGCTTATTAGAAAAAGGTTGTAGAGAGTAAAGCTGCTAGTAAATCTCTTGAAGATCATGTACAAGAGCCTTTCTTAGGTGTTCAGCAGATTGAAGATGTTTTAGAAGATGCTACTATAAAGAATAAAGAAAAAGTAGTTGGTGACTGTGAAGATACTACTACTGAAGGTACATCACCTGTAAAGAATTCTACCACTATTTCTGACGTGGCTCTTGTTTAAGAGAATATGTTTAAACTACTGAAGCTAGTGGATGAAGAAGACAATTCAGATGGAAAAGGTGAATTGAATATCCAGACTTAACCGGAGCTGGAAGATGGAGAAATCTGTAAGAATGAGGTTGTCAATAATGAAGAGAAGGTGGTTCTTATGATCAATGATCGTAAAAGTGAAGTTATTCCCAAATATTTGGGTAGTTCGGGCTTGGGAAATAGCTTTTCCTGGATCTCAAAAATTGAAGCTATTAAAAGAACTAAAACACCTGGGGCCATTAAGCAACGCTTCCAGATCCAAAAGATTTGAGGTAACTAATAAAGGAAACAGTGGGGGTCCTTCCCCCCCTCCCCCCCCCCCCCCCCCCCCCCCCCCCTTTATCCAACTGACTTCTTTAGCTTTCTTGAATTGTAGGGGGGCTAACAAGAGGGAAGCCTCCCTTTATTTAAAAGAATTTGTGAATGATTGGGATGTATTTTTTGTTGGGGTGGTTGAGACTAAGATCTCTTCCTTTGAGAGATATGAAGTTAACAATTCATTGTGTGATGAATGGGATTTTTTCTTATATCCTTCAGATGCTTCTTCAGAAGGTATTATAGTCTTGTGGAAAGCTAATTTGGCTAAATTCTCTTTACTAGATGCTTCACCACAATATGTAATTGGGGAGTTAAGTATATATCATAAAGGGAAGTGGACGGTGTCTACAGTTTATGGCAACAAAAACACACATATGAGATGGAGGTTGTGGGAAAATAAGAAATGAATTGTGATAAGGAGATCCCTCTAGTTGTGGGAGGAGATTTCAATTGTTTACTATCACAAGAAGAGAAGAGGGGTGGAAAGAAGTTTTCTTTTTCTCAAGGTCTGCAAGAAATGACTGCCTTTATGTCTAGAAACGGTCTACATAATATTGGGTTGGTGGGACCGAAATTTACTTGGTGCAACAACAAATATGGGAATGCTCGTATTCTTGAAAGACTAGATAGGTGTCTTTTGAACACTAAAGCATTGAATGAAATTCAAAGTGTTGTGGTAATACATTTGGAAAGGATTGCATCCGACCACTTTCCTTTAATTCTCAAAATTTTCAATTATAAACTACACCAAAAAAAATTTCTTAACTGTGAAGATGTTGGGGCCGCTTTCCCGGCTTCAAAAGCAAATGTTCTAAAGGCTTGGAACAAACCAGTTAAAGTGGATGCAATGAATGTCATTAATGTTAAATGCAAAAGGGATTTGAGAGCCCTTTATTATTGGAGCAAAGCAAAACTGAAATATTTTCTTGAAATCAAAGATATTTTAAATAAGGAAATAGCAAATCTACAGCTGGAAGAATCTTATGGGCAAGGTCTTTCCATTGAAATACTACTACTATTAAGAGCAAAAACTCATGAATTCATTGTAAATTTGGCACGGTTAAGCACATGGTGGAGACAAAGAACAAAGTTGAAGTAGATTCAAAAAAATGATATAAATTCTAAGTTTTTCCATTCTTTTGCTAATGGAAGAAGAATGGGAAGCACTATTTTCCAACTGAATAATGGAGATGGGATTATGGTAGAGGAGCAGGATGAAATTGAAGAAATTTTGATGAATTTCTTTAGTAATAAATGGAAGAGTAGAAGCTGTAGCTTGGATGGTTGGCCTCCAGTATTGAAGACTCTTTATGGACCAGATTGCAAGATGCTAGAAGCTAAATTTGCTTACTCAGAATTGGAAACTGTTATTAAAGACAACAGAACTAACATCTCTCCCGATTTAAATTGTGTTACATATTCATTTTTTAGAAACTATTGTCACATAATAAGGAATGAAGTTTGGCTTGCGATACAACATTTTTTGTGACAGGGAAACTCTGTTCTAAATGGAAAGAATCTCTGGTGGTTCTCATTCCTAAATTGTTGAATGTGATTACTCCCTCAGGCTTCTGTCCAATTAGTATTTGTGGTACTTTGTACAAGATTATTGACAAAATGTTGTTGAATAGGCTGTTGAAGGTTATTGGTGGGCTCATTTCAAAGGTGCAAGAAGCTTTTAAAAGAGGTAGATCCCTATCTAATCATATACTCTTAGCTCAAGAACTGTTTAACAGACTTAGATTTTCTAAGTCAAAGAAAGGATCGATGGCTATCAAGCTTGATATGGAGCAAGCCTATGATAGTATGGCTTCGGAAACCTTGAGATTGGTGTTGGATAGCATGAGATTTCCTATCAAATTTTCTAATCTTATTATGTAATGTGTGGAGAATCCAGAATTTTTAATCATTATCAATGGTAAAATTTTGAAGGGAATATAAGAAAATAGTGGGTTTAGACAGGGTTGCCCACTTTCTCCCTATTTATTTATACTTTGTTCTCAAATTTTGACAAATTATTTATGTCATATAGGAAGGAATTTGGGGATAAAAAATTCTACAATTGCCCTTGGAGTATCACATCTTTTATATGCAGATGATATCCTCTTATTTTCCCAAGCTAAGATGAACTGTATGAGGCAATTCAGAAGAATTATTTTAGCTTTTTGTAGCTGAACTGGACAGTCTATTAATGAAAAGAAATCTAATATTTTGTTTGGGAAATCGATTAAAAGGAAGAGGAAAAAAGTTATATCAAAGTTATGGGGCTTTAAAACTGTGAATGAATTGACTTATCTTAGAATTAAGATGGTGTTGAGAAGGTTGGTTGCTTCAGATTTCAATTATATCCTTGAGAAGGCTACTGCTAAACTTAATATATGTGGAAATCAAATGATTTCTTTAGCTGGAAGAATTGTAATGATAAAATCGATTATGTCTTCATCACCGATTTTTGTGGCTTCTCATTCATTGGTACCTATGAGTATTCTAAAAGAGTAGGAGAAAGCTTCAAGCTATTTTATTTGGGATAGGCAAGGAGGAATTCATGGTTTACACTATGGGGCCGTTTGGTTGCCTGAAAAAGAAATGCAGTGTAAAGTAAATGCAATGTAAAGTAAATGTAATGCATTCTAAATACTTTGCACCTGTTTGGTTGTCGCGCAAAAGGCCTTTAGGAATACACTGCTTATGCATCCGAGGAATTCCTTATTTTCCGCTCAAAATCATCAAAACGACATAATTTTGAAAATGCATGTAAATACATTACTTTGCTCTCCTAATACTGCATACCAAACAGCCCCATATGGCTTGGGAGAACATGTGCAAAACCTAGAAGGAAGGAGGCCAAGGAATACATTCGATAGTATCTATTGCAGGCCCCCTAAGAGCAAAATTTGCCTTGAGTTTTTAAAATAATGAAGATTCTTTGCTTAACAAGTCTTTGTTGGCAAAGTGTGGAACTAATTTTTGGGAAGCTTCTTGCAAAGGCAGTAAAACTACAACTTGGAAGATCTTAGCTAATGGAGCTCAATCTCTTCATCCGATTACAAAATGGAAGATTGCATCAGGTAAGTCTATAAACATATCCAAAGATGTATGGATTCTAGATAGTTAGTTAGAGAGATGGCTAACTTTTATTGTAGTAGGGAACTTTGATTTTCCGTCGCTTGAGAATTTTATAATTGATGGTAATTGGAAGAAGGAAATTCTAAATGTCTTCTTTGGGGAGGCACTAGTGGAGCTTATTCTTCAAATTGAAATTTTTCCTAACTAAAACGAAGATAGCTTGGAATTGAGGCATAAATTCTTGGGTAAGAGCATTACTGCATTAGCTTCTAATTCTTATGTTATGGAGATCATGTCGGTGGACTATGGAAACTGGATGAAAAAACTTCAACTTAATCCTAGAGTTTAATGTTTTTTTGTGGCGGCTTTTCAATGATGCAATCCCTACAAATGAATATTTGATGTACCAAAGATTGATGAGACATAGTTTATGTCCTAGAGGCTAATATGGATAGGAAAATTCTAATCATGTTATGGTTCATTACTTAAAACTACATGAAGCTATAAACTAAAGGATTGGGGATTTTCGGTTCCTGTTTTTACTTCATTTAGATAATGTAAATTTCAATTGGAATGGCTTGCTGTGGACAATAAGTTCATTGCAAAATTATATTGCTCGTTAGTATATTTCTCACGAAATAGTCAAAATTTGATCAAACATTAAAAGAAAGAGTTGAGTTTAAACTATATAGCTTCCAATGCTATTAGTTTTGCATCAATATCAAATACTAGTCTGTTCGTGGACCACTTGGGTGCTAACCCACCAGATCTGCTATTTTCTCATTGGCACCCTCCGCCCCCAGGATGGATTAAGGAAAATCTTGATGCTTCCTTAACAAGATCAAATAATGGTCGGATTGGTGGAGCTTTTAGAGATTCAAAAGGTAGATTCTTACTATCTTTTGGAATCAATTGCATTCATTGGGATAGTGGTTTTTTGGAGCTGATTACTTTTTATTCAATGAGAAAAATCATCATGGAATGGATGTTGGATGCAAAAGGGATTATTATAGAAGGGGATAATTTAAATATCATCAAATATTTGCAAAAATCTGTGGATAAAGGGAGTCAGAATGTACGTAATGAAGAACTTGAGGATCTCTCAATTTTGGATGGCTTCGGCAACATCTTATTTCATTTTGTTAATCGGAATTGTAATAACTTAGCTTAGTTTTATGTTAATGTTGCATTAAATGGTGATTTTCTTTGGGAAGATTTTAGTAGCAATAAGGTTCTTCCTTTTCTTATCAAATTGTTAAAGGAGGATTGTGATAGCTACTTTATCACTTAGTAGTTTGTAATAGCTTTTCCTTATTCATTAACGCATTTAGCAATTCTATCAATATATATATATATATATTCCAACACATTTTCAAAGAGGAAATAATGATAGAATTAGAAATAGATTTGCAACCAAAACCACCTTCGTTAAGAGGGCCTCATAATTTATTCCAAGAAGTCCAATGCATTATGTTAACATTAGTTCTAGTGGCCCAAAACAATTTATTGAGAATCCTCTCCAACCTAAAAATAGTGGCAATATTAGGTTGAATGATTTATAATAAATGAAATACCATAAAATTTAGGATACTCTTAAGAACATTTAGTTTACCACCATAAGATAAAAACTAAAATTCCCAATATTAAATTCTATCAGTCATCTTATGCATAATTTCATCAAAAAGATGAGATTTCTTTAAACCTCGAAAAATGGGAGCACCAAAATATTTAAAGGGTAAATTTTGATAAACAAAATGAGTGATAGAAGAAATTCTATTAATATTAGCCACATTAATATGTATAGAAGTAAAAAAAGAGCTTTTCAAATCATTAATGGCTAAATCACTCTCGAAAAAGAATTTATTAAGAAAACTTTTAATTTTCTTAATAATATTAATGCTCCCATTACATAATATAATGAAATCATCTGCGTAAATGGGATAAAGGAAAACCATCTTTGGTTAAAAAATTCATGATAGGATATTTCTCAAAAATATGATTTATGCATCTAGGAAAATATTCCTTTGTTATAACGAAAAGAAAAGGAGATAAAGGGTCTCCTTGTCTAAGCCCATGTTTAGACTGAAAGAAACCATTTGCACCACCATTGAACAAATTAGAAAACCAAACATTTTCCACAGTATTTTTAATAAGTCTTATAAATTGATTAGAAAAACCAAATAGAAATAAAACATTATAAAGAAACTTCCAAGAGATATTTTCAAAAGCTTCAGAAATAGCAAGATTAAATAACATGTTACCTCCTCTAACTTTAATATTGAGATCATGAACCATCTCATGGGCCAACAAAATATTATTAGAAATAAGTCTCCCTTTAACAAAGCCAGTTTTATTTGTAGAAATAATACGAGGCAACAACGGTCCCAATCTTAGAGTTATGATTTTGTAAGTCAATTTATTTTAAAAAGTACACAAATTAATTGGTCTAAATTCTTTCCAATTAACAGGATTATCCTTTTTACGTATAAGAATAATGGCATAATAAGTGAAATATTTATGCATAACATTACCATTGAAACAATCAACAACATCATCAATCATATCATGTTTTATAATATGCGAACAACTTTGAAAAATATAGAATTACAACCATCCATACCTGTCGTGGAATTAGTATTCATAGAACTAATAGCAGCAAATATTTGCTTTTCAGAAAAAATAGAAGTTAAAGCAATATTGTCTTCCATATAAATGATTCTATCAATAAGATAAGGATTGTCTAATTGATTAACATGAACTTTATTACAAATTTTTTTTTATAAAATACTTAATAATAGATTCATGAAGCAAAGTATCAGAAATCTAATTACCATCCTCATTTCTAATCTTATTAATATAATTAATAGATTTCTTTTTGTTAACCAAGGAATGAAAATAATTAGTGTTTCTATCCCCGTAAGAAATATGTTTAGAAAAAGCTTTTTCCTTCAATTAAGTTTCTTTGATTACTTGAAGCTTTATAAGATTATCCTTGGCTATATTCAAAATCATTTAAATAAGAAGAATCATAAATAATAAGGTCTTCTAACCGACAAACCTCCTTTTACATTTTTATAATATTAGCAAATTTTTTTTAAAATGATTCTTATTGCACTAACTAAGGTAATATTTCAACCTTTTCAATTTAAACCATATTCTCACCATACTTTTCACAGAATTATCTAGAGTCAAACAAGCATTCATATTAGCCTCAAAAACTATAATGAAATCATTATGAAGAATCCACATGTTTTAGAATCTAAACAAGGAATATCATAAATTCTATTATTCTCTTTTTTAATAGAAATAAGTAATGGACAGAGATCAGATAAACTTATACTAAGATGTTCAACATAAGCAAAAGGCTATTTATCAATCCAAAAATAATTGAATAAAATTCTTTCCAATCTTTTCCATAATTTATTATTATTCCAGTTATAATTAGAACCACTAAAACCAATATCGAAAAGATTACAATCCATGATCATATTGCCAAAATCTTCCATAGAATGCATATTAATAAAAGCACCCCCTTTCTTTCATAAGCATGAAGAATAGTATTAAAGTGACAACCAACAAACTAGGGATCACTAATAGAAGAAGAAAATCAGTTAATTAAGAATATAGAATTTTCCTCTCCATTCTATTACATGAAGCATAAAGTAAAGAAACTTTAACAAGAGTATCAAAATAAGAAACATAAATGTTAACAACTTGAGGAATATCCTCAATAATATTTAAAATAACCTTTTCAGACCAAAAGATATAAATTTTGTTAGAAGTTTTAAAAAAAAATGCTCAAAACCAAGTAATCTAGCAACATGGTTAATTTTAGAATTAGTAATGATTGGATCTAAAATAATAAGAAATTCAATAACATGAATATGACAAAGATTTCTAATTCTATTCTTAACTGAAAGAGAGTGAATCCCTCTCACATTCCAAACTAAAAAATTAATAATTATTTATAAAAGGAATGAGATTTAGCTAAAGACTTGGAATTTTTATAATTCTTAGCAGAATTCTTATTCCCATGAGTATTATAAACGGACTGAAAGATTTTATTCTTTTCAACCAACAATTTAGTTTTGCTAATTGAACCAGAATCCAATTCTCCTTCTTCCAATTCTATGTTATCATTACCTTTTTCCAAAGAATTATCTTCCTTCAAAGAATTAGAAGATATATTAAAACTAAAAGTATTAGTATCAAGCAATAAATCATTTTAAGAATTCTGTAAAGAATCCTTAAGAGGCTTTTCTCTAATAGAAGAAACATTATGAGCAATAATAGGAGAACCTGTAGAAGAAATTATTTTCAAGTTTCTTTCCAAAAAAAATGAAAAATCAGAACAAACTCCATTCTTTAAGGCAACACTTTCATCATAAACAATTATTTCCAAAAATTTTCAAAAACTAGGAGAGTCTCTAGCTGAGAATACCTTGAGGTGGTGAAACCTCTCGATTAAGTTTGAACCCCAGCTACAAGAGCAACATGCAGTAGAGATTCTTCTAAAGAATATCTGCATGCCTATTACTTTTCTTCTAAAGGGTTTCACAATTAAAACCTTTGAGAAGCTTATAAATAAGGAAAGCAACATATAAGAAGAGGCTCCTTGGTTGCCATTCTTGAAGAATCTTTGAGATGACAAGAGAGCTCCAAAGTAAGTGAAGTACTTTGGAAAGAAAATAGCATTAGTGTTGACAGATGATAAGGGAAAACATTTAATAAACAGCCAGCCCAGTGCTCCTCCACCATAACCATCATAGAAGCAACCATTCTAAGTGACCTCTTAGCCTATTAGAGATCCCTCTTCCATCCCTTTTATAGACAGATTGGAAAAACCTTATCTATTTAAAAGGGAAGTAATATGGAAAATCTTTAATTATCTTTTGATGAAATTAGACTTCAAGTTGGTAGAGGCTAAATAGCTGAAAGATATAAAGAAAAAGGATGATCCCAACTACTATCCTTTCCATCGCATAATCAGCCACCTAATTGAATACTATATTGTTTTCAAAAACTGGCTTGAGAGGAACATTAAGCAAGGTAATATCTTCAGGAGTATTTAGTCAATCACGAAAAAGGGTCAGTCAAAACCATTTCATGTGATAATTCTAACTATTCTCTTTCAATTGAAGATGGCTAAGATATAACATTAGAAATTTATTAACAAGTCTTTTTATCTTTCTCAACAGCTGCCAATAAGAGCTCGTGGCTCGATCTGGGAGGTTGACCTAATGGCTTTGCCGAAGAATGTTGAGCCATTTTCCTCTCCAGCAGTTATAAGGACTATTGTATTAAATAAAAAAAGAGTGAAAATTATGTATAGAGGAAGTGTACTGATGAGATATGTATTTGGGTGGTAGATGGTGGTGTAAAAATCCTTTCCCCACTCATGTTATTTGAATTTTATTTTCCCCCATCAAAGGCAAAGGGTCACAAAATTAATAAAAAATATCTGTCTATGTCAATTTTGATGATTAGCCATAAAGATAAAATGCAAATTAATAACTCTTAAAAATAAATTTTATGTTCTATTGAGATCAATCCAAATGTTTAAAAACTCGACATTCTAGATTTGATATCTAAAGGAGATTACAAACCTATAATAATATCTGATAGAGACCTTCCTTAAATTAACTTTCATGGGAGTTCTATCATAATAAATCTTTCAAATTTTGACACACCTTAAGAAAATAATGAACCAACACCTATGGATAGTATAGACTCCACAGTAGTTTGCCATCTCGAGGATGTCAGACAGGTGTAAGTTCATGATTATAAACTCTTACCCCCTAGGCTTTCCCCTCAGGACAAAGGTAAATAACTTGTCTATAATGATCCGATCCAAGTCCCCACTCAATAATCCAATATTCCTTGCACTTCACTAGGTCCCGATACTAATGTTCCCAAGGCTAATTATAAATTTCTTGCTCACCTAAGGATGTTACCAGCTAAGTTGTGCATCTACAATGCCCTCATCTTGCCAAAAGAAATAAGGGAGTCCTTAATCAAATCACTTATTGATCCAGAGATTTTCTTGGCTAAACTAGCTTCAACCTTACAAGATGAAGCCATATACTTCAAGGAAATCCCATGAGTAACCTTTCTAGATGAAGACCTAATTCTAAGTACAATCTATCATAATAATCATGTTTATATTGCTGTAAATGTAGAAAAATTCAAGTTATCAAGAGTCCTTATTGATCTGGGTGCATCGATCAACATTATGAATATAAAGACCTTTTCCTATCTTAAAGTTGATATTGATAGCTCACCACTGATAAGTTTGTGTAATGTGTGTTCAACAAAAAAGATAAGAGGGCTTTGGGTTCGATCACCCTCCTATTGGAAATAGGATAACTCTAAACTGAAGAAAAATTTCATATAATTGATTCAGCTATGTCCTTCAATGCGCTTTTAGGTAGGCTCTACATCTACGAATATAGGAGGCTCCATCTACCCTACATCAATGTGTCAAGTACCAATCAGACATCATTGAATATCTGATTAAGAGTTATTTGCAACCATTCTTTATTCAAGAGATCGAGATCTATAAGGATGCTACGTACTATGCACTAAAAGGGTCCTCTTCCCATTTTAAAGTTGAGATCAACATTGACGAAGAAATAAGTGAGCAAAGCTCCACTCAAAATCAAGATTGTAAAGAATCAAAAGAAAAAAATAAAAAGATCAAGAAATGTAAGAATCATATAGTGAAGATGACCTCAACATCGTGGTCCTTAGGCCTCCAAACATGTTACCATAAAGAAGTAGGAGGATGGCCCAAAGGGCACGTGGTCGAGGTCATGCTTCATTTGAAAGGAGAGCAACCCCAGTATATATCAATATGGAAACAAGTTCCGATGAAGAACTAAAAACATGGGGTGTTACAATTCCTTTTGATTACTAAAAAATTAACCCTCTTCTGAAGTTTGATCTCACTTTAGAACAAGATAGTGACCAAGAGGTTGATGCTCCAAAAGTTCAAAGTGACGAGCCTGAATTGACTTTGTATGAAAAACTTAGTAGGAGAATTGAAGCCTCAATCTTAACCCCACTGTTTGTGGGCAAGGTTGTAGGGTTACTGATTAAGGATTCTCCTAACCTAAATAGTGATGTAAGGAAAGTCTAGAATTTTTTCCTGGCTCCTCCTCAAGGGACTAAAGTGATGTAACCCTCGAGGAGGAAAATTTTAATGAATTAATGGAGCTACCTTT
This sequence comes from Dendrobium nobile, assembly GCA_022539455.1. Classification (NCBI taxonomy): domain Eukaryota; kingdom Viridiplantae; phylum Streptophyta; class Magnoliopsida; order Asparagales; family Orchidaceae; genus Dendrobium; species Dendrobium nobile. The sequence goes on from CM039729.1 coordinate 48,149,633, forward strand.
TTGCTAGTTTTTTATATGTGAAAAGAATTCTTTCTTGAAAGGTTTCATACCATATTGATGGACTAAGGGTCAAGCTAAATATGACAAAAACATTTGGCAAATAAAAATCATGAAAAATTTGACAAGTGGTATTGGCTTTGGTACCATTAATGTTTTTTATGATGACAAATATTGCTTAATGATAACTTATCATCTTGAATCTTAAAATGTTCCTACTGAAGTCATCAACCCCCTCAATGGACTCTATTAAATAAGCTCCTCAACACATGCTTTTTTAGAGATAGAACAATAAGTCATTTATGAAATCAAGAAATTGGTTGAGGCCAAATTTATCTGAGAGAAAAAATTTCCCTCTTGGGTAGCTAGTATCATACCAGTTCAAAAAAAAAGAATGATCAAATCCAAATTTGTATTAACTATAAGGATTTGAGTAAGGCATGTCCTAAGGATGAATTTCCTTTACCCATACCCGAGCTTATGGTAGACATTGCCTCTTTGTATGGTTTTTCCCTTTTATGGATGACTCTTCTAGTTATAATCAAATCAGGTTGAGCCTAGAAGATGAGAGAAATATTGCATTCAGGATTCCTATAGGGATTGTGATGCCCTTAGGCCTTAAGAATGCTGGTGCAACCTACCAGCAAGCCATAACCCATATCTTTAACAACCTAATCCACAATCAAGTTGAATGTTATATTGATAATTTGGTTATCAAAAGTAAGGTAAAAGAGGCTCACCTTTATGACTTAAGAGTTGTCTTCGAGCGATTGCATCATTATGATCTCAAAATGAATCCCTTAAAGTGTGCTTTCAATATCAGTTCAAGGAAATTTGTAAGATTTGCATTGAGGCATCAGAATTGAGATTGATCCCTCAAAAATTAAAGACATCTTAAATATGCCACCCACTAAGTTCTTTACCCAATAGAGGCCACTTCAGGGTAGGCTGGCGTATATAAGGAGGTTTATATCTAATCTTTGTAGAATATCTCAACCCTTCTCTGTAATAGCCAAAAATGATTCTAAATTCATTTGGGATGAGAAATGCTAGAGTGGCTTATTAATATCAAAGAATACCTTTTTAATCTACCAGTGTTGGCAGCCTATGTTTTAGGAAAATATTTGATCCTCTACATTGTGGCCCTAGATGAGTCCTTAAATGCCCTTTTAGCTCAAGTTAGTGACAAAGGGAAAGAGAATGCTCTCAATTACCTTAGCTAAAGACGTCTTCCTATTAAAATTTGATACCCTTTAATTGAGAAACACTGCCTTGCTTTAGTTTTTGCAGGCCAAAAATAAATACACTACATGCTTTCTCATTTAATCAGTTTGATATCTAGAGTCAACCCCTTCCAATATCTTATGACCCGACCTACATCTTCAGGATCTTTAGCGTGGTGGTTATGATATTGTTTTGTTTAAAATTACTTTCATTCCCATTCATGCCATAAAAATACAGGCTTTTGCCAATTTCCTTACAGTGCACCCATTTTTTATGGATTCTCCTTTAAATGATGATTTACTTGACAAAAAATCATAATTTTACAAGAATCCAATGACATAGTCTGGGAATTGTATGTATACGGTGCATTGTCCTCTCAATGAGATGATAGTATGATCATCCAAGATGATCACAGGATCTTTCCGTATTATGTGCTTAAATAGAGGGCTTTAAAAAACACTAAAAAAATCTACAATTCCCAAAAAAATGGAATTGTCATGATATTTATAATACTGGAAGATGGAATGATGCATTTTCCTTACCATTTATCAAAGCTTACACAAATAATGAGATTGAGGTTGAAGCTCTAATAATTATCCCGGAACTTATAATATTGATGGAGATTAAATAGATTAAAATCTTTTGTGATTCTCAACTATTAATCAACTAGATTATAAGAACCTATAAGGTTTTTAATCCTAAACTCCTCAAGTATCTCAAGTACACTAGTCAACTCCTCGAACAAATCCCTATTGTAACTTTGTATAGGGTTCCCCATGGAAATAATTCTATGGTGGATGGCCTAGCTTAACTAGCAAAAGGAATTTGCATGTCCATAAGAAGACTTCATTCCTATAGAGATTCAAGGTCGTCAGGTCTTGTCCACTATATATTTGAAGTATATCAACAAGTAGTCCTCCCAGATACTTTCTAACTATTTAACAACTGATGTGAAAGGAGATTGGAGATAATCTTTAATCGACTACCATCAAGAGGGTAGACTCCCCCAGGATAAATCCCTCACCAACTAGATCAAGAAACGTGCCCTATCATATGCACTAGTCAATAATATGTTATACCGCTAATCATTTGATCAGATGTGGCTATGTTATTTAGACAAATGAGAAACCTTGAAGATCATTAATGAGGTCCATTTTAGACTATAAGGTTCTTATCAATTAGGTCCAAAATGTAGTTGAAAATCAAAAGACATTGATACTACTAGCCTACAATGCTTGATAATTGCATGAATATTATAAAATGTTGTCATCACTGCCAAGTTCATGGTATAGTTTTACATCTCCCACCTAATGTGTTGCATCCCATGATAGCTTTGTAGCCTTTTAAAAGTGGGGGCACAGATGTTATCGTGCCAGTTGACCCTCCATCTTCAAAGGGTCATCGCTTTATATTACCTATGAAAGACTACTTTCTAGAGTGGGCAGATGTAATTCCCATATGCACTATAATATCATACCACATTTTGAAGTTCTTTCATAACCATATTGTATACTAGTTCAGTGTACCCCAAAGAATTATATTCGATAATGGGTCTACAATCAAGTCTACAAAAATTGATACTTTTGTAAGATGTCATAACATTGATTAGAGATACTCAATAATCTATTACCCTCAGGCTAATGGGTTAGTTGAGGCCTTCAATAAGACTTTGGTGCAAATTATCAAGAAGACTCTCAATGACAACAAAAATCAATAGGATGAGAGATTGGTGGAAGATTTGTGGGTATATAAGACCACTTATAGAACCCCATCCCAATCCACTCGATTTGAACGAGTGTATGGGTTCGAGGTCGTATTACTTATGAGGTACATATTCCCTCGCTTAGAGTTGTAATAAAAAATCAAATCACAACTGAGGAAAATATGCAACTTCAGCTAGAAAAGTTCAAAGGCCTTGAAGAGCGCCATCTCCAGGCTGAACCAAATTTAGAATTTTATAAAGCTCGAATGGTTCAAGCTCATGATAAGTTAATTCGACCTAGAACCTTCCAAATAAGAAACTTGGTTTTGGTTCTTTGAAGGCCTATCTTAGCTCACCAAAAGATCAGTGAGAAGTTTTAACTTATATGGGAAGGACCTTTTATCATAGATATAGTCTACTAAGGAGGATCATATTAGCTAGTTGACTATAAAAGAAACCACCCAATGTTACCTGTTAATGGATGTTTCCTTAAGAAATATTATGCTTGATATACCTCAACTTTTGAATTAATAAAAATATTTGCAAGTTCGAATCAATTCAATATATTTTCATGCATCTTTTAAATTCTAAACTTATTCATATATTCCTTAGAGTTGGGTCCTCTATCTCCTTAGGATTAGATCTACTAGGTATGAAGTACACCCTTTATGGAATCATCTTAGTTTTAATCCAATTTTGGTCCTCTATGTGGAGCAAGCTTCCTCCTTACATGGCCATCTACTAGTAATAGAGTCTGCCCTTTATGGCACTATTCTAGTTTCAATCCAATTTCAATCCTCTATGTGGAGCAAGCTTCCTCCCCACATGATCATCTACTAGTGATGGAGTACGCCCTTTATGACACCATCCTAGTTTCAATCAAATTCTGGTCCTCTGTGTGGAGCAAGCTTCCTCTTCACATAACCATCTACTAGTGATTGAGTCGCCCTTTATGACACCATCCTTTTTATATCTTGTTGTGGAAACAAATTAAATCAATAATAAAAAGATTAATCAGAGATTTCAACCAAGTAATTAATTGTAATAAAAGTAAAGTGCATAAATAATAAAGGAAAGAATACACCAGATTTATAGTGGTTCGGTCCAACTTGACCTATGTCCACTCCTCGAAGGCACCCTCTGAGTATTGCACTAAACCATTTGTGACTCTCCTTTAGCCCCCACAGCTAGGTGGAGAAGCCCTTACAAAATCACTTCCACCTTCTCCGGTGCGGTGGAGTAGCTGGGTTCTTTGACACCAAAGAGATCTTCTTCTTCCCAAAACTTCTCGTAAGATGAACCTTGAATCTGATGGTACTATGGTGCAAGCTTGCGTGAGCAAATGTATGAAACCTCCTCCACACTCCCTCGAATATCCCCTTTCTAAAGATCTTCTCCCTCTCTCAAACTCCACCCTTTCCACTCTCCCTTTCAAGCTCTCTCTTCAGGTTTTCTATAAAAGAATGAAGCTTCAATGGATGCCAAAGACACTTACAAAGTGCCTTGATAGAGCTTAAATAGAGGGCTTTAAAAAACCCTAAAAAATAATCTTGGCGGCAAATATTATCCAAGACGATCGCAGGATTGTCCCGTACGATGTGCTTAAAAAGAGGGCTTCAGAAAACCCTAAAAACTCAATTCTGGCACCAAATATCATCCAGTACGATCACAAGATTATCCAAGACAATGTACAGAATTTGTCCTGATAGTCCAGGACGATCACCTAGATGATATAATCAAATTTGTACTGATCATCCAGGATGATTAGATGAAAAAATATGGTATTTCATCTTTGACAATTTAGCAAAATTAAGTATGTTGGCAAACATCATCCAGTATAATATACAGATCATCCAGGATGATCTGATTGAATAATTTAACCATAATTAATCCCCTAATCACATGATCAATTTAGGCATAATTTGTATTGATCATCCAGGATGATTTGAATCATTCAAGACGATTAGAACAAAATTTAAATCTTAAATCCTTGCTTAAATTATTATTGACAGCTATTTTCTAAGATTATAATGAATTGTCCTGGATGATCAAAATCATGCAGTATGATTAGTTCAATTAGATGACCATCCTGGATGATATAAATCATCTAGTATAATTAGTTGAAAACTTAAACTGCTAGAGTTGATAAGATCACTCCCTTGAGTGAGTGTGTGCATGGTCACCAAGCAAACATATTCCCTTGCAAGATTTGACTCAAGAAATCAAAATTATATCAAAGAATTTTATAGACCCATTACAGCATGATCTTATTTAACCCAATCTTGAGCTTTGATTCTTTATTTGAAGTTGTATGGTATTCATGAAATATTAGTATAAACACCAAGAAATATAGAATAAAAAAATACTATGAGATATAAAGATATTTGTTATCATCAAAAACATAAAACTCGTGAGCTTGAGTCACAAAAATCTCCTCCTTTTTAATAATGGCAAACATTACTAGTGAAGTTGCAAACTAAAAGTATTTTCTCCTAAACTCCCCCTCACTAAGATAAAAATTATAAAAATAGGGGGAAAATAAATTTTCTTTCTTTTTTAAATTTTTTTATTTTTTGAAAATAAAACAAGAAAAATAAAAAAATAAATGCTTAAAGATAAACTAAATAGATACACAAAAATAATAATACATTCTCCCCCTTTGACATTATCAAAAATAGAAGCACAAAAAATTAGAATAGTAAAAAATGTTTAAAAAAACTAAAAAGATCCTTGATCTGGTGAAGATAATTTTTTTAAAATAATCAAATATTCTCCAAATGAGAAATTTACCTCTTGATTTTATTCAAAAACTTAGTAAGGAATATATTGACAACGCATAATCCAGAAAGATTAGAAATTCAGAAATTGTTAATCCAAAGTCAAGTTCTTTTAAAGGCTAAAAAAGTTTTTAATCTTATATCTAAATCAAGTAATAAATTAGAAAAAGAAACACTAATTTTTCAAAACTCCTTTCATGAAATATATCTAATAGAAGATTAATGCAAAAATTGGTGAATAAAGAATTATGATTTTCAAACTCAAGTATCGAAAATATCATTGGATAAAAGAGATTTCTTAAGATTTAAGAAGTAAAAGAAAGGTATGCTTACTTTTTGTGAGCTCATTTTGTGCCTCTTATAAATTGTTTGGCACACTTTACGCATCTTTTGATTTTTTATACAGTTTGTGTATCTTTCTAAATTTGGCGTCATTATGCATCTTTTGATTTTTGGTACACTATGCGTATCTTTTTAAATTTGGCTTCATTGGTTTTTTTTCATTTTAATAAATATACTACATTTATGTAATTTTTAAAAAAACTAAAGTAAACTTATTCTATTGACAAAACGAACTACTTGATTAAAAAAATTATGAGATGGATTAACAACTTGTAAAAGATCCCAATGCAATAAACAAAACATAGGGAGATGAAAAAGTTCAGTTTCAAAATCTAATTTATAATATGATAAAGATTTTGAATCAAAAGTAAAATAACATCTTTAAAAAAAGTGAAAGAGAGACAAAATCATGAATTTCCTTCCTTCAACATTTGTTAGAGAAGTCAACCAAAACTTACATAAGATTTCAAGAAAAATAGGAGGTAAAATTTTCATTTTTTTTTTGAAAAATTAATTTAAAAAAAAGATATGATTTTCTAAAGTGTGAATGAAATAAAAAGATATATGTGTGTGTTGATCAGAGAAAACTTCACAAAAATAAATAGAAAAACTAATTTAAAATTTTAACACAAAAAAAAAATAAACCCAACAAAAAATTATAGAAAATAAACAAAAAATACAACAAATAAAAAACACGCTTACACAAACAAGTAAACACATAAATAAGGCTTTAATCATCAGGATCTTGGTCTGATGATTTTGAAGCTAGGTTTACCCAGGAGATTTTTCGCTTTTGATTATTTGCCCTTTTTTCAATTTGATTTGATTTACCCATTTTCTTTGAAGGAAGAGTTCTCAAATTAGAGCACTGATTTTTCATATGAACAGGTTTCCTACATCCAAAGAAAATAATGTTAGAAGAAATCTTGACATCTTACCTTTTTTATTTTTGTTCCACTTTTATTAATGCTTATGCTTATGCTTTAGTAGGCTTTCCAATTTGCTTATTAAATCATCACTTTTTTCATCTACTAATTCACTTTTCTCAATGTCTTCAATTTTTAGCACTATCATTTCACCTGCATCCAAAAGTCTTTGACCCTAACTTAGCTCGTAGGTAATGAGTGAGCCAATCAAATTATCAATAGAATATTTATTCAAAATTTTTTATTCATAAATAGCAACAACTTTGACATCAAACTTATGAAGTAGACAACTTAGTATTTTATTGACTTTTTTAAAGTTTAAAAATTCTTTACCTAAAGTATGTAATGATGTTATAATTTGAATAAACCTAGCATACATGTCTAAGATCATCTCATAAGGTTTCATACAAAATAGTTCATTATCATGCATTAAAATATTTAAGCTGGATTGCTTGATTTTAATAGTGTCTTTGTATATAGTGTGTAATTTATCTCAAATTTCCTTACCAGTAGTGCATGTGGATACTAACATACAATCTTCATAATTTAAAGCACAAAAAAAAATAGTTTAAAGATTTAGCATTCAATTGAGCATCGATTTATTCTTCCCTATTCCATTGATTAAAAGGAATATTAGTTTTAATTCCATCTATAACATGTGATATTATAAAATAACCAGTTATAATCATTTACCACATTCAATAATCAATTGATTGTAAGAAAGTAGACATGCAAATTTTCATAAAATCAAAAGAAATATTTTCAAATAAAGATGGTCATGTGATTGAATATCCTTCCAAAATATTATGATTACAAAAATTAGCCATTGATCTTTTCCCAAAATTTTTTAAAACTTTATTTTTGTATCCCGCCCTTATACCACTTAAAAGTTCGTCATGGATGTTAAGCCCTTATGGACTAGACAAAAAGTCAATGTAAATAAATCTTGTATTCTATTTGGGAATACGGTAAGAAGAAGGAAGAAGAAGGTTATATCTTGAATTATGGGAATTAAAGGAGTCAAATATTTTCATTATCTTGGTTCCATGATATCTTTAAGAAGGCTAGTTAGAGAGGATTTTCAATTCATTATTGAGAAGGCATTGAAGATGATTAATATTTGGGGAAGTAAACTCATTTCCTTGGATGGGAAAATACATTTAGTAAAAATAGCATTGCTTTCTTATATAGTTTTTCATTGCACTCATTCTTTTATTCCAAAAGGTATTCTTGATGAGATGGATAAAATTTGCATAGATTATATTTGGAATAAGAAGAATCGCATTCATAGTATGCATTATGTTAATTTAAATGTTATATGCATGCCTTTAAAATGGGGTGGGAGAGCTCTTCATTCTTGTCATGATAAAGTAGGTCCTCTAAGAGCTAAACTAGCATGGAGATACAATCAAAAGGAAGAATCATTATTGCGTAAAGTTTTGTTTCCTAAATATGGTTATTTATACGGAGACAGTTTTTCAAAGAGGATGGCATACATTGCTTGGAAATTTATACATAATGTGGGAGTGTTTCTAAAGCCTTTAGTAAGATGGAACATTATTAATGGTGAATCAATTGATGATTATAAAGACACTTGGATCTTGGATAACAGTCTTAATATATGGCCTACATATGTTCTTCCATAATGTACAGAAGATATCTTAGTGGACAAATTCATTTCAAGAGGTTGCTGGAATACAGAGGTAATAAGTAAGGTTTTCGGTTATGATCTCATCAACTTGATTACTTAAATTTGCATTTCTTTTGTTTTGGCAAAGGATAACATGGAATTAATATCCAAAAATTCTGGTAAGTCAATTTTAGCCATGCATATGAAGCTTCTTTGCAGAATTCATAGCAGGTCCAATACTAGAATTCGTAAAGAAAGCTAAACTCTCTCCGCAGATGGAAGGCTTTTGGTGGAGATTGTTCAATAGTGCCATCCCAATGAATGACTTATTATGCTATAGAAGATTGCAAAGGCATAATGAATGTCCCAAGAATTACAATACGAGAGAAGATATTGAACATGTAATGGTTAAATGTAAAAAACTGGTAGAGATTTTTCATCACCTGAAATAGTGGGGATTTGGCATCCCAACTTTTAATTCGTTGGGAGAATGTTTAATCTAGATTTCAAAACAAAACTATTGGATGGAAAATTTGTTCTGTAATGCCATTTATTTCTCATGGAAAGCTAGGAACAAGCTTGTTCATGATCGTAAAGAAGATGGCTCCTTATTCATTACTACGGAAGCTCTCAGCTATGCTATTATTTCAACATCTAAGACTTCTATATACTCAGGTAAATGGGCTTCTAATCAGCTTTATAAGCTATTGGATGATCATTGGCACCCCCCTCCACCTGAATGGATCAAGGTAAATGTTGATGCATCTTTACTTAAATCTTACAAAACTGGAGTTGGTAGAGTTTTTTGAGACTTTAAAGGGAGATTTCTATTGGCTTTTGGGAATACTTGTGTTCATTGGGATGTATTAAGGCTTGAATGTCTAGCTATTCAATCAATTAAAGAGGTGGCTAAAGATTAGATGTTAAATTATAAGGGTATCATCATTGAAAGTAATAATGTTAATGTCATCAAGTCTCTCCAAGATGGGATCTATAACAAAAATCATGACTTGGTATTTCTCTTCAAAGAGTTCAAAAATATTATCTTTAATTGTATACATAGGAAATGCAATAAGTTAGCGGATCTTTGTGCTAACTATGCAATTGTTAGCTCTTTTATTTATGGTGATTTAGTTTTGAATAATGTCCTCCTCCTTTTTTATTAAAGGAAGAATCTAAGGTTATTTCTTAGTTGTTTGTTTTTTTTATCTCTTTAATAATATTCTAATGCACTTGGTTGCATTTTCCAAAAAAATAACAAAGGTTCTATCTAGTTGGAATGTGCTTAGCTTTTCATATCATGCTCTAGGTGCTTGTTTAAGTCCAATAATGATATTTTTTTTAATTTGAACACATGATTGAGAAATTATGAGCTTTCAAAGCATGGGGGTTGTTTAATATACACATATTCTTTTATTACCCCATTCAGAAAGGCACTTTTAATATCCATTTATTACAATTTGAATCCCTTAAAGCAAAAAAAAAAGCTAGTAGCACCCTTAGGGCTTCTAGTCAAGCTACAAGGGAAAAAGTCTCTTCAAATTCAATCCCTTCTATATGGTTGTACCCCTTATCCACTAGTCTTACTTTGTTTCTAATCACTACATCTGAATCATTCATTTTTATTTTTTAAAACTCATTTTGTTCCAATAATACTCTAGTCATTAGGTCTTTCAACTAGCTCCCAAACATAATTTCTAACAAATCGATTCAATTTTTCTTGCATAGCTAGGATCCAAAATTCATCAGATAGTACTTATTTTTTGTTTTTGGATTCATTCATTAAGATAAAGGCAGAGTGGTTCACTTCTTTCCTAAGTCGATGCCTAGTTCTAACACCTTTAGATGGGTCTCTTAAAATACATTCTTTAGGATGACTTGAAGAATATCTCCATTCTCTAGGTAGTAAATTTTCAGCTTCTACCCTTTCTTTCAGATTTATAGGTTCTACTCCTTAGGTGACTTCAACAACTTCCTTTCTTTTCTACCCTAGATCCTACAAAATTATTAAATTCATCAAAAACTACATGAGTGGTCTCCTCTACCACCAATGTCCTTTTATTGAAAACTCCAAAGGATTTTCAAATATTTGAGTATCACAGGAAGACTCCTCCATCATATTTTGGGTCAAACCTTTCTAATAGAGATTTTCTATTATTTATAATGAACACTTTATATCCAAAGACATGAATGTGAGAGAGGTTGGGTGTCCTACTCTTAAGGATTTCATATGGTGTCTTATTAAGCTTGAATCTAACATTAACCTTATTCATAACATAATAGACTGTGTTTATTGCTTCTACCCAGAAGTATTTATGTAGTAAATATTTAGTTAATATGGCTTTAGCAGCTTCTACCAAGATTTTGTTCTTTCTTTTAGCTACCCCATTCTGTTGAGTGGTTCTAGAAGCTGAAAAGATGTAATCAATATATTGCTCCTTATAATAAGATTCAAATTTCTCATTCTCAAATTCTCCACCATGGTCATTATGAATGGTGAGAATTTCACACCCTAGCTTTCTTTAAATCCAAGTGGAGAATGACCTAAATTGCTAAAATGATTCACTTTTATGGGCCAAGAATCTGACCCAAGTAAACCTTGAGTAATCATCAACAATCACATACCCAAAGACTTTCCCTCCTAGGCCTGTAGTGCTAGCAAGCCCAAAGAGATCCATGTGAAGGTCTTTTAAAAGTTTGCTAGTGTTAATGCCCTTAATTAAGTTGAAGGATGATTTGACTTGCTTTCCTAATTAACAAGCATCACACATGTGCTCCTTAGTGAATTCTAGTTTGGGTATGCCTCTCATTAAGTTTTTTTGGGTAATTTTTCTAAGAATTTTCAAGCTTACATAGCAAAGTATTCTATGTCACAACTAAGATTTCTTAGTAATAGTTTTTAGGCAAAGAGAGTTAGCAAGTTTAACATAGTTTAAATCAAGCATATAAACATTATTGATTCTTTTTCCTTGCAGCATAATATTTCCATTTAAGCTTATAATGCAACTGGTAGATAAAAATTTAAAGTTGAAGCCTTTATCACAAAGCTAGCTTTTGCTAAGTAAATTATGTTTTAAGACATCTATAAGTAAAACATTTGCAATGAGAAAATTTTTTGAGTTTCCAATTATACCTTAGCCCACCACTCTCCTAATGGTGTTATCTCCAAGTGTCTCCTTACCTCCTACACTGGCCTTTAATGAAATGAATTGATTTGCTTCTCTAGTGATATGCCTTAAACATCAACTTTCAAAGGTTTGATTTATGAATCCAAATAAGTTTGGGTTCCACCTTATGAATTGAAGAATGAGATGCATGCAAGCTATGCTGTAGTATTTATAATTTTGGTCTCCACACAAAATGTGTTATATGGTGGATAGTGAAAGTGTGGGAAATATGTCTAAGCATGCCATAAGAAAAATACCTAATACCAAAAAAAGGATTTACTAATCTATATGGGTAATGGTGCCTCTTCTTAGGTATGAATGATGCATGTCGTGGTGATGGATTATGCAACTGTATATGTGTATGTGAGATTTTATTTTCTTTGAAAGTATTTAATTTGACTTGTAAAAATTTATTTACACTTTCAAGAATTGAATTTTCAATTTTCACTGCATACTCCCTATCATCAGCTTCATCTAAACATGCTTTTAATTTATTAAATAAACTTTCTACATTAACATGAGATGCTTTCAAGGAGTCAGATTTAGTAGTTAGATAAAGATGTTTCTTGTTTAAAGTATCAAATTCATTTAACAAAGCCATATGATTATTATCCAAAGTAGAATGATCTTTCCTAAGGCATTCATGCTCTTTTTTGTAAAATTAAGAAATTAGAATTGAGGCTTGCATACATTTTCTTCAACTTTGTATATGCATTATAAATTTTTTCAAGAACTTCAAATAGTTCATCATAGGAAATCTCACATACCTCTTCTTGATCAAAATGATCAAATTGGTTACCTCCTCTTCATCTTTTGTCTTAGATGAGTCTAAAGCAGAGACTGCTTAGAAAGCCTTCTGAGTTATTTGCTTGCCCTTCTTGAACTTAGTTTTTTCTTCACCCTTCTCCTTGATTGGGTGAATTTTCAACTTTGGGAAATTAGACTCCAAGTGCACTGGCTTCTTGCATTCAAAATAGATAATAGCAATATAAACCTTAGAATTTTTATTAGCTTTACCTTTGCTCCATTATTGACATTATTTTTTCTTTTTCTTTTAAAAAACTCCTGAATTTCCTTATCATCAGTGCTATGTCATTATCATCCTCAGGTGCAGAATTGTCACTTTCAGAATCATTAGCCTTTAAGGCTACAATTTTCTTATTTCTCTTTCCATCTGCATCAAGTTATCTTTGACTCACTCCTGGATCGTAGGAATTGAGTGATCTAATAAGTTATCAACGGAGTAAACATTTAAATCCTTAGATTTAGAAATAGTAGTTATTTTTGCATCATAGGAAGTAGGTAGACAACGTAAGATTTTGTTAACTTTTTCATAGTTAGTAAGTTCCTTTTCTAAGGCATAAATGGAAGTAATAATCTGAGTGAACCAAGTATACATTTCAAAATTGATTCAATAAGTTTCATGCAAAATAGTTCATAGTCATGGAGTAGAATGTTCAACCTAGATTGTTTTATTTCATTTGTTCATTTATAGGTTATACATAGTTTGTCCCAAATTTATTTACTAGTTGTGCACGTAGAAATATGTATGAAATCTTTAGATTTTAGTGCACAGAAAAATAGTTTAAATATTTGGCATTGAATTGGGCTAAATTTTTATCTTTTATGTTCCATTCAGTAAAATGGAGTTTATTTTTTATGCCTTTTTTTTTGAAGAAAATGCAACTTGCATTAAAATTAAAAAAAAATTAGATAAAAACTAGTTAAAGAAAATACAACCTATCACATTCCTCCTTTAGAAAGAAAAAAAAAGGAAGAATATTATTATCACTAATTACATCCAAAATAAAATCAAAAGAAACTAATAAGTTAGCTCAATAATCTGCTAACTTATTCCCATTATGACTAATATAATGAAATAAGACATTATTGACACTTTTAAAGAAAAACAAATCCTCCACCACTCGGTCCTCCAATCACAACTCAGGATTCGCATAGGAATCTTGAAGAAACTTGATAAATTTTCAATTATCACCTTCAATAATAATGCCATCTGCCTCTTGCATCCATCTTTGCAAAACTCTCTTCAAGGATTTGAAATCAATTCCAAATAAACAATATCCCAAGAACCAAAACCAAAGGCCAACAAGAACCTTCCTTTATTATCTCTTACCACTCCACTAACTCCTACTTTATTTTATCTCCATAATGAAGCATCAATATTAATCTTGATCCACTCGGGAGGAGGAGGGTGCTAAGATTTGGAAAATAGTTGGGAAGATTGATTAACACTCCAATATTGTGAGATGATCTTATTATGGTGATAAGAGGCTACCATATTAATTACTTTTGAAGTAATAATTATCTTCAACAACACCATGCTTTACTTTATTTCTACCATTCCACAAAAAGAATAACAAAGTAGAATATAATTCAGCTATGAAAGGTTTAGAAATAGAAAACCTTTCCAAGTCTCTTATGCACTCTTAAAAAGAGTAAAAAATCGGAACATAGAATCCCCAAGACTTCATGCAATTAATAACTCAAACTAATTTTAGACAAGTAGCAACTATATGATCCCCATCATCAATTACATTGAAACCTCTTGGATATAGATTACAATTCAACAACCTTCTATGCATAAGAAAGTCAGTAGTAGGAATAGCCTTGTTGAATAACCTCCATAAGAAAGTCTCTACCCTAGGACTTAGTTTCAGCTTCTTCGCCTAGGACCAGTAATTAACATTCGCCTCATTCACAGCCTATTTCTTTGAAATCATAGCAGATATTATCTTCCCCATGATTTTGAATTGAAGTTCCATCCGATCCATAAGCAATTCAGAAAAAATTTGAATTTGAATAATAATTTTAATAAGACTTTCTCCAAAAAATTGATTCAGTCATTGTATGTTCCAGGATCCATTCTTAATAAATGCAAGTGTAACATCATCATCTTCTAAATCTGCAACAAAATTAAGCCACTTAAAAATGATTTTATCATACATCCTTAAGAACATTAATAGAAGAACCAAAGTAAATTTTCTATCTAACAATTTTTCTAAGAGCTTTCCAACCATCCATTATATTCTTCCATGAAACCGAGCAGCTCCTTTTCACCTGACCCTCCCACCAATTAGCTCCATATCTTACTAAAAAATTCATGTTAAGAAGATTTTCTGATTTGTTCCAAAGGTTCCAAGAAAAATTTGCTCTTAAAGGACCCAGTTTTGATGCCATCGAATTTAGTCCACGTCCTCCCAACTCTTTAGATATGCATAAGACTTCCCAAGCCAAAAAGTGAAGCCCATGACTCCCATCATTTTTATCCCATATATAATTCTTGTACATCTTATTAAAATCATTCAAAAGAGTTAAAGGAACCAAGGAATGTGTAGAAAGAAATAATGGAAGAGAAAGGAAAATAGGTTTAATCAGGATAAACCTCCCTACAAGAGAAATAAATATATTGCCCCAAGCATTTAATCTCTTTAAAGATTTTTCCATCAATTGGTGAAAATAAAATTTCACTAACCTTCTCAAAGTTAATTTAATGCCCAGATACTCCATCTCTTCCACCACGTTAAAGCCCAATAGTTTGGAGATATGTCTACCTCTCCTCATTTTGATGGATTTGCCAAGAAACATAGAAGATTTTTGATAATTTATCTTTTGGCCCGACCATTTGCAATAATTTAGAAGAATATTTTTCATTTTTTTTATACTAGTAGGCTTGGCGTATAAGAATAGTATTATATCATTTGCATACAATAAGTGTGGAATTTACTGAGCATTTGTAGATATTTTAATCCCAAGTTTCCTTCCTTTATGGATAAATGCATTCGAAAGTAGCTGAGAACATAAAATAAGTAACAAGGGAGAAAGAGGGCATCCTCGATGAAATTCATTCCTTTCCTCAATCCACTTTGAAATTCATCCATTGATCATAACCAAAAACCTTGGTTCCACCACACATTCCACCACCAAATTGCCAAATCTATAGAAAACTAAAGTAATTCAACACCTGCCTTAAAGTAGCCCAACACATACTATCATATGCATTCTCCAAATCAATCTTGATATCCATAAGACCCTTCTTTGATTTAGAAAACCTAATTTTATTAACCACTTCCTAGGCTAAAAGAAAATGATCTGAGATTGATCTACCCTTTATAAAAGCCACCTGCTCTTCTGAAATAATTTTAGGGATTGCTGATAGGAATCTATTCAATAAAACTTTAGCCACAATCTTGTAAATAGATTTACAAAGACTGATCAAATGATAATTAGAAGGAAACAAAGAGTCTTGGACATATGGAATCAACACAATAAGAGTATCCTTCCAATCTTTGTAAAATTCACTAGATGATAAGAATAGATTAACTGCTTTGTAAACATCATCTCCATTTATCCTCCAATAGGCTTTAATAAACGAATAAGTGATCCCAACACAACCTGGGGATTTATTCCCACTCAAGTTCTTAACAACCCCCATAATTTCAAAATTCTAGATAAGTCAGCCTCAAATTTCCTTCTATCATCATCATCCAACACCTTTCAAGAAGTCGGCCTAGCTCTCTATCTTTTAAGAAACACCTCCTATCTCTCCACTTATTTTAAAAATACTTTAGAAATACCCTCTCAATTCCATCTTGATCTTCAACCATATTTCTATTTATATCTTTAACTTGATTAATCCAATTCCCATGTCTTCTTGCAATAGCAAAAGCATGAAAAAACTTGGAGTCAGAATCCCCATCTTTTACCTAGTTAATCTTTGCCCTTTGCCTCCACCAAGTACTCAGCCAAGCAAGATGTACATTCAATTCACCAACCTTAGCTCTAAAAGCCTCATTTTTTCTTCACTTAACCAACCAACATTAGCTTCCTCTAATTGAAGTTGTAAAATTTCCTTCTTAATCTTCTCTTTTGAAGTCAAAAAGTCTTTTAATTTAGCTTTACTCCATAAAAAAAGATTCTTCAAGGCTCTACTACATTTTTTATTAAGAACATGTATCTCATTTCCTTCAACCAATCTATTCCAAGCTTTAGCAACAATGATAGAAGAAATTTGATAAGAAGTCCATATAACCTCAAACTTAAGAAATCCTCTCTTCTTAGAATCATCATTGAAGGCCTTTAACACAATAGGATAATGGTATGAAGCCACCCTAGCAATATGTCTCACCCTAGCCAGATGGATTCTTTGTGAAGTAATGGAGTTTAACAAGCATCTATCCAACCTTTCCAAAATCCTAGCACCACCACTCTTATTATTGCACCAAGTAAATTTAGGCCCCAACAACCCCACTTCATAAAGATCATTATTATTCATAAAACACCTCATCCCCTTTGGGCCTTGAGAAAAAAACGAACCACTTTCCCCCATTTTTGTCTTCTTGAGATTACATACAATTAAAATCTTCTCCAATCACCAAAACGATATCCCTATGAGAAAAATAATGAAAATAGCCCCACAAATACCTCCTCTTATACACATCTCTGTTGCCATATGGTGACTTCAACAACTTCCTTTCTTTTTTACCCTAGATCCTACAAAATTATTAAATTCATCAAAACTACATGAGTGGTCTCTCTTACCACCAATGTCCTTTTATTGAAACTCCAAAGGATTTTCAAATATTTGAGTATCACAGGAAGACTCCTCCATCATATTTTGGGTCAAACCTTTCTAATAGAGATTTTCTATTATTTATAATGAACCTTTATATCCAAAGACATGAATGTGAGAGAGGTTGGGTGTCCTACTCTTAAGGATTTCATATGGTGTCTATTAAGCTTGAATCTAACATTAACCTTATTCATAACATTATAGACTGTGTTTATTGCTTCTACCCAGAAGTATTTATGTAGTAAATATTTAGTTAATATGGCTTTTGCAGCTTCTACCAAGATTTTGTTCTTTCTTTTAGCTACCCCATTCTGTTGAGTGGTTCTAGAAGCTGAAAAGATGTAATCATATTATTGCTCCTTATAATAAGATTCAAATTTCTCATTCTCAAATTCTCCACCATGGTCATTTTGAATGGTGGAATTTCACACCCTAGCTTTCTTTAAATCCAAGTGGAGAATGACCTAAATTGCTAATGATTCACTTTTATGGGCCAAGAATCTGACCCAAGTAAACCTTGAGTAATCATCAACAATCACATACCCAAAGACTTTCCCTCCTAGGCCTGTAGTGCTAGCAACCCAAAGAGATCCATGTGAGGTCTTTTAAAAGTTTGCTAGTGTTAATGCCCTTAATTAAGTTGAAGGATGATTTGACTTGCTTCCTAATTAACAAGCATCACACATGTGCTCCTTAGTGAATTCTAGTTTGGGTATGCCTCTCATTAAGTTTTTTTGGGTATTTTTCTAGAATTTTCAAGCTTACATAGCAAAGTATTCTATGTCACAACTAAGATTTCTTAGTATGTTTTTAGGCAAAGAGAGTTAGCAAGTTTACATAGTTTAATCAAGCATTAAACATTATGATTCTTTTTTCTTGCAGCATAATATTTCATTTAAGCTTTAAATGCAACTGGTAGATAAAAATTTAAAGTTGAAGCCTTTATCACAAGCTGCTTTTGCTAAGTAAATTATGTTTTAAGACATCTATAAGTAAAACATTTGCAATGAGAAATTTTTTGGTTTCCAATTATACTTAGCCCACCCTCTCCTAATGGTGTTATCTCCAAGTGTCTCCTTACCTCTACACTGGCCTTTAATGAAATGAATTGATTTGCTTCTCTAGTGATATGCCTTAAACATCAACTTTCAAAGGTTTGATTTATGAATCCAAATAAGTTTGGGTTCCCCTTATGAATTGAAGAATGAGATGCATGCAAGCTATGCTGTAGTATTTATAATTTTGGTCTCCACCAAAATGTGTTATATGGTGGGTAGTGAAAGTGTGGGAAATATGTCTAAGCATGCCATAAGAAAAATACCTAATACCAAAAAAAGGATTTTACTAATCTATATGGGTAATGGTGCCTCTTTTAGGTATGAATGATGCATGTCGTGGTGATGGATATGCAACTGGTATAGTGTTATGTGAGATTTTATTTTCTTGAAAGTATTTAATTTGACTTGTAAAAATTTATTTACACTTTCAAGAATTGAATTTTCAATTTCACTGCATACTCCTATCATCAGTTCATCTAACATGCTTTTAATTTATTAAATAAACTTCTTCATTAACATGAGATGCTTTCAAGGAGTCAGATTTGTAGTTAGATAAAGTGTTTCTTGTTTAAAGTATCAAATTCATTTAACAAGCCATATGATTATTATCCAAAGTAGAATGATCTTTCCTAAGGCATTCATGCTCTTTTTTAAAATTAAGAATTAGAATTGAGGCTTGCATACATTTTCTCAACTTTGTATATGCATTATAAATTTTTTCAAGAACTTCAAATAGTTCTCATAGGAATCTCACATACCTCTTCTTGATCAAAATGATCAAATTGGTACCTCCTCTTCATCTTTTGTCTTAGATGAGTCTAAGCAGGACTGCTTAGAAAGCCTTCTGAGTTATTTGCTTGCCCTTCTTGACTTAGTTTTTCTTCACCTTCTCCTTGATTGGGTGAATTTTCAACTTGGGAAATTAGACTCCAAGTGCACTGGCTTCTTGCATTCAAAATAGATAATAGCAATATAAACCTTAGATTTTTATTAGCTTTACCTTTGCTCCATTATGACTATTTTTTTTCTTTTTCTTTTAAAAAACTCCTGAATTTCCTTATCATCAGTGCTATGTCATTATCATCCTCAGGTGCAGAATTGTCACTTTCAGAATCAAAGCCTTTAAGGCTTCAATTTTCTTATTTCTCTTTCCATCTGCATCAAGTTATCTTTGACTCACTCCTGGATCGTAGGAATTGAGTGATCTTAATAAGTTATCAACGGAGTAAACATTTAAATCCTTAGATTTAGAATAGTAGTATTTTTGCATCATAGGAAGTAGGTAGACAGTAAGATTTTGTTAACTTTTTCATAGTTAGTAAGTTCCTTTTCTAAGGCATAAATGGAGAGTAATAATCTGAGTGAACCAAGTATACATTTCAAAATTGATTCAATAAGTTTCATGCAAAATAGTTCATAGTATGGAGTAGAATGTTCAACCTAGATTGTTTTATTTCATTTGTTCATTTATAGGTTATACATAGTTGTCCCAAATTTATTTACTATTGTGCACGTAGAAATATGTATGAAATCTTTAGATTTTAGTGCACAGAAAAATAGTTTAAATATTTGGCATTGAATTGGGCTAAATTTTTATCTTTTATGTTCCATTCAGTAAAATGGAGTTTATTTTTTATGCCTTTTTTTTTGAAGAAAATGCAACTGCATTAAAATTAAAAAAAATTAGAAAAAACTAGTTAAAGAAAATACAACCTATCACATTCCTCCTTTAGAAAGAAAAAAAAAAGGAAGATATTATTATCACTAATACATCCAAAATAAAATCAAAAGAAACTAATAAGTTAGCTCATAATCTGCTAACTTATTCCCATTATGACTAATATAATGAAATAAGAACTTATTGACACTTTTAAAGAAAAACAAATCCTCCACCACTCGGTCCTCCAATCACACTCGGATTCGCATAGGAATCTTGAAGAAACTTGATAAATTTCAATTATCACCTTCAATAATAATGCCATCGCCTCTTGCATCCATCTTTGCAAAACTCTCTTCAGGATTTGAAATCAATTCCAAATAAACAATATCCCAAGAACCAAAACCAAAGGCCAACAAGAACCTCTTTATTATCTCTTACCACTCCACTAACTCCTACTTTATTTTATCTCCATAATGAAGCATCAATATTAATCTTGTCCCTCGGGAGGAGGAGGGTGCTAAGATTTGGAAAATAGTTGGGAAGATTGATTAACACTCCAATATTGTGAGATGATCTTATTTTGGTGATAAGAGCTACCATATTAATTACTTTTGAAGTAATAATTATCTTCAACAACACCATGCTTTACTTTATTTCTACCATTCCACAAAAAGAATAACAAAGTAGAATATAATTCAGCTATGAAAGGTTTAGAAATAGAAAACCTTTCCAAGTCTCTTATGCACTCTTAAAAAGAGTAAAAAATCGGAACATAGAATCCCCAGACTTCATGCAATTATAACTCAAACTAATTTTAGACAAGTAGCAACTATATGATCCCCATCATCAATACATTGAACATCTTGGATATAGATTACAATTCAACAACCTTCTATGCATAAGAAAGTCAGTAGTAGGAATAGCCTTGTTGAATAACCTCCATAAGAAGTCTCTACCCTAGGACTTAGTTTCAGCTTCTTCGCCTAGGCCAGTAATTAACATTCGCCTCATTCACAGCCTATTTCTTTGAAATCATAGCAGATATTATCTTCCCCATGATTTTGAATTGAAGTTCCATCCGATCCATAAGCAATTCAGAAAAAATTTGAATTTGAATAATAATTTTAATAAGACTTTCTCCAAAAAATTGATTCAGTCATGTATGTTCCAGGATCATTCTTAATAAATGCAAGTGTACATCATCATCTTCTAAATCTGCAACAAAATTAAGCCACTTAAAAATGATTTTAATCATACATCCTTAATGCCTAATTCTAATACCTTCAGAAGGGTCTCCTAAGATCAATTCTTTAGGATGACTTGAAGAATATATCCAATCTCTAGGCAAAGTGTGTCTAGGTTCTACCCTTTACTCTAGATTTATATTTTCTACTCCTTGGGTAATATCACTTACTCCTTCAATATTTTGAGGCAAAGTGTGTATAGGTTCTACCCTTTCTCTAAATTTTCAACTCCTTGGATAATCTCTCCAACTTCATCTTCATCCTCAACTCTAGACTTCTTAGGATAAGATTCATCAAACACTACATAAGTAGTTTCCTCTGTTAAAACTTATTAAAAATGAATTAGGTTGTTAGACCTAAACTTATATCCCATCGGCTAACCAAGAGGGGGTGAATTGGTAATTAAAAAAAATTCCTTTTAAATTTTAAACCGATAAAAAACTTATGATAAATTTTTGAAAAGGATTTTTCAACCACAGTATCACACAGAAATAGTAAAGTAAAAAGTAGCAGAAAAATAAAAAGACATAAGATTTATAGTGGTTCGGTCAAACACGACCTACATCCACTCCCTCAAGTCTCCCACTTCAGGTATTGTACTATTACCAATTAGTGTCTCTCTTCTTGCCCCCACAGCAAGGTGGAGAAGCCTTCATAAAAACTCTCTTCCACCACTACCCAGTGCGGTAGAGAACCATCGTCCTTTTACACCCTCTAAGTGTAGGCAGAGTACCTCTCGCTATTCATACTCTCCAAGTGTAGGCAGAGAACCTTTCCGCTGTTCACACTCTCCAAGTGTAGGCAGAGAACCTTCTTGCTGTTCACACTCCTCGAGTGTCGATAGAGAACCGGATCTCCTCGAAATATATTCTCACGAGAAATCTAGAAGGACGATAGAAAAGAGTGAAGTAATCACAATTCACAATTGGAGATTCTTACCTTTGAGTACTAAGTGAACCCTTCACACTCCAGTAGTAAGAATTCTCCTTTAAACACTCTCTCACACTCTCTCCTTCAATCTCCCTTCAGTTTATACGAAGACCAGTGGACAAAAAGATTACAAGACAATTTTATTTGGACCTTTTATATGAAAGACACAAACAACTGTCCAAAATCTACAAAAATTCAATTCTATACATACTCGATCGTCCCGTACGATTGTAATTCGTACATACGAACAATATAAAAACTATTGCGTATGAGCCCAATATGCATTGGTACGAAATGACTTCATACCCGATCATCGTCCCATACGAACTAAGTTCGTCGGGTACGAACAGTTATTTCTAGGCTTCATCGAGAATTAACTGCAGGACCGTCCTCAAGGCTAAGGAACAGATGATATCGTCCTGGGACGAATATATAAGTTCATCTTCCTAGACCATGGATTTACATATCCTTTCTCGTCATCCTTATTCAAAATTGATTCATTAAAATTCTTCACTGAAGCAATTTTCTCCACTGCAACTTCTGCAATCACATTTGTAACAACATGAATAGCATCATCATCTGCAATAACTAAACCACTCTTGCCTTTAACATTTGTACATTCCATATGAACAACATTGAAGCCTCCAAACGTGTTCACAAATATCTTAATGTCCAATGAAGACGCTTCGAGACCATCCAACTTCATAGATAAAACTAGAGATTTGGACCACCGTGGTGTTTTGACATCTGAATATATTGTTATACTTTTACCTTTCCCCTCCATATGAGTTAATGTCGTAATAATATCACCAACATTTTCTCTGATTACCAAAGGAGAACCCTTCGGCATTACATACGCAGTGTCTTCAGAAAACAAAATTCTACCAATTTTCCATTTGCTTTGAAGAATAGAACCTCCCCTTTGGAGTACTATCAAAGACTCTCCAAAATATGGCCAACGACTATCTTCTGCCATCGATAAATAGACACAATAAAAAATAGAAACAAACCGAGAAAATTTGAATCAAACGGGACACTCTCTCTCTCTAGATGGGCTCAACCGGGAAAGTATATTTGGAACTAGTTTTCAACCACAAAAAATATGAAGGTATAGTGTATACATCAAGAAATAACATCCACGTGTGATAATCTATAGATTATAAAAAAGTAGACATGCAAATCTTTCAAAAGTTAGAGGGAATATTATTAATAAAAAAGGTTATTGTGTGGTTGAATATCCTTTTGTGGTATTACGATTTCCAAAGTTAGCCATTGATCATTTTTCAAAAATTATTTAAAACTTAGTTTTTTAATCTTGCTCTGATACCACCTAAAAGTTTGTGGAGGATGTTAAAACTTTAAGAATTTGCCCAAGGCTAACCAAGAGGGAGGTGAATTAGTAATATAAAATTTTTTTAAGCAAAAAGAAAATCTTTTTATACTTTTTCAAACATTAAAATTAGAAGATTTCAATAATTAATGTGGAAGTGAATAAATTTATAATAATTAAATAAATCAGAGTTTTAAACCATATAGTAAATTACAGAAAGTATATAAATTAAAATGCAAAAAATAAAAGAATAAACACACTAGAGTTTATAGTGGTTCAATCAAATCTAACCTACATCCACTCCCCAAAGGCCTCCACTCTAGGTATTGCACTATACCTTTTAGTGTCTATCATTTAGCCACTACAACAAGACGGAGAAGCCCTTACAGAATCTCTTCCACCAACCCAGTGCAGCAGAGTACCTTAAATCTTTTTCACGCTCCTCATAAAGGCAAATAACCTGAAATTCTTTTTCTCCCTCCTAGATATGACAGAAAACCAAGAATCCTTTTACTCCCTCTTGAAGTTAGCAAAGAACCATGAATCCATTTACTCCCTCATGGAGTTGATATAGAACCATGATTTACTGCTAAAGAAAGTATGCCCTAGCAACCCAAGAATAAACTAGAAGAAATTACAATATGTACCAAGAAGGGGGCGGGGGAGGGGATTGGAAAATTCTTGCAATAAAGTATAATCCTAAATAAGAGTTCTAATTTTTTTTATGTTTTTAAAAATTAAACAAGAAAATTAAATAATACGGAAGTGAATGCTTACAACACAACTTGTAACAATGAATTTCACTATGATTTTTCACCAAGCAATTTTAATGAAAATAAAATACAAGCTTAAATAAAAAGCAGTAAAGGAAAGATCACACCAAAGATTTTATAGTGGTTCAATCAATTGACCTACGTCCACTCCCTGGAGTCTTCAACTCTGAGAATTTTACTACTAAATAATAGTTCTACTTTTGCTTTGACAGTAAGGTGAAGAAGCCCTTATAAATCTCACTTTCACCAACCCGGTGTGGTGGAGTGCCAAGCGCTTTGTCACCCTTTTGGCAATAGTAGTGTAACTTCTCATTTTTTTCCCTCCTGGAGAAGGCAGAGTACCATAGAGGACACGGATGTAGAAGAATCTCCCCCTCAGAGAGCCTCCCACAAGATCTTCTTGGGCCATAGGAGGAGCAAAGTGCAGCAAGCTTGGAGCAATCATGTGATCTCCCTCACACTCCTTCTCCCTTACAAAGCCCACCTTCTCCTTCTTCTCACAAATCTTAAAATCTTCTCAAGAGCTCCCTCCCAATGAATCCCTCTATAATCACATTCCTCTCTCACAATCATACCTCAAAATAGAAATTTTGATACTTAAAAACAGGCTCCAAGAAACCTTACAATTTTTAATTTAGCCATTATGATTGTACAGTACAATTATATATCGTATGGTATGATAAGTATAGAACAGCCTTCATCCTAGTACGAAGGTTTACGAATAGGCCAAAATTCTGAATATTATCATACAGTACGATATAAACTCGTACAGTATGATATGTAAAATCCTACTGTTTGTACAGGATGATTGCTAGGATGACGAAACTCGTCTCTGGACATTGAATAATACAAACCACTTCATACCGTATGATTAGTACTAAATCAAGTGATCGTCCAGTATGATATACAGGATGACCAAAAATAGCCTCAGTTGATCATACAATACAAACTAGGTTATACAATATGATAATCTATCAGAAATTAATCCTTGATTTACGCACTAATCTTAAGGTTTATTTAAGTAAGTATTCAAAAATATAATGTATAGTATGAATTAAATCATATAATATGATTAATTATTAAACTTACTTAAACTAATCTGGTAGTTAGGGTTTTTAAATTAGAAGCACTTCATATAATATGATATAAATCATATAGTATAACTTATTTATAGATAGTCATTTCAGCCATATCAGATTATACTGTATGATTTAAACTCGCACAATACAATCAATAGAGAAAAAAAAATCATTCATTTTTAAAACCCTCTCCCCCTATGTGTGTGCATGGTTGCTCAGTATTGCATACAATTTGTGGCCAAAAGAAAAGAAAAATTAATAATAAATGAAAAATTACAATGTTATAAACACCAACTCATACTCTACCTAGTCTTGAGATTTCTTATTATCCTGAGTAACTTGTGATCTCCCTAAAATATTAGTACTCATAGACAAGAGCAAAAATAAAAAGTATTTAATGAATATTAATTCAAACGATATTATTTGTCATCATTAAAATCTCATACTATGGGTCATGGATTGCAAGAATCTCCCCCTTTTTAATGATGTCAAATAATATTGCTTATAAGCAATTTAGCAAGGCATTTTTTTAATTTTTTTGTTATTTTTAATGAACGAAAATATCATGAAATAAACAGGAATAGAAAAATGCATTTCATTGAACTTAAATATGAACATAACAAAAATAAAAAAATATAAGCATGACATATAGAAGGACATACTGACAATTACAGACTTCTCCCCCTTTTGACATTTATAAAAAGAGGAGTCATTAACAACACTAAGAAAAATAGCACAAAAATAGATACGCTTCAGAAAGGAGGATCCTAATCAGCTGGAGGTGGAGGTGGGTGGAAGTACTGGTGGATGGACATAAATTATTGATCAATTGAGGAAAAGTGTTCCCCAAACCACCGCATGTCGACTTCATATTGTTGATGTTGTTCTTGAATGTGAGTGTCAAGGCAGCTTTGGAGGTTGTCAAAATATTTGACCAAGTCATCATGAAGATAGGTTGGTGCAGGTTCTCTGGGTGGTGCATGCCGTCTTTGTGGAATAGGGGCTCCTACATGAGCAGCTTCTTCTTATTCTTCTCAAAGTCTTAGTCTTCAGGCTCTTTCCCCCGATGAAATAGAATACAAAAAGAGGCATCCGCATAGAAGATTCGTAGATTATCAAGTTCACCAAGATAAGTTAATTGGTATTTATTTTGAAGGATGTAACCTATAAGGTGGCCAAGGGCTAGATTTTGTTTTCTATGGGTGGTAGGGAGGCAAACGAAGGTCATGTTTTGGATATAATCAATAATTAAATCTGCCTCATTAAATTTTTTGTTTTACATTATAAGGTAGGTAAAAACTAATAAGATTGGGGGCATATGGATTCGGTCGCCAGCTTTGGGTATGATTGAAGTGCGAAGGACATGCTGAATAATTCAAGCATTTTAGGTAAGGGTTAAAAAAGAGGTTGGTGTTGATAAATAGTTACATTTCAAAGGATTAGATTTGTAGCACTCCAGTCGAATTCATTTGAGAGAAATGAATGAGATCTAGGGCCTTCAGTAGATAGCCTAATATACTCGGCGATGTCTACCTTAGTGATTTCTATGTGTTGCCGGCAGACAAAAGAGTTGAGGGTTAGGGTTTTGACAGTGAAGGTTAGGTTGGCCATGAATTCAAATAAGAGTTCAGAGTTGAATGGGAAGGCCAGGATAAGGAGGAATTAGAAAGTGGTGGATGCAAAGAGGTTCATTACTTCAAAATTTAAGGCAACTTGATTTAGCATCCAAGATGGTGTAATCTTGCATGCCTTGTATTTATGGTAGGCTTCTTCATTTTGGGAGTCAAGAAATGGTCGTTGGAATGGTGAAAAGGAAGATGAGCTTCCAACGACAAGACGTCCGTTCTTACTAGAGCTTGACATTTTGTGAAGATAGGTGATACCAAATGAGGTAAAGGAAGAGTGAGTGAAAAGAGATTCAGATTCAGCCAATTTATAGAGTTTGGGAACTATCGTATAGTATGATCTAGGATCGTACAGTACGACGGGACATAATGTTATCTGGATGAATAGTTGGGAAAAGATGGTCAACTCATGCAGTACGATGTATATCGTATAGTACAAATAGAAGGATTTTGATCATCTTGAGGTTCGCCAGTACGACCTTTGACAAAAATAGTCGTACAGTACGAATATGTGTTCGTATAGCACGAACAGGAATTATATCATACCAACCCTCTTTAAGTCGTCCTCATCCATTTTATTGACATGGATCGTATAGTACGAAGAGGAGCTATCGTATAATAAGATGAGCAATAATATCATACTAAATGAAGTAAATTCATCCTAATTCATTATTGATGTAGATCATATAATACGAAGAGAATATATCATACCGTATGATGTGCAATAATGAATAGCAACCTGTATCATACAATACGAAGAGGATCATATAGTATGATTGTTAGAGATGAAATTTGATTCTGGATTGTGATTTATATAGTTTTGATATATCGTATAGTACAAATGTGGATTGTACAGTACGATAAAAATTTTTTTTTTTTTTGAGTTTTTTGTGGTGAGTGTATGATGATCAGGAACAGCCTTAGAAGAATTTTTTTTATTATTTTGAATTATACATTAATGTCTATGACACTAAGTCTCATCTTCAAAGTGCTAAAGGTGTCGTAGGCTAGTGGTTTCGTGAAGATGTATGCCAATTGATCTCTTGTAGCTATGTGATGT
This sequence comes from Dendrobium nobile, assembly GCA_022539455.1. Lineage (NCBI taxonomy): Eukaryota > Viridiplantae > Streptophyta > Magnoliopsida > Asparagales > Orchidaceae > Dendrobium > Dendrobium nobile. The sequence goes on from CM039729.1 coordinate 48,177,747, forward strand.
AATTCTATATCCCCTTTAGCAACATAATCTCTTATGAAATGATGTTTAATATCTATGTGTTTTGTTCGAAAGTGTTGAATTGGATTTTTAGAAATGTATATTGCACTTGTGTTGTCGAATATGATTGAGATGGTTCCTACACGTGATCAAGAAGTTATTGTTTCAACCATAGTACTTGTGCAACAACTTCCTACTATAATATATTCTGCCTCGACCATGGAAATGGCTACAAAATTTTGCTTCCTACTAGACAAAGAAACTAAAGAATGTCCTATGAATTGGCGGTACCATAAGTGCTTTTTCTATCTACTCTACATCCTACAAAATTTGAATCTAAGTACCCTAAGATTTCAAAAGAAGTGTTGTGCCTAGGATACCAAATTCCAAAGTTCGGGGTGCCTAGTAGATATCTAAGGATTCTCTTGACTTTAGTTAAGTGGGACTCTTTAGGATCAGCTTGAAAATGGGTACAGAGGCACACACTAAACATTATGTTTGGTCTACTAGTAGTCAAGTAGAGGAGAGAACTGATCATTCCTCTATATTTGTTTTGGTCTACTGATTTTCTATTCAGGTCTTTGTCTAATTAAATCATAAAGCTCATTAGAGTGTTCATGGGTTTAGCACTATCCATTTTGTATTTTTTTAGAATATCCTTAATGTATTTTGTTTGGATAAGAAATGTTCCATTATCCATTTATTTTATACTAAAGCCAAGAAAGTAATTAAGCTCTCCCATCATGCTCATTTCAAACTCATTGCTCATTATTTTTGAAAATTCATCATATAAATTTTTATTTGAAGATCCAAATAGAATGTCATTAACATAAATCTGAATAATGAGAATTTCATCTTTAACCTTTCATGAAAAGGGTATGGTATCCACACTACCCTCAACAAATCCTCTATCTAGTAAGAATGAGCTAAGTCTTTCGTACCATGCTTTAGGTTCTTGCTTTAACCCATATAGTGCCTTTTTTAATTTGAATACATCGTTTGGAAATTGTGAACTTTCAAATATGGGGGGTTTCTTAACATAAACATCCTCCATGATTACCCCGTTTAGAAAAGGACTCTTTACATCCATTTGATATAGTTTGAAACTTTTGAAGCAAGCAAAAGCTAAGAGCACCCTTATGGCTTCTAGTCTAGCAATCGGGGCAAAGGTTTCTTCAAAAGTCTATACCCTTAATTTGGTTGTACCCCTTAGCTACTAGTCTGGCTTTATTTCTTATTATGGTTCCTAATTCATTCACCTTATTTTTAAAGACACATTTTGTTCCTACTACACTCTGTTCTTTAGGTCTCTTGACTAACTTCCAAACACCATTCCTGGTGAATTGATTCAATTCTTCTTGCATTGCTAGAATCCAGAATTCATCTCCTAAAGCTTGATCAATACTCATGGGTTATATCATAGAGATGAATCTTGAATGACTGACCTCCTACATAAGTCCATGCCTAGTTCTCACACCTTCTTATGGGTCTCCTAAAATTAATTCTTTATGATGACTAGAAGAGTATCTACATTCTCGAGGCAAAACTTTCTAAGGTTCTACCCTTTCTCCTATAGTCATAATTTCTACTCCTTGAATTGCCTCTATTTCATCTCTTCAATTTTAGATTCAAAGGGCTTATCTGATTCATCAAATACTATAGTGGACTCTTCTACTACTAAGGTTATCTTATTAAACATTATATAAGCCTTATCTATAGATGAATAACATAAGAAGACATCCTCATCATACTTAGGATCAAATTTTCTTAAGGGAAGTTTGCCGTTGATTAAAATAAAACACTTACAACCAAAGACATGTAAGTGTGAAAGATTTGGTGTCTGACCCTTAAGGAGTTCATAAGAAGTTCTATTCAGCTTTGACCTAATGTTCATCCTATTTAAGATGTAACACACCGTGTTAACCGCTTCAGCCCAAAAATATCTAGGAAGGGTGTACTCAGCTAACATTGCCATATGGCTTATACCAAGGTTCTATTCTTCCTTTCTACTATTCCATTTTGTTGAGGAGTTCTAGGGGTTGAGAAATTATGCTCTATTCTTATCTCTTGATAGAATGATTCAAATCTTTCATTTTGAAATTCTCCACCATGATCACTATAAATTGTTGAGATGTCACATCCTAATTTTTATTGAATCCAAGTGGAGAATACCTTAAATTCCTCAAATGACTCATTCTTATGTGCTAAGAATCTTACCCAAGTGAATCTAGGGAAGTCATCTATAATTAGAAATCCATAATTTTTCCCACCTAGGCTAGCTGTGCTAACGGGTCCAAATAAGTCCATGTGAAGGATTTCTAGTGGCCTAGATATGTTCACATCTTTGATTAAGTGAAAGGATGATTTTATTCATTTTCCTAGTTTGCAGGCATCGCATAAATGATCCTTAGTGAGTTCTAACTTAGGTATGCCACTAAATAGATTTTTCTGTGTGATGTTTCTAAGTTTTTTCATACTAGCATGACATAGTCTCATATGTCATAACCACGAGTCATCTACTATTATTTTTAAGCAAAGTGAATTTGAATTGTCAATGCAATCAATATCTAATATATAAACATTGTTCATTCATTTTCTTTCTAAAACAAGTTTGTCATTTAAGCTAATCAAGCATTTATTAGAAAGAAATTTAATGTCAAAACCTGTATCACATAATTGACTAATGCTTAGTAAGTTATGCTTTAAACCATTAACTAATAAAACATTCTCAATTAAAAAATTCTTAGCATTTCCAACAATACCTGAGCCCACTACTTTCCTGGTGGTGTTGTCTCCTAATATTACTTTGTCTCTGGTCCTGGTCTCCAATAAAATGAACTTCTTCATGTCTCCAATTATATGTCGTGAGCAGCCACTGTCCAAGTACCACATGCTCTCACTAGGTATTTTGTGGAAAGCATCCCTACAATTTCATTCAAGGGTTAGATTTGGGAACCCAAGTGAGTTTGGGTTTCTCCATATGCTTGTATGAATGAGATGTATGCATGCTATGCTGTGATGGATGCAATTTAGGTCTCCATACTAGGTGTGTCCTACGGTAAATCATGCATGTGCGGGATATGTGACCTAACATGCCATAAGAGAAACACCTAACACTGAGAAATGGGTTCACTAACCTTTGTGGGTGGTGATACTTCTTTATAAAGTTGTGTGATGCATGCAATGCTGGGGGTTTGCTAGATTGGGCTAATGTGGGTGATGTCTTCTCTTTTTTTAGTTCTAAGATTTTTTCTTTAAATGTGTTATTTTTATATGTCAATCATGCAACTTCATATTTTAACTTATGTTCATTACAATCTAACTCCAATGCAAGTTTGTCTAGTCTGTCAAAATCGTTTTCTAGTTCAATATGCATTATTTTCAAGGATTCATGTGCTTTTATTAATTCAAAATGATTCTTTTTTAATGCATCATATTCATCAATCAAGGACATATGATCTCTATCTTGTGATCTAGATCTAAATTAGAATTTTCTCTAACTAAGTTAGCATGCTCAGTTTGTAAAGTACTAAAATCAATATTAAGACTAGCATGAATTTTTTTCAACTTCTTATATGAGTCATGGATTTTCTCAAAAAGAAGTAGTACATCTTCATATAAAAGTTGACATACCTCGTCTTGATCTGATTGATCAAGATTATTGTTAGCCATTAGACACAAATTTGTTACTTCCTCCTCAGCTTCTTCTTCTGATGATTTTGAGCCAAAGTCAGCCCAAAATGCCTTTTATGTCTTCATCTTCCCCTTTTTATATTTAGCTTTGTCCTGACCATTTTTCTTAGTTGGTTGACTCTTTAAGTTGGGACAATCAGCTCAGAGGTGACCTAGTTTCCTGCACTCAAAGTAAATTGTGTCCGATGAAACTTTAGTAGTTCTTGAGCTTTTACCTTTATTCCAGTTATTATGATGACACCTTTATTTTCTTTTCAAAAAGTTCTTGAATTAGCAGGTCATCAAGGCTATGTCAACTTCTTCCACCACTACAAAACTTTCACTTTCTGAGTTGTTTATTTTCCATGCCACCGTCTACTCCTTTCACTTGCATCACTTTGCCTTTGAATCACTCCTTGCTCGTACGCAATGAGTGACCCAAGCAAATTGTTAATATAATAAACATTAAGATCTTTAGATTTAGTTATTGCAATAATTTTAGCATCATAGGAACTAGGTAAGCATCTAACAATCTTGTTAACCTTTTTAAAATTTGAATTTTCTCTACCTAATGCTTGCAAGGATGTCACAATCTGGGTGAACCTAGTGTACATGTCAGATATTATTTTGCTAGATTTCATATGAAAGAGTTCATAATCATGCAATAGAATGTTAAGTCTAGAATATTTAACTTCACTAGTTCCATCATACGTGATGCACAGTCTATCCCAAATCTCCTTACCAGTAGCACAAGTAGATACTCTCATGTAGTCCTCAGATTTTAATGCACAAAAGAAACAGTTTAAGCACTTTGCATTTAATTGAGCCAAATCCCTATCCTCATTGCTCCATTCATTAAAAGGTACTTGAGTTTTCATGCCATTTACAAGTTTAAATGGTATAATGTATCCTTCTTTAACTAACATCCACATACGATAGTTTAAAGACTGTAAAAAAGTAGACATTCTAATTTTCCAGAAATCAAATGGGATATTATCAAAAAGGGCTGGACGGGTTATTGAATAACCCTTTACAGTATTACGATTACCAAAATGAGACATTAACAATTTTTTCAAGGTTTTCTAAACACTATTTATGAAACCGGCTTTGATACCAATTGAAATTACGAGATGCGCTAAGAGGAGGGGTGAATTGGAAAATTGTTGCAATAAAATATAATCCTAAATAGGAGTTTTTTTTTTATTTTTTTTGGTTCTTTTAAAACTTAAAGAAGATAATTAAATAATACAGAAGCAAATGCTTACAACACAACTTGCAACAATAAATTTCACTACAATTTTTCACCAAGCAATTTTAATGAAAATAAAATGCAAGCGTAAATAAAAAGCAGTAAAGGAAAGATCACACCCGAGATTTTATAGTGGTTCGGTCACTTGGCCTACGTCAACTGCCCGGAGTCCTCCACTTCGAGAATTTCACTACAACATAATAGTTCTCCTTTTGTCCGCACGGTAAGGAAGAGAAGCACTTATGAACCTCACTTTCACTAACCCGGCGTGGTTGAGTGCCAAGCACTTTGTCACCCTCCTAGCGACAGCAGCATACCTTCTCATTTTTCCCCTCCTGGAGAAGGAAGAGTACCTTAGAGGAAACTGATATAGAAGAATCTCCCCCTCAGAGAGCCTCCCACAAGATCTTCTCGAGCCGTAGGAGGAGCAAAGTGCAGCAAGCTTAAAGCAACCGTGTGATCTCCCTCACATTCCTTCTCCCTCACAAAGCCCACCTTCTCTTTCCTTTCACAAACCCTAAACTCTTCTCAATAGCTCTCTCCCAAGGAATCCCTCTCTAATCACATTCCTCTCTCACAGTCACACCTTAAAAATAGAAATTTTGATACTTAAAAATAGGCTCCAAGAAACCCTAAAATATTAATTTAGCCATTATGATCGTACAGTACTATCATATATAGTACGGTATAATATATATAAAACAACCTTAATCCTGGTATGAAGGTTTACGAACAGGCCAACATTCTAAATATTATCTTATAGTACGATATAAACCAGTACAGTATGATATGTAAAATCCCTTTGTTCGTACAGGATGATTGCTGGGATGATAAAACTCATCTCTGGACATCGTATGGTAAGAACCACTTCATACTGTATAATTAGTACTAAATCAAGGGATTATTTGGTATGATATCCAGGATGACCAAAAATAGCCTCGGTTGATCCTATAGTACGAACTAGGTCGTATAGTACGATAATCTATCATAAATTAATCCTTGATTTATGCACTAATCTCAGGGTTAATTTAAGTAAGTATTCAAAATATACCATATAGTATGAATTAAATTATATAGTATGATTAGTTATTAAACCTACTTAAGCTAATCTAGAGGCTAGGGTTTTTAAATTAGATACACTTCATACAGTATGATATTAATCGTATAGTACGACTTATTTATAGATAGTCGTTTCACCCAGATCAGATTGTACAGTATAATTTAAACTCATATAGTACGATTAATAGAGAAAAAAATATTCATTTTTAAAACCCTCTCCCCCTGTGTGTGTGCATGGTTGCTCAATCTTGCATATAATTTGTGGCCACACATAAGAAAAGAAAAAATAATAAAAAATAAAAAATTACAATGTTATAAACTCTAACTCCTACTCAACCCAGTCTTGAGTCTTTTTGCTGTCCTAAGTAACTTGTGATCTCCCTGAAATGTTAGTACTCATAGACAAGAGCAAAAATCAAAAGTATTCAATGAATAGTAATTCAAACGACATTATTTGTCATCATCAAAATCTAAGACTATGGGTCATGGATTGCAACACCAAAGACTTGGAGAAGATTGGAAGGAAATTTATTTGGAGTAAACTTATAAAGCTCTCACAACTTTCCCTCACATGAACTCTCCCTCTCTTCTCTCTCAAATCTCTCCCCAACTCTCTCTCTAAGCTCCCTCTCAAACAACTCAATAATAAAAGATTATCTTTACAAGATAATATGAGAGCTTAAATAGAAAGCCTCTAAAAGAAGCCCTAAATTTTAATCTAGTGTTAAACATCTAGTGCAATACAAGATCATCCTATATGATTAGTTCAAAACAACACTTTCAGTAGTACAAACTGCATTGGTCTAGACAATCAATTTAATAGATTATTTGGATTGTCATATACGATCATGAGATCGTTCTTTATGATTAGTTTAAGAGATTGAACAAACTATCTAGTACTATAGCTAGAGATTAAATATCATCTCATATATCAATCGATTCATAACATATGAAGTTTGTGGGTCATCCTTTATGATCAGTGAAAAATTATAATTTTTCATCTTGGATGATGGGTGGCGTTTAATTATCATCCCATATAGAAATCAATTCATATAATATGATTATATATGATTATACTGTAAGATCTAATCAAATAATTTAACCATAACTAAACACTCAATCATAGTGTCAATTTAGGCATAACTTTCGTCGAGAATATAATACAAAATAGATCATACGGTATGATTAGACACATATTTTAAATATTAAAATATTTCCTAAATTATAGTTGTTGACTATTTTGCTAATTATAATAAATCATTCTGATCATACATTATGATGAGTTTGATCGCTCTCAATTAATCTAGGTGCCCTAATTAGGGTTTTCTATTTTAACGGATTTTCTAGTATGATACAAATTGTACTGTACAATTAGTTTAAAAAAAAAATTAAGTCACAAACATACTCCCTTGAATGTGCGTGTGTGTGTGTGTGTAAGGTTACTTAGCTTAGTATCCACCATATATATGACTTGACTTAAGAAAGGTAAACATATATTAAAGTTGAAATTACAAACAAACTCAATCTTAGTCCACCCAATCTTGAGTGGATTGAAGTTGCAAGTGAACAGTGGACTAAAAATGTTCAAGACCAGGAAAAAATAGATATGCAATAAATTGAAATAGCATAGTAACAATTCCAATAATATTTTAATCATCAAAATTATAAGACTTGGGTTCATATTTATAATACAACCATCATGTTCTTCAAGGAAAAGATTCGTCCACATTATATAAGCTCTACAAATAAAAAAAAACCAAAATGCATCAGATAAACCTTGATAAAATTGAAACCCTATCCTAGGATACTTTGGCTTATCTAAAACTACATTTTTAAAAAGACAAATTATAAAACATCTTGCACAATGTCTCTATGCTCTGGCTTTCGAGGAAATTTCAAGAAATTAGGGTTTTACTACCTCACTTTCACTCTTCGCTCCTGTCATCAGTTTTTTGGTTCTTTCATTGTATTTTCTTCCTTGTTGGTTTGCTTGGTGTGTATTGCATTTTATTTTGAGGTCTTTTTTTCCTTTGTTGGTTCTCGGAGATGACATCCCTAGCGTCATCTAACCCACCTCCTTCTTCATTTCCTGATGGGAAATTGTGGCTTTTTAAGGATGTTTTGGATGGTGCTTCATAGACTTCTGCTAAATTTAATTTTGTGCAAACTTCCTTTAAAGGGTATCTAGCTTTGATGTTCGATGACTTCATTTTCTCGCAACTTGCTATGCCTTTTTCTCATACTTTGGTTGGTAAGTTTGTACTTTGTCAGCATAATTTGGATGTAATATGAAAGTTTTTTGTTAACCTCAAGTTGTTCAGTTATTTTCAAATTGGCTTGTTAGACCCACATCATATTGGGATTCAACTAAATAATAATCTCGATTACAATCACATTATCTCAAGAAGATCTAACTATATACAATCTTATCAAACAAAATTATTTAAATGGACTCTAAATTTTTATGTTCGGGAGGAATCTCCTATTGCCCCTATTTGGATTTCATTCCGAAAATTGTGTCTTCATTTTTTTAATTCTCAGATCCTCTGTGGTTTGGATTTGATCTTTAGAAGGCCACTACAGACCGACCAAGCTATGACATCTATTTCTAGGCCATCTATGGCTCATGCTTTAGTTGAGTTGGATATTTCTAAAAAATATCCTAAGGAAATTTGGATTTGTTCAGAATTGAATGGGTATTTACAAAAGGTGGAAATTGAAATACTTACCCATTTTTTTCTCATTGCAAGATGCATGGTCATGGGTTAAATGAATGTCTTAGGTTGCATCTCCAACTCTGAAAGGAGAAGGTTAATACCAACTGTCGTAGGGGAATGCTACTCTTTTTGTTAAACTTGATATTGTAAAACCTAATTCGATTGTGGTTGAGGGTAATGGTTCTCATATATAGGTTAATGGTTTTCCTATACAAGTTATTATGGCGAAATCTACTCCTAACATGATTGAGGGTAATGGTACTAATATGAAGGATGCTACATAGGACCCAATTATAGGTACCTCAATGCATAATGAACCACACTCCATTTATAGTGATGATCCAATTTTTGTCCAAGGAGTAAATCCTCATTTTATCCCTGATTTTAATAATTATTGTCATAATGTGGATGAGCATATGTTTTTTATTAAAAAAAAATCCAAATATTTCTTCTTCTTTATCAATTACTCATTTTGTTACTAATAATAATTTGATTGATATGAATATCATGATGTCAAATAATAATGTTCCTAATATGGTGCCTACTCAAACTATTGTTCTTGCTCAGGAGGAAGACCAAAACTGTATGGTGGAAGGTAATGTTGGTAGTGAGTTAAGAAGAAAAACTAATATGGAGGATGGCGATATCTTTGAGGAGGGTGATTTGCAGCAAGAGATTAGACATGAAGGTTTAAATGATGATGGTAAGCTTCCCTTAAACTCTCATTATCATAGTGATGCTTTTATTGATGCAGAGGATATGGATATGATGGATAAACGTTTTGCTAAAGATGATATTGACACTAGTTTTTTAAGTTTAATAGGAGGGCTAGGAAAAAAAAGAACATCATTTTACAATCGCCTAGAACCACCCATTAGCATACTTCTCATTAAGTATATTTTTATGTTTAATTATATTATTTGGAATGTTAGGGCCATTGGGTGTCCCTCTTCTAAGTTAAGAGTTAAGAATTTATGTCGTATTTATAATGTTTCAATTCTTATATTGCTTGAACATTTTATTTCATTTACTAAGTTGGATATTACTTCTCGATTTTTAGGTTTTAAGTATGCTATTTTGAATGTGGCTAAAAATATTTGGGTTTTATGGAAAGATCCGATTAAGATTGATGTTATTGGTGATTTCACTCAGGTGATACATTGTAATGTAGAAGTGTTAAATTTTCATTGTTATGCTTCTTTTGTTTATGTTACTTCTTCTCAGTATACAAGGAAAATTTTATGGGATTAACTTAGTAACTTTCATAGTATTTGTAATTTACCTTGGCTTGTTGGTGGTGATTTTAACCCTATTACTAATTCGTTTGAGCATATAGAGGGTTCTTCTCCTTCCTATCATTCTATGAAGGATTTTTGTAACATGATTATTGACTATAATTTAATTGATATTGGTTTCTCTTGAAATAAATTCACTTGGAACTTGGGTCATTTATGGCAGCGGTTGGATAGAGTGTTATTTAATTTTTCCTGGATTATCCCTTTTATTGATGAGCGTCTTAATAGGACTCTCTATGATCATTCTCCCATATTAATTAGTCTTAAGACTAGGTAAATTAACTCTTGCCCTCAATTCAGATTTCAAAACATGTGGTTGCTTCATGACTCTTTTTTGGGTTTCGTTCTAGAGAATTGGCAAGCTCTGCTCCATGCCGATAACTCTACTTATGACATGAGTAGATTTTAGTTTAAACTGAAAAGGCTGAATAAAGTTTTAAATTGGTTGATTCATAATGTTTTAAAAATCTTTTTACTAATATTTTGGAAGTTGAGCAGCAAGTGAACAATTTTGAGACTTCTAGTCAAGTTAATCCTTCTGATGCTAACTTCAGTTTATTGAGGGATACTAAAGATTGCCTTTTTAAATTATAAGCACAGGAGGAGGCTTTTTGAAAATAAAAAGTCAGTGCTTTACATCTTGTTGAATGTGATAATAATACCAAGTATTTCCATTCCTTGGTTAAAAGAAAATGGGCCAAAATTTGTATTAACAAAATTCACCGGGAGGATGGTTCTGTGACTGAGGATAGTTTGGAGATTGCCAATTTAGCGGTTCAGCATTTCAAAAACCTTTTCAATAAGGATTTTACTCCTAGTCATATTGATAATCCTTATATTATTACTAATCTTATATCTTCTAAGGATAATGAATTTCTTTCTAAACCTTCTTCTTTAGAGGAAGTTAAAGAGATTGTTCGTGGTATGACTGGTGATTCTGTGACTGGACTGGAAGGCTTCACCACTAATGATTTTAGAAGTCCTGTATTATTATTAGTAATGATCTTTATTATGTTATTATGGATTTTTTTACTGGTAATTCGATTCCTAAGTTCTTTACTTCTACTTCTACTATTCTTATTCCCAAGAACAACTCTGTTAACAATTAGAATGACTTTAGACCTATTAGTCTGTGTACCTTTTTTATAAATTGCTTTCAAAAATTATTATGAGTTGGTTAACTTCTATTTTACCTTGAATTATATCTCTGTATCAAATGGGTTTTGTGAAAGGGTGTGCTATTGCTGAAAATATTTTGTGTGCCCATGAATTTTGTCAAGATCTTGATGTTAGAGTTAGAGGTAAGAACTTGATTTTGAAACTTAATATTTCTAAGGCCTATGATAACCTTGATTGGAACTTTCTTTATAATATTTTTCAATTTTTTGGTTTCAATTCTATTTTTATTAAGCTTATTTGAAATTGCATTGAAGGCTCCTATTTCTTTATTATTGTTAACGATAATAGCAATGGTTTTTTTCAAATCCTCTCATGGTTTGAGATAGGGCAACATGCTTTCTTATGTCCTCTTCATTATTATGGCTTATTTCTTTTCTAGAGGTCTTCCAACCTCTTTGAGAATTATCCTGCCATTTTTTTAAGAACAATGGATGGTTTTCCTATTTATCACTTAGATTTTGCTGATGACTTTATTATTTTTACTAAAGCTTCTATTAACAGGATTAATAAACTTATGAATTTCTTTCATCAATTTGAGATGGTTAGTGGTCTTTATCTAAATAAAAAGAAGTGTTGTTTTATTTCCCCCAAGAGAGTGTCTAACGACCGCATTGTGTCTATTAAAGACTTAACTGGTTTTGTGCATGGTCATTTACTTATTAAGTATCTTGGGGTTCTTCTTTGTAAAGGTAGAAAGAAAACTTTTCTTTTTGAAAATTTAATTACTTACATCCAGAATAAGCTTTTATCTTAGGGTTCTAATTTTTTGAGCTTTGGGGGTAGACTAATTCTTATCAAAAGTGTCCTATATTCCTTGCCTATTTATATTTTTCAAACTATGCTCCCTACTCAAGCGGTTTACAATAAAATTGATAAACTTATTAATAATTTTTTTGGAAAGGAGCTAGTAGCAACTCTAAAATTATCTGGTCCTCTTGAGACAATTGTTATGGTGTGTTGGAAGAAGGGGCCTTGGGTTGTAAGAATATGAATAATTTGGCTTATGCTTTTTCATTCAAACTATGGTACAACTTTCATGCTAAAGTAAGCCTTTGGACTAATTTCATGTTTGCTAAGTATTATGTGGGTAAACACCTAACTACTTGTTGCTTTAACCAAGGTAATTCTAAAGTGTGGTAGAGGCTCTACAAAGTTAAATGGGCTATTGAACCCTTCATCTCTTGGGGGCTTGGTAATGGTAATATTTTCTCTTGGTAAGACCGTTGGTTGGGTGACCAGTCTATTGATTCTATTATTAACTCTTCTTTTACTACGGTCATTAAGGTGAATTACTTCATTAGTGATAATTGTTGGGACTATCAAAAATTTGCAAATGATAGAGAATTATTCTAAAATGTTTAAAATATCTAAAAAATTAGAGAATTATTCTAAAATGTTTTGTATTTAAATAAAAAATAATTTAAGATATACTATATAATGTAAATAATTTAATTTCCTAACTTAAAAATAATTAACATTTAATTAAATATAAACCAAAATAATTTCAAAAACTTTAAAAATTTACTATTATATTTAATAAACAAAAAGGTTAATTCAAATATTTTCAGATAAGATTTAATTTAAAATATTTCATGTATTTTTAATAATTTTAATTATTTATCTATTTGAAGTTTTAATTAATATTAAATTAAATTCTTGATTTAAAAATCTTTAAAACTTCAATAAATCCTATTTTAAAACATTTTCAATTTATTAAAGTAATTTATAAATTTTTTTAGAAATTATATTTTCCAAAAATCAAAATCAACTTATTTTCAATATAAAATTTAATTTTAAAATTATATTTATTATAAATCCTTGAGTGCTTTGAGTTGAGGATTCAAATTTTAAACATGATTTGAGTTGGATTGATTTGAATTGATGTGGAGTGATAATTAATCAAGGAACATTTATTTTTCTAATTGCTCATTGATTTGTCTTCAAATTGATTGTGTTAAATGTTTATTTGCAGATGTAGGATGCAGACACTCACAAGTTTTAAGGTTGTCCTATACCTAGGAATTTATTTTGATAATGTATGTATATTTGTATTTGTTCAAGTGTTAGAAACCTCAATTTTAAAATCTAACAAACTTAGTGACACCTAAGGAAAATAATTAAAGATATTTATCTAAAATATTTAGATTAATTTTAAAAATTAAAATGCACATCAAATTTGGATGATATTGGAGTCATTTGAACAAAGTGAAGCCTCCAACCCAGATAAAATTTTCCACTTATTTTAAAATTCAATAAGAAAATAATTAATTAATTCATATCCAAAACCTCAATTAAGCCTTAAAACTTATAAAAAATCTAATAAATCCAAAATTAAATCACAAAATTACATATAATACCTCAAACTAATAGAAATTCAACCCCTAATCCAAGAAAAATAAATGCCTCTTGACTCAACTTTAATTTTAAGCTTAATTTAATTTTAAGTAAAAATCATTATTTAATTAATTTAATTAATTTAAATTATTAAATATTAAAAAATATATATTAAACACTTGATAATACCTCCTTAGATCATTTTTTATCTTTGGAAGTGATTTGAAGAAGTTTAGAGTTCATATGTGAAATTACTAAACGACAAGAGGGGGGGTGAATTGTAAAAGTCTTTCTCTTAATAAAATTAACCCTAAACAAGAGTTCTAATTTTTTTTTGTTATTTTTGAAATATTAAAACAAAGATTTATGCAATTTTACTTTCACAAAAATCCACGTGCAATAGATATGACAAAATGAAAGTGCAAGCAAAAAGTAACCAATGATAAAGAAAGAACACACCAAGAATTTTATAGTTGTTCGGTCAAAATATGACCTACGTCCACTCCCCGGAGTCCTCCACTCCGGGATTTTCACTATAAAAATAGTTCTCCTTTTGCCCCCCTCGGCAAGGCGGAGAAGCCTGTACAAACCTCCCTTTCACCAACCCGGCGTGGCGGAATACCAAACTCTGTTTTCGCCCTCCTGGCGACGGCAGAGAACCTTCTCGTTTTTCTCCCTCCTGGAGAAGGCAGAGAACCTCGAGGTAACGGATGCAGACGAGCCTTTCCCTTGGAGATCCTCCCTCAAATCCTTCTCGGGCCACAGGAGGAGCAAGATGCAGCAAGCTTGGAGCAACCGTGTGATCTCCCTCACACCTCTTCTCCCTCACAAAGCTCACCTTCTCCTTCCTCTCTCAACCCTCAAGAATTTCTCTAGAGTTTTCTCCCTTGGAAACCCTCTCTAATCACGTTCACCCCCTCTGTCAATCTTACCCAAAAAAACTTGATTGGTATCTAAAAAAAGGCTCCAAAAACCTCTGAATACAAAAGTAGCCGTTACTGTTCGTACAGTACGATCTGGTATCGTACAGTACGATCTTCATAAACAGTCGTCGTCCTGGTACGAAGATGTACGAACAGTACAAAAACAATTCGTACTGTACGATATAATATCGTACGGTACGATTTAACAAGATACTATTCGTACAGGACGATGGTCTGGACGATCGGATGTCGTCTCTGTTCATCGTATGGTACGATCACTATCGTACAGTACGATGTGACAAAAACCAAGAGATCGTCCAGGACGATATCCGGGACGATCATACTTCGTCTCTGTTCATCGTATGGTACGATTGACATCGTACAGTACGATGTTCAATTTTGAATTAGGCCTGGATTACATGCACTAATCACGGGTTAATTTAAGTAAGTAATTAAAACGGATCGTACAGTACGAACATGTCGTACAGTACGAACGGCGCAAAATCACTTGCTTAAGTTAAATTACGGCTAGGGTTTTGGATCTGAACATATCGTACAGTACGAGATACGTTCGTACAGTACGATCTATTCACAGATATGCCCACATAGCTTGGATCGTACGGTACGAAATACAATCGTACAGTACGATCGATAGAGAAGAATTTTAGTAATATTTTGCAGTTAAAAAGGAACTCTCCCCCTGTGTGTGTGCATGGTTGCTCTTACTCTTACGCATTTTGTGGCCAGACTCAATAAAGTAAAAAATACAATAAATGAAAAATACAATGTTTGACACATACTCCTAATCTACCCGGTCTTGAGTCTTCCTTTCTTCCTGAGTCACTTATGATCTTCCTGAAATGTTAGTGCTCAAGGAAAATAACAAATAGAATAATAATCAATGACAAGCAGTTCCAAAACACTCATTATTTGGCATCATCAAAATCTCAAACTCGGGGTCACGGGTTGCAACAATCTCCCCCTTTTTGATGATGTCAAATAATTTGTTGCAAGTAAGAAAGGGAAACATTTCTTTTGTTTTTTTTTTGTTTGTTTTTTTTTTTTTTTAATTAAACACAAGAAGGAAACAAAAGATATTGCATTTAGATAAATTGGCATTACAACATTACAACAAACTTCTCCCCCTTTTGACAGCACAAAAAGGAGGAGCAACTAAAAGCACAAAAAGCGGAAAAACAGAAAAACCTACAATGCAAACATAGACAATCTAGTCAGACGGGTCCTGATCAGGTGGTGGTGGAGGTGGATTTGGCTGAAAGTATTGAAATAGAGCGTCGAAGCGGTGATCAATTGCTGTAAAACGCTCTCCAAACCATTGCATATCAGCCTCGTGTTGCTGATGTTGTTCTTGAATATGTATGTCGAGGCGAGTCTGCAGCTGGTCGAAGCGGGCGACTAAATCATCATTTGGGTGTGGTGGAGCTGGTGCTGGTGCAGTTGCTCGAGGTGCAGCATGGCGTCGTGGTCGAAATGGAGCTGCGGCTGGTGCATCTTCTCCTTCTTCTTCATCAAAGATGGGTTCTTCAGGCTCATGTCCCCGATGAAAGAGGATACGGAAGGAAGCATCCGTATAGAAAATGGGAAGCATGTCGGGTTCACCAGGATAGGATAATTGATATTTATGGAAGAGGATATATCCTATGAGGTGACCAAGAGCCAGATTTTGTTTTCGACGAGTAGTGGGAAGACGAACAAAAGTCATGTGCCGAATATAGTTGCTAATCAAGTCGACCTCATCAAACTTAATGTTGGACATAATCAGGTAGGTAGCGACTGATAGAGTAGGGGTCAGATTGATGCGGTCGCCACCTTTGGGTATGATAGAGGTTCGAAGAACATGTTGAATTATACGGGCATTGCGGGTTAAGGATTGGACTAGAGGCTGGTGTTGATGAAAAACAGTATTCCTAAGGACTCTATTTACATCGCTCCAATCAAAATCATCGGTGAGAAACGAGCGAACCATAGGTCCTTCAGTGGACAGCCCAATATGTTGGGCGATGTCGGCTCTAGTTATTTCAACGGGGCGGCCACAAACAAGGGAGTGAAAAGTGGTGTTATCGACTGTGTAGGTGAGGTTGGCAAGAAATTCAAAAAGGAGTTCAGAGTTGTATGGAAACGCTAGGGTCAGTAGAAATTGAAAGGTAGTGGAGGCAAAGAGGCCCATTACCTCGAAATTTAGAGCGGCCTGATTAAGCATTTTTGAGGGAGAAATTTTGCAAGCCTTGTAGCGGTAGTAGGCTTCCTCATTCTCACTATTCAGGAAGCGATCGGGTTGACGACTAGATGAGGACGAGCTTCCGGCAGTCATCCGACCTCGCTTAGACATTGCAGGAGGGCACGAAAACGAATGGAAGGCTGAGGGAGGAGAGGGTTGAGTGAGTTGAGCAGCCTAGGCAAGGGTATTTATAGGATTTTCCGTAAATCGTACAGTACGATCGTGGATCGTACAGTACGATATCCAATTAATATTCTGACCGATCGTTTCGGGAAAAGGCAGTCAAATCGTACCGTATGATCAAAATCGTACAGTACGATCAGGCGAATATCGATCGTCCCGAGGCCCTCAGTACGACTTTTGACCAAAAGTTTCGTACTGTACGAATACGTGGATCGTACAGTACGATACGTAATAAATATCGTACCAAACCGCTTTAACTCGAATTCGTCCGTTGTGCTGATGTGGATCGTATTGTACGAAGAGGAGGAATCGTACAGTACGATACTCAATAATGTCGTACCAAACTGTTTTAATTCGTCCCAATCCGTTGCTGACGTGGATCGTATTGTACGAAGAGGAGGAATCGTACAGTACGGTAGGCAATTATGCGGGACGATTATCGTACAGTACGATGTGTATCATATAGTACGATCAACAGAGCTGAAATCTGCCTATTGTCAGATGGTTGATTGTGATATTCGTACAGTACGATAAAGATCGTACAGTACGAAGAACAGTCAATGTGAGTGTTGGTGTGGTGATCAGGAGCAGCCCTAAAGATTTATTATTATTTTTTATTTATTTATTTATTTATTTTTTTTTTTATGCATTTATATCTATGACACCTAATCTAGTCCTCAAGGTGCTAAAGGTGTCAAAAGCTAATGGTTTTATGAATATGTCTGCCAATTGATCTTCTGTAGCGATGTGATGTAATTCAATATCTCCCTTAGCGACGTGATCTCTAATGAAATGATGTCTAATGTCTATGTGTTTCGTTCGAGAGTGCTGAATTGGATTCTTAGAGATACAAATTGCACTTGTGTTGTCACACATGATCGAGATGGTTCCAACAGGTAGTCCAAGATCAAGAATTTGTTGTTTTAACCATAGTACCTGTGCAACACAACTTCCTACTGCAATATATTCTGCCTCGGCTGTGGAAAGTGCTACTGAGTTTTGCTTCCTACTGGACCACGAAACTAATGATTGTCCGATGAATTGGCATGTACCAGAGGTGCTCTTTCTATCTATCCTACATCCTGCAAAGTCAGAATCTGAGTACCCTAGGATTTCAAAGGAAGTGCTGTGTCTGGGATACCAAATTCCTAAGTTTGGGGTGCCTAGTAGATATCTAAGAATTCTTTTGACAGCAGTTAAGTGAGACTCTTTAGGATCGGCTTGGAAACGGGCACAAAGGCACACACTAAACATTATGTCCGGTCTACTGGCAGTCAGGTAAAGAAGTGATCCAATCATCCCTCTATATTTTTTCTGATCTACTGATTTTCCACTAGGATCCTTATCTAATTGGATTGTCGAACTCATTGGGGTGTTCATGGGCTTTGCACTATCCATTTCATATTTCTTTAAAATATCCTTAATGTACTTTGATTGGCTAAGAAAGGTTCCATTATCCATTTGTCTTACACTAAAGCCAAGAAAGTAGTTAAGCTCTCCCATCATGCTC
Organism: Dendrobium nobile; assembly: GCA_022539455.1. Taxonomy (NCBI): domain Eukaryota; kingdom Viridiplantae; phylum Streptophyta; class Magnoliopsida; order Asparagales; family Orchidaceae; genus Dendrobium; species Dendrobium nobile. The sequence goes on from CM039729.1 coordinate 48,196,104, forward strand.
ATTTCAAACTCATTACTCATTGTTTTTGAAAACTCATCGCATAAGTTTTTATCCGAGGATCCAAACAAGATGTCATCTACATATATTTGAACAATGAGAATTTCTTCTTTGACTTTTTTGTAAAAAGAGTGTAATATCTACACTACCCTTTTGAAATCCTCTATCCAAAAGAAATGAGCTAAGTCTTTCATACCATGCTCTAGGTGCCTGCTTTAATCCATATAGTGCCTTTTTTAATTTAAATACATGGTTTGGAAATTGTGAGCTTTCAAATCCGGGGGGTTGCTCAACGTAGACATCTTCCTTAATTACCCCGTTCAAAAATGCACTCTTTACATCCATTTGATATAACTTAAAGTTCTTGAAGCAAGCAAAAGCTAAGAGCACTCTTATGGCTTCTAGTCTAGCAACCGGGGCAAAGGTTTCTTCAAAGTCTATTCCCTCAATCTGGTTGTACCCCTTAGCTACTAGCCTTGCTTTATTCCTTATTATTGTTCCTGAATCATTCACCTTATTCTTGAAGACCCATTTCGTTCCAACAATACTCTGCTCTTTAGGTCTCTTAACTAACTCCCAAACATCATTCCTGGTGAATTGGTTCAGCTCTTCTTGCATTGCTAGAATCCAAAATTCATCTCCTAAGGCTTGATCTATACTTGTAGGTTCTATCATAGAGATGAAAGCTGAGTGACTAACCTCCTTCCTAAGTCCATGCCTAGTTCTTACACCTTCTGAAGGGTCTCCTAAAATTAACTCTTTAGGATGACTAGAAGAATATCTCCATTCTCTAGGCAAGTCTTCCTGAGATTCGACCCTTTCTCCTAAGGTCATAGTCTCTACTCCTTGAATTGCCTCTATTTCATCATCTTCAATTTTAGTTTCTGAGGGCATATCTGATTCATCAAATACCACATGGGTGGATTCTTCTACTACAAGGGTTCTCTTATTAAAAGTTCTATAGGCCTTACCTACAGAAGAATAGCCTAAGAAGACACCCTCATCAGACTTGGGATCGAATTTTCCTAAGGGATGTTTACCATTATTTAAGATGAAGCACTTACACCCAAAGACATGTAAATGTGAAAGGTTTGGTGTCCTACCCTTAAGGAGTTCATATGGAGTTTTATTCAGCTTCGATCTAATGTTTACTCTGTTCAAAACATAACATGCTGTGTTAACTGCTTCTGCCCAAAAATATCTAGGAAGGGTATACTCCGCTAACATTGCCCTAGCAGCTTCTACCAAGGTTCTATTTTTCCTTTCTGCTATGCCATTCTGTTGGGGTGTTCTAGGAGCTGAGAAATTGTGCTCTATTCCTATCTCTTGACAGAATGACTCAAATCTATCATTTTGGAACTCTCCACCATGATCGCTATGGATTGTTGATATTTCACAACCTAATTTTCGTTGAATCCATGTGGAGAAAATCTTAAATTCCTCAAAAGACTCATTCTTGTGTGCTAAGAATCTTACCCAAGTAAATCTAGTGAAGTCATCTACAATCACAAATCCATAATTCTTTCCACCTAGACTGGCTGTACTAACGGGTCCAAATAAGTCCATGTGTAGAATTTCTAGTGGCCTAGAGGTGATCACGTCTCTAATTGAGTGAAAGGATGATTTGACTTGTTTTCCTTGTTGACAAGCATCACATAAGTGATCCTTGGTGAATTCTAACTTAGGTACACCTCTAACTAGGTTTTTCTGAGTGATGTTTCTAAGAGTTTTCATGCTAGCATGGCATAGTCTCCTATGCCATAGCCACGAGTCATCAACTATTGTTTTCAAGCAAAATGATTTTGAGTTATCTACACGATCAAGGTCTAACATGTAAACATTGTTCATTCGTTTTCCTTCTAGAATTACTTCATCAAATAAACTAATCAGGCATCTATCAGTAAAAAATTTAACATCAAAACCTTTGTCACACAGTTGACTAATGCTAAGCAAATTATGTTTCAACCCATCAACTAGTAAAACATTTTCAATTAAAAAGTTCTTAGCATTACCAACGATACCTGAGCCTATCACCTTCCTGGTAGTGTTGTCTCCCAATGTTACTTTGCCTCCAGTTTTGGTCTCCAATAGGATGAACTTCTTCATATCTCCAGTCATGTGTCGCGAGCAGCCACTATCCAGGTACCACATGCTCTCACTAGGTCTTTTGTGAGAGCAGCCCTACATTTTCATTCAAAGATTAGATTTGGGAACCCAAGTGAGTTTGGGTTCCTCCTTATGCTTGCATGAATGAGATGTATGCATGTTATGCTGTGATGGATGCAGTTTAGGTCTCCATACTAAGTGAGTCCTACGGTGAATTGTGCATGTGCGGGCTATGTGACCTAATATGCCACAAGAGAAGCACCTAATACCAGGAAATGAGTTTACTAATCTATGAGTGTGGTGGTGCCTCTTCCTAAGGTTTTGTGATGCATGCTGTGTTGGGGGTTTTCTAGGATGGCCTACTGTGAGTGATGCAATTTCATTATCTAGTTCTTTTATCTTTTCACTATAAGTTTTATTTTGAGCTGTCAATCCATCAACTTCTATCAATAGCAAGTGCTCACTATGATCTACTTCTAATGCAAGTGCATTTAGTTTTTCAAACTCTACATCTAGTTCAATATGTGATGTTTTCAAGGATTCATGCGCTTCAATTAGTTCAATATGCTTCTTATTTAATGCATCATACTCATCAAGAAGTAACATGTGATCTTTATCTAAATCAGAATTTTCTTTAACTAAGTTAGCATGCTCAATTTGTAAGGAACTAAATTCAATATTAAGTTTAGCATGCATTTTCTTCAGTTTCCTATACGAGTCATGAATATTCTCAGAAATAAGCAATAATTCATCATAAGAAAGTTGACATACCTCATCTTGATCCAATTGATCAAGGTTATCATTAGCCATAAGACACAAATTTGTTACCTCCTCCTCTGCTTCTCCTTCTGATGATTCTGAGGCGGAGTCGGCCCAAAAAGCTTTCTGTGTCTTTGTCTTTCCTCTCTTGTATTTAACTTTGTCATCTCCTTTCTCCTTTGCTGGTTGACTCTTCAGATTAGGGCAATCGGCTCGAAGGTGACCTGGCTTCCTGCACTCAAAGCAAATTGTATCAGATGAAACCTTATTGGACCTTGAGCTCTTACCTTTATTCCAGCTGTTCTGATGACGCTTCTGTTTTCTCTTCAGGAAATTTTTGAACTGTCGGGTCATCAGTGCTATTTCATCTTCTTCCTCCCCTGCAGAGCTTTCACTTTCTGAGTTGCTAGCTTTTAATGCCACCGTCCGCTCCTTTTTCTTTTCACCTGCATCACTTTGCCTTTGGCTCACTCCTTGCTCGTATGCAATGAGTGACCCGAGGAGGTTATCAATGGAATAAACATTAAGATCTTTGGACTCAGTGATAGCAGTTATCTTAGCATCATAGGAACTAGGCAGGCATCTAAGAATTTTATTCACTTTCTCAGAATTTGAAATTTCTCTACCTAATGCATGCAAGGATGTCACGATTTGGGTGAACCTAGTGTACATGTCAGAAATTGTTTCGCTAGGTTTCATACGGAATAATTCATAATCATGCAGTAGAATGTTAAGCCTAGACTGTTTTACTTCGTTTGTTCCTTCGTATGTAATGCACAGTCTATCCCAAATCTCCTTACCAGAGGCACAAGTAGATACTCTCATATAGTCCTCAGATTTCAATGCACAAAAAAAGCAGTTTAAGCACTTAGCATTCAGTTGGGCTAATTCCCTATCCTCATTGCTCCATTCAATAAACGGTACAGGAGTTTTCAAACCATTAACAGTTTTAAACGGTGCAACATACCCATCATTTACTAACATCCACATGCGGTAATCTATAGATTGCAAAAATGTAGACATTCTAATTTTCCAAAAATCAAACGGTATGCTATCAAAAAGTGGTGGACGAGTTATTGAATAACCCTCCGCAGTGTTACGATTACCAAAGTTCGACATGGTCGTTTTTCCAAGGTTTTTTAAAACACTATTTTTGAAAAACCAGCTCTGATACCAATTGAAATTACTAAACGACAAGAGGGGGGGTGAATTGTAAAAGTCTTTCTCTTAATAAAATTAACCCTAAACAAGAGTTCTATTTTTTTTTTTGTTATTTTTGAAATATTAAAACAAAGATTTATGCAATTTTACTTTCACAAAAATCCACGTGCAATAGATATGACAAAATGAAAGTGCAAGCAAAAAGTAACCAATGATAAAGAAAGAACACACCAAGAATTTTACAGTGGTTCGGTCAAAATATGACCTACGTCCACTCCCCGGAGTCCTCCACTCCGGGATTTTCACTATAAAAATAGTTCTCCTTTTGCCCCCCTCGGCAAGGCGGAGAAGCCTGTACAAACCTCCCTTTCACCAACCCGGCGTGGCGAAATACCAAACTCTGTTTTCGCCCTCCTGGCGACGGCAGAGAACCTTATCGTTTTTCTCCCTCCTGGAGAAGGCAGAGAACCTCGAGGTAACGAATGCAGACGAGCCTTTCCCTTGGAGATCCTCCCTCAAATCCTTCTCGGGCCACAGGAGGAGCAAGATGCAGCAAGCTTGGAGCAACCGTGTGATCTCCCTCACACCTCTTCTCCCTCACAAAGCTCACCTTCTCCTTCCTCTCTCAACCCTCAAGAATTTCTCTAGAGTTTTCTCCCTTGGAAACCCTCTCTAATCACGTTCACCCCCTCTGTCAATCTTACCCAAAAAAAACTTGATTGGTATCTAAAAAAGGCTCCAAAAAACCTCTGAATACAAAAGTAGCCGTTACTGTTCGTACAGTACGATCTGGTATCGTACAGTACGATCTTCATAAACAGTCGTCGTCCTGGTACGAAGATGTACGAACAGTACAAAAACAATTCATACTGTACGATATAATATCATACGGTACGATTGAACAAGATACTATTCGTACAGGACGATGGTCTGGACGATCGGATGTCATCTCTGTTCATCGTATGGTACGATCATTATCGTACAGTACGATGTGACAAAAACCAAGAGATCGTCCAGGACGATATCCGGGATGATCATACTTCGTCTCTGTTCATCGTATGGTACGATTGACATCGTAGAGTACGATGTTCAATTTTGAATTAGGCCTGGATTACATGCACTAATCACGGGTTAATTTAAGTAAGTAATTAAAACGGATCGTACAGTACGAACATGTTCGTACAGTACGAACGGCGCAAAATCACTTGCTTAAGTTAAATTACGGCTAGGGTTTTGGATCTGAACATATCGTACAGTACGAGATACGTTCGTACAGTACGATCTATTCACAGATATGCCCACATAGCTTGGATCGTACGGTACGAAATACAATCGTACAGTACGATCGACAGAGAAGAATTTTAGTAATATTTTGCAGTTAAAAAGGAACTCCCCCCCTGTGTGTGTGCATGGTTGCTCTTACTCTTACGCATTTTGTGGCCAGACTCAATAAAGTAAAAAATACAATAAATGAAAAATACAATGTTTGACACATACTCCTAATCTACCCGGTCTTGAGTCTTCCTTTCTTCCTGAGTCACTTATGATCTTCCTGAAATGTTAGTGCTCAAGGAAAATAACAAATAGAATAATAATCAATGACAAGCAGTTCCAAAACACTCATTATTTGGCATCATCAAAATCTCAAACTCGGGGTCACGGGTTGCAACAATATGCATTCAAATCATTAAAACCCCTCTAATTATATAATTAAAAAAGTTGAAATAAATTTAAAAAACTTCTAAAAACTATAACTAATTTCAAATTGAGCAGAATAAAAGGCATTTTACTCCATTTGTGGTTTAGTATTTATAAAAAATATCAAACAATCAAAAAATAATTATAATTCAAAAAGTCAACAAATTGGTCAACTTTAAGTCAAAATCAAGTTCAAACTTAAAAAATTTATAAATAAATATAGAAAAATCAAAATCTAGTAAACTTAGAGTCTAATTAATCTTCTCAAGGTATAGTATTTAAGAAAAATGTCAACTTTCTAGAAATAAAGCTTAAAAAAACCCAATTTTTGACCCCTTTAAATAATGTATTTAAATAATTCAAATAATTCAAGAAATTCAATACTTAATTTAAAATTTCAGAAAACTTTAATCCAACATTAGCACCAGCATCCAATAATTTTAATTAACATTTATCAATATTCAAACATTTAATCAATCAAGCTACTTAATTCATACCAGCTACTACTAGGTAACCCAAGCCTATGAGGCTATTAATTTAGCCACAAGGAAGGTAAAATGAACTTCATGGCCTTATTTAACAAAGGTAGTAATAACTTAACACTTAAATACACTTTAAAATTAATTCTAACTTAGTAAGACATAAACTTGAATCAAAATCCCCTTAAGCCTTCAACTAACTAGAACATCAAATAACTTTAACCAACTACCCTATATAGGATATATTCAAATTGCACAACTTACCTCACACACTTTAGAAGAATTTCTAAGATAAATAATCCTAATCTAGGCTAGTACAATATTTACTTTTCCTATTGTGTGATGGGTTTTTTGGATTTTCATTGCATGTTATGAGTGAAAATTGATTGATATGAGTGTTTACTTATTTTAATTGTAATCTGTAAATTGATGTGATGGGTGCTAGTTTACTGTTAGGTTAGAAATGATCTGGGTACTCATTGAATTTTTTACAAGTGGCACATATATACAGGGCTATAAATCAACGGGATAAAATTAAAACTTTAAAGTGATAAATTTATATGCACGTGCTAAAATTACTCAATCCCCCCATAAAATTAAAAGAGTGTGGCCAAGTATGGTTAAGTTTTAAATTATATATGTATATATATAATGCTTAGGATAACCCTGTAAGAGAATTTAGATTTTTTATTTTAATATTAATGTAATTTATTTAAAGTTAAGAGATGTGAAAGTTAGGCATTTGATTTGGGATACATATATAAAAAATTGGATTTCAAAGAGAGAAAGATACCACTTAAGGGGATAGTCCTTTTCCATTTGGAAGCCTAAGTTTGGATAATATTAATACCCAAAGTGAAAAGAATAAGTTTCCCTTCAAGGGAAGAATTTTCTTTTTCTTTTGGGTATTCAAACATGATGAATCCGAGGAGCCTGAAGAAGATGACGATGAACACTTGAAGATAAAGAGTATCTAACTTAAAGTCATCTTGCTTCAATCCTAGGATTAGATTCCAGGTTTATAGTTAGTGGTGCCTAACCACTTTTAATTTATGTAAACTCCGGGTTGTGATAAAGGGGCATTCTACTTATGGACATTATTTTATGGAATTAATTTGATTAATCAATGTGATTCATTTAGTTTGATTGCGATTAAAACTACCTATTTTTCCTACTTTTTTGGGTATTACATGTCATTATTTTGCTTTAGCCTAGAATCTGATCAGAGGCTTATGAGGGCATGTATAAAAATTTTTCTACATAAGTATATTATTGACTTTTTCTTTCTTGTTAAGCACCTCCCCGCCTACGGGTTCTGATAGACCACTTGGCCTTTAATGGTGGAGATCTATAAAGGAGACGATGTTATGTAATCTCTAGGAAAAAATAATTTTTAAGCCTTTTCAAAATTGTTATATACCATTTTATGCAATTAATCGAGTAGATTAACATGCATTGCATTACAAATATAATTTTAAGTGTGTCTAAAATTTTAATTGCATTCATTTCAAGCATTCTCACTCAATATAAGTTAAGGAACCAATTAGGATTTTCTCTAAATATTGGCCCCAATTCTTAAAAACCATAATAATAATGTCCTTACCACTCTTTTATAATAAAGACTGGACTTATGGATTTTAAATCACCTAGTGATTAGCTGGCTTCTCAATCTAAGCCATGATAAGTCTATATTTTGCATTACATTAGCTAAGTTTGGGTCACTATTATCTAATACCCATTTTAGATTTAGGATTCGAGGCAAATTCTAAATCATAAGACCTTAACCTTCGAGAATAAAATACCAAATTTATAATAAATTATTCAACTCAAATTAAAGATTCTCTAAATCTTAAATTTAAAGTCCAATATGTAGCTTAGGTTGGGATACTTCTGAATTATTTTAGAATTTCAAAGTGTCTCGTACCACTCCTCTATTGACTCCAGAAATAAGTGCTCCAACTTGATGCAATCTTGATTGAGATTTCAAATTCAACTTCTTTGATTCCAATCCTTGAAAACTCTAAAAAAGTATTTTATTATTATTTTAATCAAGAGTATTAATAAGAAATTCAACCTCCCTATAATGTAATTAAATGTGAGTGCTTACACTCATAGGAGATTTAGGACCCACATCCAGTTTTCAAAAAAATTAATTTTCAAAACTCAATCAATCTTCTTTGGGAAAATCAAAATCAATAACGATTGCTACCATCATATTCAAACAATTAATAATGAAATGATGTTTTCTTCCTTTTGGGAGATATGTCATTTGTTGATAAAATATTGAATATGAAACTAATGATAGTTCATTTAGATTATCGCAGCTAGATATTTGATCGAACTTCACTTTAACCCTATGAGGCCATATGTAATTCTTTCTTAAATTTAGCTATGATATTCAAGGTAGAATTTACAATTATAAATCTAAACCCATTTTGAAATCTTATTTCTACCTCTTGGGGTTATATATTTTTTTGATGGAATGTTTGATTTCAAAATTAAATTTTAAAGATAATTTGAAATTTTCCAATGAAGATTAAACTTTTCAAAACCTCTTTTCAAATTCAACACAAATAAGGTATAATCAAGAATATTGAATGATTGTGCACTACACCTAGGTATTGGGTATAAAATATATTAAATTTTTAAGGAGATGAAATAACCATAGGAAGTCGATGGACATTCTTTTTCCTTACAAGCTTGACAAAGATCTAGGGTTGCATATGCTTTGAATAATATCACAATTTAAGAGATTCATTAGGAAAAATATGTTATTTATATTCATCAATCCAAAAAAAAATTATCTATATAGTGTATGCATTATCTTTATCTAATTTTATTTAAGTGATTGATTCTCTACAATAAACATTTTTATTTAAATATGATAATTTTACAATTAGAGTAAACAATAGTAGTTGATTGCTGAAAAGCATACTTTGTCATGAGTTTGACACTTTACTCTATTACTATATAACTTTATTTAGCACGTATACTTGCATATATTAAATGAAACTTTTTTAATTTATATATCAAAGGAAACCTATGCATTGTTAGGGATTGATAGAGCCCTAATTCATTTCACAAATTTATAAATTACTCCACAACTCCCCATCAAGTTTTTGGCACTGTTGTCATAGAGGTATTTTGCTTTTTAAAAAAAATATAACTATATTATTGAATTAATTTCATAATTAGACTTGCTTATATTATTAAATTAATTGCATAATTAGACTTACTTATAGTCTTTATTTTATGTGTTATTTGTGATTGCATATTCATTATTGCATTAGTTTCTCTATAAAATTATTTTGAATTCTATTTTTAGATAATAATTAAAGTTATAATCTAAATATTATTGCATTTAATGATCTTCATTTAATATTCAGTGTCGCAGCGCTTATTACTTGGGCATCGCAGTGCTCAAATATTTAAGTAAAAAGTGTCCCTTATAAAAAGTCAAAAGTGCATTAAACAATAACAACTTTAATTATTAAAGTTATGTGAGCGCCTACGTAGTGAGCACTACAACATTATCAAGCATCATAATTATTTCACTTATTGGGTCACAATGGTTGACTAACTTAAGCATTATGGCATTGACACATGTCAAACGCCATGGAAGTGGCCCTTCCTAAAGTGACCCTTCAATTTTAAAACATTAGAGCTGGTTCACCATGTGCCTGAACCGCCATAGTGCTTGTCAGGTAACCATTTTGACATGTTTTTATGCATTGAGCAGCGCAGTGCCATATCTTATAATGGTGTTATGCTTTATTAAGTTAAAAGTAGGGGAACACTTTTCATTTCATTCAACACCATCCATTTCCATCAAAATCTTCTATTTTCTTTAAAATCTTCTATAAAAGAATCTCCCCTAAGATGTTTGATAAGAAGATATTATTGACCTTATTTTTCTCCAAACCCTCGATCAAAGGGGTTGACTTGGTCGAATTGACCAAGCCAGGTCCCAAGACCCCTCCCATTCAATTCACTAGGTCAAACCAAGTCTATTGAGCCCAGACCCAGGCCCTGGGTCAACCTGGGTTGACCCAAATTGACCTAAGTCCTTTTTTTGAGTTCAAATAAAATACAGAGCTTCTCATGCTCATATATAATATCCTTTGGACTTAGTGGGTAAGATCCAATCCACTAGGCCCCTACCCATGTCCTGGTCAACCTGGTTGACCTAATTAGGCCTAAATGGGTCAATTCAATTTCAAATCATTCTAAGCCCTATTCTTGGACTCAACCCACACCCTTGGACTCATTTGGCTAGGTTGACCAAGTTAACCTTTGACTTGGTCAACCCAAGTCTTAAATGGGTCAAATTAACCTATTTAAGTCAATTATAACACATTAAATACATTGAAAACCTTCCTTTTGTTCCCTTGAGAAAAACCACAGCTAGGAGGCATTGTTCCACTCTTAATTAGCCCTTGATCTAATCCTAGCTGTCGATCTTTAGCCTAGGGTTATAAATATGCATTTTAGGGTTTGTATTAAAGATCTTTTTTTCTAATTCTCTCTCCCTAAGTCTCCTTAAGCTGTGAGAAATCATGTGAGAGTCCCTTTAGACCTCCTCCACCATACCCAACCAAAACCCGCCGCCAAAACCCCACCGGCGATGAGATCTCCAGCAAATTGAGGTCAATTTCCTTCGTAGGAAAATTACATTCGATCCTTGGCTCATTAGAACGTGACTCCAACTAAGAACTTATTCATGGATAATCTACAAGCTCAACTATGTCAAGATCTCAAAGATCCAAAAGTTAGATTCTTTAAAAACCCTAGACCTAGGTCACTACACTTCTAGTTAATTAACTATTCATTAAGCAATATTTAGGTCAAAAAACATGTACCCCATGAATTCTCTTCATGCATGGACGTTATGTTTAAAATTTCATTGAGTTTGGTTGAGTAAATCAATCGAATGAGGCAAGATATCATTTAGGATTTTGGTTTAACGGACACTCAAGCTGTGCGTCTTTTAGATCGTTGATCTTGCGATCAATGATCCAAATCAAGTCATTCCATAGTAATGCATAACCGCACCGTTTTGCTCACTACAGTGATCACCGTTTGGCTCGATCATAGTCGTCCTTATGAAAAAGCAGAAGATCGGGCAGCCACAAACCACGCTAACGTGTTTAAGTGAAACCACAAACCTCAGTAATCATTGCTGCAATCATGCGACAATCATTGCCGGTGGCACAATCATTCCTCTACCAGGTAATGATTGCCCGGAACCACTCATTCAATCTAATCTCGCCATATGGCCCACTCAGCCACCGCCACCGTGTGTTTTATTTTAAATTCTTTTTTTTATTTTTAACTGTTTTATAATTGATTTTAATAATTTTTTTAAATTAATAAAATACATAAATTATATTATTATTTTTACAAAATTATTATTATTTATTTAATTTATAAATAATATTAGTCATGTTTTATTATTATTATTATTATTATTATTATTATTATTATTATTATTATTATTATTACTATTATTATTTTTTAAATTATCATATTATTATTATTAGTCTTTTTTAATTATTATTATTTATTATTATTATTATTTTCTATTAAATTATATTAAAATATTATTATTATTTTTTTATTATTTATAAAATATATATATTTATTTTAAAGTCTAAAATTATTTTTTTGTCATTTAATTAATAATTTCCTATTTTTTAATTATTTTAAATTATTAATTATTTACATTTACTAAATTAAAAATAAATTAATTTTGAAATTTAATTATTTTCCAAAGTTATAAAAATTATTTCTAGTAAATTATTTTAAAGTCCAGAAACTTTAATCTTTAATTTAATTTGATTTAATAATTATTTTTAAGTAGTAATTATTTTTAAACTATTTTAAAATTACTCTTAAATACTTTAAAACTTTGAAAAATGAGAACTATTTCATTTTAAATACATTTTTAACGTATGATTCCTCATATTTTTTAGAAAATATGTATTTTTATTTAAAAATATTTTCAGTAATCAAAATTTTATTTTTTTGAATTATTTTCATGTTACCTTAATACTTGATTATTTAAATAATTAATATGATTAAGTATTTTAAAACTTCAAAATTATTTTCAAATCCCTTTTGATACTCTCTTCGGTGGTCAATGGTTCTCCCATATACTTATTTGTTATAAATTAATTTATTTTTAATTATCTTATTTTCTAATATTTATATATATATATATATATATATATATATATATATATATATATATATATATATATATATATATATATATATATATATATATATATATTAAATTACTTTAAAACTATATATAATTTTAAATCCTTAATCCCGGGAGATCGACTAAATGAAATTTTAAACTTATGTCATGCACATGATTAAGCATCCATGGAGGAGAAGATTAGTAGGTAATTGAGTTCCAATCATCTACTAATTGCATCTTAAAACATGCTTTACTTTTTTTTATCATCTTTAGTATGCATAGGACACACAAGCACTTAGTTTAGGCTCTCCTAGACCCTAGAAATTGGTGTATTTTATTTTACATCATTTCCTTGCATGTTATATCAAGGGGTAGTCCAAAACTTGATTTAAACCTACTTAATGTAGTAACACCCTAAAGAAAATAATTAATGATGCATCTAGCAAACTTAGAAAAATTTTTAGTGTTAGGATAGATCCTTGAATGACATAAAACATTCAAAACTTAAACTTAGTCACATCATAAACCTTTCAAAATTTTCTAGGAATTTTTAGGACCCTTTAAACCCCTTAATTAACAAACCTTGGTTTAATCCATTAATTAGGTCCCTAGAAATTCTTAAAATTCTAATAAATTCATTTCAACTCAGATAATTTTTTGTAATATCCCAAACTCTTTAGAATTTAGTCCCTTAACCTTAAATAAATAGGGCCCTTTAATTGGACTTTAATTTGAACCTTAATTTAACTTTAATTAAAAATTACCTTTTTTTCCCTTATTAAATAATTAAAAATTCCAAAATTTCCCCAAACACTTGAGAATATCTTCTTAGGTCATTTCTAACCTTTGGGGGTGATTCCAATTAGTTTGGAACTAATTTGGATCAAAAGTCCTAAAAGACCCTTATTAAATAATTTTAATAATTTTTTAATTGCCCAAAATTCTAAAATTCATAACTTTGCATAAAAAACTTCAAATCCAGCAAACTAAAATCCTAACTACTTTTTTTTTTTTTTTTTTTTGATGAAATGCCAAAGCAATTTTATTAAAAATATAACCAATTACAACTTACCAATATCATCGCATAATTCCTTTAAAACTTTTAAAAAACAAGGAGGAATACTACATATAGTAATATCATCCCAAATAAAATCATGATTCAAAGCAATGTTAGCGCACAAGTCGGCTAATTTATTACAACCTCTATCAACCCAATTAAACATAAGAAAATTGAAATCTTTCAACCCATAAGGTGCCTCATTACTGTCTGCCATAGCTCCAAGTAAATTGTAACATTTTTTAAGACGTTTGAAAACATTTGCATTATCTCCTTAACTATAATACCTTTATACTCAAACATCCACTTTTGTAAGTACCGGTTGAGGGACTGAACAGCAAGCAAATCAAGTTGATTCACGTCCCAATGAATCCCATTGAACCCGAAAGCACATAAAAACCTTCCTTTATGATCTCTGAATACTCCTCCAATAGAAGCCTTATATGATGATAACAAGCACACGTCCATAATAACTTTTATTCAGTCAGGAGGTGGAGGATGCCAAGAATTCTTTAACAGTCTATCAAAATGATTGACATCCCAGATTCCCGATGAGTATTTAATAACAGCTGAATTTGTTGAAATAGAAGACAATGTAATAGTATTAGAAGCAATAAACACTTTACTGTCTTCACCATCACCATAAACTCCTTTGCCTCTAGATTTCCAAGATAAGAAAACCAACGTGCAATACATATTACCCAAAATAATTTGCTTCGAAGCACATTGATTCAGCCATATACAGCATTCATCAAACCTTTCAAAAACCGGGATAGCAAATCCCCATTTGTTCAGAATTTGAATAATCTGATTTAATTTGGAACATCCCACCACCACATGCTCATAATCTTCAGTTTTCAAGCATCCTCTTGGAGAAAAATCAGTTTCTATCAGTTTTCTATGAAGAAGAAAATTGAAAGTAGGAATCACCTTGTGATAAATCCTCCACCAGAAATTCTTAACCCGAGAATGCAATTTAAGCTTTCTAATCCATCCCCAATACATATTGGAATAGTCTTTACAAAACATAGCATTACAAGTAAGATAAGAAATGGTATTACCAGACATTTGATTTAGCATTTCCACCTGATCACCCTGTTCATAAGGATGAATACTTATTCTGTTAATCAGCTGAACCAAATCTTCACCAAAATTATTCCTCAGAATATCCAGATTCCAAGTACATTTAGTAATCAAATTCTCTACTAACATATCAGGTTCCAGCAACATAGAAACAAATGTAGGCCACATCATGATACTTTTATCAAGAATACAAGTGTCTTTCAACACATTTACTAATCTCCCATCAGCAATTCTCCATCTTGTAATCTTATCAAGAGCTTTGGCACCATCTGTAATAATTTTCCAAGCAGCAGATTTCTTCCTTACAGAATTTGGAGTAGCCAATCCATATTTCATAGACAGAATTTTATTCAGCAAACAATCTCTTTCATTCAAATAATTCCATGCCAGCTTAGCTCTTACCGGCCCTATATATTTTGAACAAGAATGAATGCTCCTCCCGCCAAATTCAATTGGTTTACACAATACCTCCCAATTAACATAATGAATACCTTGTTTACCATCTTGTTTGTGCCAAATAAATGTCCTACATATTTTATCAATATCAGCAAGAATGCTTTTAGGAACAAGAGCATGAGTCAATTGAAAGATTGGAAAAGTTGATATAACAGATTTAATAAAAGTTATCCTTCCTTGCAAAGACAAGAACTTGTTACCCCAAAATATTGATTTTCTCCAAGGATTTTTCCAATAAGCCATGGAAATCAGCACGGACTAACCTTCTCAAGGCTATCTTTACACCCAAATAAGTCATCTCCTTCATCGTTTTAAGTCCCATAATCCGAGCAATGCTTCTCCTTTTCTTCTTCTTCACCTCTTTACCAAAGAGAATTACAGATTTTTTGTAATTCATATGTTGGCCCGTCCACTCACAAAAATCCACTATTATTCTCCTTACCTCTTTAACCATCTTAATACTTGCTTCAGAGAAAATAATATATCATCTGCATATAGAAAATGAGAAATTCTAGGAATACTATAATGCACTTTGATTCCCACCAAGTCTCCTTTATTAATCAAAGTATTAGATAGAAATTGAGAACATAAAATGAATAAAAATGGAGAGAGTGGACATCCCTGTCGAAACCCACCCTTAGCCATGATCCATTTAGAATAATTGCCATTAATCAAAATAGAGAACTTAGCATCCACCACACAATCCATGATTAGATTTGATTATTTACAAGGAAAACCAAAATACCTCAAGACTTGCTCCAATGCCGGCTATCCCATGCTATCATAAGCTTGCTCCATATCAATCTTGAATGAAACCAATCCTTTTGATGCTTTAAAAAACCTGAATCTGTGAAACATTTCATGAGCCATAAGTATATGTTGAGATATTGACCTTCCCTTCAAGAAAGCAACTTATTCTTTGGATAAGAGATTATGAATCAAGCCCTGCATTCTATTTAAAAGAATTTTTGCTATCAATTTATAAATTGATAGCCTAACTACTCCTTGTAAGGCTTAATATTTAATTAAAATTCTAGAACTCCCAAACCTAGCATATTTCTAATAGTGACCTTTTGGACCTCATTAACCTAGCACATAGGAGGGCCCGAGACCTTCCAAAATTAGTCAATATAACTTAAACTTTAACGATCACTACCCAAAGAATTAAAGTGGATCAACAAACTAAATTAAATAAAATGAATCCCAATCCATTAATATTTGAACTTTAAATAAAGTTTCCCTTTTTGGCCTTCAACATACTTGAACTCAAGACAACTTGAATTAACTACCCGACATAGGGCCTATTCGAAGCCACACAAGCCTACTAAACACACATAGAGCTATTTATTAGGGAACCACTTTTAGCTTTAGGATTAGGGCAGGGGTTTACTTTTTATGTGTTATATTTCTGTGATGAGATGTGATTATGTGTGACACGTATGCTGATTGACTTATTTTGCTTTGCTATGTTGTGATTGATGTGAGTCTTATTTTATTATTATACTTTCTATGCTTTGCTTATGATTGATGCGTGCATTAGACTACCCATGGGCTAGGGACACTTTTATATTAATCCAATCTTATACAGGTGGTTACACTCATATACTGCTAAAATAAATGGATGGAAAAAATCATTAAGCTTTAATACTAATAATATTTTATGTGGATACTCTAGAGACTACTCACCCCCCCCCCCCCCCCCCCCCTTTCCAAATTAAAAGAGCATGGCCAAGTGTATTTCTTTTTATGCATAATATTAACTGCTTTGGTTGTTATATCAATTACTTAGAATGTTTTATTAGGATAACCATGCAAGAGTCTGGGTCTATATTTTTTCTTTTTATAATGTAATTCATTTAAATCCATATTGAGTTGTGAAAGTCTTTAAAAAAGAGGCATTTCAAACACTAAGTACCCAAAGAGAAAACGAAAGGCCCCCTCTTAGGGAATTTCTTAGTCATTTGGGTACTCATCCGGAGGAAGAACCATACGGAGCCTAAAGGAGACGATTAGAGGGGATATGATCTGAAAAAGGACTATCCACTCAAAGATAGAGACTTGAAGATGAAATGTCCAGCTTTCAAGATTTGCATCATTTATTATGATTAGAATCTAGGTTATTATTGGTGGAGCCTAGCCACCATTACATTTCTGCAGAACCTGGGTTGTATTTATACGGCACTTGCCATGGACTTTGGACTTTTTTATGTTTCTATGGATTTAAATTGATGTGTTTATATTGATTGTGCAAAAAAGATTGCATGTTTTTTAGGTTTCTTTCTTGCATGTACTTGGTGAAAGTGCTCAGATGACACTACAAAGTGCTCTGATACCACTTGAAAGTTTGTTAGGGATGTTAAGCACTATAGAACTGGCCCAAGCTAACCAAGAGGGGGGTGAATTGGTAAAGAAGAAACTTTAAGCAAAGTACAAACCAAAATCACCACAAATAAAATAAATGCGGAAATTAAAGTGCGGAAGCAAGAAACAAGAACATAGAAATTTATAGTGGTTCGGTCAAATCTTGACCTACGTCCACTCCTTGGAGGTACCCTCCAAGTATTGCACTAAAATAAGTGTCTCTCCTTTAGCCCCCACAGCTAGGCGGAGAAGCCCTTACAAAATCACTTCCACCTTCCCCGGTGCGGCGGAGTCGCCGGGTCCTTTGACACCAAAGTGAACTTCTTCTTTGGTGAACTTCCCTCGAGACAAGCCTTGAATCCGACGGTATTCAGGTGCGAGCTTGCCGGAGCAACCGTGTGGAATCTCCTCCACACTCCCTTGAGCCCCCACTCATAGGATCTTCTCCCTCTCCCAAACTCCACCCTTTCCTCACTCCCTTTCAAGCTCTCTCTTCAAGTCTCCCCCACAAGAATGAAGCTACAATGGCTTCCAAAGACTCTTACAAAAGTTTCCATGCCATAGCTTAAATAGAAGCTCTCAAAACGAGCTTATTAATGTAAGTTGCCGACATTATCGTCCAAGACGATAGGAATATCATCCTGTACGATCAGTACAAATTCAGCTCAACGACCTGGAATGATTTGGGACGATCAGGAGAAAATTGGTTATATCGTCCTGGCCGATCTCACGATCATCCCGGACGATTAGTTTAAAACCGATTTCAATCGTCCTGATCATCGCCCTGATTTGGTGCTGGCCAAAGTCAATCGTCCAGGACATCATCCTGGCCGATCCTAAGATCATCCAGGATGATGTGATCGTATCAATCAGCCATTAATGATTTCCAAATTATACCAGATCAAATTAGGTATAATTGAGTTAGATCATCCTGGACGATAGGATTATCGTCCTGGCCAATTTCCTAAAATAAAGAATACCTAAATTGATTATGGCGGCTGATTCTTTCTGAATTGAGAATATCGTCCTGGCCGATACAGATATCGTCCAGGCCAATCTGTTTATATTGGCTGCCATAATGAGGACGTCTTAATTAGGATTTCTGTTTTTGGACAGATTGTCCAGGACGATATAAATATCGTCCCGAACGATGTTACCAAAATTAGAAATCTTTTAGGGCATAAAAGAAAATCTTCCAAGTTACAAACCATCAGGTGCCACACCAAATACAACAGACTCAAGAAAGGAAAAAGACTACAAACTGACTCAGACCTAGTTTACCCAATCTTGAGTTGGTTCCAAATTGCAGTCTGATCGTGTGGACCTGAAACGTTAGTACATAAGGCAATCATAGAGAAATAAGAAATGTTTGCTATCATCAAAATCATGAACCATAGATCCGCAAAAATCTCCCCCTTTTTGATGATGGCAAACAAGTCGATTTGAATTTTAAAAAATAATAATAATTTCTCTTCCTAATCTCCCCCTCATTAGAATAACACTTTTAAAAAATAGGGGAGATAAAAATATTTTTGTTGTTTTTAATTTTAACAGTGCAAAAACAAATACGATAACAGTACAAAAATTTAACAATACGTTCTCCCCCTTTGACATTATCAAAAAGAGAGGAGGAACAACCAAAAATCAAAATGAACAAAAGACAAAAACGTTCCCTGTTCTAGTGAAAAAAAATATTCTTAAAATGAGAAAGTTTTTTCTTGGTTTTTAATCAAAAAATAGTAGAGTTTGATTGACAACGCATAGCCCAGAAAAGGTTAGAAATCCAGAATTTGATAATCCAAACTCAAGTTCTTTAAAAAGGCTAAAAAAAACTTTTTAATTCAATATCTAAATCAAAGAATAAATTAGAGAAAGAAACAATTATTTTTTAAAAACTCCTTCCATAAAATATATCTAATAGAAGATCAATGTACGAATTGTGAAATCAAGAATCAAGATTTTCAAACTCAAGTATCAAAAGTATCAAGGGGTTTCTTAAGCTTTTAAGAAGTACAAGAATGATAAGCATTAAACTTTGTGGGCTCATTTTATGCCTCTTGACAATTGGATGGCGCACTGCGCATCTTTTGATTTTTGATACACTTTTGTGTATATTTTTCAATTTGGCGTCATTGCGCATCTTTTATTTTTGGCATCATTGGCCAATTTTTTTATTAATATGCTTCTTTTTTTAAGTCTTAAAAACAAAAATAAACCCATCCTATTGATAAAGCGAATTCTTAATTAAGAAAATTATGAGTTAGATTTAACAACTTGTAAAAGATTCCTATGTGATAAATAAAATGTTGGGAGAAAAAAATTTAGTTTCAAAGACTAATTTAAAAGATGAAAAAGATTTTAAATCAAAAGTAGAATAACCTCTTTATGAAATAGAGATTGAGAGTCAAAAACATGAGTTTCCTTCCTTTGACTGTTTTAGAGAAGTCAAACACAACTTACCAAAGATTTCAAAAAAAAATTGGAAGTACATTTTCCATTTTTAAAAAAGTGAATATGTGTGTTGATCAGAGAAAAAACTTTCATGAAAATGAAAATTTCAAAGAATAAACAAAACAAAAACACAAAATAAAAATAAAAAACAAAAAAATAAAAACACAAAACAAAAACACAAAAGGCTTTTTAACCATTATCTCTCTCCTGGTCTGATGCTTCAGAAACCAGATCTGCCCATGAGATTTTTTGCCTTTCATTATTTTCCCAATTTAAATTTTGCTTCACCTTGCCCTTTTCTTTCGTAGGAAGAATTTGTAAATTCGGGCACTAATTTTTTATATGTCCAGGCTTCCTGCATCGAAAGCAAATAACGTCAGAAGAAATATGGACATCCTTACCACTTTTACCTTTTTTCCACTTTTGCTTATTCTTTGGTGAGCTTTGTGATTTGCTTGACAAGTCATTGCATTCGTCTCCAACTAAGCTATCTCTTTTTGTATTTTCAGCTTTTAGCACTATCGCTTCACCTGCATCCAAAAGTCTTTGACCCAAACTTTGCTCGTAGGCAATGAGTGAGCCAATCAAATTTTTAATAGAATATTTATTCAAATCTTTTGATTCACAAATAGCAATAACTTTAGAATCAAATTTATCCAGTAGACATCGAAGAATTTTGTTAACGTTTTCAAAATTTGAAAAAACTTTTCCTAAAGCATGCAATGAGTTTACAATTTGAATGAATCTGGTATACATGTCTAAGATCATTTCAAAAGGTTTCATGAAAAATAATTCAAAATCATGCATTAACAAATTCAACTTGGATTGCTTGATTTCATCCGTGCCTTCGTATATGGTGTGTAGTTTATCCCAAACTTCTTTACCCATTGTGCACAAGGATACTAACATAAAATCTTCAGAATTTAAAGCACAGAAAAAGCAATTTAATGATTTTGCATTCAATTGAGCATTGAGTTGTTCTTCCCTATTCCATTAATTAAAAGGAATATCAATTTTAACTCCATTAAAAATATGTAATGGTCATGAATAACCAGTTAAAATCATATGCCACATACGAAAACCTATCGATTGCAAAAATGTAGACATGCAAGTTTTCCAAAAATAAAAAGTAATATTCTCAAATAAAGGTGGTCTCATGATTGAATAACCTTCCGCAACATTACAATTCCCAAAATTAGCCATGGATCAAAATTCAAAAGTTTTCAAAAACATGTTTTTATGAATAAGGCTCTGATACCATGAAAGTGCTCAGATGACACTACAAAGTGCTCTGATACCACATGAAAGTGCTCAGATGACACTACAAAGTGCTCTGATACCACTTAAAAGTTCGTTAGGGATGTTAAGCCCTATAGAACTGGCCCAAGCTAACTAAGAGGGGGGGTGAATTGTTAAAGAAGAAACTTTAAGCAAAGTACAAACCAAAATCACCACAAATAAAACAAATACGGAAATTAAAGTGCAGAAGAAAGAAACCAGAACACAGAAATTTATAGTGGTTCGGTCAAATCTTGACCTACGTCCACTCCTTGGAGGCACCCTCAAAGTATTGCACTAAAACAAGTGTCTCTTCTTTAGCCCCCACAGCTAGGCGGAGAAGCCCTTACAAAATCACTTCCACCTTCCCCGGTGCGGCGGAGTCACCGGGTCCTTTGACACCAAAGTGAACTTCTTCTTTCGTGAACTTCCCTCGAGACAAGCCTTGAATCCGACGGTATTCAGGTGAGAGCTTGCCGGAGCAAACGTGTGGAATCCCCTCCACACTCCCTTGAGCCCCCACTCATAGGATCTTCTCCCTCTCTCAAACTCCACCCTTTCCTCACTCCCTTTCAAGCTCTCTCTTCAAGTCTCCCCCATAAGAACAAAGCTACAATGGCTGCCAAAGACTCTTACAAAAGTTGCCATGCCATAGCTTAAATAGAAGCTCTCAAAATGAGCTCATTATTGCAAGTTGCCAACATTATCGTCCAAGATGATAGGAATATCATTCTGTACGATCAGTAAAAATTCAGCTCAACGGCCTGGGACGATTTGGGACGATCATAAAGAAAATTGGTTATATCGTCCTGGCCGATCTCAAGATCGTCCCGGATGATTAGTTTAAAATCAATTTCAATCGTCCTGATCATCACCCTGATTTGGTGCTGGCCGAAGTCAATCGTCCAGGACATCGTCCTGGCCGATCCTAAGATCGTCCCGGACGATGTGATCGTATCAATCAGCCATTAATGATTTCCAAATTATACCATTAAAATATGTAAGAATAAAGAATAATTATTTCCAATTCAGGCTCTCATAAAAAGAAAGACTTTGCATTTTAAGCAAGCATGAAAGGATGAGGAGGAAGGTGATTTCAGTGAATCTAAATTATCCATTAAAATATGTAACAACAATAGTAGTAGGAGTGTTAGAGCTCTAAAAACATTAGGAGAGCGGGTGGCTGATCTAAGGGAAAAAATGTAAGAGATGACTCACTTTTCTGAAGAAACCAGAGAATGGCAATTTGAGATGAAAATGAGGATGTCTCATAGCATGGACCAATAGGAGAAATATTATAGATATACTTCAAATTTTAATGATACACTTATTAGTATGTTTAAGAGTATCCCTTTTGTGGAGCAACATGAGCTGCTCAAGTTTCCCCTATACCTTCCTACAGACTATTTATGTGGCAACCTAGATAGAAAAGTCATTTGGATGATGAGGAGGAGGAGATAATAGACCTAGTGGATTAGGGGTTATTGGTTTTTTTTTTCTTTTTCTTGAGAGAGGGAAAGAGAGTTTGGGCGTAGCATATTTATTTTATTTTGATATATTGTAATGGATAGTTTAGCTATATACTGAATATTTAGTGGTTCTTGGTGACAATCCACTTGAAATGTTATGTATGTGCCTTATTATCTTGTAGCATGTGTTATGTGCTTATTATGTTATGTTAACACATATTTTAGCTCCATTTGTCATTTATATGAAAGCATATGTAGTAATAATTATTTGTGTTTCTTTTATTTATATTTTTTTGAAATGTTCCTCATGCTCACTAAAATTTTTATTATCTAATAATTTAATTAACCTTAGTAAAAATGATTATTAAAATTCATATAAAATTAGGATAATAATAAAACCCTAGATCATAGTTCAAAGTGAGCACAATTTATACTTCATAGATTGGAAAAACTATTTATATAAAATTAGGATACATTGGTGTAAGAGAGTTGCTAATTGCATGTTTTACATTCTTGCAACTTGTATAGTTTTGATGATTCCAAATATTATTATTTTAAGTTTTGTTATCTCCTAACACTTTTTGGAAGATTTGTTTTTGCTCTTGTGTGGACTAACATTTCAGAAAATTCGAACTCCAGACTAATTAAGACTTCAAATCAAATTCAGATGAGATAGTTTATAAATTGAAGCTTCTTTTTTTCTTTGAATTGAGTTTGAGAGGGAGTGATTGTAATTGTGTAAATAAACACACACACACTTAAGGAGATCTTTAAAAAATTATACTGATCGTACAGGATGAACACAGTTCGTACGGGATGATCAAGTCAGTTATCACCTTGGAAGAGCAATGGAACAAACAGGAAGCATAGAAAAATCTTTTCTAAGTCCTTATCGTCCAGGACGAATTTCCTATTCGTCCCAGTACAAAAATGGCTTTAGAAAATTTTTGCTAAGACAAAATTCATATTTGTACCAGGATGGAATGCTCTCTGGAAAATATTCATCCAGACAAACTCCAATTCATCCCAGGATGAAATGTCCTCTGGAAAATTTTTATTCAGACGAAATCCATATTTGTGTCAAGACGAAATGCTCTCTAGAAAATTTTTGTCCAGATGAACTCCAATTCGTCCCAGGATGAAATGTCCTCTGTAAAAATTTTGTCCAGATGAACTCATATTCATTCCAGGACGAATCAAACCAACTCTTGAAATTTTGGCAACTTCCTGCAGATTTCGGAACTGACCTATGGTATAACCGTTCGTACCAGACGAACCTTGTTCGTACTGGACGATTAACGTGTCTGAAGCCAGTTCGTACCAATATACATTGGGTTCATTTCCAACTAAATTAAGTAACATCATCCAGGACGATCCACGATCATATGGAACGATCCACTGCTGACAGACTTGAATTTTAGCAGTTTTTGGATGATTTTTTTTGTCTTTCCTATATAAAGTCCAATATAAAATGCCACTTAATCTTTTTGCCTACTAATCTTCGTGCCTATTGAAAGAAAAGTCAAGGAGAGAGTGTGAGAAAGTGTTTGAAGGAGGATTCTTACTACTGGAGCATGAAGGTTTCACTTGGTAATCAAAGGTAAGAATCTCAACTTATGATTTTTGATTACTTAACTCTTTTCTCTCTTCCTTCTAGATTTCTTGTGAAGAAGATCTATCAAGGAGATCCGGTTCTCTGCCGACACTTGGAGAGTGTGAACAAATGAAGGGTTCTCTGCCCAAACTAGGAGAGTGTGAAAGGATGAAGGGTTCTCCGCCCACACTAGGAGAGTGTAAAAGGACGAGGGTTCTCTTCCCACACTAGGAGAGTGTGAAAGGACGAAGGGTTCTCTGCCCACACTAGAAGAGTGTGAAAGGATGAAGGGTTCTTTGCCCACACTAGGAGAGTGTGAAAGGATAAAGGGTTCTCTGCCTACATCGGGAGAGTGTGAAAGGACGAACGGTTCTCTGCTAACACTAGGAAGAGTGTAAAAGGACGATGGTTCTCTACCACACCAGGTAGTGGTGGAAGAGAGTTTTGTAAAAGGCTTCTCCGCCTTGCTGTGGGTGCAAAAGGAAAGTCACTAGTGGTATTAGTGCAATACTCGGAGGGTGCCTCCGGGGAGTGGATGTAGGTCGTGTTTGACCGAACCACTATAAATCTTGTGTTTTTTATTTTTCCGCAACTTTTTATTTTTTGTTTTACTGTTTCTAACTTGTGGTTGAAAAATGTTTTCTATAAAATTCACTAAAGTTAATTTTCTCGGTTCTAAATTTTAAAGAGGGATAAATTTTTTTAATTACCAATTCACCCCCCCCCCTCTTGGTTAGCCGCTGGAACATAAGCTTAGGTTTAACAACCTAATTCATATTGAACACGTTTTAACAATTGGAGCTACTAGTTGGTAATTCTTTGAAGTTTATTTCTGCAATGGCATTTCAGACACCTGTGGGGCGTAATATACAAGGTATTCATGTAAACTAGATTAGGAAGCTAAGAGTTACTCCTAAGGAAACATTATTCTGGTTGAGATAGATTAATAACTTGTTACATATGTATTGCTGGTTGAATTATAGAAAGTTTTGTGATTCTTGCTGTTGTTCGAGGGGTTGTTAGGAAGAAGAAGATGGTAATCACATTGTTGTTCATTATAAAAAGTTAATTGAAATATTTGATATGTTGACTATAAGGGTATTTATTTAACTACGTTCAATAATCTATCTCAATGCTTGAAGAACTTGGAGAAGATGACATTGTCTAATCCTCATGCAGTAAGATTCTATTTATCCTTGGCATATCATAATTGAAGAGCTAGGAGTTGCTTTATGTATGGATCTAAGGTTCCTAATGTGGTTACATTAGCATCTCATATTCTGTCTTTTTTAGTGCAACCTTTTTTTCTTCCAATTTTTAAGAACTAGAATACTAATCAGTATTTTGTGCTGTCAAAAAATTGGTTTCCCCATCCTACAAATTGAATTAAATTGAGTATTGATGCTTCATTATTGTAGTCTAATAAATCAAGCATAGCATGAGTGTCACGATATCAAAAAAGGTAGATTTTTGCTTGCGTATGGAAGGAAATCATTGCATTGGGATATCTTTATTGGAACTTCTTACTATTTTTTACTTCAAGAAAGTAATACAAGATTGGATGACAGAGAAGCAAGGAGTTATTATTAAAGGAGACAACATCAATGTAGTTAACATTTTATAGAAGATGGTGATGAAGACTAACCAAAATAATAGTGTTCATAGCATGGATTTTTCTTTTTTAGATGTTTTTCATAATGTTAATTTTCATTTTGTTTATAGAGAGGGCCCATTATGCCCTCTTATGTGACTTTTATTGGGAGGATTTAATTTTTGGTGAACTTCCATCAAGTGTTGTTGACTGGATAAGGAAGGATAGTGATAGATTAACTATCACTTAGATTTCTTTGTATCTTCTTTTATATACTTTAAAGCAATTTGCATTTCCTTAAAAAAAATAGAGTGGAAAAACTTATAATTAACTAACTTAGAGGATTTACATTATTGCTTTTTTTAAATAATAAGTTGTACCCTTTTTTAATTAAATTTTAAAATAAAGAAAAATAATTAGAATTAAAGATTATATATGAGTAGATTAAAATTAGAAAACATAAATTTAGAATTTGTCATCTTATTAAATCCTTATATTAAATTCATTAAGATTGTAAAAGGGTTCAAAGTAAAAATTAATATTCAAAATTATTAACTATGTACTCCATGTAAAAAAGAAGAAAATAATAACTGTGAAAATCATTCTAAAATAAAAGAAAAAGAAAATATGAGTACATTCAAAAATTGGTATAAGTTAAAAGATTAGAATCTGACCACAATCTTATACTTAAATTCATAAAGGTAAAATAAGAAAACAAGTACAAATAATGGTGAACTAATGAAATTTTCAATTGTAACTACCAACATAAATAATCATTAAACTACATTATTTATTTTAAAATTCAAAAATAAATAATTAAATTTATAATATGGAAATTTAAATTAAGCAATAATAAGGATGACTAATTAACATAATTGTTAACATTTTTTCTAAACTAGAAGTATAATTTTTTCATTTTTTATTACTTCTATATTGTGATGTATTATCCTATATTTTAGTAATTTCAAATTATTATTTTTTATTTTGTCTAATCATTTAATTAGAATTGTAATATTTGTAATTGCTTGAGGGGAAGCAAGAATTTAAGATGAGAAGAATTTGTTAATATAAAAAATATATTATTTTATGTGTGATATTTTTTACTAAAAATGTATTATTTTAGCTGTGTTATCCAGGAAAAATAGAAAAAGGGCACAAGTTCTAAGTCTCATCTAGCACCATCGTGCCGGACAAATCAAAGCTGCAGTGCAATCAAAGGCACAACTAGAGTGTCGTAATATTGACATTGTGGTGCCTACTTCTCTATTAGACAGTGCCATAGAGTCAAAATGGTCAGCTTTTGTCATGTCATGCTCTATGTCTTCCAACACCACATCTCATAATTATAACGACTTGGAGATAAAATAATGTTAAGGTTCACTAAGTAACTGATCCACATCAACAACCGTTATGATAGAGCCATAATAGCATCACAATGACATTAGTTCGTTTATTGGGTGCAGTTACATCGGTATTTTAAGCCACATAGTGCCAGTTGTCAACTTTATATTTTCCTATAAATAATCATTGTGTTTTCTTTGTAGGGGAGTTTAGTCACTTGGATAATTTTAGTACAATTTAGAGTGCTTCTCTAAACTTCCCTTAGGGTGATAAGTAAGAAAATCTTGGGAAGTATTTGATATCATCATTAGAGGGTTTGGCTTATGTTTATAGAAGCAAATATGTAAGAAAAAGTTTATAAAGATTGTTAAAACTCAAAGAACTGGACCGATGATGATCAAGAGGGGGTGAATTGGTAATTTAAAATTTTCTTTAACAAAAAGAGAATATTTTTATAACTTTTTAATATCTAAAAACAAATAATTTTATCACTCAATATGGAGGCAAATTAATTTCACAATAATAAAAAGATCAATATTTTCAAACATACAGTTAATTACAGAAAAATAAAGTGCGAAAAATAGTAAGAACAAACACAACAAAATTTATAGTAGTTCAGTTCAACCTAACTTATGTCCACTCCCCAAAAACCTCCATTCCAAGTATTGCACTAAAACCAGTGTCTCTTCTTTTACCCTTATAGCAAGGCGAAGTTACCCTTCCTTAATCACTTTAACTAACCTGGTGTGTAGAGAACCAGAAGCTTCTCAAACCCTCTAGATGATAGCATCATACCTCAAATCTTTTTTTCCTTCCAGGAGAAGGCAGAGTACCTTGAATCATTTTTAACCCTCTAGGTGATGGCAGAGAACCACAACCTATTTCTATATAATGTCTCCTCAAAGCCACTAAATAATCAAGGCAGAAGCTTGAAAAAGACAG
Source organism: Dendrobium nobile (assembly GCA_022539455.1). Classification (NCBI taxonomy): domain Eukaryota; kingdom Viridiplantae; phylum Streptophyta; class Magnoliopsida; order Asparagales; family Orchidaceae; genus Dendrobium; species Dendrobium nobile. Next base: position 48,224,132 of record CM039729.1, read on the forward strand.
GAAAGAACCTTGATTGGATTAACCTTGTAAATCCCTTATAATGCTCCCTCACAAAAATTTCCACCTCTCTTCTATCCCAAATCTCTCCCAAACTCTTCCTTTATGCTTCCTCTCAAGACACTTAGTAGCGAAATGCTTCTTGAAACAAGATAAAGTGAGATTTTAAAAAGAAATCTTTCCAAGAAGCTGTAATTTAAATTCTAGCAACTTTGATCAATTAGTATGATTCTACAATCATCTTGTACGATTAGTACATAATAGCCCTTTTAGACAGTAAGAACTACATTGTCCTATAGAATCAGTTCAAGAGTTTGTACTCTTCATCTAGTATGAAAGGCGATGATAAATTATCATCCCATGCATTACTTGGTTTATACAGTACAAAATTGGGAAGTCGTATATACAATTATTTTAAAAATAATGGCATTTTGTATTGGATGATAGGCAATGATAAATTATCGTCCCATGCATCGCTCGGTTGTACAGCAATATCATCACCAATCATCCTGTATGATTTGTTTGAACAAATTAACCATAATTATTCCCATAATTACAAGATCAATATTAACATGATTGTCATATATCATATAGTACCATCCATATCTTAAAGTACTATTATTTTAAAATTTGAATTTTAAAATATTGCCTAAATTTTTATTGGTGGTAGTTTTCATGATTATAAATGATCATCATGTATGATAAGGATCGTCTAATATGATTGATTTAATCAATTTCAATTAGCAAAAGTGCCCTAACTAATACTTTTTCTGGTTAACTAATCACCTATTACGATTTAAATCATACACCAAAATATTTGATTGACTCAAGAAAGATAGAAAAGAATATAAAAACTAAAAATATAAACTTTTATCCTAGTCAACCAAATCTTCAGCTACTCGAAGTTGAAGTGAATAGTGGACCTGAAATGTTAGTGAGTAGAACAAAATATATATGAAATAAACTCAATTATTAAGAGATAGCAAAATAACAAATCCAATATTATTTATTATCATTTAAATCATAAGACTTGGGTCAAAATTTGTAATAATCTCCCCCTTTTTTATGAAGGTAAACATTTTTTGTTTATGTTTCAAAAGTGTTTTGATATGCCCTAAGCTACCCCTTACTAAGTAAATTCTTTCAACAATAGGGGAGGAGTTGGTTTTTATTTTTATTTCATTTTTTTAAAATGAAAAAATAACACATAACAATAAAAAATAGAATATTAAGAGACAAACATGGAATTAAATATTTTAGAACAAAATATAATCTATTAACAACATGTTATTCCCCTTTTGACATTACAAAAAATAGGAAATAATAATAATAATAGGAAACAACAAAAAAGTATAGGAGTAAATAATTATCACAAAACATAACAAACTAAAACAAGGATGGATCATGATCAGGTGGAGGTGGGGAAGGTGGTGGGTGGAAGTACTAATGGAGTGAAGCAAACTAATTTACAATCAAAGCTATGTCCAGATCAAACTATTTTCGTTGGGCTACTTGGTGATCAATGATAGCTAAATTATTTTCATGATATTAGTGCTGCTCTGCTACATATGAGTCAAAGCTATCCTCCCACTGATTGAACCTCTGAACAAGTAGATCGAGCTGAGACTGTTGGTGGATAGAGTCAAGTAATGGAATAGGTCCTCCCTCATCTGTCACATGATCTTCATCCACATAGTGAATATTGCAACTACGAGCATTATGCACGATGTGGAAGGAGCTATTAAAAGAGAAGTCTCATAGGTGATTACGTGTTGTAAGAAATTAGAAATAATATTTTGATTCCAGGACAAAAGTAATGAGATGTCTTAAGGCAAGATTAGGCTTTCTCTGTGTTTATTATCTCTAATGCAGGTTAGATTTACAAGATATCAGATTATAAGATCTATTGCATTAAAACCAATGTGAGCCATAATGTAATAGGTAGTAAAAGAGAGAATATATGTAATGTTGATCTTTTTACAAGTTTTAGGAATGATGGAGTTATGAAGAATGTGCTGGATAATTGGAGCATCCTAAACAAAAGTGTTGGCTTAGGCTATATGTTTTTAACATTAGATTCCCTTAGAGTAGTGTTGGTAGGAGTCCAATCATAATCAGGATATGAGGCCACAATATGAATTTTCTTGCCAATAATAGAGAGGTGTAAGAATTCATGAAAGTCTAGATAGGTTATCTCTACAGGTCACTTATTGACATAGGATTTAAGGGTAGTACCCTTAGTGTTTATTCTTAGGCTGGTGAAGAACTCAAAAGGTAATTTAGAGTTAAGGGGGTATGGAAGAGTGAGAATGAAGGTGAGAGTGGCGTAAGAAAAGAGTGGAAGTACTTGGAAGTGTAAATCTTCCTATTTAATAATTTTTAAGGAGGTGTTGTAAGCAGTTTTATACCTCTGGTAGGCCTCTTCATCAGTGGCCTCATAGAATTTGGGATCTACAAGTCATCAAGAGGAGCTACTAACTAGTTGCACGAGAGAATTTTCCTCAACCCTTGCAAGAAAGTGATCTTAGTGGGAAGAAAAGGATTAGAAGTTGGAAGCTTGTGTGTAGAAAAATTGAATTCCCTCTATTTAAACATATAAGTAGAATCATACATTACGATTGTGGGAACATACTAGATGATCAAATGCAATCATTTTTCCAATCTAGTACAGTCAAAATGTTCATCTCATTGTATAGTATGATCAGAAACATACAGGATTATTAGAGAGAATACATTCATCCTAAGGAGTCCATATGGACAATTATTGACTAATTATATTATACAATATGAATAGATGTTTATACAATACAATACAATATTAAATATTGTACCGGTCAAATTCAATTCATCCAATGTAAACAACCACATCTATCGTACATTATAAAATAGATATTCATATAGTACAATTGCCAATTATTTATCAATATTGGCTATTGGATGTTCTTTGATTAGATCTATGATGATATTTGTGAAGATTGTATAGTACAATGTTGATCGTACATTATGATGTAAAAAAAATTAAGAGATGGGAAAGTGATGATCAGGAAAGCTTCATGAAGGAAAATATCAAATCACAATAAGAAATAAACAATCATGCAAAAAGAAAATATACATACACAAAACAATTTTCTTATTAAAAGAATGGATCAATTTTAACAAATCAAAAACTTACCTCACGAAATAACTCAGTAAGGAATGCATTGACAATGCTTAAACCTAGAAATTATTTACTCTAGCTCAAGCTCCATATAGGTTAAAGTCATTTTAAAAAGAAATCTAGTTTAGAAAACAAATTAGAGAGGAAATGTGATCTTTTCATAATTCTTTTTAGAAATATATCTAAGAGAATAGCTTTGCAAGAGCCAAGGTGAAGTGGCTTGTGGATGGTGATAGTAATTCAAAGTTTTTTCATGCTTATGCTAGTGCTAGAAGGAACTCTAACAGAATAATCAAAATTAAAGATGAGTACGGCGAAGTAATGGAAGATCAAGATCAGATTGAAGATTCCTTTCTCAAATACTTTGGAAAAAAATGGGAAGATAAAAACTGCAACTTCCACGGATGGCCAGAGGTTAATGCTCAATTGAATGAAGAGGAAAGAAGACAGCTGGAAGCAGATTTTTGTGTAGAAGAAGTGGAAAGAGTGCTGAAACAAGTTGGTGGCAACATCTCACCGGGCAAGGATGGAATAACTTACTCCTTCATCAAAGTTTATTGGAATATAATAAAAGAGGATTTTTGGAATGCTCTTAAACATTTTCTTAGCAATGGGATATTAAATGATGATTGGAAGAAGACTCTCATTGTTCTCATCCCAAAGGTATCAAATCCTATTCTACCTTCTAACTATAGACCCATTAGCCTTTGTAACTCGGTTTACAAAGTGGCAGCAAGGGTCCTACTAAATAGGCTTAATGAGGTTATTCCGAAGCTAATTAATAGAGAGCAAGCAGCTTTTATTCGTGGAAGATCTCTATCCGATCACGTGCTTATAGCTCAAGAAGTCTTCTAAAAATTTAGAATCTCCAAAGAAAAAAAAGGTATGGTCTCATTCAAAATAGATATGGAACAAGCATATGACTCAATATCTTGGGGAGCTCTTACAAATGTATTGATCTACTTTAATTTTCCTCCAAAATTTTCCAATCTTCTCATGAGTTGTGTAAAAGATCTAGAATTTGCTTTAATTATCAATGGAAGATATTCTAGTTGGATTAAAGCTAAGAGTGGTCTTAGACAAGGATGTCCTTTGTCTCCTACTCTTTTTATTCTTTGTGCACAACTATTGTCTAATGCTTTTGCTCAAAGCAATTGTGGTATTAAAATCAATACCAATGGTCCAAAAATATCACATCTATTATTTGCTGATGATGTGGTTATATTCTCTGAAGCCAATAAAAAAGCAATTAAGGAGGTGAAGAAGATTCTATTCAATTTCTGTAATTGGACAGGCCAACGGGTGAACAATAGCAAATCTTCCATGTTATTTGGGAAACATGTGGATAGAAGAAAGAAGAAAATCATTGCTAAAATAATGAACTTCAAAATTGTCAAAGAATTCATCTACTTGGGTATAAAAATGACATTAAGGAGACTATCTTATGATGACTTCCAATTCATCATAGATAAAACCTTCAAGCTACTGAACATTTGGGGAAGCAAAATTCTTTTAGTTGCGGGTAAAATAACCCTTGTCAAAACTGTTCTACTGGCTTTACCAACCTACTATGGTACTCATTCATTGCTGCCGAAAAGAATTCTGGATGATCTAGAGAAAATCTGCAGAGATTTTATATGGAGAAAAGCTGAAGGCATTTCGGGTATACACTATGTTAGCTGGGAAGAAATGTGTAAACCTGTTAATGAAGGAGGAAGAGGATTATTCTCATGTTAGGCTAAAAAGAAAGCACTAAGATTAAGATTAGCTTGGAGGTATTTTAATAATAAGGATTCTCTATTACATGAAGTTTTTGCTGCCAAGTATGGAGAAAAACTGAAAATGGGAAGTAATAGAATCAATTATTCACCTTCTTGGAAACTCTTGAATGAAGGTTACAAAATGCTTAAACCAATTGTGAGATGGACATTGGCTAATGGTGAAGATGTGGAGGTGTTTAATGATACTTGGATCTTAGATAAAAGTATCAACCGTTGGCCTACATTTGTGGTACCTCATGAAGAAGAAGCTCTGTTTGTCAATAATTTAATCCACAATGGCTCCTGGAATGCTCCGAAATTGAATGATATGTTTGGAACAGAGTTGGTATCACTTATCCTTCAAGTGAAGATAGATCAAGGAAGTGAAAAAGATAAGATGGAGCTTGTTCAGCATAATTCTGGATTGACAGTGGAGGGAATGGCGTTCAAAGCTATAAACCATCAAAACAGTGAGCATAACCACTGGAATTGGTTTAAAAAGATCAAGTTCATTGCTCGGGTTGATTTTTTTTGGTGGAAAGTATTCAAAAATGCTATTCCTACTTTTAAATACTTACATCGCAGGAGACTAAGAGAAGATGCAGAATGTCCAAGAGGATGCTCAACTATTGAAGACCAAGAACATGTTTTATGTACATGTTTAAAGCTTAAAGAGGTAATTAATCTGCTTAATCTCTGGGGTATCCCAGAATTTCAGAATTATGAAGATTGCATTAAATGGCTGGAAACTATAGCACGGAAGAAAGGATTGGTAGCTAATCTATATTGCAATGCAGTTTTCTTATCTTGGAAATCTAGAAATAAGAAAATTCATGAAGGAATGGAGGAAAGTTCTACTTTTATTGCTTCCAATGCTATTTGCTACACATCTATTCTCAATAACTTCAATCACCTCTCATCGGGCAACTGGAATGTCAATCAATCGAAGAGATTGTCTAATTCTTGGCAACCCCCTCCACCCGAATGGCTAAAAGTTAATGTAGATGCTTCTCTCTTGACTTCTTATAAAGCTGGATTGGCAGGTGTATTCAAAGATTGTAAAGGCAGATTTTTATATGCATTGGAATCAAATGTATACATTGGGATATTGCAAAATTGGAGCTTCTTGCAATTTATTCATTGAAGGATCAAATGAAGGATTGGATGTTCAAATACAAAGGATTTATAATTGAAGGTGACAACTCCAACATCATCTCTTTCATTCAAAAGAGTTGGGAAAAAGGTAACATAGTTAAAGCAGATCTTGATTTCCTTAAAAATTTCAATTTTGTTATCTTTAATTGTATTAGTAGAGATAACAATAAGTTAGCTAATTATTGTGCTAACTTAGCTCTTTTTAATAGCTTTTCTTGGGATGATATCTCACTGAATAAAGTTCCTCCTTCTTTCTTGGACATTTTGAAGGAGGAATCCAGCATCTAGTTGTTTCTTGTTATTTTTTAATATAAGCTAGCTTCGGCTTTTTCTCAAAAAAAAAAAAAGAATAGCTTTGCAAAGTGATGAATGAGGAATTATGATTTTTAAATTCAAGTGTAGAAGACATCAATTTGCACTTGGATTTATCTAAGATTTAAAGATTTGAAACAAAGGGAAGCTAACTCATTATGGACTCATTTTGTGCCTTTTTTTTAGTTTTTGGCACACCTTACACATCTTTTGATTTTTGATACACCTTGTGTATCTTGTAATTATTTTGTGGACATTATGCATCTTTACAATTTTGGGCTTACTTTGTGCCTCTTTTAATTTTTTCAAACTTGCTTCATTATAAATCATTAAAGAAAGAGTACTCTTAGTTGTGAGATTATCTTCTAAATATAAGAGAAGAAAAATAAACTCTTTTATAAAATTTTGTTAGGGTTGTTAAAACCTTATGAACTAGCCCGAGGCTAACCAAGAGGGGGAAAAATTGGTGTTTTAAAAATTTTTAAATAATTAGAAAAAAAATTTAAAACCTTTTTGAATATTTTAAAATAAATAAGATCAACTCTTGATGCAAAAATGATTAAAAAAATAAATCAGAGATTTTAACAATACAATCAGCCACAAAAAATTAAAGTGCAGGAATGAAAATAGAAATAACACATCAGATTTTTATAGTGGTTTGATCAACTTGAACTACATCAACTCCATGGAGCCTCCCCTCTAGGTAATGCATTAAAACTATAGTGCATCTCCTTTTGCTCCCAGAATAAGGTGGAGAAGTTTACAAAATCATTTTCACCAACCCCGATGAGGTAGAGAACCTAGACTTGCTTCCTCCTGAAGCATGTAGAGAACCCCAACTCCTTTTGCTTCCTCCTGAAGTAGGTAGAGAACCTTGATCTAATGCTAATGATGATCTCCTTAGAGCCACCAAGAAACCAATTACGGTGATTGGAGAAGATGGCTTAAATTATTGCTTGGAGAAACCTTTATTAACACCTCATAAACTCCCCCTCACGATATTCTCTTTCTCTCTCCCAAGCTCTCCTTCTCCTTCTTTAAGCTCTCTCAGGTCAGGACAATAGCAAAAGATTTTGTCATTAGTAATTGAGAGAGCCTCAATAAAAGGCCTTAAAAAATGCCCTAATTCTCAAGTTACCGTCAAAGATTATCTAGGATGATTGGTAGATCGTCCTATACAATTAGTTTAAATCCACCCTTCCAGCTAGGATGATATGGGTTTCCTATACGATTAGAATAAAATGTATATTTTGATCGTCCAGTATGATGTGGATATTATTTTGTACGATTAGTTCAAAATCATACATTTTCATCCTGAAGATAGTTTGGGGCATCAAGGAGATAAATTAAGATGATATAGAAATATAACTAATCATGTAGGATAATATGGAGATCATCTTGTATGATTAGTTCAAAAATAGTCTTTATCGTCCAGAAGATAGTTCGAGATGTCCAGGAGATTTAGGAGAGAACTATGGTTTTTCTTATAGATCGGCAGTACGATTCTGCGATCATCCCAGATGATATGATCTATTAATCTATACTTAATTACACTCCTTATCACCTTATCAATTTAGGCATGATTGGTATTAATCATCTAATACGATCAGTGCAAATTTGATAGATTTAAATTCTTACCTAAATGACTTTGGGGGCTATTTTTGTGATATAAGCATATCATCTAAGACGATGGGAATATCATCTAAGATTACTTCTTTAATCAGATTTATATGACCCATATGCCCTAATTAGGGTTTCTATTTTTAACTGATTGTCTAGGATGATTTGAAATTGTCCTATACGGTATGATCAAAAATAGAAAAAAAACTCTAACTCACCAAATTTCTCCCCTTGAATGTGTGTGTGCAAGGTTACTTAGTTTCAGGATCCATCATAGTACATTTGACTCAAGAAAAAGTAAAAGATGCATTCAAATAGAAATTACAAACTAACTAAATCCTACTCTAGGTTATCTTAAGCTGATTGACATTCCAAGTGAACCTATGGACTGGAAAGGTTAGTGAGCTGGGCAAATAAAATAGATATACTAGAATAGTAGTAGTCAAGAAATAATAATATTTATTATCATCAAAAAAATACTTCTTGGATTTAGATTTATAACAATCTCCCCAATTTTTATCATGGGAAACATTATTATTAAAAAAATTTCAAAACAAGGAAAATTTTTATTTTGTTTGTTTTTTTTTTAATATAAAAAATGGGATAGAAATAGAACAAAACTTATGTCCCTAAACCATTACCAACAAACTTAGCAAACAACATATTACTCCCCCTTTTAACATCACAAAAAGGAGAAAGAAAGAAAAATATAACAAAAATAGATGAAGGTCAAAAAAATAAAGACCAGTACAAATACATAAATATAACTAACAGTCAAAGGGACTCTGGTCAGAAGAAGGTCTTGGTGGTAGATAGAAAGGGTAGAGAGAGGAGAATTGCTCGTAGAGCCAGTCCATGTCCTGGTTGTGCTGCTACTACTGTATCAAGTAAGTATCAAAATGAGCTACGCACTAATGTTGTTGTGCTAAAAACTCCTCAAAATGAGCTATGTCCTAGGTGTGTTGTTGTTGCTGCTGCTTCATGACATAAGACTCAAATATGGCTTCCCACTAATCAAAATATTGTACTAACTGATTGATCTATGAATAATACCAATGAGGAGCATGTTCAGGAATAGCTTCTTCCTCTACCCCCTCAACCTCCTCATACTTCAGATGGAGAAGAGTGCTGTAAAGGATATGGAAGGAGCTATTGGTGTAGAAGGCATGTTGATAATTTGGTGGGGTAGGATACTAAAGGTTATACTTAGTTTCAAGAATATAGGCAATAATGTGAACTAGTGCCAGATTTGGTTTTCTCTTATGTTTGGGATCTCTAATACTAGTCAAGTGTTTAATGTATTAGAATAGAAGATCAGTATCATTAAAATTTCTATGAGCCATTATATAATAAGTGGTGATGGAGAGTAGAGGAGTTATGTGAATACGGTCACTAGCATTTGGAATTATAAAAGTTCTAAGGACATGTTGAATGGTACAAGCATCTTTGACTAATAAACTAGAGACACCATCATGGAAAGTGACATTGGTGTGTCTTAAATACTTATTAATCAAGCTCCAGGTAAAATGAGGATCTAAAGCCAAGACATGAAGCTTATTGCCAGTAGAGGAAAGTTTAAGAATTTCATGGTAGTCCGAATAAGTTATTTCTACAAGTCATTTTTTGACATATGATTAATGTGCAGTGTAGGCAGAGTTAAGTCTAAGACTGGAAAAGAACTCAAATAGAAGTTCAAAATGGAAAGGGAATGCAAGGGTCAAAATGAAGTTAAGGGTTGTATGGTTGAACATATCTAATGTCGGATAGGTTAGTATGCAAGGAATGACTATCTTTGAGTATGTAATCCCTATAGTTTTGTACCTAAGGTAAGTAGTGTGATCAGCTACCTCAGTGAAGCGAGGGTCTATAGTTCCCTGAAATTACTAGATGCGCTAAGAGGGGGGTGAATTGCAAAAAACTGGTTGTAATAAAAAATCCTAAACTAGAGTTCTAATATTTTTTGTGTTTTTAAATTTTCAACAGAAAAATTTAAGTAATGCAGCAAGTACTTGAACACAAATAGAAATAATGAATCCCACATTGAATTTCACCAAGCAATTATAATGAAAATAAAATGCAAGCAAAAATAAAAGTGGTAAAGGAAAAATTACACCAGAGATTTTATAGTGGTTCGGTCACTTGACCTACGTCCAATCCCCAGATTCCTCCACTCCGGGAATTTCACTATAGAACAATTGTTATCCTTTTGCCCCCTCGATAAGGCGGAGATGCCCTTACAAGACGTCCCAGGACGAACTCAACTGACTTACCACAGTTGGTTATATCCTGCAAGGATTTGGAAACCGACCTATGGAATAACCGTTTCGTACCGAACAAACCTAGTTCGTACGGGACGATGATCGTGTACGAACATAGTTCAAACCAATATACATTAGGATCGTTTCCGACACTTTAAGTAAAATTGTTCTGGATGATCCACGATCGTACAGGACGATCCACTGCGTACAGAATTGAAAATTTGCAGTTTTTGGGCAGTTTTTCTTGTCTTTCCTATATAAAGTCCAAATTAGACTGTCACCAAATCTTTTTGGTCTTTGATCTTTGTGCCTATTGAAAGAAGACTTAAGGAGATGGTGAGAGAGAGAATTCAAAGAAAGATTTCTACCACTGGAGCATGAAGGATTTGCTTGGTGTTTAAAGGTAAGATTTCCTACTTGTGATTTGAGATTACTTCACTCTTTTCTTTCTTCCTTCTAGATTTCTTGTGAGGAGATCTGTCAAGGAGATCGGGTTCTCTTCCCACACTTGGAGAGTGTGAAAGGATGAAGGTGAAAGTTTGTTAGGGATGTTAAGCCCTATATGAACTTGACCCAAGCTAACCAAGAGGTGGGGGGGTGAATTGGTATTTTAAAAAATCTTTTCACAAAGAAAATAAAATCAGAAACCAAAATCACCACCAAAAAATAAATGCAGAAATTTAAGTGCGAAAGCAAAAACAAGAACACAGAAATTTATAGTGGTTCGGTCAACTCGACCTACGTCCACTCCCCGGAGGCGCCCTCCGAGTATTGCACTACATTCGTGACTCTCCTTTAGCCCCCACAGCTAGGCGGAGAAGCCTTTACAAAGAACCTCCTTTTTGCCACCCCGGCAAGGCAGAGAACCTATCTCCTTTTGCTTCCTTCTGAAGCCGGCAGAGAACCACAATCAGTTGCTCACTCCTTACCTCTACCGACCCTTCCACGGACGAGAAACCCTAGACGAAGAAGAAGCAGAGCGATCCTTAAAGCAACCCTTGTGAATCCCTTCACAAGCTCCCCCTCATAAGATCCTCTCTCTCTCTCTCTTTCTCTCCTCAAGGTCTTCTCAGGTCAAGGCAGCAGCAAAGATTGTTCAAAAATGTTGAACAATAGCTCTTAAATAGAAGAGCTTCAAAGGAGCTCATTAATTGCAATTTACCGACATTATCGTCCAGGATGATATGGACATCTTCCTGGCCGATCTATATAAATCTCAGAAGATCGTCCAGAGCATCGCCCTGAACGTGAGCTAAATGACTGAAAATTGGCCTGATCGTCTGGGACAATCTCACGATCGTCCTGGCCGATCAGTTCAAATCAGAGGAAAATCGTCCTGAGCATCGCCCGGAATTCATCCTGTATGATCCAAATCGTCCAGCACATCGGCCGGGCTGATATTGCGATCGTCCAGGACGATATGATCGTATCAATCAGACTTAAATTACTTCTTTAATTTGTCTGATTAATTAAGGAATAATTTGTTAATATCGTTTAGGCCGATACAAGATCGTCCTGGCCGATTACCAAAAATTATAGAATACCTTAATTGTTTATGGCGGCAATATCTTTCTTTTTTGAGCTTATCGTCCTGGACGATACAAGTATCATCCAGGCCGATTGACTAATGATGGCTACCTTAATTAAGAACCCCTGATTAGAGTTTCTATTTTAAGCCCGATCGTCCTGGCCGATATGAGTAAAAACAGAAATTCTAAGTCTCTCAAGTGTCTGTGTGTGTAGGGTTACTTAGCGTCAGTATCGTTGAACATTACAAATAGACTCAAGAAGAGAAAAATAAAGTACAGACTGACTCAACCCTAAACCTATGCAATCTTGAACTGGCTTCATTTGTTCGTCCGATCTTCGATTCCTGAAAAGTTAGAAGTAACAGGCAGTCCAAGAGAATCAATAGTGTTTGTTAATCATCAAAACATAAGTCATGAAAATAGATTTACAATAATCTCTCCCTTTTTGATGATGGCAAACACAAGTAGAAAAAACTCAGTAAAAACAGCAGTTCATTGTAATTTCAAAGTCACAATCACATCAACTTTTTCTTACCACATGTTACTCCCCCTTTTGTCATCACAAAAAGATGGTCCTAGATATACAAGAAAAAAAAACATAACAGACACTAAAAAACAAACTACAGAAAAATAGAAAACAGACAATAAAAAATACAGACTAGAAAAATGAGGGACCCTGATCATCAGATGGAGGTGGTGGAGGTGGCTGCTAAAAGTAGCTGGCAAGCGTAGTGAACTAAGCATTGAACCAGGTGATGTCCTGGTCATGCTGCAGCTACTGGTGAGTAATGTAGCTATCAAACCGAGCTAAGTCCTCGGTGCGGTGCTACTCATAGCGGGCCATGTCCTCAGTGTGTTGCTGCTCCTGTGTAGCAACGTAAGCGTCGAAGCGAGTCTCCCATCGATCAAATCTCTCTATCAACTGATTAACTGGTGAGTGCTGGTGGAGAGGAACAGGATCAGGAAAGGGTGCGGGAGCGGGAGCCTCCTCCTCCTCAGCCCGCCGACCTTCCCCATCTTCTAGGTGGAGACGAGTACTATGAAGGATAGTGAAAGAATTTTTTGAGTATCAAGGAGGCTGAAGGTCATGATGAGCAGGATATTAAAGATTGTATTTGGTTTTAAGAATGTAGGCTATGAGATGTCCTAAAGCAAGGTTGGGTTTCCTCCTATGGCCTGGATCGCGAATAGTTATTAAATGATCAATGTAACGAAAGAGTAGATCAGTGGCATTAAATTCTCTCTGGGCCATGATGAAAAAGGTAGTCAAAGAAAGTAGAGGAGTGATGTGGATTCAATCCCCAGCTTTTGGTATAATGGAGGTGCGAAGGACATGCTGAATCGTTATAGCATCTTTGACTAAAGAGCTAGTCTCTCTAACATGAAGGGGTGCGTTGGTTTGGCGAAGAAAATGGTTTGCTGTGGACCATTCAAAATCAAGATCTGAAGCGATTATGTGCAGCTTATCCCCGGTGGTGGATAGCTGTAAAAGCTCCGCACAGTCTTGATATGTGATCTCGACCGGGCGTCGATTCACATAGGAGGTCGGGGCTGTGAAAGTAGAATTTATGCGAAGATTTGCATAAAATTCTAGCAGAAGTTTAGAAGAAAAAGGGACAACGAGGGTAAGTATGAAACAAAGAGAAGTGTGGGCAAAGAGATCCATTACCGGATACGAAAGGTGTGCAGGATTGATTGTTCGGGAAAGGGTAATGCCACACTCTTTGTAGCGACGGTAGGCTGCCTGATCCTCTGCCTCCCTGAATCGAGGGTCCAGAGTGGCCCTCGAGGAACTTCCAAAAGCTTGTCAAACACGTTTCCCACCAGCGATAGTAAGAAGTTAGCAAGGAAACAAAAGATAAGAAGGGATGTGACGTGAACAATATGGCTGGATCGGCCAGAATTTAAAAAAGTTGCCATATCGTCCAGGCCGATCTCAGAATCGTCCAGGCCGATATGGCACAATAATTGCGTATAGGCCGATTGGTCAAAAAGGAGGTCTGATCGGCCAGGCCGATCAGATATCGGCTGGGACGATTAAACACAGGCGATCGTCCTGAGGAGTCAAGCCAGACGACCGTTGAAAAGCCGATTGTTTGGGTCGATGAGGTGTATCGTCCAGGCCGATGCACAATAATTGATCGTACCGGCCAAAGTTAAAATGTTTTAAGTCTATGCCATGTGTATTGTCCAGGATGAACAGTGGATCGGCCAGGACGATTATCCAATAATGGATCGTCCGGGGCTGATTTTAAGGACTTTAAACGCACGACACGTAGATCATCCAGGCTGATCTAGTGTATCGGCCAGAATGATGACCATAAAATGCATCGGCCAGGCCGAAATATGTTATCGGCCAGGACTATCATCAAGTGAGTTCGATCAGATCGTCCAGGATGATAAATTATTGTCAAGGATGAAGAGTAACAGCAAGCACGGAAAAGATCAGCAGATAGAATTTGAAGTGAATTTGTCTTATCGTCCAGGACAATATCTGAATCGGCTAGGATGATGTGACTAGGAATTTGAAAAAAAAAAGTTTGATTATCAAAGCCCTCAAAAAAACGACTAAAAATACAAAGCTAGAAAAAATAATAAAAAATAATAAAAAAGACAAACGAAGAAAGGGAAAAACTTTCTTGTTTTTGGTTTTAAAATATTTTAATAATTTTTTTTTTGTTTTAGCAAAGTATCCATATAAAAAATTTCTCAAACAATTAAATTTTAGAGATTCAAAAGATCAAAGAGTTTAACAAATCAAAAATCTGAAAAAGGTAGAATATCCGATCTTGTTAATCCCTAGCCCGGACTTCTTTCAGAGCAATAATCGTTCTTTTAAAAACAAAAGATCTAACTCAGAAAAACTTTACTGGGTAGAAATAAGATTCAATCAAAACTTGGTTACAAAGAAAATATTTTATAAATAATATACCAAAGTAATTTGTCTCAATCATGGAATTTGAAATCAAGCCTTTGAAAGCATCAAATAACCACTGAGTTCTCTAAGTTTTAAGAGTTCAGAAAAAAGATAATAGCTTGTATTTAGTGGGCTCATTTTATGCCTTTTGTATCTTTGATTTGGCTCTTTGAGCATCTTGATTTTTTATACACATTTAAATATATATTTTTCCTTTTCAATTTGGCGTCATTGGCCTCTTTCCTTTTTAATTCTTGCAAGGTAAAAGCTCTTTAAACAAAAACCCTTAAAAAGAACCTTAGTTGTGAGTATATCCTCCAAATATTAGAGAATAGGAGCTCTCTCTCTAACATAGGAAAAAATAACCCACAAAACAAAATCATAGTCATGTGATAAATGCAATGGCAAGATCTCATTTAACTTGAAAGATATATAAGAACTTTGGATTTTATGCACAAGATAATTTTTGTAACAGGATAAAAAGAATCTTAGTTTCAAAAACCAGTTGTCAATATGAGATAGACTTTTGTCTAGAAAAGAAAATTATGTTACTAAAAGAGGTTAGAGGGAGGGAAACCATCAACGGTGTTTCTCTCTTTAACCGATTTAGATAAGATAATCAATGGCTTTTAAATCTCCAAAACCTAAAAGCTTAAAAAAATAATCATATAGACAACCAAACATAAAAAGCAAAAAGAAAACAAAATAATCTAGAACAACACAAAACTAGCACAAAAATAACACAAAACTAATTTAAAAAAATATATATTTCAAGAGATTATGAAGCAGTAAGTTTAAGCAATTTTGAGCTGCGAGCCTCCGTATGTCCAATTATCCTATGCTCCAACGAGGTCTTTGGTGAGAGCACCCCTGCAAAACTCAACAACAGTCAGATTTAGGAACCCAAACTGGTTTGGGTCCCTTCTTAGGAAAAGTAGAATGCAATGCAGGTGTGGTATGCTGTGAATCATGTACCTTAGGTCTCCACACCTAATGTATACTATGGTGAACGGTGCAAGTGTGTGCGATGTGTCCTAGCATGCCACAAGAAAAACAACTAACTCCTGGAAAAGGGGTTCTTAAGTGATTTGAGTTATAATTCCTTTTCCTAGGTGTAAGCTTGTGATAAGTATGTGTCATCCTAGTCTTCTTGCATGTATCTAATTCATTTTGAATCTTCACATTTGTGTTTTTTAAGATCTCATTCTCAATCCTCAAACTTTTCTCCATCTCTTTAGACTTCTTAAATTTAGATTCAAGTGAGGTGTGTGCAACTTTTAATGCTTCATTCTCATCAATTAATTTTGAGTGCTTTTTGTTCAAATCATCAAACTCATCAAGAAGAGCCATGTGATTAGAATCAATCATTGAATGATCTTTAAGAATAATTTCATATTCCTTTTGTAAATTCAAAAGCTCTAACTTTAAACTAGCATGAGTCTTTTTAAGTTTTTTGTATGATGCATGGATTTTCTCACAAATCTCAAATAATTCATCATAGGTTGGTTTACATACCTCTTCTTCATCACTTTGATCTTCTCCCATTAAGCACAAGTTTGTTGTCTCATTTTCAGGTTCTGTTTCAGAGGAATCAGTACCAGATTCTGCCCAAAATAATTTTTGTACTTTCTTTTTTGTCCTTCCTAAACTTAGGTTTCTCTTCACTCTTTTCTTTGCTTGAGTGATCTTGAAGTGTCGGGCAATCAATTCTCACATGTCCTGGTTTCCTGCATTCATAACAAATGACATCAGAAGATCCTTTAGAATGTTTATGATCCTTATCTTTTCTCGAATTTTGATGATGCTTTTGTTTCTTCCTTAGAAAGCTTTTGAATTGCCTTGTGATTAAGGCAAAGTCATCGCTTTTAGACCCAGAAGATTCAGAGTCCGATTTGTGCGCCTTCAGTGCAACTGTTCTCTCCTTTTTCTTCTCACCTATATCAAGATTTCTTTGATTCACCCCTTGCTCGTAAGCAATGAGTGAGCCAAGTAAGTTATCAATAGAATAAGTATTTAAATCCTTAGATTCAGTGATTGCAGTGATTTTAGCATCATATGACGAAGGCAAACATATCAAAATCTTGTTCTCTTTTTTGTAGTTTGAATGTTCTCTTCCTAATGCATGCAGTGAAGTAAAAATCTGAGTAAATCTCGTATACATTTCAGAAATTGATTCATGAGATTTCATACGAAAAATTTCGTAGTCATGCAAGAGAATGTTCAAACGAGATTGTTTAACTTCATTAGTGCCTTCATATGTGATTCATAATCTATCCCAAATTTCCTTACCAGTTGAGCAAGTGGAAACACGCATGTAATCCTCGTATTTCTAAGCACAGAAAAAATAGTTCAGACATTTTGCATTTAACTGAGCTAAATCTTGTTCATCGAAAGTCCATTCAGAAAAGCAACTTCAGTTTTAATACCATTAATTTCACGAGAAGTTGGAGAATAACCTTTTTTGATAAGCATCCACATGCGATAATCCGTAGATTATAAAAACGTTGCCATATGGATTTTCCAAAAATCAAAAGGTAAGTTGTCAAATAATGGAGGTCGTGTAATAGAATAACCGTCAGTAGTGTTTCTATTTCCAAAGTTAGCCATGAATCAAATTCAAAAAGTTTTCAAACTTAAATTTTTGAATCCCGCTCTGATACCACTTGAAAGTTCGTTAGAGATGTTAAGCCCTATATGAACTTGGCCCAAGCTAACCAAGAGGGGGGTGAATTGGCATTTTAAAAAATCTTTTCACAAAGAAAATAAAATCAGAAACCAAAATCACCACCAAAAAATAAATGCTGAAATTTAAGTGCGGAAGCAAAAATAAGAACACAGAAATTTATAGTGGTTCGGTCAACTCGACCTACGTTCACTCCCCGGAGGCGCCCTCCGAGTATTGCACTACAATAGTGACTCTCCTTTAGCCCCCACAGCTAGGCGGAGAAGCCTTTACAAAGAACCTCCTTTTTGCCACCCCGGCAAAGCAGAGAACCTATCTCCTTTTACTTCCTCCTGAAGGTAGCAGAGAACCACAATCAGTTGCTCACTCCTTACCTCTACCAACCCTTCCACGGATGAGAAACTCTAGACGAAGAAGAAGCAGAGCGATCCTTGAAGCAACCCTTGTGAATCCCCTCACAAGCTCCCCCTCACAAGATCCTCTCTCTCTCTCTCTCTCTCTCTCTCTCTCTCTCTCTCTCTCTCTCTCTCTCTCTCTCTCTTTTTCTCTCCTCAAGGTCTTCTCAGGTCAAGGCAGCAGTAAAGATTGTTCAAAAACGTTGAACAATAGCTCTTAAATAGAAGAGCTTCAAAGGAGCTCATTAATTATAATTTGCCGACATTATCGTCTAGAATGATATGGACATCGTCCTGGCCGATCTGTACAAATCTCAGAAGATCGTCCAGAGCATCGCTCTGAATGTGAGCTAGACGACTGAAAATTGGCCTGATCGTCCGGGATGATCTCACGATCGTCCTGGCCGATTAGTTCAAATCAGAGGAAAATCGTCCTGAGCATCGCCCTGAATTCATCATGTACGATCCAAATCATCCAGCACATCTGCCGGGCCAATATTGCGATTGTCCAGAACGATATGATCGTATCAATCAGACTTAAAATACTTCTTTAATTTGTCTGATTAATTAAGGCATAATTTGTTAATATCGTCCAGGCCGATACAAGATCGTCCTGGCTGATTACCAAAAATTGCATAGTACCTTAATTGTTTATAGCGGCAATATCTTTCTTTTTTGAGCTTATCATCCTGGACGATACACGTATCATCCAATTTGATTGACTAATGATGGCTACCTTAATTAAGAACCCCTGATTAGAGTTTCTATTTTAAGCCCGATCATCCAGGACGACGTAAATATCGTCCTGGCCGATATGAGTAAAAATAGAAATTTTAAGTCTCTCAAGTGTGTGTGTAGGGTTACTTAGCATCAGTATCTTTGAAAATTACAAATAGAATCAAGAAGAGAAAAACAAAGTACAGACTTACCCAACCCTAAACCTACGCAATCTTGAACTGGCTTCATTTGTTCGTCCTATCTTTGATTCCTAAAAAGTTAGAAGTAACAGGCAGTCCAAGAGAATCAATAGTGTTTGTCAATCATCAAAACATAAGTCATGAAAATAGATTTGCAACAGAAGGGTTCTCTGCCAACACTGAGGATAGTGTAAAAAGACGACGGTTCTCTGCCGCACCGAGTAGTGGTGGAAAGAGTATTTGTAAAGGCTTCTCCGCCTTGCTGTGGGTGCAAAAGAAGAGACACTATTGGTATTAGTGCAATACTCATAGGGTGCCTCTGGGGAGTGGATGTAGGTCTGGTTTAGACCGAACCACTATAAATCTTGTGTCATTTATTTTTTACTATTTTTTACTTTCCGCATTTTTCTGTTTAAAAAGTTGTGGTTGAAAAACTTTTTTTATAAAAATTCACTTAAGTTATTTTTGGTTCAACTCATTTAAAAGAGGGATATTTTTTTATACCAATTCACCCCCCCCCCTCTTGGTAGTTGTAGGACATTAACTTATGTTTAACAACCTATTCACTAGCCTCAACACTACTTCATATAATACGATTAGTAAAAATCAAGGTATCGTCCAGGACGATATCCGAGACGATCAAAACTCACCTCTGTACATCATAGGGTACAATCTACTTCGTACAGTACGATTAGTCAAAATCAAAAAATCATCCAGGATGAACTCTGGGACGATCAAAAGCAGCCTCAATTCATCATATAGTATGAACGAGTTTATACAGTACGATTACCAATGATAAATTAATCCTTGATTTCTTCCACTAATCATAGGCTAATTTAAGTAAGTATTCAGAATAAATCATATAGTACAAATCTCTTTGTACAGTACGAATGGCTAATAAACTTACTCAAACTAATTTGGCAGCTAGGGTTTTGTATTAGTAACACATTGTATAGTATGACATAAATTGTTTAGTACGACCCATTCACAGAAAGACATTTCAACCAGATCAGATCATACAGTATGATATAAACTCATACAGTACAATCAATAGAGAAAACAAGATCTATATTTTCTTAAAAAACTCTCTCCCCCTGTGTGTGTGCATGGTTACTCAGTCTTATATGCAATTTGTGGCCATACTTAAAAAAATGAAAAATAACAAATGAAAAATTTCAATGTTATAAACTCACACTCCTACTCTACCTAGTTTTGAGTCTTCTTGTTGCCCTGAGTAACTTGTGATCTTCTTGAAATGTTAGTACTCATAGACAATAATAGAAATCAAAGGTATTCAAAAAATAGTAATTCAGACAACATTATTTGTCATCATAAAAATCTTAAAGGTCTAGGATTGCAATATTCCCCTTGAGGAACTTCCAATCAACATCCTGGAATATTTTCCACTAGCCATAGAAGAGATTTTAGTGCAAGGGATTGAAGAAAAAAGTTTTGGAGTGAAAAAAAAAAAACTTGAATTCGGCCGATTTATAAAGAGTTGTCCAGATCATCCAGGATGATCGTGAGATCATTGTTTTTATTGAAAAAAAATATATTTAAATATAGATAGTTTTGAAAATATATTAATTTTCTTTGGGAATATATTAAATTTTCAAATTTTAGCTTTAAAATAAAACACAACATTAGGAACGATATATATTATCTCAAATAGAGAGAATATCATTCACTAATTGGTCTGAATTTCAAATCTTTAAGGTTATCCAAGTTATCGTAGTCGAACTCAGGGGAGACAACATATGATCTCGGAAGATCAAAATTATGTTCACTCAATTGTTCAACTACAATAATTTGAATGAGAGACCATTAAATTCATAATCAAAATCACAATAGAAATTGATATATCTCTCCGAGGAAAGAAGTTATCAATCGCTATTGATCGTTCGAAAATGGAGATAACGATCGTTGAAATTTAGATTTTCCCAAAGATAATTAATAAAAGTTTTGAAAATTTGATTTTTAAAAATAAGTTCTGGGTTTCTAAATCTTCTATGAGCGCAAGCCCTCGTAGTTAATTACATCGTAGGAAATTGGAATTTTTTACGAAAACTCTCGATTAAAATAGCGGTGTGAATTTTATTTAAGATTTTCAATGATCGATCTCAAAGGAGGAAAAGGGCAGGAATTTTCAATAGGGATTGGTTCAAGTTTGAGCAGTTATTTCTGGAATCAAAGGAAGAAAAGGTAGGAGGTGTTTTGGGATTCTGAATTACTTCAGAAACACCCCAATCTATCCTAATTGTTAGGCTTGTATTTGATTGAAAGAAATTTTTAGTTTGAGTGGTCAATTTTATTAGAAATTTGGGATTCAATTCCCGAAAATTGAGGTCTTATGGCCCGAGCCGGCCTCAGAACCTAAGTCTAAATTGGGCACTAAAAGTTAGTGCCCCGAACCTAGCTAGTGCAATGCGAATCTGGTCTTACCCCGGCCTGGATTGGGGAGCCAGCTAAACCACCTAAACGATTTTAAAATATGAGTCAAGTCTTTTAATATTGAGTGGTAGGGACGTTATTTAAGAAAGGTTTTGAGAAACGGGGCCAACATCTAGAGCAGATCCTAATTGGCCCCTTAGACTTATGTTGGGTTTGATGTCTAAATAAATGCAATTAAATATTATACTCCTTTTAATTTGTTACTAATGCGATGCATGCTAATCGACTCGATTGAATGCAAAATCAGTATGTAGCAGTTTAAAAATTTTTAGCTTAGAAAATAGGATTTATCCTAGAGATTGCATAACATCCCCTTAACAGATCGGCACCCTCATAGACCAGGTGGTCTGCCAGAACCCGCAGGCGGGGAGATGCCTAACAAGGTAGAGAAGGTATAATATGTATGCATGAAAAACCCTCGGCGAGTCTGAGCTTACTTCTTAGGACCGTTTAGAGTTGCTATCTTATCTTAAAATTTTTTATTTAATTGAAGTAAAAGAATTTTTTGACAGACCCCTACAGCCTAAAATCGTATTCCAGGTCAATTCAAATACGGCATGCAAATAAAAAGACTAGAAAAACATGAGTTCTAATGCGCAATTAAATTAAATAAATCAACTAAATTAAATATATCAAATTGAATGTCCATATGGCAAGTTCCACTTATTATTACATCACAGAATTTTGCAAGAAAGTAAAGTGGCCGGGCACCACTGATGACAACCCGGATTTTATTTTAAAATTCAAATGACTTTGAGATTTGGGATTCTTCTCGTGGTCCATTCCTTCGTCTTCTCACGAACATCTTGATTCGTCGGTTCCGGATACCCAAATGAAAAGAAACTCCCCCTCGATCGGGGTGTTATCTTTCCTCTTTGGATATTTGATAGATATCCTAATTTGACTTCCAAATGGAAGAAAACTCTCCCTGATGTCTTCACCTCTTTGGAATTCAAATTGGATATTTATATCCCCATCTCAAATCATTTTAAATAATTACAACCTTAATTGAATTAAATTTACATTGAATGAAAAAAGAAAATCTAGACTCGATCCTGCAAGGTTATCCTAATAATCAGCAGCTGTATATTCAATCCCAAGCAGTTATAATATGAAAAATTGAAATGCATTTTTTTTTTAGCCACACTTGGCCATGCTCTTATTATTTAAAGGGGGTCTTAAGCGCGGCAAGTATCTGTGCAAAGAGTATATAATTTTTTTTATTAATTGCCCCCTTTAATTTCAGCTCCTTGTATGAGCATGGCCACCTGCATAAGATTGCACAAGTATAATTCATCCCTAACCTAGGGGTAAATCTAACGCACAGCCAATCACAGAATGCAGGAAATAAGTAGATAAACACATTAATTCTACACTAGCAAACAACATGTAGTAAAAGCTCTAAAAGTACGGCACACAACTGCAAAAAGTAAAACACCGGCCTATCCTAAAACTAGTGTCGGTGATCCTAGCAAACCATCTAAAGTGTGTGAGATAGGTCGTGTGGTTTTGATGTGTCCTAAATAGGATAATTTGTTAAAGTCATTTAAAGTTCGATTGGTTGAAAGGTTTAAGGGAAATTTAGTTAGAGTTTAAATATTAATATTTTAAATCTTTTAAAATCAATTATTAATTATTTTTTGGAAACCACCTTTGTTTCACACTGAGGCCATGAAGTTTATTTCACCTTCCTTGGGGCTAAGTAAATAGCCTCGTAGGCCTGGGTTACCCAGTGGTACCCGATATAATTAAGTGATTTGATTTGATTAAAGTTTGAAATTAATAAATTTTATTAGAGATGTTTGGTTGTTGATTTTTAAAGTTTGATTAATTTAAGTTTTCCATTAATTGATTCGTGGCGTTGTGCCACCAAGCTCGAGGAACCAGCCTCCTTAGGACACTTAGCCCCGCAGCCCGGAGTAGTCCAGCCGATAAACCAAATTAATGTAATTGAATTAAAGATTTTAAAAAGGTTGAATAATTGGTGATTAATCTATTTTAAGATTTAACACCCCTTAGAATCCATTCGTGGCGTTGTGCCACCAGGCTCGAGGAACCAGCCTCCTTAGGACACTTAGCCCCCCAGCCCGGAGTAGTCCAGCCAATAAACTTCATCTTTAGGACGGTTGTTGTGTTTTAAAAGGTTTGTTGAATGCTTTAAACATTAAGCTAATGTTTTCTGGAGTTTTAAAACAATTTGAGTTTTTATGAATTTTTTGAATATTTTAATCACTTAATTAAGGGGCTAGAAATTGACTTTTGGATTAAGGGTGTTTTCTGGAATGTTTGTATTTCATTAAAATACTAGACCTTACTACGATCAGTTAGACAGTAAGTACGTTGAAATCGGATTTTTCTACATTTTATTACGAGGGTTTGAAGTTTTGAACTAGTTTTAACCTAGAGTTGACCGATTTGTTGACTTTTTGAAATATTACAGATTTCTGGAATTTAATATTTTTAATAAATATTAGACCCTATTATGAGTTGAATGCAAGTGAGTTTGTTGAATTTTGATTTTTCTTGAATTAGTTATACATATTTGAAGTTTTGACTATTTAATGAATTATTGAAAATCCTTAATTAAAGGCCCCTCTTGTGATTTTTCTCCAAATGATATCCCAACTCCTTGAAATCATCTCCAAAGGTCAGGAATGACTTAAGGGGAGATTCCCAAGTGTTTGAGAAATTTTTGGAATTTTTAATTATTATTTATTAATTAAATTAATAAAATATTGATTTTCACTTAAAATTAGATTAAGGTTTAAATTGCTGTCAAATCAAGGGGCTTTCAATTTTCATGAGTTAAGGATTGAATTCTGGTCAGTTAGAGGGTTTATACATATTTTTAGGGTTTAAAAAAGATTTATTAGATTTTCTGGAAATTTTAATGGCTTGATTAAGGCTTAAACTTAGGAAAATTAATTAGGGGGCTTTACAATGTCTAAAAAAAGTTAAAATTTTTCTAGTGGCTGTACATGTCACTAAGTTCAAATATTTGAAGTTTCAAGTCAAAAGGGTGTGTATCCTAATTATTAAAATTTCTCTAAGTTTTCTACACTTATCCTTAATTATTGTCCTTAATGATGTCACTAGGTTAGTTAGGTTTAAATCAATTGTTCTCTCTAACCCTTGGACTAACATACATAGATGCAAGCATCACATTCACACTCAAACCCTAAATCTAGGAGAGCCTTAAGACTATGTGCAAGTGTGTGCTCCCTACACATGCATGAGACAAAATAAACTTGAATAATTAACAATTTGATTAGTGGCTAATTAAGGTAATCATCCACAAATCATCCCCATCAAACCTATTCATTCAAGCTCAATCAAAATTTAAAATTTCAAGAGATCTCTCAAATGCTCTCAAAATTTAACATATATAGTTTTAAGATTAATTTTAATATCTAAAAAATAGATTAGTTTTAGAAATTCTAGAAAATTTAAAGTATTTTAAAATAGTTTTTGAATAAGTATCAAAAATAGTTTTTAAATAGTTTTAAAACATATTTGAAAATATTTTAATAATATAAGATGATTTAAAATAGGGATTCTTTGAATTTTTGAAAAATTATTAGAATTAAATATTACTTAAATATTCAAATTTTTATGTAATTAAAGTTATTTAACATATATATGATATATGAGATTAATTTTTAATTTAGGTTAAATATTTTAATTGTATTCTTTGAATATTTAAGAAAATAACTTTAAAAAAAATTAAATTTTGAATATTTTAAAGTATTTCAATAAATTTTTAATTAATAAGAATTATTTAATAATTCAAATAATTTAATATATGTAATATTTAAAATCAAATTTAATTTTAAATTAAAGATCTTAATTTTCTGAGAAGTTTGATAGGTTATATTAAAAATTTGGACATATATTTAATTTTATATGATTTTTTAAAGGTTTTGCATTTAAATATGATTAAAAAAAACTTTTAATTCTGGATTTACACGCGGCGGCGCGTGATTAAGCCACGTGGAAGGCGGCGGTCAAACAGGGCCCTCCACTTAACCAGCTCAGCGGCGAATCACAGCCCTTCGATCCTCCGCCGTTCAAGATCAAGGGCTCAGATAAGATCCCGCAATCTGATCTTACGGGAAAGGATCAGACGGCGGGATTTGATCCCGCGGTTCTGGATCAAAGGCCCAGATGCCGTCGCACAGGGATTTCGGCGTCTAGTGGCTAAACTGCGTCAGACCGAACGCTGATGAACGAAACCTCATCCGTTGATTAGACGATCAATAGCTAAAGGTTCATAGACCTGAACGAGACCCTCAACACGCCCCAGAACTCATTTTTTGGCTTGTTCTCTCAATCTGATGCATTAAATCACTTAAAATTTGAAATCTAGGTGTCCTAGATGAACAGAAATAATGGGGATATATCCTTGATATTAAATACGAACTTAACAAAACGCTAATTAAACCTAAGTGTCCTAAGCTAGGTTTAGGATTTTCACCTTGATTTTTGGACGGATTGAACCGTTTAATGGATGGTTGAGCTTGTAGATTGTCCAAGTGTAGATCCCTAGTTGACTCCGAGCTCCGAAACGCCACGAATCGCCTGGAATAAGCCTTGGATGGATTTGGTATTGAGCTCGCCGGAAGATCGTCGGCCACCGTTTTAACCGACCGGATTAGAGTAGGGATGTGTTGAGAGATATCTGGGAAGCTCAGAGGAACTTGGGGCTGTGTTCTAGAGAGCTCAGGTGGAGAGAGAGACTTAGGGTAAGAATGATAGCCATTTCCTAGGGTTTTCCTTATTCAAATGTCCCCAGGTTGAATCAATGGCTGGGATCGACTGGATGGACTCCCAGATTAATGCCAAGTGTCCCTAAGGTGGTTAGGAGTATGAGCCAAGGACAAGGGAAGGACGTCCTAGGTGGAAAGCTCCCTTGGTCCCCACATGGGCATGTGGAGTGATTAGAGTCATTTGATCAAGATCTGATGGCTAGGAAGGGCTTTAGGAATGTTCTAGAGCCTGACTCAACAGCTGGAATGGGTTAAGCAAGAATGGATTAGTTTAAGGAGTTTGTTTGATCACCTTAAATTCACTCAAAACATTGTATTGACCGTTTGACTGGTCAAACAGTCAAACAATGGTGAGGTGGCAATAAGAGGAGCTATGGGTGCTGGTTTGAATTGGATTTGATCAAAAGGATTGAGAGGATTTGGGTTTAACAAGTTTGATCAAGGGTTTTAACAATTTGGAGGCTCCTTTGACCATTTGTTGACTGGTTTGACCAGTCAACAGCCAAGTGGACAGCTGAGGTGGCATAGAGGGATGTCTTGAGTGTTGGTTGAGTGAGTTAGGTTCAAAGGGGTTGGGATGGCTTGAGCTTGTTTGAGCATTTAGACCCCTTAAAGCCTTTAGAAGGCTTGTTGACTGGGTTGACCAGTCAACCAACCTTCATGCTTGATGAGGTGGCAGCCACATAATGGCTAGGAGTCATTAAGAAAGGTTGCAATTGGTCTTAAAGACTAGAGCCCAAACATGATTTGAATCAACACATGTTTAGAGAGCTCTGACCAAAAATTGAAAAGTTGATTTGATCAAACTAGCTAGGTTCTAACTCAAAGTGGGTTTAAAAATATTTGAAATGTCAAATGAAAGAATTTTGAGAGGTTAAGTGTTAGATTTGGTCAAATTGGTTAAAGTGACCCATTCAAAGCCTTAAGGGCTCATTGGGTCAACCTAGGTTGACTGAGTCAACCGGGTTGACCCAAGGGGTGGGGCTGGACTGGACAAGTTTGAAATGATATTTGGAGACCATTGGAGGTGGTCCCAAGGTCTGGAGAAGTCAATTTGGTCAAAATGCCTGTTTTGACCCTTAAGGGCTTGTTTGGTCAACCTAGGTTGACTTGGTCAACTAGGTTGACCTAGGGTCTGGGTTTGGGTCGAGCAAGTTTGATTTGATATTTGAAACTTGTTGGAGGTGGTTGCATTTGATTTGGAGTTCATTTGGTTTGAAATCACCATTTGAACCACATAGGGGTATTTTGGTCATTTTGACCCCTGGTCAACTGGGGGTCAA
Source organism: Dendrobium nobile (assembly GCA_022539455.1). Taxonomy (NCBI): domain Eukaryota; kingdom Viridiplantae; phylum Streptophyta; class Magnoliopsida; order Asparagales; family Orchidaceae; genus Dendrobium; species Dendrobium nobile. The sequence goes on from CM039729.1 coordinate 48,251,332, forward strand.
ACTGGATCAACCAAAATATAGTTTAATGTTCAATAGATGTTAATCAAGTATCTGGAGGTGATTGGAGACTTTGTAGAAAGCTCCAAGGTCAAAATCCACTGGATGGCAAGTCTAGTGGCATAGGCTGTAAATATCTGAGGGTTTTATAACCTATGGATTTCAATTCAATTTCTGGGGTTAGAGACTTCAGAAAAGGCTCAAATTTGAAGATATTCCTCTAGAGACATGTCCCATCAGTATGCAACTGACAGACTCTGAATCGGAGGTCATTAGGCTGGGTTTTCAAATGTTTGAAAATCCAGAAGAAAAGGCTTTTGAGACTTGGTCTTTGGACTTAGGATTTGAATTTGAATTTTGGATTTGATCTGGATTTTGAGTTTGATTGATTGGACTTGGGTGCCTAAATCATTTATGACTATTTGAGAGAATCATAAGTGATTAGACAAAATTAAGGTTTGATAGAAGAATGGTTCAAAGTCTAGATCAGGGATTGAGTTGCCTAGGAGTCTAGACATGATTGACTAGGTTTGAAATCTAGGTTGACTTGAAGTCAAGGTTGATCAGGAGTTTGAATTGATTTGAATCTAACTCTGTCATAGAATCTAGAAGAATTCTAAAGACTAGACTTTAGAAGGGTTGTAGGATCTAAGAAGTCCTAGAGTCTAAGAAAATCCTAGATTCTGGAGTCTAGAAATCCTAGGATCTAGAGTAGATCCTAAGGTCTGTATTCTAGGAGAATCCTAGGTTCTAGATTGATCTGGAGTCTGGATGGGTCCTTAGTGACCTCATACAAAAATGAGGTCAACAATCATCTAGGATGATATGAAGCAATAATGGTGTCTAGACCGATAGGTCAAAAAGGCAGTCCTATCATCCAGGATGATCAGATATCGTCCAGGATGATTAAACATAGGCAATCATCCCGAGAAGTCAGCCAGTACAATTTTTGACTATAAAGATCATCCAGGATATATAGGTGGATCATCCAAGATGATTGGCAATAATGAATAATACTATCGGAGTTTAAAATTTCCAACTATTTTTGCCATGTGGATCATCCAGGATGAAGATGGAATTGTCCAGGATGACTGCCAATTATTTAGCTAGAATTCGACCATAATGTCTAGAATAATATGGATCATCCAGGATGATCTCAAATAATATAATCAGATCACCTATCAGGTGGATAATGAGTAGTGAATTGATGATATCATATAAGAAGATATTATATCATCCATGATGATGTGAAAAAAAATTAAAAATTTTAAGGATGGATAGAGTTGATCAAAAGAGGTCCATAAAATAAAAAATAAGTAAAATATAATAAAAATAAGTAAAAACATAACAAAAAGATGATAAAAATAATAATAAAAGGATAATACAATTTTTTTTTCAAACAACACTAGAAAATAACAATTTTCCCTTATTATTAGATTAAAAATTAGTAAGAAATGATTTAATATCACCAAAATCTGAAAAAAGATAGAACAATCGATCCTGTTAATCCTAGCTTAGACTTCTTATAGGATAAAAATCTTTTGAAACCAAAAATCTTACTTAGAAAACAAATCAGATAAGAAAAGTGATCTATTCAAAACTTTGTTTCAGAAAAATATTTTATAGAATAATATAGCAAAGTAATTAGTCACGATCATGAGTTTCAAAAATCAAGCCTTTGAAAATATCAAGTGACATATGAATTCTTCTAAGATTTAAAAGTTTGAAAAAGAAGAAAGCTAAATTTCTTGTGTGCTTATTTTATGCTTCTTATTGATTTTTTGGTGCATTTTATTCATCTTTTAATTTTTAATGCACTTTGTATATCTTTTAATTATTTGGCGATCATAGCGCATCTTTTCATTTTTTTTTTTTTTGCTCATTTTATTCCTCTTGTCATTTTTATGAGCTAGTTCTCTTTTAAAACCTTTAAAGACTCTCAGTTGTGAGAACATCTTCCAGTATAAGAGAAGAAAAAAATCACTCTTTAATACAAGGAGTAAACCTCAATGAAGAATTATATTCATATGATAAATCCAACAACTTGATCAAGAAAGATTAAAAGAGGATTAATGACTTTGAACATTATTTATATGAGATAGATTATTATAAGAAGATAGAAAAGATCTCAATTTCAAAGTCCAATTATTAATTTGAAATATATTTTTGCTTCAAAAAGAAAATTACACAGCTAAAGTAGTTAGAGGAAGAGAAGCAATCGACTGTATTTCCTCCTTTAACTGATTTCGGGATGTCAATTAACATTTACAAATTTTCAAAAACAAAAGCAAGGTAAAAATGTCATTCCAGTAGTGACCAAAATTGAAGGAGAAAATAACATTAAAATGAAACAAAAAAAATAGCAACACATAAACAAAAACAAACATGTTAATAAAAAATAGAAGAAAGATAAGAAAATAAAAGATTCAAAGTTTAGTAATCATAAAGTTCATGCATTTATGTGTATAACACCTAATCTGGTTCTTAAGATGCTAAAAGTTTTAAAGGCTAATGGTTTAGTAAAGATGTTAGCCAGTTAGTTTTCAGTTGCTACATGATGTAGCTCAATATCTCCTTTAGTAACATGATCCATAATAAAATGATGTCTTATGTTAATGTGTTTGATTATAGAATGTTGGATAGGATTTCAGAAATGCAAATAGCACTAGTGTTATCACATAGAATTGACATTATGCCTGCAGGTAATCCTAAATCTAGAATATGTTACTTTAACTAAAGGACTTGGGCCACATAATTTTCTAAGGCTATGTATTTAGCTTCAACAATAGAAAGTACAACTGAGTTTTATTTTCTACTGGACCAGGAGACTAAAGATTTTCTTATGAATTGACTTGTTCCAAAGGTGCTCTTTCTATCCACCTTACACCTTGTAAATGTCTAAATAAGAACAACCTATAATCTCAAAAGAAGTGTTATATCTTGGATACTAAATTCCTAAATTTTGGGTTCCTAAGAGACATCAAAGGATTCTCTTAACTCAGTCAGGTGGGACTCCTTTGGATCATCTTAAAATCTAGCACAAAGGCAAACAATAATCATTATATTAGGTCAGCTAGTTGTCAAGTAAGGAAACGATCCAATTATTTCTCTATACTTATTTTGATCAACTGATTTTTCATTTGAGACTTTATCTAATTGAACAATGGAGCTCATGGGAGTATTTATTGGCTTGGTTTTATTCATTTCATATTTCATAAGAATGTCCTTAATGTATTTTGATTGATTAAGAAAAGTTCTATCATCCATTTGCCTTATGCTAAACCCCAAAAAGTAGAACAATTCTCTCATCATACTCATCTCAAATTTCTTACTAATTTTTTTTAGAAAAATCATCATGTAAATTTTTATTAGAAGATTAAAAAAGTATATCATCGACATAGACATGGACAATGAGTAATTTCTCTCATATTCTCCTCAGAAAAAGGGTGGTGTCTACGCTCCTCTTAATAAACTCTATTTTTAGTAAGAATGTGCTAAGCCTCTCATATTATGCCATGGGTGCCTATTTTAATCCACACAAAGCCTTTTTTAATTTGAAAACATGACTTAGAAATTGGGTATTCTCAAAGTCTGGGGGTTTCTCTATAAACACATCTTCTTTTATTACCCCATTTAAAAAGGCACTCTTGATATCCATTTAGAAAAGCTTAAATCCCTTATAACAGGTAAATGTTAGTAGCAATTTAATAGCTTCTAATCTAGCTATAGGGGAAAAAGTCTCCTTAAAATTAATCTCTTCTATTTGATTATACCCCTTAACTACCAATCTTGCCTTATTCCTGACCACCACACCATAATAGTTCATTTTATTCTCAAAGACCCATTTGGTTCTAACTACACTCAAGTCCTTATGTCTTTCTACTAGCTCCCAGACATCATTCTTAATAAATTAGTTTAGTTTCTCTTGTATGGCTAGGATCCAAAATTCATTAGAAAGGACTTGATTGATGTTGGTGGGTTTAGTCATTGAGATGAAGGCATAGTGGTTTACTTCTTTTCTAAGTCCATACCTAGTTCTAATACATTTAGAAGGTCTCCTAAGATTAGTTTTTTAAGATGACTTGAAGAATATCTTCATTCTCTAATAAAAGTATTTTGAGGTTCTACCCTTTCCTTCATATTTGTAAATTCTACTCCTTGGATAATCCCACCTACTTCATCTTCTTCCTCAACCCTAGACTTCTCAGAATCATATTCATTAAATACTACATGAGTAATCTCCTCCATCACCAATGTCCTCTTATTAAACACTCTATAGGATTTTCCTATAATTGAATAATCTAAGAACACTCCTTTATTAGATTTTGGGTCAAAATTTCCTAAGAGTGATTTCCCATTATTTGGAATGAAAACCTTACATCTAAAGACATGAAGGTGAGGAAGGTTAGGTGTCCTACCTGTAATGATCTCATAGGGTGTCTTATTCAGTTTGGATCTAACATTCACCCTACTCAAAATAAAACAGGCTTTATTTATCGGTTCTACCCCAAAATATTTTAGAAGTGAATACTTAGCAAGCATGGATCTAACGGCTTCCACTAAGGTCTTGTTCTTCCTTTCAGCTATCCCATTCTGCTGAGGGGTCCTAGGAGCTGAGAAGTTGTGGCTAATCTTTTGCTCCTCACAGTAAGTTTAAAATCTCTCATTTTTAAACTCTCCACCAAGGTTACTATAAATGGTCAAGATATCACAGCCTAGCTTTTTCTGAATCCAAATGGGGAATGATTTAAATTTATTGAATGACTTGCTTTTATGTGATAGAAATCTAGTCCAAGTGAACCTAGAGTAGTCATCAACTATTACAAATCCAAAGACCTTTCCCCCTAAGCTTGCAGTACTAATGGGTCCAAATAAATCCATGTGAAGGACTTCTAAAGGTTTAGATGTGCTTATGTCCTTAATGGAATGGAAAATGAATTTAACTTATTTCCCTAATTGATAGGCATCTCATAAGTGGTCTTTAGAGAATTCAAGCTCGGGGATTCCTCTTATTAAGTCTTTTTTTGTTACTTTTCTAAGTATTTTCATGCTAACATGACACAACCTTCTATGTTATAACAAAGATGCATCAGCAATAATTTTCAGTCAAAGGATGCTATCATAATTACCAGAATTTAAATATAGCATATAAACTTTATTCAATCTTTTTCCATGCAGCATAATTTTTCCATTCAAGCTTATGATATAGCTAGCAATTAGAAATTTAATTATGTAGCCTTTGTCACACAGCTGGCTTATGCTTAGCAGATTATATTTTATGCCATCAACAAGTAAAATATTTTCAATCATGAGGTTCTTGGAGTTTCTGATTATACATGTGCCCACCACTTTCATGGTGATGTTGTCTCAAAGAGTGACCTTGCCTCCAGCCCTCCAGCAAAATGAATTGATTATCATCTCCAGTCATATGGTATGAGTATCCACTGTCCAGGTACCACATGCTCTCACAACGTCTTATGCGAGAGAACTCTTCTTCTTGGTTAGAGTGACCAAGATGATTATCAGCCATTAAACACAAGTTTGTTATCTCCTCTTCAGCTTTAGTTTCAGAGGTTAGATATAGAATCTGCCCAGAAAGCTTTTTAGTTTCTTAGCTTTCCCTTCTTAAACTTGGTTGCTTGGATGAACCTTAAGTGTAGGACATTCAGCTTTTACATGTCCTAGCTTCTTGCATTCAAAGTAAATCACATCAGAAGAACCTTTAGAATTCTAGTTATTCTTATCTTTGCTCCATTACCGATGGTGATTTTGCTTCTTTCTCAAAAAGCTTTTGAATTGCCTTGTAATTAGCATTTTTTGAACATAAAGTATCAGTGTTAGAGTCATCATCCTTTAAGGCTATAATTTTATCCTTTTATTTCTATCCTGCATCAAGTTATCTTTGGCTCACTCCTTGCTTGTAAGTAATGAGTAATCCAAGTAATTTATTTATAGAATAAATATTCAAATCCTTGGATTCAGTTATAGTAGTAATTTTAGCATCAAAGAAAGAAGGTAAACATCTCAAAATTTTGTTTACTTTCTCATAGTTTGTTAGCTCTCTTCCTAAGGCATGTAGAGAAGTGACTATTTGTATAAACCTATTATACATTTAAGATATTTACTCATTAGGTTTCATACAAAAATGTTTGTAGTCATGAAGTAAAATATTTAACATAGATTGCTTAACTTCACTTATGCCTCATAAGTAATGCATAATCTACCACATATTTCTTTACCAGTTACACATGTTGAAACACACATGTAATCTTTAGATTTTAGTGCACAAAAAAAATAGTTTAAATATTTTATATTAAATTTTGCTAGATCTCTATCATCAAAAGTCCATTCAAAAAAAGGAAGTTTAGTTTTTATGCCATTAATTTCATATGTTGGTACATATTAACCTTCTTTTATAAGCATCCACGTGTAATAATCTATAGATTGCAAAAAGGTGGACATGCATGATTTCCAAAAATCAAACGGTATATTATCAAATAAGGGTGGTTGAGTAATGGAATACCCTTCCGTCCTGTTCCGGTTACCAAAGTTAGCCATGGATCTTTAATTCAAATTTTTCTAAAATTTGATATTTTGAATTGCACTCTGATACCACTTAAAAGTTTATTAGGGTTGTTACGCCCTTATGAATTAGCCTGAGACTAACCAAGAGGGGGTGAATTAGTATTTTAAAATTTCTTAAACAAATGAAAAAATCTTTTTGAAACCTTTTTGAATATTTTAAAATAAATAAGATCAACACTTGATATGGAAGTAATTAATAAAATAAATTAGAGATTTTAACCATACAATCAACCACATAAAATTAAATTGTAAAAAATAAAGTGCAGGAATAAAAATAGAAAGAATACACTAGATTTTTATAGTGGTTTGGTCAACCTGACCTACATCAACTTTTTGGAGCTTCCCCTTCAGGTATTGCACTAAAATAATAATGTCTCTCCTTTTACTCCCACAGCAAGGTCGAGAAGCCCTTATAAAATCTATTTCACCAACCTCGGTGAGGCAGAAAATCTAAACTCCTTTTGCTTCCTCCTGAAGTAGGTTGAGAACCACAACTCCTTTTGCTTCCTCCTTAAGCAGGCAGAGAACCTTGATCTGATGCTGATGAAAATTTCCCTAGAGCCAATAAGGAGTTAAGGATGATGATTACAGAAGACGGCTTGAATCCTTGCTTGGAGCAACCATTATAAACACCTCACAAACTTCCCCTCATAATATTATCTCGCTCTCCCAAGCTCTCCTTCTCCTCCCCTAAGCTCTCATAGGTTAGGACAATAGAAAAAGATTTTATCATCAGCAATTGAAAGAGCTTAAATAGAAGGCCTTAAAAAAATGCCCTAATTTTGAACTTGTCATCAAAGATTATCCAAGATGATGATCACCCTTTACGATTAGTTTAAATTAGAAATTCAAGCTAGGATGATCTGGGTTTCTTGTATGATTAGAACACAATATTTATTCTAATCATCCAGGATGATGTAGACATTAACCTGTGAAAGTTCATTAGGGATGTTAAGCCCTATAGAACTGGCCCAAACTAACCAAGAGGGGGGGTGAATTGGTATTTAAAAAAATTCTTTTCACAAAGAAGCAAAATTACAAAAACCAAAATCACACCACAAGAAAAATAAGTGCGGAAATTAAAGTGCGGAAGCAAGAAACAAGGACACAAAAATTTATAGTGGTTCGGTCAACTCGACCTACGTCCACTCCCCGAGTATTGCACTACATTCGTGACTCTCCTTTAGCCCCCACAGCTAGGCGGAGAAGCCTTTACAAAGAACCTCCTTTTTGCCACCCCGGCAAAGCAGAGAACCTATCTCCTTTTGCTTCCTCCTAAAGCTGGTAGAGAACCACGATCTCTTACTGAATCCTTACCTCTACCGACCCTTCCATGGATGAGAAACTCTATACGAAGAAGAAGCAGAGCGATCCTTGAAGCAACCCTTATGAATCCCCTCACAAGCTCCCCCTCACAAGATCCTCTTTCTCTCTCTCTCTCTCTCTCTCTCTCTCTCTCTCTCTCTCTCTTTCTCTCCTGAAGGTCTTCTCAGGTCAAGGCAGCAACAAAGATTTTTTAAAAACATTGAACAAGAGCTCTTAAATAGAAGAGCTTCAAAGGAGCTCATTAATTGCAAGTTGCCGACTTTATCGTCTAGGACGATATGGACATCGTCCTGGCTGATCAGTACAAATCTCAGAAGATCGGCCAGAGCATCGCCCTGAACGCAAACTAGATGATTGAAAATTGGCTTGATCGTCCAGGACAATCTCACGATCGGCCTGGCCTATCAGTTCAAATCAGAGGAAAATTGTCCAGAGCATCATCGTGAATTCCATCTGTACGATCCAGATCGTCCAGCACATCACCCTGAATTTGTGCTGGCCGATATATATCGTGCAGGTACAACTAAGGATTTTGAATAGATCGTCCTAGCCGATCATTAGATCGTCCAGGATGATATGATCATATCAATCTATCCTTAATTGATCCCATGATTACTAGTTCAATTTAGGTATAATTGTGTAATTTCATCCAGGCCAATCCAAGATCGTCCTGGCCGATTTCCAAAAATACAGTATACCTAAATTGAAAAAGGCGGCTATTTCTTTTTGTTTTGAGCTTATCGTCCTAGCCGATACAAGTATCGTCTAGGATGATCTGTTACTGACGTCTGCCTTAATTGAGAATCCTGAATTAGAATCTCTGTTTTGAACTCGATCGTCCAGGCCAATAAAAATATCATCCTGGACGATGTGAGCAAAAACAGACATTCTAAGTCTCTCAAGTGTGTGTGTGTAGGGTTACTTAGCATCAATCTCTTTGAACATTACAAATTGACTCAAGAAGAGAAAAAGCAAAATACAGACTGACTCAACCCTAACCTACCCATTTATGAACTGGCTTTGTTTGTTCGCCCGATCTTCGATTCCTAAAAAGTTAAAAGTAAAAGGCAGTCCAAGAGAATCAATAGTGTTTGTCAATCATCAAAACATAAGTCATGAAAATAGATTTGCAACAATCTCCCCTCTTTGATGATGGCAAACACAAGTAGGAAAATCTCAGTAAAAATAGCAGTTCACATCAAAATTTCAAAGTTACAAGCATCACCTTTTCTACCACATCCTACTCCCCCTTTTGTCATCACAAAAAGAGGGTCCTAGACATATAAAAAAGAAAAAGGAAAAAAATACAACAGAAACTAAAACAAACTACAAGATAGACTTCAGAAAATAGAAAACAGAAAATAAAAATTAGAAAAATGAGGGACCCTGATTATCAGATGGAGGTGGTGGAGGTGGCTGTTGAAAGTAGCTAGCTAGCGTAGTAAATTGAGCATTGAACCAGGCGATGTCCTGGTCATGATGCTGCTACTGGTGAGTAATGTAGATGTAAAAATGGGCTAAGGCCTCTGTGCGGTGCTGCTTGTAACGGGCAATGTCCTCAGAATGTTTCTACTCCTGTTTAGCAATGTAAGCGTTGAAACGGGTCTCCCAACGATCAAACCCTCCACTAACTGGTCAAACTATTAGTGCTAGCAAAGAAGAGCAGGATCAGGAACAGGAGCGGGAGCCTCGTCCTCCTCAGCCCCCTGAGGTTCCCCATCCCCTGGGTGGAGACGAGAATTGTGAAGGGTATTGAAAGAGCTGTTCGAGTAGAAGAGAGTTGGGAGGTTGGGAGGAACAGAATATTGAAGATTGTATTTGGTTTCAAGAACATAGGCTATGAGATGTCCTAAAGCAAGGTTGGGTTTTCTCCTATGGCCTGGATCGTGAATAGTGGTTAAATAATTAATGTAACGAAAAAACAAGTCTGAAGCATTAAATTCTCTATGTTCCATGATGTAAAAAGTAGTCAGAGAAAGTAGAGGAGTGATGTGGATTCGGTCCCCAGCTTTTGGAATAATGGAGGTTAGAAGGACATGCTGAATTGTCCTAGCATTTTTGACTAAAGAGCTAGTCTCTCCAACATGAAAAGGTGAATTGGTTTGACGAAGAAAATGGTTTTCCATGGACTAGTCAAAATCAGGATCTGAAACGATTATATGCATCTTATCCCCGGTAGTGGATAGCTGCAATAGTTCAGCACAGTCCTGATATGTGATCTCGACCGGACGTCGATTCACATAGGAGGTCAGGGCTGTGAAAGTAGGATTTATGCGAAGAATTCATAAAGAAGCTCAGAATGAAAGGGGACAGCGAGAGACAGAATGAAACAAAGAGAAGTGTGAGCAAAGAGATCCATTATCGGATATGAAAGGTGAGCAGGATTGATGACTCTGGAGACCGTTATCCCACATTATTTATATCGATGGTAAGTAGCTTGATCCTCCACTTCCCTAAATCGAGGGTCCAGAGTGTCCCTCGAGGAACTTCCAGAAGCTTGTCAAACTCGCTTCCCACCATCCATAGCAAGGAATCAGTAAGAAAACATAAGAGAAGAAGAATGTTGAGGTGAAAAGAATGGTTGGAATGTCCTCAATTTAAAGAAATGCCAATATCATCCAGGACGATCGTAGAATTGTTCAGGACGATTTGGTTCAATTATTGCGTACAGGCCAATTGGTCAAAAAGGCAGTCCGGTCGGCCAGGCCGATCAGATATCGGCCAGGATGATTAGACATAGGCGAACGTCTCGAGGAGTCAAGCCGGACGACCGTTGAAAATGTAGATCGTCACGGCCGATTAGGTGTATCGTCCAGGACGATGCACAATAATTGATCGTACCAGCCGAAGTTAAAACATTTTAAATCTGTACCACGTGTATCGTCCAGGATGAACAGTGGATCGGCCAAGACGATTGTCCAATAATGGATCGTTCGGGGCCAATTTTAAGGATTTTAAATGTACGACACGTAGATCGTCTAGAACGATGACCATACATGCATCGGCCAGGATGAAATATGTTATCGGCCAAGATTATCAACATGATTGCAATAGAGTTCGATCAGATCCTCGAGGACGATAAAGTATCGTCCAGGAAGAAGAGTAACAGCAAGCATAGACAAGTTCATCAGATGGAACTTTGAAGAGAATTTGTCCTATCGGCCAGGACAATATAATAATCGTCCAAGATGATGTGACTAGAAATTTGAATCCAAGGAAAAGATGTTGATGATCAAAGCCCTCAAAAATAAATGACTCATAATACAAAGCTAGATAAAACAATAAAAAGCCTAAAAAGAAAAACGAAAAAAAAAACAATTTCTTGTTTTTGGTTTTAATTTTTTTTTTGTTTATTTTAGCAAAGTATCCATATGACAATATTTCTCAGACAGTTAAATTTTAGAGATTCAAAAGATCAGAGAGTTAACAAGTCAAAATTTGAAAATGGTAGAATATACGATCCTGTTTACCTCAGCTCAGACTTCTTTCAGGATAAAAATTATCTTTTGAAAACAAGAGGTCTAACTCAAAATAAATTGGATAAAAAGAAGATCCATTCAAAACTTGGTTACAAATAAAATATCTTATAAAATAGTATACCAAAGTAATTTGTCTCTATTATGGAATTTGAAATCAAGCCTTTGAAAACTTCACATAACCCATGAGTTCTTCTAAGTTTTAAAAGTTTTGAAAAGAGATAGTAGCTTGCATTTAGTGCGCTCATTTTATGCCTCTTGTCACTTTGATTGGCTCTTTGAGCATCTTTTGATTTTTGATACACTTTTGTGTATATAGTTTTCTTTTCAATTTGGCGTCATTGGCCTCTTCCCTTTTTAATTTTTGCAAGCTAAAAACTCTTTAACAAATCCTTTAGAAAAAAGGCCTTAGTTATGATTATATCTTCTAGATATTAGAGAAGAGGGGTTCTCTTTCTAACATAGAGAAGAACAAGCCACAAACCGAAAATCATAATCATATTATAAGTCCAACGACAAGATTTCAATCAACTTGAAAGATATATAATAACTTTTGATCATATATATAAGATAGACTATTGTAGCAAGAAAAAAGATCTTAATTTCAAAAACCAATTGTTAAAATGAGATAGACTTTTTATTTAGAAAAGAAAACTATATCACCAAATGAGGTTAGAGGGAGGGAAACCATCAACGGTGTTTCTCCCTTTGACCGATTTAGATATGATAATCAATGGCTTTAAATCTCCAAAATCTAAAAGCTTAAACAATAATCTTATAGAAAACCAATCATAAAAGCAAAGCAAAAACAAAATAATCTAGAACAACAAAAAGCTAGCACACAAAAAATAACACAAAACTACTTAAAGAACATTTCAAGAAAATTATGAAGCAGCAAGTTTAAGAAATTATGAGCTGTGAGCCTCCATATATCCAATTATCCTATGCTCCCACTAGTTTGGGTCCCTTCTTAGGAAAAGTAGAATACAATGCAGGTGTGGTATGCTGTGAATCATGTACCTTAGATCTCCACACCCAATGTGTACAGTGAACGGTGCAAGTGTGTGATATGTGTCCTAGCATGCCACATGAAAAACATCTAACTCTAGGAAAAGGATTTCTTAAGTAACTTGTGTTATAATTCCTCTTCCTAGATTTTGGCTTTGGATTCAAAGTGGGAGTCTTCCAATTTCCCTTAAGTGAGTCTAAATCATTTTTAAGCCTCAAGTTTGTATATTTTAGAACATCATTCTCTTTCTCTTTAGATTTCTTGAAATAAGATTGAAGAGAGGTGTGTGAAACTTTTAATGCATCGTGCTCATTAATTAATTCCAAATGCTTTTTGTTTAAATCATCGAATTCATCAAGTAGAGCCATGTGATTTCAATCAATCATAAAATAATCTTTGAGAATAATTTCATATTCCTTTTGTAAATTCAAAAGCTCTAACTTTAAACTAGCTTGAGTCTTCTTAAGTTTTTTGTATGATGCATGGATTTTCTCACAAATCTCAAACAATTCATCATAGGTTGGTTTACATACCTCTTCTTCATCACTTTGATCTTCTCCCATTAAGCAAAAATTTGTTGTCTCATTTTTAGGTTCAGTTTTTGATGAATCAGTACCAGATTCTTCCCAGAATGACTTTTGTACTTTCTTCTTGTCCTTCCTGAACTTAGTTTCTCTTCACTCTTTTCTTTGCTTGAGTGATCTTTAAGTGTAGGACAATCAGTTCTCACATGTCCTGGTTTCCGGCATTCATAACAAACGACATCATAAGATCCTTTAGAATTTTTATGATACTTACCTTTTCTCCAATTTTGATGATGCTTTTGTTTCTTTCTTAGAAAGCTTTTGAATTGCCTTGTGATTAAGGCAAAGTCATCGCTTTCAGACTCAGAAGATTCAGAGTCCGATTTGTGCGCCTTCAGTACAACTGTTTTCTCCTTTTTCTTCTCACCTGCATCAAGATTTCTTTGATTCACCCCTTGCTCGAAAGCAATGAGTGAGCCAAGTAAGTTATCAATAAAATAAGTATTTAAATCCTTAGATTCAGTGATTGTAGAGATTTTAAAGCAATGACGAAGGCAAAAATCTCAAAATCTTGTTCACTTTTTCATAGTTAGAAAGTTTTCTTCCTAATACATGCAGTGAAGTAACTATCTGTGAAAATCTAGTATACATGTCAGAAACGGATTCAGATGTTTTCATACGAAAAAGTTCGTAGTCATGCAAGAGAATGTTCAATCGGGATTGTTTAACTTCATTAGTACCTTCATAAGTAATGCATAACCTATCCCAAATCTCTTTACCAGTTGAACAAGTAGAAACACGCATGTAATCCTCAGATTTGAAAGCACAGAAAAAACATTTCAGACATTTTGCATTTAGTTGAGCTAAATCTCTTTCATCAAAAGTCCATTCAGTAAAAGTAACTTCTATTTTAACACCATTAATTTTATGAGAAGGTGGAGAATAACCTTCTTTGAAAAGCATCCACATGCGATAATCAGTAGATTATAAAAATGTTGACATACGGCTTTCCCAGAAATCAAAAGGTAAGTTGTCAAATAATGGAGGTCGTGTAATTGAATAGCCTTCAGTAGTGTTTCTATTCTCAAAGTTAGCCATGAATCAAATTCAAAAAGTTTTCAAACTTAAATTTTTGAATCCCGCTCTGATACCACTTGAAAGTTCGTTAGGGATGTTAAGCCCTATAGAACTGGCCCAAGCTAACCAAGAGGGGGGGTGAATTGGTATTTTAAAAAATTCTTTACACAAAGAAGTAAAATCACATAAATCAAAATCACACCACAAGAAAAATAAGTGCAGAAATTAAAGTGCGGAAGCAAGAAGCATGAACATAGAAATTTATAGTGGTTCGGTCAACTCGACCTACGTCCACTCCCCGGAGGCGCCCTCCGAGTATTGCGCTACAATTGTGACTCTCCTTTAGCCCCCACAGCTAGGCGGAGAAGCCTTTACAAAGAACCTCCTTTTTGCCACCCCGGCAAGGCAGAGAACCTATCTCCTTTTGCTTCCTCCTGAAGCGTGCAGAGAACCACAATATCTTGCTGAATCCTCACCTCTACCGACCCTTCCACGGATGAGAAACTCTAGACGAAGAAGAAGCAGAGTGATCCTGAAGCAACCCTTGTGAATCCCCTCACAAGCTCCCCCTCATAAGATCCTCTCTCTCTCTCTCTCTCTCTCTCTCTTTCTCTCCTCAAGGTCTTCTCAGGTCAAGACAGCAGTAAAGATTTTCTAAAAATGTTAAACAAGAGCTCTTAAAAAGAAGAGCTTCAAAGGAGCTCATTAATTGCAAGTTGCTGACTTTATCGTCTAGGACGATATGGACCGATCAATACAAATCTCAGAAGATCGGCCAGAGCATCGCCCTGAACGCAAACTGGACGATTGAATATTGGCTTGATCGTCTAGGATGATCTCATGATCGGCCTGGCCGATCAGTTCAAATCAGAGGAAAATCGTCCAGAGCATCGCCCTGAATTCCATATGTACGATCCAGATCGTCCAGCACATCGCCCTGAATTTATGCTGGCCGATATATATCGTGCAGGTACAACTAAGAATTTTGAATAGATTGTCCTGGCAGATCATTAGATCATCCAGGATGATATGATCATATCAATCTGTCCTTAATTGATCCCTTGATTACTGGTTCAATTTAGGCATAATTGTGTAATTTGGTCCAGGCCGATACAAGATCGTCCTGGCCGATTTCCAAAAATACAGTATACCTAAATTGAAAAAGACGGCTATTTCTTTCTGTTTTGAGCTTATCGTCCTGGCTGATATAAGTATCGTCCAGGATGATCTGTTACTGACGTCTGCCTTAATTGAGAATCCTAAATTAGAATCTCTGTTTTGAACTCGATCGTCCAGGCCGATAAAAATATCGTCCTGGACGATGTGAGCAAAAATAGATATTCTAAGTCTCTCAAGTGTGTGTGTGTGTGTAGGGTTACTTAGCATCAGTCTCTTTGAACATTACAAATTGACTCAAGAAGAGAAAAAGCAAAATACAGACTGACACAACCCTAACCTACCCAGTCTTGAACTGGCTTTGTTTGTTCGTCTGATCTTCGATTCCTGAAAAGTTAGAAGTAACAGGCAGTCCAAGAAAATCAATAGTGTTTGTCAATCATCAAAATATAAGTCATGAAAATAGATTTGCAACAACCTGCATGATTAGTTCAAAATCATACATTATCGTCCAGTAGATAGTTTGGGACATCCAAGAGATAAATCAGGATTATATAGAAATATAATGGATTGTCCATGACGATGTGGAGATTGTCCTATAAAATAAGTTCAAAAATAAAATTTATCATCCAGAAGATAGTTCAGGATATCCCAAAGATTTAGGAGAGAACTAAGGATTTTCTTACAAATAGCTAGTATGATTTTGCAATCGTCCTGGATGATATAATCGATCATTCCATTCTTAATTACTCTTCTAATCACCTGATAAATTTAGGCATGATTGGTATAAAACATCCAGGATGATCAAGATCGTCCTTTATGATTATTATAAATTTGATATATTTAAAATTTTGCCTAAATGACCTTGGCGGCTATTTTTTTGATTTAAGCATATCGTCCAAGACGATTTCCTTAATAAGGTTTATATGACCCATATGCCCTAATTAGGGTTTTTATTTTTAATTAATCATCTAGGATGATTTGAAATCATCATGTATGATATGATCAAAAATAGAAAAACTCTAACTCACCAAATTTCTCCCCCTGAGTGTGTGTGTGCCACGTTACTTAGCTTCAGGATCCATCATAGTATATTTGGCTCAAGAAAATGTAAAAGATGTATTTGAAAAGAAATTTCATGCTAACTCAATCCTAGTCTTGATCTTAAGCTAATTGACATTCCAAGTGAACTTGTGGACCTAAAAGGTTAGTGAGTTGGGAAAATAAAATAGATATGCAATAATAGCAGTAGTGAAGAAATAATAATATTTGTTATTTTTAAAATCATACTACTTGGGTCCAGATTCGCAATATCTTATATGACGAAGAGTAAACCACAAAGCCAAACTTGATCCCTATGATATAGACAAATAACTTGATTAAGAAAATTTTGATGGAGATTCATTAGCTTTCAAAAATATTCATATGAGATAGAAGACTATAGGAAGACGAAGCAGATCTCTATTTCTAGGTCCAATTTCTAATTTGAAATAGATTTTGATTCAAAAAGAAATTACACCACAAAAGGAGTTAGTGGAAGACGGATAACCATTAATTTTTCATCATTTAACTATTTTAGAGGAGTAAATCACTATTTACATAATATTATAAAAATAAGGCAAGATTTTCATTTATAGACAAAATTCAACTACTAAAGTGATTAGTGATTAAATTCTTAAATTTTTAAAGTTTTTTTTTAAAAAAATAAACACATACATAAAATCAAAAACATAAAACACTAAAAGATAAAACATAAAATAAAAATATAATATTTAGATTTTAACATTTCAAAGCATCTAATTTTAAACATAAATATCTATGACACCTAATGGTTCTTAAGATGTTGAAGATTTCAAAATATAGTAGTTTTATAAAGATATCTATAAGTTAATTTCAGTGGCTACATGATGTAGTTCTATTTCTCCTTTGGTGACATGGTCCCTTATGTCTATGTGTTTGGTCCGGGACTATTGGGTTGGATTCTTTGAAATAGCGATAGCACAAGTGTTATCACACAAGATTGGAATGGTGCTTAAGGGATATCTAAAAATTCTTTTAATAGTAGTCAAGTGAGATTCTTTTGTATCATCCTGAAATCTTATAAAGAGACAAACACTAAACATAATATCAGGTCTCTAGTCAAGTAAAGAAGTGATCCAATTATTAATTTTTGTTACTTCTGATCAACTAATTTTTTATTTGTATCTTTATCTAACTAAACTGTAGAGCTCATGGGAATGTTTATTGTATTGACCTTATCCATTTCATATTTCTTAAGGATGTCTTTAATGTATTTTGATTGACTAAGAAAAATACTATCATCCTTCTACATTACATTAAATTTAAGAAAATAGTTTAGTTCTCCCGTTATAATAATCTCAAACTCCTTACTCATTAATTTAGAAAATTTATCACATATGTTTTTATCAGTGGATCCAAACAAATTATCATCAATAGAGATTTGGATAATGAGTAGTTCTTCTCCGATCAATTTGAGGAATAGGGTGGTGTCTATGCTACCCTTAAAAAAGGTTCTATCTTGTCAAAATGTTCTTAGCCTTTCATACCATGCTCTAGGTTCTTATTTTAGTCCGTATAATATTTATTTTAATTTAAACATAAGATTGGAAAATTTTGAATTTTCAAAGCTTATGAGTTGTTTAACATATACATCTTCTTTTACTATCCTATTAAAAATGCACTTTTAATATCCATTAGCTACAATTTAAATCCTTAAATCATGTATCATCCTTATGGCTTCTAGTCTAGCTTTAGGGGCAGAGGACTCTTCAAAGTTAATTCCTTCTATCTGGTTATACCCCTTAGCCACTAGTCTTGCTTTCTTTATTACCACTATACAAGAGTCATTAATTTTATTTTTAAAAACTAATTTTATTCCAACAACACTCTAGTTCTTAGTCTTTCAACTAGTTCTTAAACATCATTTTTAACAAATTAATTCAATTCTTCTTATATGGATAGGATCCTAAATTTATCAAATAGTGCTTAAATTATGTTTGTGGGTTTAATTTCTAAGATAAAGGCAAAGTGATTAACTTTTTTTATAAGTCCATTCCTATTTCTAACACCTTCAGATGGGTTTCATAAGATTAGTTCTTTAGTATGCCTTGAAGAATATCTTCATTCTCTAGGCAATGAATTTTTAGATTTTACCCTTTCTTCCAAATTTGTAGATTCTACTCCTTGGGTGACTTCAACCACTTCTTCTTCTTCTACCCAAGACCCTCCAAAATTATTAAACTCATCAAATACCACATGAGTGATCTCCTCTATCAATAATGTCCTTTTATTAAAAACTCTATAGGATTTTCTAAATTTGAGTATCCTAGGAAAACTCTATCATATTAGGGGTCAAACTTTCTTACTAAATATTTTTTGTTATTTAAAATGAACACTTCACATCTAAAGACATGAAGATGAGAGATATTGAGTGTTCTACCCTTAAGGATTTCATAGGGTGTCTGATAGCTTGGATCTAACATTAACTCTATATAGAACATAACATGTTGTATTTATCGCTTCTACCTAGAAATATTTAGGAAGCAAGTATCAGCTAATATGGCTCTAGCAGCTTCTACCAAGTTTCTGTTCTTTCTTTCAGTAACTCTATCATGTTGAGGGGTTCAAGGAGCTGAAAGTTAAGATCTATCATTTACTCCTTACAATAAGATTCAAACTTTTCATTCTCAAATTCTCCACCATAATTGAAAGTTCATTAGGGATGTTAAGCCCTATAGAACTGCCCAAGACTAACCAAGAAGGGGGGTGAATTGGTATTTTAAAAACTTTAAGCAAAGCTCAATAAAATTCACAAACCAAAACACCACAAAACAAACAATGCGGAAATTTAAGTGCGGAAGCAATAAAAACAAGAACACAAAGGTTTATAGTGGTTCAGTCAACTCAACCTACGTCCACTCCCCGGAGGTGCCCTCCGAGTATTGCACTACAATCGTGACTCTCCTTTAGCCCCTACAGCTAGGCGGAGAAGCCTTTACAAACACCTCTTTTGCCATACCCGGCAAGGCAGAGAACCTTCCTCCTTTTGCTTCCTCCTAAAGCAGGCAGAGAATCTCGATCACTTGCTAAAACTTACCTCTCCCAACCCTTCCAAGTGTTGGTGGAATTTTGAAAAGATGTTTTTGAAAAGATACTAGTTTTCTTTGGGGATTCCAAAATTAAGGTTAAGCTCTAACTCTAAGGTCGAATCAACTCGCTAGAAGGAATATATTATCCTGGGGGAAAAATATAAACTTTCATAACGGTGTTCAGACTCAGAACTATATGAACTCATCTTGAATATTATAATCGGGTCTAAAGAGAACCTTATATAGCCCCGACGGGACAAAACAGGGTTCAACTGAATACCCAACTTACAATACTCAAGAAGTATGATCGTCGTATTTACATCCAAAGCCTTATCGAAGAAAGATGTATCTCTCCAAAGAGAAATGACACTGTTCTACGATAATTCTCCTAATGCAACGACGACGATCGTTCTTTAAGTTTTCCCGAAGAAATCTAGTGGAATTTTAAAATCAATTTTAAAATCAGGTGTATGTGGTTCCAAACTTCCTACGAGCGCAAGCCCTCGTAGTTAATTACATCGTAGGGAGACAAAAATCTCCTACGAAAACTCCCGATTAAAATGGTGGCAGAATTTTGTTAGAGTTTCTAAGAATGATATCAAAGTCTGAATAGAATTATTGGAAAAATCAAAAGGGAATGGAGCAAGATTGAGCAGTTATTAGCAGATTCAAAGGAAGAGGGGTAGGGGATACTTTGAGATTCCAGAACCATCCGGAAGTGTCCCAACCTAATCTAAGTGTTGGGCTTTATGTTTTAGGATTTGAAAGAAAATTTTGATTAGAGTTGAGTATTTTATTAGAAATTTGGGACTATATTCCCGAAATTTGGGGACTTATAATCAAAAATCTGCCCCGGATCCTAAGTCTAATTTGGACACTGGACCACAGTAATCCGAACCTAACTAATGCAGTGCAAGGTCTGGACTTACCCCGGCCTGGATTGGGGAGCCAGCTAACTACCTAATCGATTTAAAATACATGAATCTGGTCTTTTTATGAAAGAGTGGTAGGGACGTTATAATTAAAGTTTTGGAGGATCGGGGCCGACATCTAGAGATTTTCCTAATTGGCCCCTTTAACTTATGTTGGGTGCTAAAATGCTAAACTGATGCAATTAAAATTTTTGACACTCTTAATTTGTATCTAATGCAATGCATGCTGGTTAACAACTTCCAATCAAGTATGCTTGAAATTTTAAAAACAGGCTTATAAAATAGTTTTTTAGAAGACTGGACTTCCCCAGGTCCGGCACCTCGTCCTCATAGGTCAGACTATCCGGACTCTACCCGCAGGCGGGGAAGGGTCTAAAGCAAGGAAAGAGTGATGCAAAAATATGCATGCGACCCCGGGGTCGATCCCCGGCTAATTCCCTAGATTCGTTATCTTTCTATGTTGTTTAGACTCACTAAAATTTTAGACTTTTAAAATTATGAGTAGAACAGTTTCACACCCTCACGAGCCTCACGTATCCAGGCGAAAACAAAGAACGGCATGCAATCGCCAAAAAAAAAAACTAGTAAAAACAAGTAATCCTAGAGGCAATCAAATCATCACATCAAATATAAATTAATTAATAAATGTCCATAGGCAGAGTTGCCTTGCTTATTACAAACCAGAATATTGCAGAAAGTAAAGTGGCCGGGCACCACTGACAACAACCCGGATTCTAAACCTAGTAACGACGCAAGTTATTTTGAGTGGGACACTCTCAATTTTCAAATCTTCAAATCTTCAATTTCATTCTTCTTTGGACTCCTTTTCTTCAATCTTCTTGGAATCTTCGTAGCGGATTACCCAAATGGACAAGAGGGCACTTCCCTCTAAGGGGGTAAGGCCACTCTTTCCTCTTTGGGTGAGGAAGAAGTATGATCCAAATTTGGATTTCCAAATGGAAAAGGAGTGTTCCCTAAAGGGGTATCCTTTCCTCTTTGGAATCCAAGCTTTGGATCTATGTATCCCAACTCAAAATCAACTTTCACAACACTTAACAATTATACAAATTACATTGACATCAAAATAAAAATCTAGACTCACCTGCAAGGTTATCCTAAACAATTAATATAAATAAAGCAGTTATTCCCAAGCAGTTATATATGAGCAAAAAAAGTAAACACACTGGCCACGCTCTTTTAATGATTTGGGGGCTTTAGCAGCTGAAGCACCTGTGCAAAGAGTTTATAATATTTATGCATTTTTTGATTTACCCCCTTTTTTATTGCCCTGCATGAGCGTGGCCACCTGCAGAAAACTGTGTCAACATCCAGATCGTACCTAACCTAAGGGTAATCTAGTCGCCAAACACATCAATCCATCCACAGAGTACAGAAAAAAGTAAGCAAACACAGCAAAGCAATTTCATCCACAACATGCAGTGAAAACTACGAAAAATCCGGCACACAGCAGTAAAGTAAACACCGGCCTAACCTAGATCTAGAGTTGGTTGTCCTAGCACATCATCTAAAGTGTGTGTAAAAGGTTGTGTGGCTGGGGTAGGTCCTAAAGTGGGTTGTAAGTTAGAGTTGTCTAGAAAAGTTATGAATTTGTTAAGGCCTAAAAGGGGATTTAGGTTAAAATTTAAGTATTAGTAGGTTAAGAATTTTAATTGAATAGATTTTAGAAGTTAATTGATTACTACCTTTGTTTCACACCGAGGCCGTGAAGTTTATTTCACCTTCCTTAGGGCTAAGCTAATAGCCTCGTAGGCCTGGGTTACCCAATAGCAATCGGGGTTGATTAAGTTACTTTAAGTTTGTTGTAATTAAGAGACATGAATTAATATTAGGGAGGGTTTCTTGCTGATTTTCAAAATTGATTAGTTTAAGTTTGCCATTAATCGATTCGTGGCGTTGTGCCACCAGGCTCGAGGAACCAGCCTCCTTAGGACACTTAGCCCCGCAGCCCGGAGTAGTCCAGCCGATAAACCAAATTAATGTAATTAAATTAGAAGTTTTAAAAGATTAGGTAATTAATAATTAATCTATTCTTAAGGTTTAACACCCCTTGGAATCCATTCGTGGCGTTGTGCCACCAGGCTCGAGGAACCAGCCTCCTTAGGACACTTAGCCCCGCAGCCCGGAGTAGTCCAGCCAATAAACTTCATCTTCGGGATGGTTGTTGTGTTTTAAAAGGTTTGTTGAATGTTTTAAACATTAAGTTAACATTTTCTGGAGTTTTGGAATAATTTTGAATTTTATGAATTTTTTGAATATTTTAATCATTTAATTAAGGGGTTGAAAATGACTTTTTGATTAAGTCCAAATTCTGGAATGTTTGTATTTTATTAAAATACTAGACCTTACTACGATCAGTTAGAAGGTAAGTACATTGAAATTGGATTTTTCTGCATTTTATTACGAAGGTTTGAAGTTTTGGACTAGTTTTGAACTATGGTTTGACCAATTTGTTGACTTTTTGAAATATTGCAGATTCCTGGAATTTAATATTTTTAGTAAATATTAGAACTTATTAGGAGTTGAATGCAAGTGAGTTTGGGTGATTTTGATTTTTCTGGAATTAGTTATGGATATTGGAAGATTTGACTATTTAATGAATTTTGAAATTTTATAATTAGAAGGCCTTTTTATGATTTTCCTCCAAATGAATCCCAAACTTCTTGAAATCAACTCCAAAGGTCAGAAATGACCTAATGAGAGATTCCCAAGTGTTTGGAAATTTTTTTGGAAATTTTAATATTTTTTTAATGAATTAATGAATTAAATATTGATTTTCACTTAAAATTAGATTAAGGTTCAAACTGCTGTCAAATTAAGGAGCTTTTAATTTTCATTGGTTAAGGGCTTGGTTCTGGTCAGTTAGAGGGTTTATATGTATTTTTTGGAGTTAAAATGGATTTATTACATTTTTTAGAAGGTTTTGGGGCTTAATTAAGGGTATAAACTTAGGAAATTTGATTAAGGGTCCTAATGACTTTTAACTTCAGTGAAAAATTTTTCTAAGGAAGAGAATGTCACTAAGTTTAAATGTTTGAAGTTCCAACTCAAGAGGGAGTGAATCCTAATTATTGGAAACATTCTAGGTTTTCTATACAAATCCTTAATTATTGTCCTTAATGACACTAAGTTTAATGGGCTCAAATCAATGTATTGTCTAACCCTTAAACAAAGCATAAATAAGCACATGAAATGGCACAATCAAGTCCTTAAGACTAGGAGAGCCTAGGCTAGGTGGTGTGTGCACCCTAAACATGCAAAGACTAGACCCTTTTTTATTAATATAGCTAAATTGTGATTAATGAATAATTAGGATATAATTACCCATTAATCACCTTCCCCCATGTATTCCATTCACATATCCAACTTATGCTTAAAATTTCAAACTCTCCTCTTAAACTCTTAGGGATTTAAATATATATATATTATAATTTTAAAGTAGATTTTTCTTTTAAATATAGATATATAAATATATATATACACATACATATGTAAATATATATATATTAAGATAAAATAATTGAAAATATTATAAAAATAAGATCTTAAGGATTGAGAGACCCACTGACCTTGGAGTCATTTGAAAATAACTTTTAAAATATAAGATAATTATTGTAATATTTAATTAAATATTAATAAATTATCAAAATATTAATATAACTCAAATTAATATTAAAATTTACTTAAATAACCCTGAAAATTTTTCTAGAAATCAGTCATATATCCTATGATATTCATACTAAATTTCAAAGTAATATACCTTATATATATTTAATTAAAAATAAAATGTCATTTTCTGTATTTCTTAAATTATTAATAAAATAATAATCAAAATAATCTCATTTTATTTTTAAAATAAACTAGATAAAATTATGAAGAGTTTGATATATTATACTCATTTTTTGGTTTTGTATTTAATTTATTATGATTTTTCAAAGTTCTGTTAATAAAAAAGAATTTAAAAAGGATTTTTTAATCAAAAGACGGCGCGGCGGGACAGATGGCGCACCCGGATTCGCGGGATCGAAACCGCGTGACGGCGGGGACACGCGTCAGCCGCGGGCCGCTTCACGCGGTTTTCACTTAACCACGTCAGCGGCTAACGGCAGGCGTCGGATCTGCCGCTGATTCGATCCAACGGACGGGATCGAATCCCGCATTCGATCTCAACGGAATGAGATCAGACGGTGAGGAAACCATCCCGCGGTTTGGAACAGACGGCCCAGATCTCGTCGAACGAATAATCGAGCGAAGGATCAAATACACGGCTGAATCAAACGACGGAATGGCTAGATCTGGGCCGTTGATCAAATGATCAACGGTCCAGAAAACGTACATGCGAACCCTAATACGGAAGACGCCCTAGGAAACATTTTTGGGCTCGTTCTTTCGATCGGGTGAACCAAATCACTTGAAATTTTAAACTCAAGAAGAAGACATGAACAGAAACAGTGGGGAAAGATTGGTTTTGCTTAGCAAACTCTAGGCGTAGAGCTAATTAATTCCATCTAAAGTGAGCTAGATCTAAAGTTTTTAAGAGATTATACCGTTGGATCTTGGAAATTTCTGGATTGATGAGCTTGTAGACTGTCCAAGTGAAGATCCCTAGCACGAAGACGAGCTCGAACACGCCTGGATCGACTGCTACAAGCTTGGGACGGACTAGGTGGTGGACTCGCCGGAGAACTGGCCGCCGGTGACGTGCAACCACTTAGATCTTGTAGTGGGAATGTAGAAGAAGCCTTGGAGATCTCAAACGAACAAAGAACTCGCTCTGGGAGGCTAGGGTTAGTGAGAGAGAGTGCCTTGATCCAATACTCTCAAAAGTCACCTTTTCCCCTATTCAAACGGCCTGGGCTGGATTGGATGGCTGGGATCGACTCCTAGGCTCTCCAGATGATGCCACCTGTCCCTGGGGAAGCTGGAAGGCTGTCCCAAAGGCTGGACACGCCTCATTCCCATTGGGTGGACTTGGGATGAGTGGAGGGGGACATTGCTTCTTATGGCTAAACCAGGCAGTTAGAGCAGCTTAAGCAGGGGTTAATTAAAGGAATAAAGCTAAAAAGATGAGGTTAGGCGTGTGATATAGGAAGGGAAAGGGGTTTAGTATGGCTTTGACCATGAAAAGAGATTTTTTAAAGGGTTTTGACTGTCCCGACCAGTCAACTGGTCAATGACTGCTGATGTGGCATGGAGAGAGCAGTAGCAGCCAATGGGAGAGCTTCCAAGCTTAGGGAAAATGAGTTTGAGATTAACAAGGAAGGTTTGACCATTTAAAAGAAGGGTTTAAGGCTCTATTGACTTGGTTTGACCAGTCAACCAAGTAAAAATTGATGATGTGGCACTTGGGGAGGTAAAGGGTTATTTGGGATGATTTGGTTAAGGGTCAAAAGTCAAAAGTCAAAGCTAGGAGAAATAGGGGCAAATGCCATCAAGATTTGACCAAGAATTGAGGGTTGACTTGGTCAACTCAAGTTAGGTTGGACTCTAAATAGGTTTAGAAATATTCAAGGTATTGAATGGAATGATTTCAAGGGTTTGAAGATGTTGATATAGTTAAATGAGTCAAAATGGTTCATTTGAACTCTTAAGGGTTCATTGGGTCAAACCATGTTGACTAGGTCAACTAAGTTGACCCAATGGGTGAGCTTGGGCTGGATAAATTTGAGATGATGTTTGGAAGTCATTGGAGGTGGTCTCCAAGTCTAGAGAGGTCAATTGGGTCAAAACCCCTATTTGAACCCTTAAGGGTCCTCTTAGGTCAACCATGTTGACTTGGTTAACTAGGTTGACCTAGGAGCCGGGAATGGGTTCAATAAATTTGAAATAATAATTGAAACTTGCTGGAGGTGGTTGGATTCAATTTGGAGCTCATTTGGTTGGAAATCAATACTTGAGCCCCATGGGGGTATTTTGGTCATTTTGGGCTCATGACCACTAGGGGCTGAAATGAGTCCAGAAAGTTTCAGTTTATTAATCAACATGTCCAGATTAATGGTCTGGAATTGATTAGAGGCTTTGGTGAAGGTTCTAGGGTCAGAATCTTCAAGGCCAAAGGTCCAGTGGCATAGGCTGTAAATATTTGAAGGTTTTACAGCCTATGGATTTTGATTTAGATTATGAGGTTAGAGACCTCAGAATGGGCTCAAATTTGAGGGGTAACCTCTAGAGACATGTCCTATCACTTTGCAAGTGGTAGACTCTGAATCAGAGGTCATTAAACTGGGTTTCAAAGTATTTGAAAATTCAATGAAAAAGGTCTTTAGGACAGGGCCTTAAGGCTTAGGATTTGGGTTTGGATTTCTGGATTTGGAATGGATTTTAAGTTTGAAAGATTAATATTGAAGTATTCAAATCATTAACAATCATGTGGTGATTGTTAATGAATGGATAGGGTCAAAGTTAGATCAAGGGTAGGCTCAAAGTCAAAGTTGAAGTTTGAATTGTCAAGTAGATTGGATCAAGGTTTGGATGTGGTTGAAGCTTAGATTAATTAGAATTTGGATTGAATGAAGTTTGAGATTTGAATTGATCAAAAGTAGGAATTGATTTGATGTTAAAGTTGATCAAAGGTATGGGATTAATTTGAGGTTAGAATGGATCAAAGGGATGGGATTGATTTGAAGTCTGGATTGATCCTAGGATCTAGAGGAGTTCTAGGATTTGGATATGGAAGAATCCTAAGCTCTAGAGTAGGCCCTAAGGTTTTGGCTCTAGAAGGATCCTAAGGTCTAGAATAGGCCCTAAGGTCTGGCTTTAGGAAGGATCCTAAAGTCTAGAGTGGATCTTAAGGTCTGACTCTAGGAAAGGATCTTAAAGTCTAGAGTGGATCCTAGGATCTAGGATTGGATCTGGATTCTGGAAGGGTTTTAGTGACCTCATACAAAAATGAGGTCAACAAATGGACCCCCAATGTGTGTGGTAGAAGGAACTTCTGCTGCACACATTGGCGTTGACCGAATAGAAGTAGAATCTCAAAGGTAGAAGGGAGGGTATCACCCAATCTTAAGTCCATAGGAAGCTAGTGAAAGGCTTACACCTATTTGGAAAAGAGAACTGGGAAAACCAAGGTAGGGAATACCTAGCCTTGGGTCTAAGGAAGGGCATCACCCAACCTTAGGCCTATAGGATGCTGATAGAAGACTTACTCCAAATAGGCAAATCAACTGGTAAACTAGGATGGTGCCACGAAGGGCGTACTCCACCACTAGCGAATGGTCATGTGGGGAGGAAACTTGCTCCACACAGAGGACCTCAACTGGCAAACTAGGATGGTACCACGAAGGGCATACTCCACCACTAGTGAATGGTCATGTGGGTAGGAAACTTGCTCCACACAGAGGACCTCAACTGGCAAACTAGGGTGGTACCACGAAGGGCATACTCCACCACTAGCGAATGGTCATGTGGGGAGGAAACTTGCTCCACACAGAGGACCTCAACTGGCAAACTAGGATGGTACCACGAAGGGCATACTCCACCACTAGTGAATGGTCATGTGGGGAGGAAACTTGCTCCACACAGAGGACCTCAACTGGCAAACTAGGGTGGTGCCACGAAGGGCGTACTCCACCACTAGCGAATGGTCATGTGGGGAGGAAACTTGCTCCACACAGAGGACCTCAACTGGCAAACTAGGGTGGTACCACGAAGGGCATACTCCACCACTAGCGAATGGTCATGTGGGGAGGAAACTTGCTCCACACAGAGGACCTCAACTGGCAAACTAGGGTGGTACCACGAAGGGCATACTCCACCACTAGCGAATGGTCATGTGGGGAGGAAACTTGCTCCATACAGAGGACCTCAACTGGCAAACTAGGGTGGTACCACGAAGGGCATACTCCACCACTAGCGAATGGTCATGTGGGGAGGAAACTTGCTCCACACAGAGGACCTCAACTGGCAAACTAGGGTGGTACCACGAAGGGCATACTCCACCACTAGCGAATGGTCATGTGGGGAGGAAACTTGCTCCACACAGAGGACCTCAACTGGCAAACTAGGGTGGTGCCACGAAGGGCGTACTCCACCACTAGCGAATGGTCATGTGGGGAGGAAACTTGCTCCACACAGAGGACCGAAACTGGCAAACTAGGGTGGTGCCACGAAGGGCGTACTCCACCACTAGCGAATCTAATCCTAAGGGAATGAAGGACACAACCTTAAGGAAAAGAACAGAGAAAATTAATAGAAGATGAAATTTAAAAGACTCAAAGCAGAATCATGAATCAAGAAAGTGAATTTTATTGATTGATCAAAAGAGCTACATCAAGCATAGTATTTCTTAAGGAAACGTCCGTTGACAGGTAACATCGGACGAATTCCTTTACAATCTACTAACTGATACGAGCCTCCTTCGTAGACAGTCTCTATGACGAAGGGTCCTTCCCAAGTAGGTTCAAATTTGCCTCCCAACTTTCGATGGGCTAAAATAGGCCTCCGAAGGACCAACACCAAGTCTCCCGCTTGGAAGGTCCTAGGTCGCACTAGCTTATCATGGGCTTGAACCATACGGGATTTATATAACTCCAAACTTTGTTGAGCTTGGAGACGTCGCTCTTCAAGGCCTTCGAGTTCTTCCAATCGCAGTTTTGCATTTTGTTCATTTGTAATTTGGTTATGAACTGCAATCCTAAGCGAAGGAATCTGTACTTCCAAGGGTAGAACGGCCTCAGATCCATACACTAGTGCAAACGGAGTAGATTGGGTCGGAGTTCTATAAGTGGTACGATAAGCCCACAAAGCTTCCACCAACCGCTCATCCCATTGTCGCTTGTTACTATCAAGGGTCTTTTTAATGATTTGCACCAAAGTTTTATTGAAGGCCTCGGCCAATCCATTTGCCCAAGGGTAATAGATCGTCGAGTATCTCCAATCAATATTATGGCGTCTTACGAAATTGTTGATTTTTGTAGACTTGAATGCGGACCCATTATCGGATATGATTCTGCGGGGTACGCCGAATCGATATACAATATGGTCACGAAAGAATTTTAAGACATGGTGTGATGTTACGTTTCGTAGGGGAATTGCTTCCGCCCATTTTGAAAAGTAATCAGTTGCTGCTAATATGAAACGATGACCTCTCGCGGAGGGAGGGTCAATCGGCCCAATGATATCCGTGCCCCAACTCTCGAAGGGCCACGAGGCTATCGTAGGGTGTAACACATTAGGCGGCTGATGTAAAACCACACCATGGACCTGACATTGATGACAGTGCTTTGCAGTATTCATGCAATCGTCAATCATTGTAGGCCAATAGTATCCAAGTCTTTTAATCTTTAATTTCATTTTTGGACCCGATTGATGAGCACCGCACAGTCCTGAATGAACTTCATTAACAATTTTTTGGGCTTCTCGCTTGTTCAAACAGCGCAGCCACATGTGATCGAAAGACCGACGGTACAACAAATCGTTAACTAGTGCATATGATAGGGCACGTTTCCTAATCTGGTTGGAGAGTGATTTATCCTGAGGAAGCTTCCCTTCTTTAAGGTAATCGACTAAGGGTCGTCTCCAATCGCCTTCTTCGTCAATCGTCGAAGAGGCAGAAAGGATCTGAAGGGGAGTCTTACTAATGTGTTCCAAATCTATAAGGGAGAGGGTCTTACGACCCTGTATCTCTATAGGGATGGAATCCTCCTCGGGACACGCAAATTCCTTTGCAAGTTTTGCTAAGGCATCTGCCGCAGAATTGCTTCCACGGGGAACCCTATACAAAGTAGCAATGGGGATTTGTTCCAACAAGTGAAGTGTATACTGGTGATATCTTAGGAGATTCGGATTCAAGACTTTATAAGTTCCGGCGACTTGGTTAATAACCAGTTGGGAATCTCCAAAGATTTTAATCTCTTTAACCTCCATTAGAATCGCAAGTTCCAAACCAGTTATCAGAGCTTCGTATTCAGCTTCGTTGTTTGTGCAAGGCTCCGACAAGTGGTAGGAAAAATGCATCATTCCTTTTTCTGGTGTAATAAAAATTAAACCGACTCCAGCCTTTCCAGGAATCACAGATTGTTGGGTCGCAATCCTACGAGAGGATGCTGCTCCATCAAAATATAATTCCCAGATGGCCTCTCCAGATTCCCCCAAACTCATGATTTGTTCGTCGGGTAAATCATCGTTCAGAGGAGAATCCGCCGGCAGCGGGTGTGCCGCCAGAAAATCGGCAACAGCCTGTCCTTTCACAGCACGTAAAGGAGTGAAAGTAATCTCAAATTGGAGTAATATCATAGACCAACGAGCTAAACGTCCTGACAACGTAGGTCGGGTCATAAGATATTGCAAAGGATTGACTCTTGAAATTAAACTCACTGAGTGTGAAAGCATATAATGCCTCAGTTTTTGGGCTGCGAAGACTAAAGCAAGACAATGCTTTTCAATTGAAGGGTATCGAATTTCCGTAGGAAGAAGTCTTCGACTAAGATAATAGAGAGCATTCTCCTTACCTTCGTCGTTGACTTGAGCTAGCAGGGCGCCTAAAGACTCATCTAAGGCTGCAGTGTAGAGAATTAACGGCTTTCCCGGAATTGGAGCCGCCAAAACTGGCGGATTCGAAAGGTATTGCTTAATGTTATCAAAAGCATTTTGACACTTCTCGTCCCATACGAATTTGGTATCTTTTTTCGCAAGGACAGAGAAGGGCTGACACCTTCCGGAAAGGTTAGAAATAAACCTCCTTATATATGCCAATCTACCTTGTAGAGACCTTAATTGGGTAAGGCTCCTAGGAGATGGCATGTTTAAGATGGCTTCAATTTTAGCGGGGTCAATTTCTATTCCTCGGTGCCTTACCACGAATCCTAAAAATTTCCCTGAAGTAACGCCAAAGGCGCATTTCAGAGGATTCATTTTCAAATCGTAGCGGCGTAACCGTTCGAAAACAGTTCTCAAATCAAACAGGTGAGCCCCTTTGACTTTGCTCTTGACAACCAAATCATCAACATAACATTCAACTTGGTTATGGATTAAGTCGTCAAAGATGTGGGTCATGGCCCGCTGGTAGGTTGCCCCAGCATTCTTTAAGCCAAATGGCATCACCTTGTAACAAAAGATTCCAATAGGGGTTCTGAACGCTGTATTTCTCTCATCCTCTGGGGCCATCTTGATTTGGTTATAACCCGATGAACCATCCATGAATGAGAAAATAGCATGTGAGGAGGCAATGTCCACCATGAGTTCTGGTATTGGTAGAGGGAACTCATCTTTAGGGCATGCCTTATTCAGATCCCTATAGTCGACACAAATCCGAATCTGACCATTTTTCTTTCGAACTGGCACGACGCTGGCCACCCAAGAGGGGTACTGTTCCTCTCGAATGAATCCGGCTTCTGCCAATTTCTTAACTTCAGAAACGACTTGTTGCTCAATCTCTAAGCGCATGCGTCGAGGAGCTTGTTTAACAGGAATGGCATCATGCCGAACCCCAAGTTTGTGAACTGCTACCTCAGCAGGCAAACCTGGCATTTCATCGTATGTCCAGGCAAAGCAATCCCTGAACTCGAATAACAACTGGATTAAGTCTTGGGTTTCACCCTCGCTTAACAAAGTACTTATGAAAATCGGACGGGGGTCATCATCGTTTCCCAGGTTGATTTCTCTCAACTCATCGACTGTCGACTTAATTTCCTCTTCAAATTCAGGGGGTGCATCCCGAACTTGAAGATCATCGGGATCGTCTAAAGTCTCCAAACAGAGTCCATCTAGAGGACAAGGAGGATCTGTAGGGACATTTGGAGAATCGAGATGGTAAGTTATCATTAGGCAATACTCATCATCATCGAATGAACTAATTATTCCAAAGCCAATACCACTTGTTGGATTTTTATTTATTTTTGTTCGCCAAATATTCTCGTGGTATCTAGCTTGACCCTTAGTCCATCGGTACGGTATAGAACCTTTAAAAAAAGTATTTTTTACACAAATAGGGAAGTAGCCAAAAGGTAATTCCATTAATTTATTAAAATCTGCCTCCTCAAGGGTTACATCGTCTTCGTCCCTTGCGGAGGAGGAGCCAGGAAAGAATTTCTGGACTTTCTTAACTTCACCATCCAAGTTGGGGGCCACTTTGACTTCCAACCCTACAACCCTGCCTGCCGACAGTGGGGTCAGAGAAAGGGCCTCAATCCTTCTAGTGAGCTTTTCATACATTGTTAATTCGGACTCGTCACTTTTAACTTTTGAAATATCTACCTCAGGGTCACTGTCCTGGTCTAAGGTGAGATCAAATTTTGGAGGAGTATTTATGTTTTGATAATCGAGGGAGAGGGCAGCACCTTGACTTTCTAGTTCACCATCGGAATCTGATTCCAAATCAATATACACAGGTGCTGTTCTTCTTTCTAATGAAGCACGGCCTCGACCTCGTGCCCTCAAAGCCATCCTCCCACCTCTTTGAGGTAATGCGCTTGGAGGTCTAAGGACAACGATATCAGAGTCGTCTTCACTATTCGATTGAATCATTTCTTGATTGATATCCTTATCTTTTTCTTTCTTTTGGTTGAATTTTTGTCCAACCATTTTCTCCTCAAATTTGATCTCTAATTTAGAACGGGACGAGGACCCTTTTGGTACGAAATATGCAGCATCTTCGTAGATCCCAATTTCTTGAATCGAGAATGGTTGCAAATCACCCTTAATCACATGTTCAATGCCATCTCGTTGATACTTAATGCATTGGTGCAGGGTAGATGGAACCATTCTATATTCGTGAATCCAAGGTCTACCTAGGAGTGCGTTAAAGGACGTAGTCGAATCAATTATATGAAATTTAGCTTCAGTTTTTAAACCTCCTATTTCCAGGAGTAGAGTGATCGAACCTAAAGCTCTCTCGCCCTTCTCGTTGAACCCACGAAGCACCAACCTGTCGGTTGAAAGCTTGCTAGTATCAACTCTGAGATAAGCAAGGGTCTTTATGTTCATCACGTTGACCGATGCACCCGGATCAACAAGGACTCTTGATAACTTGAAATTTCCCACATTTACAGTAATGTAGAGGGGACGATTGTGGTCAGCAGTTCTCAAGAGTAAATCTTCGTCTGAAAAGGTAACCCCAGGGACCTCTTTGAAGTAGAGAGCTTCACCTTCTGAAGTTGCAGCCAACTGTGTTAAGCAAATCTCGGGATCGAGAAGTGCTTTAATTAAAGACTCCCTCATTTCTTTGGAAAGAAGAAGGGCGTCATAAATACTTAATTTTGCTGGCAACTTCCTAAGGTGGGCTAGAACATTGTAATCAACCTTAGGAACGACAGACTCGAAACCCGGAGGAATTAAAGGGAATTCTGGTTGTTGAGGGGAATCCGGACTTAGATTTTCGAATGAAGGTTGTTTGCCTTTATCCTGAGGGGGCAACCTAGGGGGTAAGACTTTACCGCCACGGAGTTGCACCTGCTCGACATCTTCGGGCGGGCAAACTAGGGCAGTGTCTACACACACCATAGGTGTTGGATCATCATTTCCTGAAAGCGAGTCAGAATCTGAAAGTTCTATCAAGATAGGATTTCCTTGGAAATTGATCTGAGGGAAATCATTTTCTGATAAAGCTTCACATTCGACTTCTTCTTGAATAGTCGAATCGGTGAGGTTGGTTTGATTAACTTCAATATTTATTTCATTAGGAGTTTGATTCAAAACAGGAGAGTCATCAATTTGCATTTGAGATTCATGGTTAATCATCAAGACAGAAGTAGAAGGATGTTTTTTATTCATCTTTTGACCCTTCGCCTTTGATGGGGCAAAGTAAAAGTCAGATAACAAAAGAGGGGAAAGGGTTTTAACACCACCATCCGCCATTCTAATAGATCTCTCATCTACACACTTCCTCTCTACAAAATCAAATTTTTCTTCTTTTACATTTTTCTCAGTAGTTCCTAAGACTACTGGAGAGGAAAGTGGCTCAACATCCTTCTGCGAAGCATCCAGGTCAACCTTCCACACCGGGGCCTGGGCTATCGTAGCCAGCTGTTGAGAAAGACGAAAAGACTTGTTAATCGACTTTTTAAGTGCCCGGGACAAAGCAATGTCCCAACCATCTTCAACAAAACAAGAAGAGTTAAGAGGATTACCTGAAATGGTCTTAATTGAAGCCTTTTCTGGATCAACCAAGTATTCTTTAGGTATTATAATGTTACCTTGGGTGTAGTTCCTCTCAAGCCAGTCTTTAAACACAACGCAGTCCTCAAGAGGGTGACTAAGCATCCTGTGGTACGGGCAATACTTGGGATCATCTTTCTTGCTCTCATCCTCAGGCCTCCTAGCCTCTGGCAACTGAAAATCTGGTTTCTTTAACAGACTTTGAAGATCTTCTTAACTGACTCCCTTTTAAACGGATAAGGCTTTGCCAATCTATCTCTGAAAGAAACGGGGGCGGGATCTCTAGTATACTGAGGAACTATCTGAAAGGGCTGCTTCTGAGGAGGTTGTGGTGGAGGTGGAGGGCTAGGCTGACTAACCACTGGCCTCTTTCCTTTATCTACCGCTGAAACCACAGCTTTCTTTTCAAATGTTTTTACCAACTTAGGACCTTTCTTATCTTCAGACTGCTCTCGTAAGAATGGCATCCTAGGAGCCTCTTCCTGCAAATTGCTAGCCTTATTAAGAAGTTTTTCAAAAGTTTTGATAGTGAAACCCTTCAATAGAAAAGCAACAGGGCCGTGGATATTCTTCAAAAGAATCTCCACAGCATGTTGTTCTTGCAACTGGGGTTCACACTTCATCGAGAGGTTTCGCCACCTCAAGATGTACTCAACTAGAGACTCTCCCGGCTTTTGCTTTTCAACCACGAGATCGCCCACGGTGGTGCGTTGTTGCGCTCCAGAAAATCTCTTGAGAAAGAGATTTTCTAGGTCGCTAAAGGTTCTTACTGAACCGTTGGGCAGATCGGCGTACCATTCAAAAGCAATGCCGGATAGACTACTTACAAATTGGCGAAATAGTAGAGCATCCGACCCTCCTGCATTGCAACAGCTTGCTCGGAAGTGGGCCAGATGCTGTCTCGGATTTTCGATTCCAGTGAAAACTTTAAAAGTTGGTGGCACAAAGCCCTTTGGGTAAGGAACTAAGTCATATTCCTCGGGGTAGGGTCTACCCTTTGAAATAGACACAGTTCCTTGAGCATGGGCTAAGGCCTCCCTTACCTGATCCTCAATTAACTGCTTGATATCCTTCTGAGGTGGGATTGAAGGAATGGAGGAGACTGCAGGGTGAACTGGAGGTGTCTCTACTGGACAAGGGAGAGTCACAGGTGGTGACTCAAGAGGTCTGGAATTGAATTCTGCCCTTTTGGCCTTTTCTGTGAGTTCTCGAGCTGACTGGTGAATCATAAAAGACTCTTGCTGTGATTTGTCTAACTTCTCTTGCATTTCTCTAACTTGTGACATCATGCTAGCAAGCTGAGTCTCCAAGTTTTTTATGTGTTCTTCATCTCCATCTTTCACAGACTCATCTGACTCTGACTCAACAGCATGCGGATCATCATCCTTAACAAATCGGCGCTTGCTGGGCTCAGCTTCTTTATTAGATCCTCTGGTTTCGACCACATGAATGCCCCCAACATAATCATCTTCATCTCCGAGGAGATCATCCGTATCAGGGTCAAAAGAAGCCATTCCTTCTTTGTTCAACAAAATGTTTCTTATTTCCTGAACTACCTCCTCGACCGGTCTATCCCCAATTGACTTAGGGTCAAGGGGTAAGTATCCTTTATACTCAGCCATATCAAACAACTCTTCAGAATCCATAAGGGCGATGATTTCTGTAAGCTTTGGATTAGGATCTGGTTGAGACTTTGTATCCGGTTCATCTTCCATTTCTAAATCCTGGTCAATTCTCTCCTCTTCGACTATCCCAGAGCTGGTAGTCAGAAGAGTGGCATCCTCTACAGGGAGAGGGACATATTCCTCAGGAGAAGTAGGAGCTTGTAAGGTGATAGTTCCCACATCTGGTAAGGTAAGGTCCTCAGACACCTGACTAAGGGGCCTAGGAATGACACTCGGACTTTGGGGATCATCAACTGGGGTAACAGGAATGGTAACTATTGGATCCGGGGTCAGACTGGCTGTGGTAGGGCTGTCAACTGTAACAACTGGAGTACTAGCCTGAACATCCATCAATTCAACTGCACTCGGAGTAGGGTCGACTGGAACTCGTTGGAGCTGCAGAATGAACTTAGAAGTTCTAGGAGGTGGTGGTAGATTCTCCAATTTAGTTCTTTTTGGCACATATCTCCTTTCAGGAGATTTAGGTCTTTTTCCTTTAAGATCCACAGACTTTTGAACTTCAACCCCCTTTGGTTTAACAATCACAGAGGCCAATCTTACAGGTTTATGTGGGGGTACCGGGGTCTACCAGTAGAATGGCGGCCTCTCTCGGACCCAGTCAACACAATACCCTCTGTTTGAGAGGACGGAGGGCGTGGCACCCAGTGATATCCATCAACCAGTACTGAAGTAGCAGGCTGTCTGACATACTTCTTATTCTTTCTAACAAATTGTGGGGTTAAATTCTTTGCTTCAGATACTTCTTCCTTCAGCACTTCTTTTTGGAAGCGATGTGAGATCACTCCCTTTAACTGTTTCACATATTCCTCTTTAGTCTGCCCAGTCTGTGCGGCGCAGGTATGAATTATATTTCTCAAAGTCCTTGTCTTTTGGAGATGTCTTTCTTTCTGAGTTTTCTTAGTCGAGTAGTCGACCGGGCATGGTGGAGAACGAGCTATCCTAGCTGCCCTCTCCTCCCCTTGAGCTGAAGCTAAGGGGTAAAAGCGACTCCCCTTTAGGAGGGGAGAGGAAGCAGGAATAGGTAGCTCCTCAACAGCCTCGGGTTCTACTTGAGCTAGGGTCTTGAAAGGTACGACTCTCTTAGCCTTGGAGATTTTCTTCCTAAGTCTTCTCAAATAGTTCTTCTTCTGATTCTTAGTGGCAAAGCTAAGTCCAGAACTAGACCCTTCCTCAAAAACAGATTTGACTTCAGTAGGGGGATCAGTAACTGGTTCAGACTGTTTTGGTACATCACTCTCTACTGGTGCAGCTGGTGCAGATCCAACAATCAGCTCAACCTCAGGGGTAGGACCCTTGCTGGCGTCCAAATTGACTATCTCATGTCCATCCATATAGAGTTCCAAGGTATTAAATCCCATTCCAAAAATTACCGTACTTCCTTGATCATTAACTGTTGAGGACAACTCTCGGTCAAAGGAGAAGATCAATTTACCGGCCATTGGATATTTTCTGAAAATTAAAGAACGGTTTGAAATTAGATTTCTTGAAGAAGAGGTGTTTGTCATTTTAAAACTTAAAGTTTGTAAAATAATCCCAACCTCCCAACACATATTGAACGGTAAGAAACTTCAACACATGTTAGGGAGATAAAGAGACTAAGTACATGCCAAAAAAAAAATCAACATATGTTAGCCCACACAATGATCTTATGAGGTAACATATGAGGTTTTGGAGTACAAGGGTTTTTGGATTTTGTTTTGTTTTGTTTTTCTTTGAAAGAACTTGAAGTTTGAATGATTTGAGATGGATTCTTCTTATAAGATCCAAAATACAACGGACAGAGTTTCCCCTTGCCCGAAGGCTTATGGAACTATAAGAAAATCCCAAGTAAAAGGGGTAGTTTAACCCTCCCCACCCTTAGAGGTCAAAGGGGAATTGAGGGGGTTAAAACTAGAGTAGTTGGGATGTGCAAAATCAAAAATTTTAAATTCTTTTCAATTTTAAGGATTTAGATGTTGAATGAGAAATTTATCGTCCATAAATCCATAAAATTGAAAGAATATCCAGAGATCTGATTTGACGCTGTCGCCTCACAGGCTATGCCGGGGCAGAAGGTCAAAATCAGAACAAAAATCTAGAGAAAGCCAAACTTGGAGGTAGAACCCTTCCTTTAATATTAATTTTACTTTAAATGTTGGCCACACTCACTCAAGGAAGAAATGAGTAGAGGGACCAACGGAAGGAATGATAGTTAAGACTACCGATGAAACAAAATTCTGCCACTATTAAAGATGGGAAGAGAAATTTGGTCCCACCGGGCGTGCCATTTTTTTGTTGGTGGAATTTTGAAAAGATGTTTTGAAAAGATACTAGTTTTCTTTGGGGATTCCAAAATTAAGGTTAAGCTCTAACTCTAAGGTCGAATCAACTCGCTAGAAGGAATATATTATCCTGGGGGAAAAATATAAACTTTCATAACGGTGTTCAGACTCAGAACTATATGAACTCATCTTGAATATTATAATCGGGTCTAAAGAGAACCTTATATGGCCCCGATGGGACAAAACAGGGTTCAGCTGAATACCCAACTTACAATACTCAAGAAGTATGATCGTCGTATTTACATCCAAAGCCTTATCGAAGAAAGATGTATCTCTCCAAAGAGAAATGACACTGTTCTACGATAATTCTCCTAATGCAACGACGACGATCGTTCTTTAAGTTTTCCCAAAGAAATCTAGTGGAATTTTAAAATCAATTTTAAAATCAGGTGTATGTGGTTCCAAACTTCCTACGAGCGCAAGCCCTCGTAGTTAATTACATCGTAGGGAGACAAAAATCTCCTACGAAAACTCCCGATTAAAATGATGGCAGAATTTTGTTAGAGTTTCTAAGAATGATATCAAAGTCTGAATAGAATTATTGGAAAATCAAAAGGGAATGGAGCAAGATTGAGCAGTTATTAGCAGATTCAAAGGAAGAGGGGTAGGGGATACTTTGAGATTCCAGAACCATCCGGAAGTGTCCCAACCTAATCTAAGTGTTGGGCTTTATGTTTTAGGATTGAAAGAAAATTTTGATTAGAGTTGAGTATTTTATTAGAAATTTGGGACTATATTCCCGAAATTTGGGGACTTATAATCAAAAATCTGCCCCGGATCCTAAGTCTAATTTGGACACTGGACCACAGTCATCCGAACCTAACTAATGCAGTGCAAGGTCTGGACTTACCCCGGCCTGGATTGGGGAGCCAGCTAACCACCTAGTCGATTTAAAATAGATGAGTCCGGTCTTTTATGAAAGAGTGGTAGGGACGTTGTAATTAAAGTTTTGGAGGATCGGGGCCGACATCTAGAGATTTTCCTAATTGGCCCCTTTGACTTATGTTGGGTGCAAAAATGCTAAACTGATGCAATTAAAATTTTGACTCTTTTAATTTGTATCTAATGCAATGCATGCTAGTTAACAACTTCCAATCAAGTATGCTTGAAATTTTAAAAACAGGCTTATAAAATAGTTTTTTAGAAGACTGGACTTCCCCAGGTCCGGCACCTCGTCCTCATAGGTCAGACTATCCGGACTCTACCCGCAGGCGGGGAAGGGTCTAAAGCAAGGAAAGAGTGATGCAAAAATATGCATGCGACCCCGGGGTCGATCCCCGGCTAATTCCCTAGATTCGTTATCTTTCTATGTTATTTAGACTCACTAAAATTTTAGACTTTTAAAATTATGAGTATAAAACTTTCACACCCTCACGAGCCTCACGTATCCAGGCGAAAACAAAGAGCGGCATGCAATCGCCAAAAAAACTAGTAAAAACAAGTAATCCTAGAGGCAATCAAATCATCACATCAAATATAAATTAATTAATAAATGTCCATAGGCAGAATTGCCTTGCTTATTACAAACCAGAATATTGCAGAAAGTAAAGTGGCCGGGCACCACTGACAACAACCCGGATTCTAAACCTAGTAATGACGCAAGTTATTTTGAGTGGGATACTCTCAATCTTCAAATCTTCAAATCTTCAATTTCATTCTTCTTTGGACTCCTTTTCTTCAATCTTCTTGGAATCTTCGTAGTGGATTACCCAAATGGATAAGAGGGCACTTCCCTCTAAGGGGAAGGCCACTCTTTCCTCTTTGGGTGAGGAAGAAGTATGATCCAAATTTGGATTTCCAAATGGAAAAGGAGTGTTCCCTAAAGGGGTATCCTTTCCTCTTTGGAATCCAAGCTTTGGATCTATGTATCCCAACTCAAAATCAACTTTCACAACACTTAACAATTATACAAATTACATTGATATCAAAATAAAAATCTAGACTCACCTGCAAGGTTATCCTAAACAATTAATATAAATAAAGCAGTTATTCCCAAGCAGTTATATATGAGCAAAAAAAGTAAACACACTGGCCACGCTCTTTTTATGATTTGGGGGCTTTAGCAGCTGAAGCACCTGTGCAAAGAGTTTATAATATTTATGCATTTTTTGATTTGCCCCCTTTTTTATTGCCCTGCATGAGCGTGGCCACCTGCAGAAAACTGTGTCAACATCCAGATCGTACCTAACCTAAGGGTAATCTAGTCGCCAAACACATCAATCCATCCACAGAGTACAGAAAAAAGTAAGCAAACACAGCAAAGCAATTTCATCCACAACATGCAGTGAAAACTACGAAAAATCCGGCACACAGCAGTAAAGTAAACACCGGCCTAACCTAGATCTAGAGTTGGTTGTCCTAGCACATCATCTAAAGTGTGTGTAAAAGGTCGTGTGGCTGGGGTAGGTCCTAAAGTGGGTTGTAAGTTAGAGTTGTCTAGAAAAGTTATGAATTTGTTAAGGCCTAAAAGGGGATTTAGGTTAAAATTTAAGTATTAGTAGATTAAGAATTTTAATTGAATAGATTTTAGAAGTTAATTGATTACTACCTTTGTTTCACACCGAGGCCGTGAAGTTTATTTCACCTTCCTTAGGGCTAAGCTAATAGCCTCGTAGGCCTGGGTTACCCAATAGCAATCGGGGTTGATTAAGTTACTTTAAGTTTGTTGTAATTAAGAGACATGAATTAATATTAGGGAGGGTTTCTTGCTGATTTTCAAAATTGATTAGTTTAAGTTTGCCATTAATCGATTCGTGGCGTTGTGCCACCAGGCTCGAGGAACCAGCCTCCTTAGGACACTTAGCCCCGCAGCCCGGAGTAGTCCAGCCGATAAACCAAATTAATGTAATTAAATTAGAAGTTTTAAAAGATTAGATAATTAATAATTAATCTATTCTTAAGGTTTAACACCCCTTGGAATCCATTCGTGGCGTTGTGCCACCAGGCTCGAGGAACCAGCCTCCTTAGGACACTTAGCCCCGCAGCCCGGAGTAGTCCAGCCAATAAACTTCATCTTCGGGATGGTTGTTGTGTTTTAAAAGGTTTGTTGAATGTTTTAAACATTAAGTTAACATTTTCTGGAGTTTTGGAATAATTTTGAATTTTATGAATTTTTTGAATATTTTAATCATTTAATTAAGGGGTTGAAAATGACTTTTTGATTAAGTCCAAATTCTGGAATGTTTGTATTTTATTAAAATACTAGACCTTACTACGATCAGTTAGAAGGTAAGTACATTGAAATTGGATTTTTCTGCATTTTATTACGAAGGTTTGAAGTTTTGGACTAGTTTTGAACTATGGTT
Organism: Dendrobium nobile; assembly: GCA_022539455.1. Lineage (NCBI taxonomy): Eukaryota > Viridiplantae > Streptophyta > Magnoliopsida > Asparagales > Orchidaceae > Dendrobium > Dendrobium nobile. The sequence goes on from CM039729.1 coordinate 48,292,906, forward strand.
TGACCAATTTGTTGACTTTTTGAAATATTGCAGATTCCTGGAATTTAATATTTTTAGTAAATATTAGAACTTATTAGGAGTTGAATGCAAGTGAGTTTGGGTGATTTTGATTTTTCTGGAATTAGTTATGGATATTGGAAGATTTGACTATTTAATGAATTTTGAAATTTTATAATTAGAAGGCCTTTTTATGATTTTCCTCCAAATGAATCCCAAACTTCTTGAAATCAACTCCAAAGGTCAGAAATGACCTAATGAGAGATTCCCAAGTGTTTGGAAATTTTTTTGGAAATTTTAATATTTTTTTAATGAATTAATGAATTAAATATTGATTTTCACTTAAAATTAGATTAAGGTTCAAACTGCTGTCAAATTAAGGAGCTTTTAATTTTCATTGGTTAAGGGCTTGGTTCTGGTCAGTTAGAGGGTTTATATGTATTTTTTGGAGTTAAAATGGATTTATTACATTTTTTAGAAGGTTTTGGGCTTAATTAAGGGTATAAACTTAGGAAATTTGATTAAGGGTCCTAATGACTTTTAACTTCAGTGAAAAATTTTTCTAAGGAAGAGAATGTCACTAAGTTTAAATGTTTGAAGTTCCAACTCAAGAGGGAGTGAATCCTAATTATTGGAAACATTCTAGGTTTTCTATACAAATCCTTAATTATTGTCCTTAATGACACTAAGTTTAATGGGCTCAAATCAATGTATTGTCTAACCCTTAAACAAAGCATAAATAAGCACATGAAATGGCACAATCAAGTCCTTAAGACTAGGAGAGCCTAGGCTAGGTGGTGTGTGCACCCTAAACATGCAAAGACTAGACCCTTTTTTATTAATATAGCTAAATTGTGATTAATGAATAATTAGGATATAATTACCCATTAATCACCTTCCCCCATGTATTCCATTCACATATCCAACTTATGCTTAAAATTTCAAACTCTCCTCTTAAACTCTTAGGGATTTAAATATATATATATTATAATTTTAAAGTAGATTTTTCTTTTAAATATAGATATATAAATATATATATACACATACATATGTAAATATATATATATTAAGATAAAATAATTGAAAATATTATAAAAATAAGATCTTAAGGATTGAGAGACCCACTGACCTTGGAGTCATTTGAAAATAACTTTTAAAATATAAGATAATTATTGTAATATTTAATTAAATATTAATAAACTATCAAAATATTAATATAACTCAAATTAATATTAAAATTTACTTAAATAACCCTGAAAATTTTTCTAGAAATCAGTCATATATCCTATGATATTCATACTAAATTTCAAAGTAATATACCTTATATATATTTAATTAAAAATAAAATGTCATTTTCTGTATTTCTTAAATTATTAATAAAATAATAATCAAAATAATCTCATTTTATTTTTAAAATAAACTAGATAAAATTATGAAGAGTTTGATATATTATACTCATTTTTTGGTTTTGTATTTAATTTATTATGATTTTTCAAAGTTCTGTTAATAAAAAAGAATTTAAAAAGGATTTTTTAATCAAAAGGCGGCGCGGCGGGACAGATGGCGCACCCGGATTCGCGGGATCGAAACCGCGTGACGGCGGGGACACGCGTCAGCCGCGGGCCGCTTCACGCGGTTTTCACTTAACCACGTCAGCGGCTAACGGCAGGCGTCGGATCTGCCGCTGATTCGATCCAACGGACGGGATCGAATCCCGCATTCGATCTCAACGGAATGAGATCAGACGGTGAGGAAACCATCCCGCGGTTTGGAACAGACGGCCCAGATCTCGTCGGACGAATAATCGAGCGAAGGATCAAATACACGGCTGAATCAAACGACGGAATGGCTAGATCTGGGCCGTTGATCAAATGATCAACGGTCCAGAAAACGTACATGCGAACCCTAATACGGAAGACGCCCTAGGAAACATTTTTGGGCTCGTTCTTTCGATCGGGTGAACCAAATCACTTGAAATTTTAAACTCAAGAAGAAGACATGAACAGAAACAGTGGGGAAAGATTGGTTTTGCTTAGCAAACTCTAGGCATAGAGCTAATTAATTCCATCTAAAGTGAACTAGATCTAAAGTTTTTAAGAGATTATACCGTTGGATCTTGGAAATTTCTGGATTGATGAGCTTGTAGACTGTCCAAGTGAAGATCCCTAGCACGAAGACGAGCTCGAACACGCCTGGATCGACTGCTACAAGCTTGGGACGGACTAGGTGGTGGACTCGCCGGAGAACTGGCCGCCGGTGACGTGCAACCACTTAGATCTTGTAGTGGGAATGTAGAAGAAGCCCTGGGGATCTCAAACGAACAAAGAACTCGCTCTGGGAGGCTAGGGTTAGTGAGAGAGAGTGCCTTGATCCAATACTCTCAAAAGTCACCTTTTCCCCTATTCAAACGGCCTGGGCTGGATTGGATGGCTGGGATCGACTCCTAGGCTCTCCAGATGATGCCACCTGTCCCTGGGGAAGCTGGAAGGCTGTCCCAAAGGCTGGACACGCCTCATTCCCATTGGGTGGACTTGGGATGAGTGGAGGGGGACATTGCTTCTTATGGCTAAACCAGGCAGTTAGAGCAGCTTAAGCAGGGGTTAATTAAAGGAATAAAGCTAAAAAGATGAGGTTAGGCGTGTGATATAGGAAGGGAAAGGGGTTTAGTATGGCTTTGACCATGAAAAGAGATTTTTTAAAGGGTTTTGACTGTCTCGACCAGTCAACTGGTCAATGACTGCTGATGTGGCATGGAGAGAGCAGTAGCAGCCAATGGGAGAGCTTCCAAGCTTAGGGAAAATGAGTTTGAGATTAAAAAGGAAGGTTTGACCATTTAAAAGAAGGGTTTAAGGCTCTATTGACTTGGTTTGACCAGTCAACCAAGTAAAAATTGATGATGTGGCACTTGGGGAGGTAAAGGGTTATTTGGGATGATTTGGTTAAGGGTCAAAAGTCAAAAGTCAAAGCTAGGAGAAATAGGGGCAAATGCCATCAAGATTTGACCAAGAATTGAGGGTTGACTTGGTCAACTCAAGTTAGGTTGGACTCTAAATAGGTTTAGAAATATTCAAGGTATTGAATGGAATGATTTCAAGGGTTTGAAGATGTTGATATAGTTAAATGAGTCAAAATGGTTCATTTGAACTCTTAAGGGTTCATTGGGTCAAACCATGTTGACTAGGTCAACTAAGTTGACCCAATGGGTGAGCTTGGGCTGGATAAATTGAGATGATGTTTGGAAGTCATTGGAGGTGGTCTCCAAGTCTAGAGAGGTCAATTGGGTCAAAACCCCTATTTGAACCCTTAAGGGTCCTCTTAGGTCAACCATGTTGACTTGGTTAACTAGGTTGACCTAGGAGCCGGGAATGGGTTCAATAAATTTGAAATAATAATTGAAACTTGCTGGAGGTGGTTGGATTCAATTTGGAGCTCATTTGGTTGGAAATCAATACTTGAGCCCCATGGGGGTATTTTGGTCATTTTGGGCTCATGACCACTAGGGGCTGAAATGAGTCCAGAAAGTTTCAGTTTATTAATCAACATGTCCAGATTAATGGTCTGGAATTGATTAGAGGCTTTGGTGAAGGTTCTAGGGTCAGAATCTTCAAGGCCAAAGGTCCAGTGGCATAGGCTGTAAATATTTGAAGGTTTTACAGCCTATGGATTTTGATTTAGATTATGAGGTTAGAGACCTCAGAATGGGCTCAAATTTGAGGGGTAACCTCTAGAGACATGTCCTATCACTTTGCAAGTGGTAGACTCTGAATCAGAGGTCATTAAACTGGGTTTCAAAGTATTTGAAAATTCAATGAAAAAGGTCTTTAGGACAGGGCCTTAAGGCTTAGGATTTGGGTTTGGATTTCTGGATTTGGAATGGATTTTAAGTTTGAAAGATTAATATTGAAGTATTCAAATCATTAACAATCATGTGGTGATTGTTAATGAATGGATAGGGTCAAAGTTAGATCAAGGGTAGGCTCAAAGTCAAAGTTGAAGTTTGAATTGTCAAGTAGATTGGATCAAGGTTTGGATGTGGTTGAAGCTTAGATTAATTAGAATTTGGATTGAATGAAGTTTGAGATTTGAATTGATCAAAAGTAGGAATTGATTTGATGTTAAAGTTGATCAAAGGTATGGGATTAATTTGAGGTTAGAATGGATCAAAGGGATGGGATTGATTTGAAGTCTGGATTGATCCTAGGATCTAGAGGAGTTCTAGGATTTGGATATGGAAGAATCCTAAGCTCTAGAGTAGGCCCTAAGGTTTTGGCTCTAGAAGGATCCTAAGGTCTAGAATAGGCCCTAAGGTCTGGCTTTAGGAAGGATCCTAAAGTCTAGAGTGGATCTAAGGTCTGACTCTAGGAAAGGATCTTAAAGTCTAGAGTGGATCCTAGGATTCTAGGATTGGATCAGGATTCTGGAAGGTTTTAGTGAGAATCCGGGACTAGGATTTTTCGAATGAAGGTTGTTTGCCTTTATATCCTGAGGGGGCAACCTAGGGGTAAGACTTTACCGCCACGGAGTTGCACCTGCTCGGCATCTTCGGGGGCAAACTAGGGCGTGTCTAAACACACCTAGGTGTTGGATCATCATTTCCTGAAAGCGGTCGAATCTGAGTTCTATCAAGATAGGATTTCCTTGGAATTGTCTGAGGGAAATCATTTTCTGATAAAGCTTCACATTCGACTTCTTCTTGAATAGTCGAACGGTGAGGTTGGTTTGATTAACTTCAATATTTATTTCATTAGGGTTTGATTCAAAACAGGAGAGTCATCAATTTGCATTTGAGATTCATGGTTAATCATCAAGACAGAAGTAGAAGGATGTTTTTATTCTCTTTTGACCCTTCGCCTTTGATGGGGCAAAGTAAAAGTCAGATACAAAAGAGGGGAAAGGGTTTTAACACCACCATCCGCCATTCTAATAGATCTACATCTACACATTCCTCTCTTCAAAATCAAATTTTTCTTCTTTTACATTTTTATCTCAGTAGTTCCTAAGACTACTGGAGAGGAAAGTGGCTCAACATCCTTCTGCGGCATCCAGGTCAACCTTCCACACCGGGCCTGGGCTATGTAGCCAGCTGTTGAGAAAGACGAAAGACTTGTTAATCGACTTTTAAGTGCCCGGGACAAAGCAAATGTCCCAACCATCTTACAAACACAAGAAGAGTTAAGAGGATACCTGGAATGGTCTTAATTGAAGCCTTTCTGGATCAACCAAGTATTCTTTAGGTATTATAATGTTACCTTGGGTGTAGTTCCTCTCAAGCCAGTCTTTAAACACAAACGCAGTCCTCAAGAGGTGACTAAGCATCCTGTGGTACGGGCAATACTGGGTATCATCTTTCTTGCTCTCATCCTCAGGCCTCCTAGCCTCTGGCAACTGAAATTCTGGTTTTTTAACAGACTTTTGAAGATCTTCTTAACTGACTCCCTTTAAACGGTAAGGCTTTGCCAATCTATCTCTGAAAGAAACGGGGGCGGGATCTCTAGTTTACTGAGGAAATATCTGAAAGGGCTGCTTCTGAGGAGTTTGTGGTGGAGGTGGGGGCTAGGTGACTAACCACTTGCTCCTTTCCTTTATCTACCGCTGAAACCACAGCTTTCTTTTCAAATGTTTTTTACCAACTTAGGACCTTTCTTATCTTCAGACTGCTCCGTAAGAATGGCATCCTAGGAGCCTCTTCCGCAAATTGCTAGCCTTATTAGAAGTTTTTCAAAAGTTTTGATAGTGAAACCTTCATAGAAAAGCAACAGGGCCGTGGATATTCTTCAAAAGAATCTCCACGCATGTTGTTCTTGCAACTGGGGTTCACACTTCATCGAGAGGTTTCGCCACCTCAAGATTTACCAACTAGAGACTCTCCGGCTTTTGCTTTTCAACCACGAGATCGCCCACGGTGGTGCGTTGTTGCGCTCCAGAAAATCTCTTGAGAAAGAGATTTTCTAGGTCGCTAAAGTGTTTTACTGAACCGTTGGGCAGATCGGCGTACCATTCAAAAGCAATGCGGATAGACTACTTACAATTGGCGAAAATAGTGAGCATCCGACCCTCCTGCATTGCAACAGCTTGCTCGGAAGTGGGCCAGATGCCTGTCTCGGATTTTGATTCCAGTGAAAACTTTAAAAGTTTGTGGCACAAAGCCCTTTGGGTAAGGAACTAAGTAATCTGTCACTACTCGGGTAGGGTCTACCCTTTGAAATAGACACAGTTCTTGAGCATGGGCTAAGGCCTCCTTACCTGATCCTCAATTAACTGCTTGATATCCTTCTGAGGTGGGATTGAGGATGGGGGAGACTGCAGGGTGAACTGGAGGTGTCTCTACTGGACAAGGAGAGTCACAGGTGGTGACTCAAGGGTCTGGAATGAATTCTGCCCTTTTGCCTTTTCTGTGAGTTCTCGAGCGACTGGGGAAATCATAAAAGACTCTTGCTGTGATTTGTCTAACTTCTCTTGCATTTCTCTAACTTGTGACATATGCTAGCAAGCTGAGTCTCCAAGTTTTTATGTGTTCTTATCTCCATCTTTCACAGACTCATCTGACTCTGACTCAACAGCATGCGGTATCATCATCCTTAACAATCGGCGCTTGCTGGGCTCAGCTTCTTTATTAGATACCTCTGGTTTCGACCACATGAATGCCCCCAACATAATCATCTTCATCTCCGAGGAGATCATCCGTATCAGGGTCAAAAGAAGCCATTCCTTCTTTGTTACAAAAATGTTTCTTTTTTCCTGAACTACCTCCTCGACCGGTCTATCCCCATTGACTTAGGGTCAAGGGGATAAGTATCCTTTATACTCGCCATACAAACAACTCTTCAGAATCCATAAGGCGATGATTTCAGTAAGCTTTGATTAGGATCTGGTGAGACTTTGTATACGGTTCATCTTCCATTTCTAAATCCTGGTCAATTCTTCTCTTCGACTATCCCAGAGATGGTAGTCAGAAGAGTGGAATCCTCTACAGGGAGAGGGACATATTCCTCAGGAGAAGTGTGGAGCTTGTTAAGGTGATTGTTCCCACATCTGGTAAGGTAAGGTCCTCAGACACCTGACTAAGGGGCCTAGGAATGACACTCGGACTTTGGGGTCATCAACTGGGGTAACAGGAATGGTAACTATTGGTCCGGGGTCAGACTGGCTGTGGTAGGGCTGTCAACTGTAACAACTGGAGTACTAGCACCTGAACATCCTCGATTCAACTGCACTCGGAGTAGGGTCGACTGGAACTCGTTGAGCTGCAGAATGAACTTAGAAGTTCTGGAGGGGGTGGTAGTTTTCTCCAATTTAGTTCTTTTTGGCACATATCTCCTTTCAGGAGATTTAGGTCTTTTTCCTTATGATACACAGACTTTTGAACTTCAACCCCCTTTGGTTTAACAATCACAGGGCCAATCTTTCAGGTTTATGTGGGGGTACGGGGTATTCCAGTAGAATGGCGGCCTCTCTCGGACCCAGTCAACACAAACCCTCTGTTTGAGAGACGGAGGCGTGGCACCCAGTGATATCCATCAACCAGTACTGAAGTAGCGGCGTCTGACATACTCTATTCTTTCTAACAATTGTGGGGTTAAATTCTTTGCTTCATATACTTCTTCCTTCAGCACTTCTTTTTGGAAGCGATGTGAGATCACTCTTTAACTGTTTCAACATATTCCTCTTTGTCTGCCCAGTCTGTGCGGCGCAGGTATGAATTATATTTCTCAAAGTCCTTGTCTTTTGGAGATGTCTTTCTTTCTGAGTTTTCTTAGTCGAGTAGTCGACCGGGCATGGTGGAGAACGGACTTCCTAGCTGCCCTCTCCTCCCTTGAGCTGAAGCTAAGGGGTAAAAGCGACTCCCCTTTAGGAGGGGAGAGGAAGCAGGAATAGGTAGCTCCTCAACAGCCTGGTTCTACTGAGCTAGGTCTTGAAAGGTAGACTCTCTTAGCCTTGGAGATTTTCTTCTAAGTCTTCTCAATAGTTCTTCTTCTGATTCTTAGGGCAAAGCTAAGTCCAGAACTAGCCTTCCTCAAAAACAGATTTGACTTCAGTAGGGGTGATCAGTAACTGGTTCAGACTGTTTGGTACATCACTCTCTACTGGTGCGGCTGGTGCAGATTCAAAAATCAGCTCAAACTCAGGGGTAGGACCCTTGCTGGCGTCCAAATTGCTATCTCTGTCCTATCATATTGAGTTCCAAGGTATTAAATCCCATTCCAAATTACCGTACTTCCTTGATCATTATGTTGAGGACAACTCTCGGTCAAAGGAGAAGATCAATGTTACCGGCCATTGGATATTTTCTGAAAATTAAAGAACGGTTTGAAATTAGTTTCTTGAAGAAGAGGTGTTTGTCATTTTAAAACTTAAAGTTTGTAAAATAATCCCAACTCCCAACACATATTGAACGGTAAGAACTTCAACACTGTTAGGGAGATAAAGAGATAAGTACATGCCAAAAAAAAATCAACATATGTTAGGCCACACAATGATCTTATGAGGTAACATATGAGGTTTTGGGTACAAGGGTTTTGGATTTTGTTTTGTTTTGTTTTTCTTTTTGAAAGACTTGAAGTTTGAATGATTTGAGATGGATTCTTATTATAAGATCTAAAATACAACGGACAGAGTTTCCCATGCCCGAAGGCTTATGGAACTATAAGAAAATCCCAAGTAAAAAGGGGTAGTTGAACCCTCCCACCCTTAGAGGTCAAATAGGGAATTGAGGGGGTTAAACTAGAGTAGTTGGGATGTGCAAAATCAAAAATTTTAAATTCTTTTCAATTTTAAGGATTTAGATGTGAATGAGAAATTTATCGTCCATAAATCATAAAATTGAAAGAATATCCAGAGATCTGATTTGACGCTGTCGCCTCACAGGCTATGCCGGGGCAGAAGGTCAAAAATCAGGACAAAAATCTAGGAAAGCCAAACTTGGAGGTAAGAACCTTCCTTTAATATTAATTTTACTTTAAAGTTGGCACACTCACTCAAGGAAGAAATGAGTAGAGGGACCAACGGAAGGAATGATAGTTAAGACTACCGATGAAACAAAATTCTGCCACTATTAAAGATGGAAGAGAAATTTGGTCCCACCGGGCGTGCCATTTTTTGTTGGTGGAATTTTGAAAAGATGTTTTGAAAAGATACTAGTTTTCTTTGGGGATTCCAAAATTAAGGTTAAGCTCTACTCTAAGGTTCGAATCACTCGCTAGAAGGAATAAATTATCTTGGGGGAAAAAATAACTTCATAACGGTGTTCAGATCAGAAACTATATGAACTCATCTTGATTTTTATAATCGGGTCTAAAGAGAACCTTATATAGCCCCGACGGGACAAAACAGGGTTCAGCTGAATACCCAACTTACAATACTCAAGAAGTATGATCGTCGTATTTACATTCAAAGCCTTATCGAAGAAGATGTATTCTCCCAAAGAAGAATGACACTGTTCTACGTATATTTCCTAATGCAACGACGACGATGTGTCTTTAAGTTTTCCCGAAGAAATCTAGTGGAATTTTAAAATCAATTTTAAAATCAGGTGTATGTGGTTCCAAACTTCTACGAGCGCAAGCCCTCGTAGTTAATTACATCGTAGGGAGACAAAAAATCTCCTACGAAAACTCCCGATTAAAATGGTGGTGAATTTTGTTAGAGTTTCTAAGAATGTATCAAAGTCTGAATAGAATTATTTGAAAAAATCAAAAGGGAATGGAGCAAGATTGAGCAGTTTTATTGCAGATTCAAAGGAAGAGTGTAGGGGATACTTTGATTTCCAGAACCATCCGGAAGTGTCCCACCTAATCTAAGTGTTGGGCTTTATGTTTTAGGATTGAAGAAAAATTTTGATTAGAGTTGAGTATTTTATTAGAAATTTGGGACTATATTCCGAAATTTGGGGAATTATTAATCAAAAATCTGCCCCGGATCCTAAGTCTAATTTGGACAATGGACCACGTCATCGAACCTAACTAATGCAGTGCAAGGTCTGGACTTACCCCGGCCTGGATTGGGGAGCCAGCTAACCACCTAATCGATTTAAATACATGAATCCGGTCTTTTTTTGAAAGAGTGGTAGGGACGTTATAATAAAAGTTTTGGAGGATCGCGGGCCGACATCTAGAGATTTTCCTAATTGGCCCCTTTAACTTATGTTGGGTGCTAAAATGCTAAACTGTGCAATTAAAATTTTTGACACTCTTAATTTGTATCTATGCAATGCATGCTGGTTAAACAACTCCATTCAAGTATGCTTGAAATTTTAAAAACAGGCTTATAAAATAGTTTTTTAGAAAGACTGGTTCCCAGGTCCGGCACCTCGTCCTCATAGGTCGACTATCCGGATACTCATCCACTCGCAGCGCCGGGGGAAGGGTCTAAAGCAAGGAAAGAGTGATGCAAAAAATATGCATGCGACCCCGGGGTCGATCCCCGGCTAATTCCCTAGATTCGGTTATCTTTCTATGTTGTTTAGACTCACTAAAATTTTAGACTTTTAAAATATTAGTAGAACAGTTTCACACCCTCACGAGCCTCACGTATCAGGCGAAAACAAAGAACGGCATGCAATCGCCAAAAAAAAAACTAGTAAAAAAAGTAATCCTAGAGGCAATCAAATCTCACATCAATATAAATTAATTAATAAATGTCCATAGGCAGAGTTGCCTTGCTTATTACAAACCAGAATATTGCAGAAAGTAAGTGGCCGGGCACCACATGACAACAACCCGGATTCTAAACCTAGTAACGACGCAAGTATTTTGAGTGGGACACTCTCAATTTTCAATCTTCAAATCTTCAATTTCATTCTTCTTTGGACTCTTTTCTTCAATCTTCTTGGAATCTTCGTAGCGGATTACCCAAATGGACAAGAGGGCACTTCCCTCTAAGGGGGTAAGGCCATCTTTTCCTCTTTGGGTGAGGAAGAGTGATCAAATTTGGATTCCAAATGGAAAAGGAGTGTTTCCCTAAAGGGTATCCTTTCCTCTTTGGAATCCAAGCTTTGGATCTATGTATCCAACTCAAAATCAACTTTCACACACTTAACAATTTACAATTACATTGACATCAAAATAAAAATCGACTCACCTGCAGGTTATCCTAAACAATTAATATAAATAAGCAGTTATTCCAAGCAGTTATATATGCAAAAAAAGTAAAACACACTGGCCACGCTCTTTTAATGATTTGGGGGCTTTAGCAGCTGAAGCTCCTGTGCAAAGAGTTTATAATATTATGCATTTTTTGATTTGCCCCTTTTTATTGCCCTGCATGAGCGTGGCCACTGCCAGAAAACTGTGTCAACATCCAGATCGTACCTAACCTAAGGTAATCTAGTCGCCAAACACATCATTCCATCCACAGGTACAGAAAAAAAGTAAGCAAACACAGCAAAGCAATTTCATCCACAACATGCAGTGAAATACACGAAAATCCGGCACACAGCGTAAAGTAAACACGGCCTAACCTTGATCTAGAGTTGGTTGTCTAGCACATCATCTAAAGTGTGTGTAAAAGGTCGTGTGGCTGGGTAGGTCCTAAAGTGGGTTGTTAGTTAGAGTTGTATAGAAAAGTTATATGAATTTGTTAAGGCCTAAAGGATTTAGGTTAAAATTTAAGTATTAGTAGTTAAGAATTTTAATTGAATAGATTTTAGAAGTTATATGATTACTACCTTTGTTTCACACGAGGCCGTGAAGTTTATTTCACCTTCCTTAGGGCTAAGCTAATGCCTCGTAGGCCTGGGTTACCCAATAGCAATCGGGGTTGATTATGTACTTTAAGTTTGTTGTTATTAAGAGACATGAATTAATATTAGGGAGGGTTTCTTGCTGATTTTCAAAATTGATTAGTTTAAGTTTGCCATTAATCGATTCGTGGCGTTGTGCACCAGGCTCGAGGACCAGCCTCCTTAGGACACTTAGCCCCGCAGCCCGGTAGTAGTCCAGCCGATAAAAACCAAATTAATGTAATTTAATTAGAAGTTTTAAAGATTAGGTAATTAATAATAATCTATTCTTAAGGGTTTAACACCCTTGGATCCATTCGTGCGTTGTGCACCAGGCTCGAGGAAACCAGCCTCCTTAGGACACTTAGCCCCGCAGCCCGGAGTAGTCCAGCCTAAACTTCATCTTCGGGATGGTTGTTGTGTTTTAAAAGGTTTTGTTGAATGTTTTAAACATTAAGTTAACATTTTCCTTTATTTTGGATTTTGGAATAATTTTGAATTTTTATGAATTTTTGAATATAATCATTTAATTAAGGGTTGAAAATGACTTTTGATTAAGTCCAAATTCTGGAATTTTGTATTTTATTAAAATACTAGACCTTACTACGATCAGTTAGAAGGTAAGCATTGAAATTGGATTTTTCTGCATTTTATTACGAAGGTTTGAGTTTTGGACTGTTTTGAACTATGGTTTGTACCAATTTGTTGACTTTTTGAAATATTGCAGATTCCTGGAAATTTAATATTTTTAGTAAATATTAGAACTTATTAGGAGTTGAATGCAGTGAGTTTGGGTGATTTTGATTTTTCTGGAATTAGTTATGGATATTGGAGATTTTGACTATTTAATGAATTTTGAATTTTATAATTAGAAGGCCTTTTATGATTTTCCTCCAAATGAATCCCAAACTTCTTGAAATAACTCCAAAGGTCAGAAATGACCTAATGAGAGAATTCCCAAGTGTTTGGAAATTTTTTGGAAATTTTAATATTTTTTAATGAATTAATGAATTAAATATTGTTTTCACTTAAAATTAGTTTAAGGTTCAAACTGCTGCAAATAGGAGCTTTTAATTTTCATTGGTTAAGGGCTTGGTTCTTGGTCAGTTAGAGGGTTTATATGTATTTTTTGGAGTTAAAATGGATTATTACATTTTTAGAAGGTTTTGGGGCTTAATTAAGGGTATAAACTTAGGAATTTGATTAAGGGTCCTAATGACTTTTACTTCAGTGAAAAATTTTTCTAAGGAAGAGAATGTCACTAAGTTTAAATGTTTGAAGTTCAACTCAAGAGGGAGTGAATCCTAATTATTGGAAACATTCAGGTTTTCTATACAAATCCTTAATTTGTCCTTAATGACACTAGTTTAATGGGCTCAAATCATGTATTGTCTAACCCTTAAACAAAGCATAAATAAGCACATGAAATGGCACAATCAAGTCCTTAAGACTAGGAGAGCCTAGGCTAGGTGGTGTGTGCACCCTAAACATGCAAAGACTAGACCCTTTTTTATTAATATAGCTAAATTGTGATTAATGAATAATTAGGTATAATTACTTTAATCACCTTCCCCCATGTATTCTTCCATATCCAACTTATGCTTAAAATTTCAAACTCTCCTCTTAAACTCTTAGGATTTAAATATATATAATTATAATTTTAAAGTTGATTTTTTTTTAAATATAGATATATAAATATATATATACACATACATATGTATATATATATATAAGATAAAATAATTGAAAAAATTATAAAAAATAGATCTTTAGGATTGAGAGACCACTGACCTTGGAGTCATTTGAAAATAATTTTAATAATATAAGATAATTATGTTATATTTATATTAAATTTAATAATTATCAAAATATTAATATAACTCAAATTAATATTAAAATTTACTTAAATAACCCTGAAATTTTTCTAGAAATCAGTCATATTCCTATGATATTCATACTAAATTTCAAAGTAATATACCTTATATATATTTAATTAAAAATAAAATGTCATTTTCTGTATTTCTTAAATTATTAATAATAATAATCAAAATAATCTCATTTGTATTTTTAAAATAAACTAGATAAATTATGAAGAGTTTGATATATTATACTCATTTTTTGGTTTTGTATTTAATTTATTATGATTTTTCAAAGTTCTGTTAATAAAAAAGATTTAAAAAGGATTTTTTAATCAAAGACGGCGCGGCGGGACAGATGGCGCACCCGGATTGCGGGATCGAAAGCGTGACGGCGGGGACACGCGTCAGCCGCGGGCCGCTTCACGCGGTTTTCACTTAACCACGTCAGCGGGTTAACGGCAGGCGTCGGATCTGCCGCTGATTCGATCCAACGGACGGGATCGAATCCCGCATTCGATCTAACGGAATGAGATCAGAACGTGTGAGGAAACCATCCCGCGGTTTGGAACTAGACGGCCCAGATCTCGTCGGACGAATAATCGAGCGAAGGATCAATACACACGGCTGAATCAAACGACGGAATGGCTAGATCTGGGCCGTTTGATCAAATGATATACGCGTCCAGAAAACGTAAATGCGAACCCAATACGGAAGACGCCCTAGATAAACTTTTTTGGCATCGTTCTTCGGATCGGGTGCAACCAAACAACGCCAAAGGCGCATTTCAGAGGATTCATTTTCACAAATCGTAGCGGCGTAACCGTTCGAAAACAGTTCTCAAATCAAACAGGTGAGCCCTCTTGACTTTGCTCTTGACAACCAAATTCATCAACAAAATTCAACTTGGTTATGGATTAAGTCGTCAAAGAGGGGGTCATGGCCCGCTGGTAGGTTTGCCCCAGCATTCTTTAAGCCAAAGGCATCATCTTGAACAAAAGATTCCAATAGGGGTTCTGAACGCTGTATTTCTCTCATCCTCTGGGGCCATCTTGATTTGGTTATAACCCGATGAAACCATCCATGATGAGAAAATAGCATGTGAGGAGGCAATGTCCACCATGAGTTCTGGTATTGGTAGAGGAACTCATCTTTAGGGCATGCCTTATTCAGATCCCTATAGTCGACACAAATCCGAATCTGACCATTTTTCTTTCGAACTGGCACGACGCTGGCCACCCAAGAGGGGTACTGTTCCTCTCGAATGAATCCGGCTTCTGCCAATTTCTTAACTTCAGAAACGACTTGTTGCTCAATCTCTAAGCGCATGCGTCGAGGAGCTTGTTTAACAACATGAATGGCACATGCCGAACCCCAAGTTTGTGAACTGCTACCTCAGCAGGCAAAACCTGGCATTTCATCGATGTCCAGGCAAAGCAATCCCTGAACTCGAATAACAACTGGATTAAGTCTTGGTTTTTCACCCTCGCTTAACAAAGTACTTATGAAAATCGGACGGGGGTCATCATCGTTTCCCAGGTTGATTTCTCTCAACTCATCGACTGTCGACTTAATTTCCTCTTCAAATTCAGGGGGTGCATCCCGAACTTGAAGATCATCGGGATCGTCTAAAGTCTCCAAACAGAGTCCATCTAGAGGACAAGGAGGATCTGTAGGGACATTTGGAGAATCGAGATGGTAAGTTATCATTAGGCAATACTCATCATCATCGAATGAACTAATTATTCCAAAGCCAATACCACTTGTTGGATTTTTATTTATTTTTGTTCGCCAAATATTCTCGTGGTATCTAGCTTGACCCTTAGTCCATCGGTACGGTATAGAACCTTTAAAAAGTATTTTTTACACAAATAGGGAAGTAGCCAAAAGGTAATTCCATTAATTTATTAAAATCTGCCTCCTCAAGGGTTACATCGTCTTCGTCCCTTGCGGAGGAGGAGCCAGGAAAGAATTTCTGGACTTTCTTAACTTCACCATCCAAGTTGGGGGCCACTTTGACTTCCAACCCTACAACCCTGCCTGCCGACAGTGGGGTCAGAGAAAGGGCCTCAATCCTTCTAGTGAGCTTTTCATACATTGTTAATTCGGACTCGTCACTTTTAACTTTTGAAATATCTACCTCAGGGTCACTGTCCTGGTCTAAGGTGAGATCAAATTTTGGAGGAGTATTTATGTTTTGATAATCGAGGGAGAGGGCAGCACCTTGACTTTCTAGTTCACCATCGGAATCTGATTCCAAATCAATATACACAGGTGCTGTTCTTCTTTCTAATGAAGCACGGCCTCGACCTCGTGCCCTCAAAGCCATCCTCCCACCTCTTTGAGGTAATGCGCTTGGAGGTCTAAGGACAACGATATCAGAGTCGTCTTCACTATTCGATTGAATCATTTCTTGATTGATATCCTTATCTTTTTCTTTCTTTTGGTTGAATTTTTGTCCAACCATTTTCTCCTCAAATTTGATCTCTAATTTAGAACGGGACGAGGACCCTTTTGGTACGAAATATGCAGCATCTTCGTAGATCCCAATTTCTTGAATCGAGAATGGTTGCAAATCACCCTTAATCACATGTTCAATGCCATCTCGTTGATACTTAATGCATTGGTGCAGGGTAGATGGAACCATTCTATATTCGTGAATCCAAGGTCTACCTAGGAGTGCGTTAAAGGACGTAGTCGAATCAATTATATGAAATTTAGCTTCAGTTTTTAAACCTCCTATTTCCAGGAGTAGAGTGATCGAACCTAAAGCTCTCTCGCCCTTCTCGTTGAACCCACGAAGCACCAACCTGTCGGTTGAAAGCTTGCTAGTATCAACTCTGAGATAAGCAAGGGTCTTTATGTTCATCACGTTGACCGATGCACCCGGATCAACAAGGACTCTTGATAACTTGAAATTTCCCACATTTACAGTAATGTAGAGGGGACGATTGTGGTCAGCAGTTCTCAAGAGTAAATCTTCGTCTGAAAAGGTAACCCCAGGGACCTCTTTGAAGTAGAGAGCTTCACCTTCTGAAGTTGCAGCCAACTGTGTTAAGCAAATCTCGGGATCGAGAAGTGCTTTAATTAAAGACTCCCTCATTTCTTTGGAAAGAAGAAGGGCGTCATAAATACTTAATTTTGCTGGCAACTTCCTAAGGTGGGCTAGAACATTGTAATCAACCTTAGGAACGACAGACTCGAAACCCGGAGGAATTAAAGGGAATTCTGGTTGTTGAGGGGAATCCGGACTTAGATTTTCGAATGAAGGTTGTTTGCCTTTATCCTGAGGGGGCAACCTAGGGGGTAAGACTTTACCGCCACGGAGTTGCACCTGCTCGACATCTTCGGGCGGGCAAACTAGGGCAGTGTCTACACACACCATAGGTGTTGGATCATCATTTCCTGAAAGCGAGTCAGAATCTGAAAGTTCTATCAAGATAGGATTTCCTTGGAAATTGATCTGAGGGAAATCATTTTCTGATAAAGCTTCACATTCGACTTCTTCTTGAATAGTCGAATCGGTGAGGTTGGTTTGATTAACTTCAATATTTATTTCATTAGGAGTTTGATTCAAAACAGGAGAGTCATCAATTTGCATTTGAGATTCATGGTTAATCATCAAGACAGAAGTAGAAGGATGTTTTTTATTCATCTTTTGACCCTTCGCCTTTGATGGGGCAAAGTAAAAGTCAGATAACAAAAGAGGGGAAAGGGTTTTAACACCACCATCCGCCATTCTAATAGATCTCTCATCTACACACTTCCTCTCTACAAAATCAAATTTTTCTTCTTTTACATTTTTCTCAGTAGTTCCTAAGACTACTGGAGAGGAAAGTGGCTCAACATCCTTCTGCGAAGCATCCAGGTCAACCTTCCACACCGGGGCCTGGGCTATCGTAGCCAGCTGTTGAGAAAGACGAAAAGACTTGTTAATCGACTTTTTAAGTGCCCGGGACAAAGCAATGTCCCAACCATCTTCAACAAAACAAGAAGAGTTAAGAGGATTACCTGAAATGGTCTTAATTGAAGCCTTTTCTGGATCAACCAAGTATTCTTTAGGTATTATAATGTTACCTTGGGTGTAGTTCCTCTCAAGCCAGTCTTTAAACACAACGCAGTCCTCAAGAGGGTGACTAAGCATCCTGTGGTACGGGCAATACTTGGGATCATCTTTCTTGCTCTCATCCTCAGGCCTCCTAGCCTCTGGCAACTGAAAATCTGGTTTCTTTAACAGACTTTTGAAGATCTTCTTAACTGACTCCCTTTAAACGGATAAGGCTTTGCCAATCTATCTCTGAAAGAAACGGGGGCGGGATCTCTAGTATACTGAGGAACTATCTGAAAGGGCTGCTTCTGAGGAGGTTGTGGTGGAGGTGGAGGGCTAGGCTGACTAACCACTGGCCTCTTTCCTTTATCTACCGCTGAAACCACAGCTTTCTTTTCAAATGTTTTTACCAACTTAGGACCTTTCTTATCTTCAGACTGCTCTCGTAAGAATGGCATCCTAGGAGCCTCTTCCTGCAAATTGCTAGCCTTATTAAGAAGTTTTTCAAAAGTTTTGATAGTGAAACCCTTCAATAGAAAAGCAACAGGGCCGTGGATATTCTTCAAAAGAATCTCCACAGCATGTTGTTCTTGCAACTGGGGTTCACACTTCATCGAGAGGTTTCGCCACCTCAAGATGTACTCAACTAGAGACTCTCCCGGCTTTTGCTTTTCAACCACGAGATCGCCCACGGTGGTGCGTTGTTGCGCTCCAGAAAATCTCTTGAGAAAGAGATTTTCTAGGTCGCTAAAGGTTCTTACTGAACCGTTGGGCAGATCGGCGTACCATTCAAAAGCAATGCCGGATAGACTACTTACAAATTGGCGAAATAGTAGAGCATCCGACCCTCCTGCATTGCAACAGCTTGCTCGGAAGTGGGCCAGATGCTGTCTCGGATTTTCGATTCCAGTGAAAACTTTAAAAGTTGGTGGCACAAAGCCCTTTGGGTAAGGAACTAAGTCATATTCCTCGGGGTAGGGTCTACCCTTTGAAATAGACACAGTTCCTTGAGCATGGGCTAAGGCCTCCCTTACCTGATCCTCAATTAACTGCTTGATATCCTTCTGAGGTGGGATTGAAGGAATGGAGGAGACTGCAGGGTGAACTGGAGGTGTCTCTACTGGACAAGGGAGAGTCACAGGTGGTGACTCAAGAGGTCTGGAATTGAATTCTGCCCTTTTGGCCTTTTCTGTGAGTTCTCGAGCTGACTGGTGAATCATAAAAGACTCTTGCTGTGATTTGTCTAACTTCTCTTGCATTTCTCTAACTTGTGACATCATGCTAGCAAGCTGAGTCTCCAAGTTTTTTATGTGTTCTTCATCTCCATCTTTCACAGACTCATCTGACTCTGACTCAACAGCATGCGGATCATCATCCTTAACAAATCGGCGCTTGCTGGGCTCAGCTTCTTTATTAGATCCTCTGGTTTCGACCACATGAATGCCCCCAACATAATCATCTTCATCTCCGAGGAGATCATCCGTATCAGGGTCAAAAGAAGCCATTCCTTCTTTGTTCAACAAAATGTTTCTTATTTCCTGAACTACCTCCTCGACCGGTCTATCCCCAATTGACTTAGGGTCAAGGGGTAAGTATCCTTTATACTCAGCCATATCAAACAACTCTTCAGAATCCATAAGGGCGATGATTTCTGTAAGCTTTGGATTAGGATCTGGTTGAGACTTTGTATCCGGTTCATCTTCCATTTCTAAATCCTGGTCAATTCTCTCCTCTTCGACTATCCCAGAGCTGGTAGTCAGAAGAGTGGCATCCTCTACAGGGAGAGGGACATATTCCTCAGGAGAAGTAGGAGCTTGTAAGGTGATAGTTCCCACATCTGGTAAGGTAAGGTCCTCAGACACCTGACTAAGGGGCCTAGGAATGACACTCGGACTTTGGGGATCATCAACTGGGGTAACAGGAATGGTAACTATTGGATCCGGGGTCAGACTGGCTGTGGTAGGGCTGTCAACTGTAACAACTGGAGTACTAGCCTGAACATCCATCGATTCAACTGCACTCGGAGTAGGGTCGACTGGAACTCGTTGGAGCTGCAGAATGAACTTAGAAGTTCTAGGAGGTGGTGGTAGATTCTCCAATTTAGTTCTTTTTGGCACATATCTCCTTTCAGGAGATTTAGGTCTTTTTCCTTTAAGATCCACAGACTTTTGAACTTCAACCCCCTTTGGTTTAACAATCACAGAGGCCAATCTTACAGGTTTATGTGGGGGTACCGGGGGTCTACCAGTAGAATGGCGGCCTCTCTCGGACCCAGTCAACACAATACCCTCTGTTTGAGAGGACGGAGGGCGTGGCACCCAGTGATATCCATCAACCAGTACTGAAGTAGCAGGCTGTCTGACATACTTCTTATTCTTTCTAACAAATTGTGGGGTTAAATTCTTTGCTTCAGATACTTCTTCCTTCAGCACTTCTTTTTGGAAGCGATGTGAGATCACTCCCTTTAACTGTTTCACATATTCCTCTTTAGTCTGCCCAGTCTGTGCGGCGCAGGTATGAATTATATTTCTCAAAGTCCTTGTCTTTTGGAGATGTCTTTCTTTCTGAGTTTTCTTAGTCGAGTAGTCGACCGGGCATGGTGGAGAACGAGCTATCCTAGCTGCCCTCTCCTCCCCTTGAGCTGAAGCTAAGGGGTAAAAGCGACTCCCCTTTAGGAGGGGAGAGGAAGCAGGAATAGGTAGCTCCTCAACAGCCTCGGGTTCTACTTGAGCTAGGGTCTTGAAAGGTACGACTCTCTTAGCCTTGGAGATTTTCTTCCTAAGTCTTCTCAAATAGTTCTTCTTCTGATTCTTAGTGGCAAAGCTAAGTCCAGAACTAGACCCTTCCTCAAAAACAGATTTGACTTCAGTAGGGGGATCAGTAACTGGTTCAGACTGTTTTGGTACATCACTCTCTACTGGTGCGGCTGGTGCAGATCCAACAATCAGCTCAACCTCAGGGGTAGGACCCTTGCTGGCGTCCAAATTGACTATCTCATGTCCATCCATATAGAGTTCCAAGGTATTAAATCCCATTCCAAAAATTACCGTACTTCCTTGATCATTAACTGTTGAGGACAACTCTCGGTCAAAGGAGAAGATCAATTTACCGGCCATTGGATATTTTCTGAAAATTAAAGAACGGTTTGAAATTAGATTTCTTGAAGAAGAGGTGTTTGTCATTTTAAAACTTAAAGTTTGTAAAATAATCCCAACCTCCCAACACATATTGAACGGTAAGAAACTTCAACACATGTTAGGGAGATAAAGAGACTAAGTACATGCCAAAAAAAAAATCAACATATGTTAGCCCACACAATGATCTTATGAGGTAACATATGAGGTTTTGGAGTACAAGGGTTTTTGGATTTTGTTTTGTTTTGTTTTTCTTTTGAAAGAACTTGAAGTTTGAATGATTTGAGATGGATTCTTCTTATAAGATCTAAAATACAACGGACAGAGTTTCCCCTTGCCCGAAGGCTTATGGAACTATAAGAAAATCCCAAGTAAAAGGGGTAGTTTAACCCTCCCCACCCTTAGAGGTCAAAGGGGAATTGAGGGGGTTAAAACTAGAGTAGTTGGGATGTGCAAAATCAAAAATTTTAAATTCTTTTCAATTTTAAGGATTTAGATGTTGAATGAGAAATTTATCGTCCATAAATCCATAAAATTGAAAGAATATCCAGAGATCTGATTTGACGCTGTCGCCTCACAGGCTATGCCGGGGCAGAAGGTCAAAATCAGAACAAAAATCTAGAGAAAGCCAAACTTGGAGGTAGAACCCTTCCTTTAATATTAATTTTACTTTAAATGTTGGCCACACTCACTCAAGGAAGAAATGAGTAGAGGGACCAACGGAAGGAATGATAGTTAAGACTACCGATGAAACAAAATTCTGCCACTATTAAAGATGGGAAGAGAAATTTGGTCCCACCGGGCGTGCCATTTTTTTGTTGGTGGAATTTTGAAAAGATGTTTTTGAAAAGATACTAGTTTTCTTTGGGGATTCCAAAATTAAGGTTAAGCTCTAACTCTAAGGTCGAATCAACTCGCTAGAAGGAATATATTATCTTGGGGGAAAAATATAAACTTTCATAACGGTGTTCAGACTCAGAACTATATGAACTCATCTTGAATATTATAATCGGGTCTAAAGAGAACCTTATATAGCCCCGACGGACAAAACAGGGTTCAGCTGAATACCCAACTTACAATACTCAAGAAGTATGATCGTCGTATTTACATCCAAAGCCTTATCGAAGAAAGATGTATCTCTCCAAAGAGAAATGACACTGTTCTACGATAATTCTCCTAATGCAACGACGACGATCGTTCTTTAAGTTTTCCCGAAGAAATCTAGTGGAATTTTAAAATCAATTTTAAAATCAGGTGTATGTGGTTCCAAACTTCCTACGAGCGCAAGCCCTCGTAGTTAATTACATCGTAGGGAGACAAAAATCTCCTACGAAAACTCCCGATTAAAATGGTGGCAGAATTTTGTTAGAGTTTCTAAGAATGATATCAAAGTCTGAATAGAATTATTTGAAAAATCAAAAGGGAATGGAGCAAGATTGAGCAGTTATTAGCAGATTCAAAGGAAGAGGGGTAGGGGATACTTTGAGATTCCAGAACCATCCGGAAGTGTCCCAACCTAATCTAAGTGTTGGGCTTTATGTTTTAGGATTTGAAAGAAAATTTTGATTAGAGTTGAGTATTTTATTAGAAATTTGGGACTATATTCCCGAAATTTGGGGACTTATAATCAAAAATCTGCCCCGGATCCTAAGTCTAATTTGGACACTGGACCACAGTCATCCGAACCTAACTAATGCAGTGCAAGGTCTGGACTTACCCCGGCCTGGATTGGGGAGCCAGCTAACCACCTAATCGATTTAAAATACATGAATCCGGTCTTTTTATGAAAGAGTGGTAGGGACGTTATAATTAAAGTTTTGGAGGATCGGGGCCGACATCTAGAGATTTTCCTAATTGGCCCCTTTAACTTATGTTGGGTGCTAAAATGCTAAACTGATGCAATTAAAATTTTTGACACTCTTAATTTGTATCTAATGCAATGCATGCTGGTTAACAACTTCCAATCAAGTATGCTTGAAATTTTAAAAACAGGCTTATAAAATAGTTTTTTAGAAGACTGGACTTCCCCAGGTCCGGCACCTCGTCCTCATAGGTCAGACTATCCGGACTCTACCCGCAGGCGGGGAAGGGTCTAAAGCAAGGAAAGAGTGATGCAAAAATATGCATGCGACCCCGGGGTCGATCCCCGGCTAATTCCCTAGATTCGTTATCTTTCTATGTTGTTTAGACTCACTAAAATTTTAGACTTTTAAAATTATGAGTAGAACAGTTTCACACCCTCACGAGCCTCACGTATCCAGGCGAAAACAAAGAACGGCATGCAATCGCCAAAAAAAAAACTAGTAAAAACAAGTAATCCTAGAGGCAATCAAATCATCACATCAAATATAAATTAATTAATAAATGTCCATAGGCAGAGTTGCCTTGCTTATTACAAACCAGAATATTGCAGAAAGTAAAGTGGCCGGGCACCACTGACAACAACCCGGATTCTAAACCTAGTAACGACGCAAGTTATTTTGAGTGGGACACTCTCAATTTTCAAATCTTCAAATCTTCAATTTCATTCTTCTTTGGACTCCTTTTCTTCAATCTTCTTGGAATCTTCGTAGCGGATTACCCAAATGGACAAGAGGGCACTTCCCTCTAAGGGGGTAAGGCCACTCTTTCCTCTTTGGGTGAGGAAGAAGTATGATCCAAATTTGGATTTCCAAATGGAAAAGGAGTGTTCCCTAAAGGGGTATCCTTTCCTCTTTGGAATCCAAGCTTTGGATCTATGTATCCCAACTCAAAATCAACTTTCACAACACTTAACAATTATACAAATTACATTGACATCAAAATAAAAATCTAGACTCACCTGCAAGGTTATCCTAAACAATTAATATAAATAAAGCAGTTATTCCCAAGCAGTTATATATGAGCAAAAAAAGTAAACACACTGGCCACGCTCTTTTAATGATTTGGGGGCTTTAGCAGCTGAAGCACCTGTGCAAAGAGTTTATAATATTTATGCATTTTTTGATTTGCCCCCTTTTTTATTGCCCTGCATGAGCGTGGCCACCTGCAGAAAACTGTGTCAACATCCAGATCGTACCTAACCTAAGGGTAATCTAGTCGCCAAACACATCAATCCATCCACAGAGTACAGAAAAAAGTAAGCAAACACAGCAAAGCAATTTCATCCACAACATGCAGTGAAAACTACGAAAAATCCGGCACACAGCAGTAAAGTAAACACCGGCCTAACCTAGATCTAGAGTTGGTTGTCCTAGCACATCATCTAAAGTGTGTGTAAAAGGTCGTGTGGCTGGGGTAGGTCCTAAAGTGGGTTGTAAGTTAGAGTTGTCTAGAAAAGTTATGAATTTGTTAAGGCCTAAAAGGGGATTTAGGTTAAAATTTAAGTATTAGTAGGTTAAGAATTTTAATTGAATAGATTTTAGAAGTTAATTGATTACTACCTTTGTTTCACACCGAGGCCGTGAAGTTTATTTCACCTTCCTTAGGGCTAAGCTAATAGCCTCGTAGGCCTGGGTTACCCAATAGCAATCGGGGTTGATTAAGTTACTTTAAGTTTGTTGTAATTAAGAGACATGAATTAATATTAGGGAGGGTTTCTTGCTGATTTTCAAAATTGATTAGTTTAAGTTTGCCATTAATCGATTCGTGGCGTTGTGCCACCAGGCTCGAGGAACCAGCCTCCTTAGGACACTTAGCCCCGCAGCCCGGAGTAGTCCAGCCGATAAACCAAATTAATGTAATTAAATTAGAAGTTTTAAAAGATTAGGTAATTAATAATTAATCTATTCTTAAGGTTTAACACCCCTTGGAATCCATTCGTGGCGTTGTGCCACCAGGCTCGAGGAACCAGCCTCCTTAGGACACTTAGCCCCGCAGCCCGGAGTAGTCCAGCCAATAAACTTCATCTTCGGGATGGTTGTTGTGTTTTAAAAGGTTTGTTGAATGTTTTAAACATTAAGTTAACATTTTCTGGAGTTTTGGAATAATTTTGAATTTTATGAATTTTTTGAATATTTTAATCATTTAATTAAGGGGTTGAAAATGACTTTTTGATTAAGTCCAAATTCTGGAATGTTTGTATTTTATTAAAATACTAGACCTTACTACGATCAGTTAGAAGGTAAGTACATTGAAATTGGATTTTTCTGCATTTTATTACGAAGGTTTGAAGTTTTGGACTAGTTTTGAACTATGGTTTGACCAATTTGTTGACTTTTTGAAATATTGCAGATTCCTGGAATTTAATATTTTTAGTAAATATTAGAACTTATTAGGAGTTGAATGCAAGTGAGTTTGGGTGATTTTGATTTTTCTGGAATTAGTTATGGATATTGGAAGATTTGACTATTTAATGAATTTTGAAATTTTATAATTAGAAGGCCTTTTTATGATTTTCCTCCAAATGAATCCCAAACTTCTTGAAATCAACTCCAAAGGTCAGAAATGACCTAATGAGAGATTCCCAAGTGTTTGGAAATTTTTTTGGAAATTTTAATATTTTTTTAATGAATTAATGAATTAAATATTGATTTTCACTTAAAATTAGATTAAGGTTCAAACTGCTGTCAAATTAAGGAGCTTTTAATTTTCATTGGTTAAGGGCTTGGTTCTGGTCAGTTAGAGGGTTTATATGTATTTTTTGGAGTTAAAATGGATTTATTACATTTTTTAGAAGGTTTTGGGGCTTAATTAAGGGTATAAACTTAGGAAATTTGATTAAGGGTCCTAATGACTTTTAACTTCAGTGAAAAATTTTTCTAAGGAAGAGAATGTCACTAAGTTTAAATGTTTGAAGTTCCAACTCAAGAGGGAGTGAATCCTAATTATTGGAAACATTCTAGGTTTTCTATACAAATCCTTAATTATTGTCCTTAATGACACTAAGTTTAATGGGCTCAAATCAATGTATTGTCTAACCCTTAAACAAAGCATAAATAAGCACATGAAATGGCACAATCAAGTCCTTAAGACTAGGAGAGCCTAGGCTAGGTGGTGTGTGCACCCTAAACATGCAAAGACTAGACCCTTTTTTATTAATATAGCTAAATTGTGATTAATGAATAATTAGGATATAATTACCCATTAATCACCTTCCCCCATGTATTCCATTCACATATCCAACTTATGCTTAAAATTTCAAACTCTCCTCTTAAACTCTTAGGGATTTAAATATATATATATTATAATTTTAAAGTAGATTTTTCTTTTAAATATAGATATATAAATATATATATACACATACATATGTAAATATATATATATTAAGATAAAATAATTGAAAATATTATAAAAATAAGATCTTAAGGATTGAGAGACCCACTGACCTTGGAGTCATTTGAAAATAACTTTTAAAATATAAGATAATTATTGTAATATTTAATTAAATATTAATAAATTATCAAAATATTAATATAACTCAAATTAATATTAAAATTTACTTAAATAACCCTGAAAATTTTTCTAGAAATCAGTCATATATCCTATGATATTCATACTAAATTTCAAAGTAATATACCTTATATATATTTAATTAAAAATAAAATGTCATTTTCTGTATTTCTTAAATTATTAATAAAATAATAATCAAAATAATCTCATTTTATTTTTAAAATAAACTAGATAAAATTATGAAGAGTTTGATATATTATACTCATTTTTTGGTTTTGTATTTAATTTATTATGATTTTTCAAAGTTCTGTTAATAAAAAAGAATTTAAAAAGGATTTTTTAATCAAAAGACGGCGCGGCGGGACAGATGGCGCACCCGGATTCGCGGGATCGAAACCGCGTGACGGCGGGGACACGCGTCAGCCGCGGGCCGCTTCACGCGGTTTTCACTTAACCACGTCAGCGGCTAACGGCAGGCGTCGGATCTGCCGCTGATTCGATCCAACGGACGGGATCGAATCCCGCATTCGATCTCAACGGAATGAGATCAGACGGTGAGGAAACCATCCCGCGGTTTGGAACAGACGGCCCAGATCTCGTCGGACGAATAATCGAGCGAAGGATCAAATACACGGCTGAATCAAACGACGGAATGGCTAGATCTGGGCCGTTGATCAAATGATCAACGGTCCAGAAAACGTACATGCGAACCCTAATACGGAAGACGCCCTAGGAAACATTTTTGGGCTCGTTCTTTCGATCGGGTGAACCAAATCACTTGAAATTTTAAACTCAAGAAGAAGACATGAACAGAAACAGTGGGGAAAGATTGGTTTTGCTTAGCAAACTCTAGGCGTAGAGCTAATTAATTCCATCTAAAGTGAGCTAGATCTAAAGTTTTTAAGAGATTATACCGTTGGATCTTGGAAATTTCTGGATTGATGAGCTTGTAGACTGTCCAAGTGAAGATCCCTAGCACGAAGACGAGCTCGAACACGCCTGGATCGACTGCTACAAGCTTGGGACGGACTAGGTGGTGGACTCGCCGGAGAACTGGCCGCCGGTGACGTGCAACCACTTAGATCTTGTAGTGGGAATGTAGAAGAAGCCCTGGAGATCTCAAACGAACAAAGAACTCGCTCTGGGAGGCTAGGGTTAGTGAGAGAGAGTGCCTTGATCCAATACTCTCAAAAGTCACCTTTTCCCCTATTCAAACGGCCTGGGCTGGATTGGATGGCTGGGATCGACTCCTAGGCTCTCCAGATGATGCCACCTGTCCCTGGGGAAGCTGGAAGGCTGTCCCAAAGGCTGGACACGCCTCATTCCCATTGGGTGGACTTGGGATGAGTGGAGGGGGACATTGCTTCTTATGGCTAAACCAGGCAGTTAGAGCAGCTTAAGCAGGGTTAATTAAAGGAATAAAGCTAAAAAGATGAGGTTAGGCGTGTGATATAGGAAGGGAAAGGGGTTTAGTATGGCTTTGACCATGAAAAGAGATTTTTTAAAGGGTTTTGACTGTCCCGACCAGTCAACTGGTCAATGACTGCTGATGTGGCATGGAGAGAGCAGTAGCAGCCAATGGGAGAGCTTCCAAGCTTAGGGAAAATGAGTTTGAGATTAACAAGGAAGGTTTGACCATTTAAAAGAAGGGTTTAAGGCTCTATTGACTTGGTTTGACCAGTCAACCAAGTAAAAATTGATGATGTGGCACTTGGGGAGGTAAAGGGTTATTTGGGATGATTTGGTTAAGGGTCAAAAGTCAAAAGTCAAAGCTAGGAGAAATAGGGGCAAATGCCATCAAGATTTGACCAAGAATTGAGGGTTGACTTGGTCAACTCAAGTTAGGTTGGACTCTAAATAGGTTTAGAAATATTCAAGGTATTGAATGGAATGATTTCAAGGGTTTGAAGATGTTGATATAGTTAAATGAGTCAAAATGGTTCATTTGAACTCTTAAGGGTTCATTGGGTCAAACCATGTTGACTAGGTCAACTAAGTTGACCCAATGGGTGAGCTTGGGCTGGATAAATTTGAGATGATGTTTGGAAGTCATTGGAGGTGGTCTCCAAGTCTAGAGAGGTCAATTGGGTCAAAACCCCTATTTGAACCCTTAAGGGTCCTCTTAGGTCAACCATGTTGACTTGGTTAACTAGGTTGACCTAGGAGCCGGGAATGGGTTCAATAAATTTGAAATAATAATTGAAACTTGTTGGAGGTGGTTGGATTCAATTTGGAGCTCATTTGGTTGGAAATCAATACTTGAGCCCCATGGGGGTATTTTGGTCATTTTGGGCTCATGACCACTAGGGGCTGAAATGAGTCCAGAAAGTTTCAGTTTATTAATCAACATGTCCAGATTAATGGTCTGGAATTGATTAGAGGCTTTGGTGAAGGTTCTAGGGTCAGAATCTTCAAGGCCAAAGGTCCAGTGGCATAGGCTGTAAATATTTGAAGGTTTTACAGCCTATGGATTTTGATTTAGATTATGAGGTTAGAGACCTCAGAATGGGCTCAAATTTGAGGGGTAACCTCTAGAACATGTCCTATCACTTTGCAAGTGGTAGACTCTGAATCAGAGGTCATTAAACTGGGTTTCAAAGTATTTGAAAATTCAATGAAAAAGGTCTTTAGGACAGGGCCTTAAGGCTTAGGATTTGGGTTTGGATTTCTGGATTTGGAATGGATTTTAAGTTTGAAAGATTAATATTGAAGTATTCAAATCATTAACAATCATGTGGTGATTGTTAATGAATGGATAGGGTCAAAGTTAGATCAAGGGTAGGCTCAAAGTCAAAGTTGAAGTTTGAATTGTCAAGTAGATTGGATCAAGGTTTGGATGTGGTTGAAGCTTAGATTAATTAGAATTTGGATTGAATGAAGTTTGAGATTTGAATTGATCAAAAGTAGGAATTGATTTGATGTTAAAGTTGATCAAAGGTATGGGATTAATTTGAGGTTAGAATGGATCAAAGGGATGGGATTGATTTGAAGTCTGGATTGATCCTAGGATCTAGAGGAGTTCTAGGATTTGGATATGGAAGAATCCTAAGCTCTAGAGTAGGCCCTAAGGTTTTGGCTCTAGAAGGATCCTAAGGTCTAGAATAGGCCCTAAGGTCTGGCTTTAGGAAGGATCCTAAAGTCTAGAGTGGATCTTAAGGTCTGACTCTAGGAAAGGATCTTAAAGTCTAGAGTGGATCCTAGGATCTAGGATTGGATCTGGATTCTGGAAGGGTTTTAGTGACCTCATACAAAAATGAGGTCAACACCAAGGACAACAGACTCTAGGGAAAAAGAAGTGGAACAATACTTGGAGCAACCCCTTGTGAATCCCCTCACAAGCTCCCCCTCACAAGATCCTCTCTCTCTCTCCCTCTCTCTCTCTCTCCTTTAGGTTTTCTTAGGTCAAGATAGAAGCCAAGGATATTCAAAAATGTTGAACAAGAGCTCTTAAATAGGAGAGCTTCAAAGGAGCTCATTAATTGCAAGTTGCCGACTTTATCGTCCAGGACGATATGGACATCCGATCAGTACAAAAATCATAAGATCGGCCAGAGCATTGCCCTGAATGCAAACTGGACGATTGAAAATTGGCTTGATCATCCAGAACAATCTCACGATCATCCTGGCCGATCAGTTCAAATCAGAGAAAAATCATCCAGAGCATCACCCTGAATTCAAGCTGTCCGATCCAGATCGTCCAGTACATCGCCGTGAATTTGTGCTGGCCGATATTTAGATCGTTCAGGACGATATGATCGTATCAATCATCATTAATTACCTCCTTGATTGTCTGATCAATTAAGGCATAATTATGATTATCGTCCAGGCTGATCCAATATCATCCGGACCGATTACCAAAAAATACAGAATACCTTAATTGTTTATGGCTGCAATTTCTTTCTATTTTGAACCTATCATCCTGGCTGATACACGTATCGTCCAGGCCGATTGGCTAATGACGGCTGCCTTAATTAAGAACCCCTGATTAGATTCTCTATTTTAAGCCAGATCATCTATGACGATATAAATATCGTCTTGGCCGATATGAGTAAAAATAGAAATTCTAAGTCTCTCAAGTGTGTGTGTGTAGTGTTACTTTACATCAGTCACACCAAAGATTACAATTGAATCAAGAAGGGAAAAAGAAAATTACAGACTCACTCATCTGGCTCCATTTTTCCGTCCGATCTTTGATTCCTCAAAAGTCAGTAGTAAAAGGCAGTCGTAGTGGAATAAGATTTGTTTGCTATCATCAAAACCATAATCCAAAAATAGGTTTGTAACAATCTCCCCCTTTTTGATGATGGCAAACATATCGATAATCAAATTTGAAACAGTAATGCAAAACTAAATAAGTTTTCAAAAAAGAACAAGTACAAGCATACTACTCCCCCTTTTGACATCATAAAAAGGAGGAGGAAACTAAAAACATAAACTAACACAATATAGAAAAAGAAAGTAATCTACAGAAAACTAAAAAAATGAAGGATCCTGGTCATCAGATGGAGGTGAAGGTGGTGGAGCCTATTAAAAGTAGCTCGCTAGCATAGTAAACTGAGCATTGAACCAGACGATGTCCGGATCGTGCTGCTGCTACTGGTGAGTAATGTAGCTATCAAAATGAACTAAGTCCTCTATGCGGTGCTGCTCGTAGCAGGCAATGTCCTCAGAATGTTGTTGCTCCTGTGCAGCAACGTAAGCATCGAAACGGGTCTCCCAATGACCAAACCTCTCCACTAACTGGTCAAACTATGAGTGCTGACGAAGAGGAGCAGGATCAGGAACGGGAGCAGGAGCCTCCTCCTCCTCGCCCCCTGAGGTTCCCCATCCCCTGGGTGGAGACGAGTACTGTGAAGGATATTGAAAGAGCTGTTTGAGTAGCAAGGAGGTTGAAGGTCGTGACGAGTAGGATA
The DNA here is from genome assembly GCA_022539455.1 of Dendrobium nobile. Taxonomy (NCBI): domain Eukaryota; kingdom Viridiplantae; phylum Streptophyta; class Magnoliopsida; order Asparagales; family Orchidaceae; genus Dendrobium; species Dendrobium nobile. The sequence goes on from CM039729.1 coordinate 48,323,940, forward strand.
TTGAAGATTGTATTTGGTTTTAAGAATATAAGCTATAAGATGTCCTAAAGTAAGGTTGGGTTTCCTCCTATGGCCTGGATCGCGAATAGTTGTTAAATGATCAATGTATCAAAAGATTAGATCAGTAGCATTAAATTCTCTCCGGGCCATGATGAAAAAGGTAGTCAGAGAAAGTAGAGGAGTGATGTGGACTCAGTCCCCAGCTTTTGGAATAATGGTGGTGCAAAGGACATGCTGAATTGTCCTAGCATCTTTGACTAAAGAGCTAGTCTCTTTAACATCAAAGGGTGTGTCGGTCTGGCGAAGAAAATGGTTTGTCGTGGACCAATCAAAATCAGGATCTGAGACGATTATATGTAGCTTATCCCCTGTGGTGGATAGATGTAATAGTTCAGCACAGTCCTGATATGTGATCTCAACCGGGCGTCGATTCACATAGGAGGTCAGGGCTATGAAAGTAGAATTTATGCGAAGATTTGCATAAAATTCTAACATAAGTTTTGAAGAAAAAGGGACAGCGAGGGTAAGAATGAAACAGAGAGAAGTGTGAGCAAAGAGATCCATTACCGGATATGAAAGGTGGACAGGATTGATGGTTCTGGAAAGGGTGATGCCACATTCTTTGTAACGACGGTAAGCTGCTTGATCCTCCACTTCCCTGAATTGAGGGTCCAGAGTGGCCCTCCAGGAACTTCCAGAAGCTTGTCGAACTCGCTTCCCACCAGCCATAGCAAGGAATCAGAAAGTAAAAATGAGATGAGAAGAAGTTGAGAGGTGAAAACAATGGCTGGAATGGCCTATATTTAAAGAAACGGCCATATCATCCAGGACGATCACAGAATCGTCCAGGACGATCACAGAATCGTCCAGGACGATCACAGAATCGTCCAGGACGATTTGGTTCAATTATTACGTACAGGCCGATTGGTCAAAAAGGCGGTCCGATCAGACATTGGCCGGGACGATTAGACACAGTCGATCGTCCTGAGGAGTCAAGCCGGACGACCGTTGAAAAAGCAGATCATCCAGGGTGATGAGGTGTATAGTCCAAGATGATGCATAATAATTGATCATACCAGCCGAATTTAAAATGTTTTAAATCAATGCCACGTGTATCTTCTAGGACGAACAGTGGATCGGCCAGGACGATTGTCCAATAATGGATCATCCGGGGTCAATTTTAAGGATTTTAAACGTACGACACAAGGATCGTCCAGGACAATCTAGTGTATCAGCCAGGACAATAAACATAAATGTGTTGGCCAGGCTAAAAAATGTATCGGTCAAGACGATCAAGATGATTGAAACAGAGTTCGATCAGATCATCCAGGATGATAAAGTATCATCCGGGACGATGAGTTATAGAAAGCTCAAAAAATTTCAGTAGATGGAGCTTTGAATAGAAAATATCATATCGTCCAGGACGATAGAGGTATCGGCCAGGACGATGTGACTAGAATTTGGAAACCAAGGAAAGATGGAGATGATCAGAGAAAGCCCCAAACAAATACAAATTAAAAACAACAAAAACAGATAACAATAAAGAAAGAAAAACCGAATTTTCTTTTTTTTTAATTTTTTATTTATTTTTTTTTTTTTTAGCAAAGCAAGCATATGACAAATTGCCCAAATAATTAAATTTTAAAGATTTGAAAGATCAATGAGTTAATAATGTAACCATCTGAAAATGGTAGAATATCTGATCCTGTTTACCTCAGCTCGAACTTCTTTAAGAATAAAAATTGTCTTTTGAAAATAAGAGGTCTAACTCTGAATAAATTGGATAAAAAAAAGATTCGTTCAAAATTTGGTTACAAATAAAATATCTTAAAAAATAGTATACCAAAGTAATTTGTCTCTATCATGAAATTTGAAATCAAGCCTTTGAAAACCACATAACCCATGAGTCCTTCTAAGTTTTAGAAGTTTTGAAAAGAGATAATAGCTTGCATTTAGTGGACTCATTTTATGCCTCTTGTCACTTTGATTGGCTCTTTGAGCATCTTTTGATTTTTGATACACTTTTGTGTATATAGTTTTCTTTTTAATTTGGCATCATTGACCTCTTTCCCTTTTTAATTTTTGCAAGCTAAAAACTCTTTAACAAACCCTTTAAAAAAGTTCTTAGTTGTGATTATATCTTCTAGATATTGGAGAAGAGGGGCTCTCTTTCTAACATAGAGAAGAACAAGCCACAAAACGAAAATCAAAATCATATGATAAGTGCAATAGCATGATTTCAATTAACTTGAAAGATATATAAGAACTTTGGATCATATATATAAGATAGACTATTGTAGCAAGAAAAAGATCTTAATTTCAAAAAACCATTTGTTAAAATGAGATAAACTTTTTTGTTTTAGAAAAGAAAACTATATCACCAAAAGAGGTTAGAGGGAGGGAAACCATCAACGGTGTTTTCTCCCTTTAACCAATTTAAAAATACTAATCATTGGCCATAAATCTCCAAAGTTTAAGAACAAGGAAAAATTATCATAAAGAAAACAAAAGTAAAAACGACTAGAACAACTAAATAAAAACTATTACAAAAATAAAACATAACAATAATCAAAATACAATTCAAGAATTTGTTAAGCAACAAGTTTAAGCAGTTACGAGTTGTGAGCCTCCATTTGTCCAAGTATCCTATGCTCTCACGAGATCTTTGGTGAGAGCAACCTACAAGAATCAACAGCTGTTAGACTTAGGAACCAAAATAGGTTTGGGTCCCTTCTCATAAAAAGTATAGTGTAATGCATGTGTGTTATGCTATGAATCATGCAATTTTGGTCTCCACACCCAATGTGTACTACGATGAACAGTGAAAGTGTGTGAGATGTGTCCTAGCATGCCACATGAAAAACATCTAACTCCAGGAAAAGGATTTCTTAAATGGTTTGTGTTATAATGCCTCTTCCTAGGTTTTGGCTTTTGATTAAGTGTGGGTGTCATCCGATTTTTCTTTAGTGCATCCAATTCATCTTTTATCCTCAAGTTTGTATTTTTCAAGACATCATTCTCAGCCCTCAAATTTTTCTTTTTCTCTTCAAATTTCCTACAATTAGATTCAAGTGAGGAGTGTGAAATTTTTAATGCATCCTGCTCATCAATTAGTTCTGAATGCTTTTTTGTTTAAATCATCAAATTCATCAAGAAGAGCCATGTGATTTGAATCAATCATAGAATGATCTTTAAGAATAACTTTATACTCTTTTTGTAAATTTAAAAGTTCTATTTTCATACTAGCATGAGTCTTCTTGAGTTTTTTGTATGATGCATGAATTTTCTCACAAAGTTCAAACAATTGATCATAGGTTGGTTTACATACATCTTCTTCATCACTTTGATCAAGATGGTCTTCTCCCATAAGGCACAAGTTGGTTGTCTCATTTTCAGGTTCAGTTTCCGATGAATCAGAAGCAGATTCTGCCCAGAACGACTTTTATACTTTCTTCTTGTCCTTCTTGAACTTAGGTTTCTTTTCACTCTTTTCTTTTCTTGAGTGATCTTGAAGTGTAGGATAATCAGTTCTCACATGTTCGAGTTTCCTACATTCATAACAGACAACATCAGAAGATCCATTTGAATATTTATTATCCTTAACTTTTCTCCAATGATGCTTTTGCTTCTTCCTTAGAAAGCTTTTGAATTGCCTTGTAATTAAGGCAAAGTCATCGCTTTCAGACCTAGAAGATTCAGAATCCGATTTGTGCGCCTTCAGTGCCACCATTTTCTCCTTATTCTTCTCACCTGCATCAAGATTTCTTTGATTCACTCCTTGCTCGTAAGTAATGAGTGAGCCAAGTAAGTTGTCAATCGAATAGGTGTTTTAATCCTTATATTCAGTTATAGCAGTGATTTTAGCATCAAACGACGAAGGCAAGCATCTTAAAATCTTGTTCACTTTTTCAAAATTTGAAAGTTCTCTTCCTAATGCATGTAATGAAGTAACAATCTGAGTGAACCGTGTATACATGTCAGAAATAGATTCAGAAGGTTTCATACGAAAAAGTTCATAGTCATGCAAGAGAACGTTCAAACGGGATTATTTCACTTCATTGGTTCCTTCATAAGTAATGCATAACCTATCCCAAATTTCCTTACCAGTTGAGCAAGTGGAAACACGCATGCAATCCTCAGATTTCAAAGCACAGAAAAAACAGTTCAAATATTTTGCATTCAATTGAGCTAAATCTCTTTCATCGAAAGTCCATTCAGTAAAAGCAACTTCCTTTTTAATTCCGTTAATTTCAGGAGAAGGTGGAGAATACCCTTCTTTAATAAGCATCCACATGCGATAATCAGTAGATTGTAAAAACGTTGCCATATGGGTTTTCTAAAAATCAAAAGGTAGGTAATCAAACAAGGGAGGTCGTGTAATCGAATATCTTTCAGTAGTGTTATGATTCCCAAAGTTAGCCATAGATCAAATTCAAAAAGTTTTAAACTCAATTTTTATGGATCCCGCTCTAATACCACTTGAAAGTTTGTTAGGGATGTTAAGCCCTATAGAACTGGCCCAAGACAAACCAAGAGGGGGGTGAATTGGTATTTTAAAAACTTTAAGCAAAGCTCAACAAAATTCACATACCAAAACACCACAAAACAAATAATGCGAAAATTTAAGTGCCGAAGCAGTAAAAACAAGAACACAAAGGTTTATAGTGGTTCGGTCAACTCGACCTATGCCACTCCCCGGAGGCACCCTCCGAGTATTACACTATAATCGTGACTCTCCTTTAGCCCTCAGAGCTAGGCGGACAAGCCTTAAAAACACCTCTTTTTGCCACACCCGGCAAGGCAGACAACCTTCCTCCTTTTACTTCCTCTTGAAGCAGGCAGAGAACCTCAATCACTTGCTGAAACTTACCTCTCCCAACCCTTCCAAGAACAAGAAACTCTAAGTAAGAAGAAGTGGAACAATGCTTGGATCAACCCCTTGTAAATCCCTTCACAGGCTCCCCCTCACAAGATCCTCTCTCTCTCTCTCCTTTAGGTATTCTTAGGTCAAGACAGTAGCCAAGGATATTCAAAAATGTTAAACAAGAGCTCTTAAATAGAAGAGCTTCAAAGGAGCTCATTAATTGCAAGTTGTCGACTTTATCGTCTAGGATGATATGGACATCATCCTGGCCGATCTGTACAAAACTCGGACGATCGGACAGAGCATCGCCCTGAATGTAAACTGGACGATTGAAAATTGGCATGATCATCATCATCCTGGCCGATCAGTTCAAATCAGAGAAAAATTGTCCAGAGCATCGCTCTGAATTCAAGCTGTCCAATCCAGATCGTCCAACACATCGCCCTGAATTTGTGCTGGCTGATATTTAGATCGTCCAGGACGATATGATCGTATCAATCATCCTTAATTACCTTTTGATTATTTAATCAATTAAGGCATAATTATGATTATCGTCCAGGCCGATCCAATATCGTCTTGGCCGATTACCAAAAAATACAGAATACCTTAATTGTTTATGGCGGCAATTTCTTTCTATTTTGAGCCTATCGTCCTGGCCGATACATGTATCGTCCAGGACGATTGGCTAATGATGGCTACCTTAATTAAGAACCCCTGATTAGATTCTCTATTTTAAGCCAGATCGTCCAGGATGATATAAATATCGTCCTAGCCGATATAAGTAAAAATAAAAATTCTAAGTCTCTCAAGTGTGTGTGTGTAGGGTTACTTTGCATCAGTCACACCAAAGATTACAATTGACTCAAGAAAGGAAAAAGAAAATTACAGACTCACTCAGCCCTAATCTACCCATTCTTGAGCTGGCTCCTTTTTTCCGTCCGATCTTTGATTCCTAAAAAGTCAGTAGTAAAAGGCAGTCATGGTGGAACAAGATTTGTTTGCTATCATCAAAATCATAATCCAAAAACAGGTTTGTAACAATAATCATCATGAATGGTTAGAATTTCACAACCTAGCTTTCTTTAAATCCAAGTAGAGAATGTCTAAGCTTTCTTTTTGGGTGACTTTTCTAAGATTTTTTTATGCTTGCACAACACAGTCGCCTATGTCATAACCAAGATTCATCAGCAATAGTTTTTTTTTTTTTTTTGGCAAAGAGAACTAGCAAATTCAATACAATTTAGATCTAGTATAAAAATATTATAAATTCTTTTTTCTTTCAAAATAGTATTTCTATTTAAGCTAATCATGCAGTTTGTAAATAAAATTTTTATGTTGAAGCCTTTATCACATAGTTGGCTAATGCTGAGCAAAATATATTTCAAGTCATCTACTAGTAAGATATTTTTAATAACAAAATTTTTTGAGTTGTTAATTATACCTTATCCAACCACTTTCGCAGTGGTGTTTTCTTCAAGTGTTACCTTGCCTCTTGCCCTGACCTTCAACATAATGAATTGCTTTGCATCTCCAATCATGTACCTTTAACATATACTATATAGGTACCACATTTCTCTCACTAGGCCTCTTGTGAGAGCATCCCTATAAAGTCATTAAGAATTATATTTGCAAACCCAAAATAGTTTATGTTCCACCTTATGGATTGATAGATGAACTGCTTGCATGCTATACTATGATTTATGAAATTTTGGCCTCCACACTAAATATGTTCTACAGTGGATAGTGTAAGTGTAGGATATATGTTATAACATACCACAAAAAAATTCCTAAACTCCTGGGAATAGATTCACTTATTTATATTTGTTATGTGCCTCTTCCTAAGTTTAAATGATGCATGCTATGTGATGGGTTATGAAATTCTACAAGTGTAAGTGATGTTTTATTTTCTTTAAAACTAGTTAATTCCACTTGCAAAAATTTGTTTGTACTTTTAAGAATTGAATTGTTAATTTTTAATGCAGGCTGCCTATCATCAGCTTCATATAAACATGCCTTTAATTTTTTAAATGAATTCTCTAAACCAACATGAGGTGCTTTAAAGGAATCATATTTAGAAATTAAATCAAGATGCTTCTTGTATAATGCATCAAATTCATCATGTAAAATCATATGATTGTTATCCAAAGTAAAATGATATTTCCTATGGCATTCATGCTCTTTTTGAAAATTTGAAAAATCTAAATTAAGGTTGGCATACATTTTCTTAAGCTTTCTATATGCATTATGAATTTTTTTAGAAACTTCAAATAGTTCATTGTAAGCAAACTCACATACATCCTCTTGATTAGAATGATCAAGATGGTTATCTACCATTAAGAATAATTTGGTTACCTCTTCTTCTTCTTCTATCTAAGATGAGTTTGAAGTGGAGTCTGCCAAGAAAAAACTTTTAAGTTTATTGCTTGCTCTTTTTGAATTTAGCTTTTTCTTCACCCTTCATCTTGATTAGGTGAGCTTTAAGATTTGGGCAATCAGTCCTCATGAGCCCTAGCTTCCTACATTCGAAACATATGACATCATAACTTAGAATTTTTATTAGCTTTATCTTTATTCAAATTCTGATGATGCTTTTGCTTTCTTTAAAATGCTTTTAAACTACCTTGTCATCAATGCTATGTCATTATCATATACTGGTACAAAATTATCACTATCAGAATCGTTAGCTTTTAAGGCTATAGTTTTCTCCTTTCTTTTCTCACCTTCATTAATTTTTTTAACTCTCTCCTTGCTCATAGGAAATGAGCAATCCAAACACGTTATCAATTGAATAAACATTTAAATCCATTTATTCAGTAATAGTAGTTATTTTAATAACATAGGAACTAGGTAGACAACGCAAAATCTTGCTAACTTTCTTAAATTTTATAAGTTCTTTACCTAAAGATGCATGGATGTCACAATTTGAGTGAACCTAGTATACATTTCACAAATTGACTCACTAGATTTCATGCAAAATGTTTCATAATCATGAAGCAGAATATTTAACCTAAATTCTCTCACATCATTAGTTTCTTCATAGATTATATAGAGTTAATTCCAAATTTTGTTACCAGTAGTGCAAGTAGATATACGCATATAGTCTTTAGATTTTAATGCATAGAAAAAGTAGTTTAAACATTTAATATTTAATTGGGATAAATCTCTATCCTCAATATTATATTCAAGAAAAGGTAGTTCAATTTTAATGTCATTTATAAAGCGAGAATGTATATAATATCCTTCCAGAACCAACATCCACATGCGATAGTCTATTGATTGCAAGAAAGTAGACATACAAACTTTCCAAAAACTAAAATGAATGTTATCAAGTAGTGGTTGTCGTGTGATTTAATATCCTTCCACAACATTACGATTTTCAAAGTTAACCATTGATCATTTTTCAAATGTTTTTTAAAAATTTCTTTTTGAATCTGGCTTCGAAATCACTTGAAAGTTCATGAAGGTTGTTAAACATCAAAGAACCAGTCTGATGCTAACTAAGTAGGGGGTGAATTGGTAATTAAAATTTTTCTTTTAAAAAAAAGAGAATATTTTTATAAATTTTTCAATATGTGAAAACAAATAGTTTTATTACTCGTTGTGAAAGTGAATTAATTTCATAATAACAAAAAGATCATAAAATGTATCCTCATAGCCACCAAAGAATCAAGACAGAAGCTTGAAGAAGACATGCAAGAACCTTACTAAGAGTAACCTTATAAATCCCTCACAAATCTCCCTCGCAAAAAGCTCTCCCTCTCTTATCTCTTAAAGCTCTCAAACTCCTCTATGCTCCCTCTTAAGACACTTAGCAGCCAAAAGCTTCTTGAAATAAGACAAAGTGAGAGTTTAAATAGAAAGCCTCTCAAGAAGCCCTAATTTTAATTCTAGTAACTCTAATAATAAAAAATGATCATATGATTATTTTGTACAATTAGTACAAAACAGCCCTTTTAGATAGTATGAACTACATTCTCTTGTATAATTAGTTCAAGAGTTTGTATTGATCATCTAGTGCGATAAGCGATGATAAATTATCATCCCATGTATTGCTCAGTTTATACAGTATGAAATTGGAGGGTCATCTTATATGATTAGTTGAAAAACTATGGAATTTCATCTTGGATAATAAGCGATGATAAATTATCATCCCATGCATTGCTCATGCCATATTGTACAATTGTCCCCAATCATCATGCACAATTTGACTAAACAAATTAACCATAATTATTCTCCAAATCACATAATGAATTTAGGTATAATTATTATATATCATATAATATGATTAAAACAAATTTAAATTTTAAAATATTACCTAAATTAAGAGTGGCGGTAGTTTTCATTATTATAACTGATCATCCTATGCAATAAAGATCATCTATTACGATTAGTTTAATCAATCACATTTAACAAAAGTACCCTAACTAATAATTTTTTGGTTAATTGATCATTCAGTATGATTTAAATCGTACAGTATGATTAGTTCAGAAAACTCATCATCTACCTAACTAACTAACTCACCCTCTTGAGTGTGTGTGTGCAAGGTTACTCAACTTTAGGATCCACCAAAATACATGATTAACTTAAGAAAGATAAAAAGTATATAAATACTTAAAATATCGACTTTAATCCTAATCTACCCAATCCTAAGCTGATCGAAGTTGCAAGTGAACAGTAGACCAAAAATGTCAGTGAGCAAGGTAAAACTGATATGCAAAAAACTCAATTATGAGGAGATAACATAATAAGAAATCTAATAATATTTATTATCTTCAAAATCAAAAGATTTGGGTCAATATATAATAATAAGTAAAGAGGAGTGTAGAGGAGATCAACTGAACCATTCTGGTGATGTTTATCTCTTATATCTTTTTTTTATCATGCCATCAATGAAATTGAGTTTGCTTCAATTCTACTCCATATCTAGCTAAATTGTCTAGTTTTGGATTGATGATGTAAATATATAATATAGTATTAATGAGTTCTCTTATTCTTTAAATGATTAAAAATATATTTTGAATATTGCCATATCTTAATTTAATGAACACATTGTTCACAAATATAGCAAAAAATTAGGTGTAATGTGAGGCCTTGATGAAGGGAAGCATAGGAATATTGAATTAGTATGCGTCATGACTAGGTGTAGGGTATGAAATATACTAAATTATTAAGGAGTTGATATAACCGTAGCATGTTGGTGGACATCCTTTGTTCCTATAAGATCGATAGAGATCTAGAGATGTATATGCTCTAAATAACATTACATTTGAAGAGATTCATTAAGAAAAATATATTATTTATATTCATCAATCTAAAACATTTTATCTATATAGTGTATTCATTATCTTTATCTAATTTTATTAAAGTGATTGAATCTCCTAACAAAACTTTTTATTTAAGTAGGATAATTTTGCAATTAGAGTAAATAATAGTAGTTGATTAATGGAAAGCAAACTTTATTGCGGGTTCGACACTCTACTCTATGACTATATTTCATGATTAGACATATATACTTGCGTATATTAATTAAGGTTTTTATTATTTTTATATCAAAAAAATCCTAAGCAATGTTAGGTATTAATAGGCCCCTCATTTACTTCACAATTTTATAGGTTACACAACAACCCCCATCAATAGGAGGGTGGGATGATGGACTTTTCCTTAAGTAAGGTTTATGGTGCGATAATAAAATACTTGAAAAGGTTGGTTGGTCAGAGACCTTGCCGCCGATGAACTTTGGCTGGTGGATTTTGCTTAGAAAAGGTGGGAGGACATGGAAGGAATTATCACACAAAATCTCAAAGCTTTTGGAGGCCTTGAGAGGGAGAAAATTCAAAGAGATCCTTAACCCAAACCCTAAACTCCTTATTTATAACCCTAGGCTATAGATGAACAGCTACGATTGAATTTTGAATCGATTAGGAAGGAAATAGGGTTAAGTAGCATGGGATTTCAACCAAGGGAGCGCTTGGAAAGGGTTTAAGGCATTAAACATGTGGATTTTGACCAAATTAGACTTAATTTGACAAAATATGGCTTGGTTGACCAAGTTAAGTGTTGACCTAGTCAACATGGTCAACTAAGTCCAAAGGGATGAGGGGTCGAGCCAAGAATAGGTTTGAATAGGCTTGAAATTGATTTAGGCTCAAATGGGTCAATTTGGGTCAACCTGGGTTGATCTGGTCAACCAGGATTGCCCATAGCATGGGTCTGAGCTCAAGAGACTTGGTCTGACCCATAAAATCCAAAGAAGATGGTCTTGGGGCCTAGCTTCGGCAATTTGACCAAGTCAACTCCTTTGACCAATAATTTGGAGAAAAATAAGGTCAACACTAAGATAAGGAGATCTCATACATATATATTAAAAAGTCTGCCAAAGTCCTAAAGGCAACTGTACCCACTTCAAAAGTTCTTCCAAAGTGATCATGGAATGAAGGTGATCTATAGGCATCAAAGAAAAAAGGATGGAGGAGATTTTGGCAGCCACTAGCAAAGGTTATAATTATTCTCCATCCAAGTTACACATTTTAGAAGATATTGTGAAACATTAATGCGTTAGACGTCAATGACCTGAGGACTTAATGAGTTCTTATTTTCTTTTCTTTTCACACTTTTATAAAGATATTTCCCTTACAAATTTCTTCTTATTATTTCAGATGCTACAACATAAGGATCTTAAAATTAAATTAATAAAGATCTTGATTAATTGGAATAATGAGTTTATGAAGTTTAAATATCATCAAAGATAGTACAAGAAGAAGTATAATTACAATATCAAAGATATTAAGGTAGTGGAGGAGCAACTAGCAAAGTGCAGAGCAAAACTGGTTACTATGGGTACTTCAGCTTTCTTATAGAATCAACAGATGGATCACCTTCATATTGAGTTGGGTGATGTATATGCAATGATCAATTAGCATGTGAAAGATCAATATATCCTTGAGGAGAGGATAATGTTGCAACCCATGACCCCGAGTTTGAGATTTTGATGATGACAATTAATGTCGTCTGAATTATCTATTCATTGAATATTATTTTGTTTTCTATTGTCCGTGAGTACTAACATTTCAGGAAGATCACAAGCTACTCCAAACGATAGGAAGACTCAAGAATGGGTAGATTAGGAGTATGAGTCTGACAATGTATTTTGTTATTTATTTTATTTTTATTTTCTTAAGTCTGGCCACAAAATGCATAAAAGTCTGAGCAACCATGCACACACAGGGGGAGAGGGTTTCTTAAAAGAAAAATTTGGAGATTTTCTTTCTCTGTAGATCGTACTGTACGAAGTTATTTCATACCATATAATCTGAGCTTGTAGGACAATTCTATGAATAGATCGTACCGTACGAATGAAAATCATACTGTACGATATGTTGAAATCCAAAACCCTAGCCGTCAAATTAACTTAAGTAAGTTTTTCTCAGTCGTTCATACTGTACGAAGTAGTTCGTACTATACGATTTATTTTAAATACTTACTTAAATTAACCCGTGATTAGTGGAATAATTCAAGGCTTAATTTCAAATTGAATATCGTACTGTACAAACCAATTCATACAATACGATGAACAGAGATGAATTCTGATCGTCCCGAAGATCGTCCAGGACGATCCATTATTTTTTCCTTGTCGTACAGTACGAGGTAGATTGTACTATACGATGAACAGAGACAACTCTTAATCGTCCTGGAATTCATCCTGGACGATGCCTTGATTTTGACCATTCGTATTGTATGATATGTATTGTACAATACGATGAACAGAGACGACATTTGATCATCCCGAATATCAGCCTGTACGATCTGTAATGTTGAAGATCATACCGTATGATTCATTATCGTACTATACGATTCATTATCGTACCATGCGATTGATTTTCAAATGTTCGTACAGATTTATACCAGGATGAAGCTTGGTATACATATCATACTGTATGATTAGAAATCGTACTGTACGATAGTAACGGCTACTTTGAAATTTCAGGGATTTTGGAGACCGTTTTTAGGTGTCAAAATAGTTATTTTTTCATTGTGTGAATTAGAGAGGAGAACGTGATTAGAGAGGAAATCCTTGGGAGAGCTCTTGAGAGGTTTTGTGGGGGTTGAGAGAGGAAGGAGAAGGTGAGCTTGGTGAGGGAGAAGAGGTGTGAAGGAGATCACACGGTTGCTCCGATCTTGCTGCATCTTGCTCCTCCTGTGGCTCGGGAAGAACTTGTGAGAGGCTCTCTGAGGGGGAGACTCATCTACATCCATCACCTCGAAGGTACTCTGCCTTCTCCAGGAGGGAGAAAATGAGAAGGTTCTCTGCCGTCACTAGGAGGGTGAAAAGAGCGATTGGCACTCCGCCACACCGGGTTGGTGAAAGGGAGTATTGTAAGGGCTTCTCCGCCTTGCCAAGGGGGGCAAAAGGAGAGCTATAGTTTGTAGTGAAATTTTCAGAGTGGAGGACTCCGGGGAGTAGACGTAGGTCATGGTTTGACTAAACCACTATTAAATTTTGGTGTGTTTTTTCCTTATCACGATTTACTTTTTCTTGCACTTGATTCTCCTATTATTTGCTTGGTAATATTGTGATTGAACAGGATTCCATTATTGCACTTTATTTTCATGTTAAAACCTTAAAAATATCAAAAATATTAGAACTCTTGCTTAGGTTTTAATTGTTGCTATAAAGTTTTCACAATTCGCCCCCCTCTTGTCCATCTAATAATTTGAATTGGTATCAGAGCCTTTCTTCAAAAATAGTGTTTTAGAAAACCTTAAAAAAACGATCATGTCGCATTTTGGTAATCATAATACTGCGGAGGGTTATTCAATAACCCGTCCACCTCTTTTTGATAACATTCCATTTGATTTCTGGAAAATTAGAATGTCTACTTTTTTATAGTCTATTGATTACCGCATGTGGATGTTAGTCAATGATGGATATGTTGCACCATTTAAAATTATTAATGGAGTGAAAACTCATGTACCTTTTATTGAATGGAGCAATGAGGATAGGGATTTAGCCCAGTTGAATTCTAAATATTTAAACTGCTTTTTTTGTGCATTAAAGTCTGAGGACTATATGAGAGTTTCTACCTGTATTTCTGGTAAGGAGATTTGGGATAGATTGTGTATTACATACGAATGAACAAATGAAGTAAAACAGTCTAGGCTTAACATTCTGTTGCATGATTACGAACTCTTCCGAATAAAACCTAGAGAAATAATATCTGACATGTACACTAGATTCACCTAAATCGTGACATCCTTGCATGCATTAGGTAGAGAGATTTCAAATTCTGAGAAAGTATAATAAGATTCTTAGATGCTTACCTAGTTCCTATGATTTAAAGATAACTACTATCACTGAGTCTAAAGACCTTAACATTTATTCTATTGATAATCTCCTTGGGTCACTCATTGCATATGAGCAAGGAGTGAGACAAAGGCAAAATGATGCAGGTGAAAAGAACAAGGAGCGAACGGTAGCATTAAAAGCAAACAACTCAGAAAGTGAAAGCTATTCAGGGGAGGAAGAAGAAGATATAGCACTGATGACCCAACAGTTCAAAAACTTCTTAAAGAGAAAACAAAAGCGTCATCAAAATGGGTGGAACAAAGGTAAAACCTCTAAGTTTAAGAAAATTTCATCTGACATAATCTGTTTTGAGTGTAGGAAACCAGGTCACCTTCGAGCTGATTGCCCCAACTTAAAGAGCCAACCTGCTAAGGAAAAGAGCGAGGATACAGCCAAGTATAAGAAAGGAAAAATGAAGACACAAAAAGCTTTTTAGGCCGACTCTGCATCAGAATCATCAGAAGAAGAAGCAGAGGATGAGGTAAAAAATTTGTGTCTTATGGCTAATGATAACCTTGATCAACTGGATCAAGATGAGGTATGTCAACTTTCATATAAAGAATTATTACTTATTTCTGATAATATCCATGACTCGTATAGGAAGTTGAAAAAGATGCATGCCAAGCTTAATATTGAATTTAGTTCTTTACAAACCGACCATGCTAACTTGTTTAAGGAAAATTCTGATTTAGATAGAGATCATATGCTACTTCTTGATGAGTATGATGCATTAAATAAGAAGCATATTGAACTAAATGAAATGCATGAAACCCTAAAAACCACTCATGTTGAACTAGAAGAGGCTTTTAATATACTAGACAAACTTGCATTAGAAGTAGATCACAGTAAGCATTTGTTACAAATAAAAGTTCATGGTTTGACATATCAAAACAACACCTTTAAGGAAAAAATCAAAGAACTAGAAAACAAAATTGCATCACTCATATTAGTCCAACCTAGTCAACCCCCAACAAAACATGCATCACATAACTTTAGGAAGAGGCACCACCACCCACATAGGTTAGTAAACCCATTTCCTGGTGTTAGGTGCTTCTCTTGTGGCATGCTAGGTCACATAGCCCGCACATGCACAATTCACCATAAGACACACTTAGTATGGAGACCTAAACTGCATCCATCACAGCATAACATGCATACATCTCATTCATGCAAGCATAAGGAGGAACCCAAACTCACTTGGGTTCCCAAATCTAATCCTTGAATGAAATTGTAGGGGTGCTCTCACAAAAGACCTAGTGAGAGCATGTGGTACCTAGATAGTGGCTGCTCGCGACACATGACTAGAGATATGAAGAAGTTCATTCTACTGGAGACCATAACTGGAGGCAAAGTAACTTTGGGAGACAACACTACCAGGAAGGTGATAGGCTCAGGTATTGTTGGTAATGCTAAAAAATTTTTAATTGAAAATATCTTACTAGTTGATGGTTTGAAGCGTAACTTACTTAGCATTAGTCAACTGTGTGACAAAGGTTTTGATATAAAATTTCTATCTGATAAATGCCTGATTAGTTTAAATAATAAACTAGTTTTATAAGGAAAATGAATGAACAATGTTTATATGTTAGACCTTGATTATATTGATAGTTCAAATTTATTTTGTTTGAAAATAATAGTTGATGACTCGTGGCTATGGCATAGGAGACTATGCCACGCTAGTATGAAAACTCTTAGAAACATCACTCAGAAAAACCTAGTTAGAGGCGTACCTAAGTTAGATTTCACAAAGGACCATTTATGTGATGCTTGCCAACTAGGAAAATAAGTCAAATCATCTTTTTATTCAATTAGAGATGTGATTACCGCTAGGCCATTAGAAATCCTACACATGGACTTATTTAGACCCGTTAGTACAGCCAGCCTTGGTGGAAAAAATTATGGATTTGTGATTGTAGATCACTTCACTAGATTCATTTGGGTAAGATTCCTAGCATATAAGAATGAGTCTTTTGAGGAATTTAAGGTATTCTCCACATGGATTCAATGAAAATTAGGTTGTGATATCTCGACAATCCATAGTGATCATGGTGGAGAGTTTTAAAATGATAGATTTGAATCATTCTGTCAAGAGAAAGGAATAGAACATAATTTCTCAGCCCCTAGAACACCTCAACAAAATGGTATAGCAAAAAGGAAGAACAGAACTTTGGTAGAAGCCGCTAGGGCAATGTTAGCGGAGAACACTCTTCCTAGATACTTTTGGGCAGAAGCAGTCAACACAGCGTGTTATGTTTTAAATAGGGTGAACATTAGATCTAAGATGAACAAAACTCGTTATGAACTCCTTAAGGGTAGCACACCAAACCTTTCACACTTACATGTCTTTGGGTGCAAGTGATTCATCTTGAATAATGGCAAACATCCCTTAGGAAAATTTAATCCCAAGTCTGATGAGGGTGTCTTCTTAGGTTATTCATCTGTAGGTAAGGCCTATAGAATCTTTAATAAGAGAACCCTAGTAGTAGAAGAGGCAATTCAAGGAGTAGAGACTATGACCTTAGGAGAAAGGGTAGAACCTCAGGGAGATTTACCTAGAGAATGAAGATATTCTTCTAGTCATCCTAAAGAGTTAATTTTAGGAGACCCTTCAGAAGGTGAAAGAATTAGGCATGGACTTAGGAAGGAGGTTAGTCATTCAGCATTCATCTTTATGATAGAACCCACAAGTATAGATCAAGCCTTAGGAGATGAATTTTGGATTCTAGCAATGAAAAAAGAGCTAAACCAATTCACCAGGAATGATGTTTGGGAGTTAGTCAAGAGACCTAAAGAATAAAGTGTGGTTGGGACAAAATGGGTCTTTAAGAATAAGGTGAATGATTCAGGAACAATAATAAGGAATAAAGTCAGACTAGTAGCTAAGGGGTACAACCAAATTGAGAGAATAGACTTTGAAGAAACCTTTGCCCCTGTTGCTAGACTAGAAGCCATAAGAGTGATCTTAGCTTTTGCTTGCTTCAAGAACTTTAAATTATATCAAATGGATGTAAAGAGTGCGTTTCTGAACGGGGTAATTAAGGAAGATGTCTATGTTGAGCAACCCCCGGATTTGAAAGTTCATAATTTCCAAATCACGTATTCAAAATAAAAAAGGCACTTTATGGATTAAAGCAAGCACCTAGATCATGGTATGAAAGACTTAGCTCATTCCTATTGGATAGAGGATTTGAAAAGGGTAGTGTAGATACTACACTCTTTTTACAAAAGATTAAAAATAAAATTCTCATTGTTCAAATCTATGTAGATGACATCCTATTTGGATCTTCAGATAAAAACTTATGTGATGAATTCTCAAAAATAATGAGTAATGAGTTTGAAATGAGCATGATGGGAGAACTTAATTACTTTCTTGGCTTTAGGGTAAAACAAATAGATAATAGAACATTTCTTAGCCAAATAAAGTACATTAAGGATATTTTGAAAAAATACGAAATGGATAGTGCTAAACCCATGAACACTCCAATGAGCTCTATAATTCAATTAGACAAAGATCCTAGTGGAAAACCAATAGATCAGAAAAAGTATAGAGGAATGATTGGATCCCTTCTTTACCTAAATGCCAGTAGACCGGACATAATGTTTAGTGTGTGCCTCTATGCCCGTTTTCAAGCCGATCCTAAAGAGTCTCACTTAACTGCTGCCAAGAGAATTCTTAGATATCTACTAGGCACCCCGAACTTAAGAATTTGGTATCCTAGGCACATCACTTCCTTTGAAATCTTAGGGTACTCAGATTCTGATTTTGCAGGATGTAGGATAGATAAAAAAGCACCTCTGGTACTTACCAATTCATAGGACAATCATTAGTGTCTTAATCCAGTAGGAAGCAAAACTCAGTAGCCCTTTCCACAGTCGAGGCAGAATATATTACAGTAGGAAGTTGTGTTGCACAAGTACTATAATTAAAATAATAAATTCTTGATCTTGGCCTACCTGTAGGAACCATTTCAATCATGTGTGACAACACAAGTGCAATTTGCATCTCTAAGAACCCAATTCAGCACTCTTGAATGAAACACATTGACATTAGACACCATTTTATAAAAGATCACGTTGCTAAGGGAGATATAGAATTGCATCACATCGCAATAGAGGATCAATTGGCTGACATATTCACAAAACCACTAGCATTTGACACCTTCAGCACCTTGAGAACTAGACTAGGTGTCATTGACATTAATGCATAAAATAAAAAAAATAAAATAAAAAATAAAAACAAAAAAAGGGGTTGCTCCTGATCATCACACACTCCTGATCATCACACACTCACTACACAAAACCACAAAAAATTTGACATTTCTTATCATACTGTATGACCTCAGTTCGTACTGTACGATGTATATAAATCTACACAGCACAACCTACGAGCTAAAATTCTTCCTATGTTGATCGTACTATCCAATCTATATCGTACTGTACGATGCACAATTTGTCTTGTACAACATTTATTGATCATCATCGGTACGATATCTCTTCTTCG
This sequence comes from Dendrobium nobile, assembly GCA_022539455.1. Lineage (NCBI taxonomy): Eukaryota > Viridiplantae > Streptophyta > Magnoliopsida > Asparagales > Orchidaceae > Dendrobium > Dendrobium nobile. The sequence continues at coordinate 48,342,648 of CM039729.1, forward strand.
TACTATACGATCCACGTCAAAGAAGGGATTGAGACGAATTAACTGTTGTTGGTATGATATTATTAATTTTCGTACTGTACGATACTTATCTTCGTACTATACGATCCAACTCAGCAAAAATGGATAAGCACGAGTTAAAGCTGTATGGTACGACATTATTATTGATCATAATGTACGATACACCCGTTTGTATAGTACAAAACTTTTCGTCAAAAGTTGTACAGACGACCGTCGGGACGATCGAAATCCTTCTGATCGTATTGTACAATATCTATCGTACTGTACGAATTGACTATCTTTTCCCGAAATGACCCATCAGAACATTTATTGCCTATCGTACTGTAAGATTCTTGATCGTACTATACGATGTTAGAAATTCTCTATAAATTACCTTGCTAGGCAGTTCTTTTCACTCACACCTTCCTCACTCACTCCTTCACCTAGTCTTCTTGCCCTCTTGACAATATTTGGTTCTAGCAAGCGAGATCGGTTGGTTGCTGGAAGCTCGTCCTCTTCGAGTCGTCCACGTGGTCGTTTTCTAAACACTGAAAATGAAGAAGCTTACCACAGGTATAAGGCCTGCAAAATTACACCTTCCAAAATGCTTAATCAGGCTGCCCTGAACTTCGAGGTACTGAGCCTCTTCGCTTCTACCACCTTCCAATTCCTCCTCACCCTGGCCTTTACCTATAACTCTAAACATCTTTTAGAATTTCTTGCAAATCTCACATACACTATCGACAATACCACTTTTCACTCCTTTGTTTGTGGTCAAAACATCGAGATCACTAGATGTTGCAACCCATGACCCCAAGTTTGAGATTTTGATGATGCCAAATAATGATTGTTTTGAAAAAACTTTTCATTGGATATTATTTTATTTGCTATTGTCTTTGAGTACTAACATTTTAGGAAGATCACAAGTGACTCAGGACGAAAGGAAGACTCAAGAACGGATAGATTAGGAGTATGAGTCAGATATTGTATTTTTATTTATTGTATTTTTATTTTCTTGAGTCTGACCACAAAATGCATAAGAGTATGAGCAACCATGCACACACACAGTGGGAGAGTTTGTTTTTAAATGTAAAATGTAATAAAATTTCTTCTCTATTGATCGTACTGTACGATTTTAATTCGTACCGTATGATCTGAGTTATGTGGACGATTCTGTTAATAGATCGTACTATACAAATTTATTCGTCCTGTATGATATGTTCAGATCCAAAAACCTTGCCATAGTTTAGTTTAGATAAGTGATTTTGCACCGTTTGTACTGGACGAACATGTTCGTACTGTACGATTTATTTTAAATACTTGCTTAAATTAACCCGTGATTAGTGCATGAAATCCAGGCCTAATTATATTTTGAACATAGTACTGTATGAACTAGATCGTACCATACGATGAACAGAGATGAAGTATGATCGTCCCGGAAATCATCCTGGACGATCTCTTGGTTTTTGTCTCATCATATTGTACGATAGTGATCGTACCATACGATGAACAAAGACGACATCTGATCGTCCAGACCATCGTCCTATACGAATAGTATTTTGTTGATCGTACCGTACGACATTATATCGTACAGTACGAATTGTTTTTTAACTATTCGTACATCTTCATACTTGGACGAAGTCTGTTTATGCATATCGTACTGTACGATGTTGAATCGTACTGTATGAACAGTAACTGCTACTTTTGAAATCAGAGGGTTTTTGAAGCCCGTTTGAGGTGTTAATCTTGTTCCTTTTCAGTAAGAATAACATAGAGGGAGAATGTGGTGAGAGAGGGATTCCAAGGGAGAGAGCTCTAGAGAAGTTCTTTAGGGTTTGAGAGAGGAAGGAGAAGGTGAGCGTTGTGAGGGAGAAGAGGTGTGAGGGAGATCACACGGTTACTCCTAACTTCCTGTATCTTGCTCCTCCTGTGGCCTTAGAAGAATTTATTGGAGGATCTCCAAGGGAAAGGCTCTTCTACATCCGTGACCTCGAGGTACTCTGCCTTCTCCAGGAGGGAGAAAAAGGAGAAGGTTCTCTTCCGTCGCCAGGAGGGTGAAAACAGAGTTTGGCACTCCGCCACACCGAGTTGGTGAAAGGGAGTATTGTAAAGGCTTCTCCGCCTTGCCAAGGGGGGCTAAAGGAGAACTATTGCTTGTAGTGAAAATCTCGGAGTGGAGGACTCCGGAGAGTGGACGTAGGTCATTGTTTGACCGAACCACTATAAAAATCTTGGTGTGTTTTTTCCTTGTCTTCATTTACTTTTACTTGTACTTTAATTTTTCATAATAACTGCGTGGTGAAATTTGTGAAAGAAAAATTGGTTAAGTTTTTGTTGTCATAATTCAAAAATAACAAAAATATTAGAACTCCTGTTTAGGGTTACTTTTTATTGAAAAAGTTTTTCACAATTCACCCCCCCTCTTGTCATTTAGTTATTTCAATTGGTATCAGAGCCTACTTTCAAAAATAGTATTTTAGAAAATCTTGAAAGAAAACGATCATGTCAAACTTTGGTAATCGTAACACTACGGAGGGTTATTCAATAACTCGTCCACCATTTTTTGATAACATTTCGTTTGATTTCTGGAAAACTAGAATGTCTAAAATTTTGTAATATATAGATTACCGCATGTGGATGTTAGTAAATGATGGAGATGTTGCACCGTTTAAAATTATTAATGGTTTGAAAACTCCTGTACCTTTTAATGAATGGAGCAATGAGGATAGGGATTTAGCCCAACTGAATGCTAAGTGCTTAAACTGCTTTTTTTGTGCATTAAAATCTGAGGACTAAATGAGAGTATCTACCAGTGTTTCTGGTAAGGAGATTTGGGATAGACTGTGCATTACATACGAAGGAACAAACGAAGTAAAACAGTCTAGGCTTAACATTCTACTGCATGATTATGAATTATTCCGTATGAAACCTAGCGAAACAATTTCTGACATGTACACTAGGTTCACCCAAATTGTGACATCCTTGCATGCATTAGATAGAGAAATTTCAAATTCTGAGAAAGTGAATAAAATTCTTAGATGCTTACCTAGTTCCTATGATGCTAATATAACTGCTATCACTGAGTCCAAAGACCTTAATGTTTATTCTATTGATAACCTCCTTGGGTCACTCATTGCATACGAGCAAGGAGTGAGCCAAAGGCAAAGTGATGCAGGTGAAACGAAAAAGGAGCGAACGGTGGCATTAAAAGCTAGCAACTCAGAAAGTGAAAGCTCTACAGGGGAGGAAGAGGATGAGATAGCACTGATGACCCACCAGTTCAAAAATTTCCTGAAAAGAAAATAGAAGCGTCATCAGAACAGCTAGAGCAAAGGTAAGAGCTCAAGGTCCAATAAGGTTTCATCTGATACAATCTATTTTGAATGCAGGAAGCCAGGTCACCTTCGAGCCGATTGCCCCAATCTGAAGAGTCAACCAGCTAAGGAGAAAGGAGATGATAAAGCAAAATACAAGAAAGGAAAGACAAAGACACAGAAAGCTTTTTGGGCCGACTCTGCCTCAGAATCATCAAAAGAAGAAACAGAGGAGGAGGTAACAAATTTGTGTCTTATGGCTAACGATAACCTTGATAAATCGGATCAAGATGAGGTATGTAAACTTTCATACGAAGAATTGTTTCTTATTTCTGAGAATATCCATGACTCGTATAAGAAGTTGAAAAAGATGCATGTTAAGCTTAATGTTGAATTTAGTTCTTTACAAACTGAGCATGCTAACTTAGTTAAGGAGAGTTCTGATTTAGATAGAGATCATATGCTACTTCTTGATGAGTTTGATGCATTAAATAAGAAGCATATTGAACTAATTGAAGCACATGAATCCTTGAAAACATCGCATATTGAACTAGATGTAGCGTTTGAAAAACTAACGGCAGTAGCAAAGGAGATCGATCATAATGAGCATTTGTTATTCTGGAAAGTCGATGGATTGACATATAAAAATAATACACTTAAACAAGTAATCAAAGAACTAGAAGAAAAAATTGCATCACCCACATTAGGTCAACCTAGTCAACCTCCAACACAGCATGCATCACACCACCTTAGAAAGAGGCACCATCACCCACATAGGTTAATAAACCCATTCCCCGGTGTTAGGTGCTTTTCTTGTGGCATGCTAGGTCACATAACCCGCACATGCACAATTCACCGTAGGACACACCTAGTATGGAGACCTAAGTTGCATCCATCACAGAATAGCATGCATACATCTCATTCATGCAAGCATAAGGAGGAACCCAAACTCACTTGGGTTCCCAAATCTAATCCTTGAATGAAATTGTAGGGATGCTCTCACAAAAAACCTAGTGAGAGCATGTGGTACCTGGATAGTGGCTGCTCACGACACATGACTGTAGATATGAAAAAGTTCATCCTACTGGAGACCAAAACTGGAGGCAAAGTAACGTTGGGAGACAACACTACCAGGAAGGTGATAGGCTCAAGTATTGTTGGTAATGCTAAAAATTTTTTAATTGAAAATATCTTACTAGTTGATGGTTTGAAACATAATTTACTTAGCATTAGTCAACTATGTGATAAAGGTTTTGATGTTAAATTTCTATCTGATAAATGTCTGATTAGTTTATTTGATAAACTAGTTTTAGAAGGAAAACGAATGAACAATGTTTACATGTTAGACCTTGATTGCATTGATAGCTCAAATTCATTTTGTTTGAAAACAATAGTTGATGACTCGTGGCTATGGCATAGGAGACTATGCCATGCTAGTATGAAAACTCTTAGAAACATCACTCAGAAAAACCTAGTTAGAGGCGTACCTAAGTTAGATTTCACAAAGAATCATTTATGTGATGCTTGCCAACTAGGAAAACAAGTCAAATCATCCTTTCACTCAATTAGAGATGTGATCACCTCTAAGCCACTAGAAATTCTACACATGGACTTATTTGGACCCGTTAGTACAGCCAGTCTAGGTGGAAAGAATTATGGATTTGTGATTGTAGATGACTTCAATAGATTCACTTGGGTAAGATTCCTAGCACACAAAAATGAGTCTTTTGAGGAATTTAAAGTATTCTCCACATGGATTCAACGAAAATTAGGTTGTGAAATATCAACAATCCATAGCGATCATGGTGGAGAGTTCCAAAATGATAGGTTTGAGTCATTCTGTCAAGAGATAGGAATAGAACACAATTTCTCAGCCCCTATACCACCCCAACAAAATGGTATAGCAGAAAGGAAGAATAGAACTTTGGTAGAAGCTGCTAGGGCAATGTTAGCGGAGTATACCCTTCCTAGATACGTTTGGACAGAAGCAGTCAACACAGCTTGTTATGTTTTAAACAGAGTAAACATTAGATCGAAGCTGAATAAAACTCCATATGAACTCCTTAAGGGTAGAACACCAAACCTTTCACATTTACATGTCTTTGGGTGCAAGTGTTTCATCTTGAATAATGGTAAACATCCCTTAGGAAAATTTGATCCCAAGTCTGATGAGGGTGTCTTCACATGTGGTCCAAGTGTCACGCCCCGATGTGCTTCCTGTGGAGCTTTTCGTTGATAACCTCTTTGTTCTGCTATCACAACAGATGATAGCCTATCCCTCGGAGGGGTTCTTCAGGCCTCAACAATCAATGGCCTTTGGAAGAATCCGAGCATTGAAGCAAGCTTTTTGTCGCACCATAACTGAGTCTCTCCTTTCAGCTCTGACCAATCCACCCGTCATTGCTAATAACTGTGCTCCTTACTCCTTGACTGTATGGCTCGACTGCACAGGAGAGGAACAGAACTCATTGTCTCGCTACGCCTCGATGCCGCTACAGATGTTGAGTCATAGGGATGGGGTTTTCTGTAGATAAAGCCTATAGAATCTTTAATAAGAGGACCCTAGTAGTAGAAGAGTCCACCCATATAGTGTTTGATGAATCAGATAAGCCCTCTGAATCTAAAATTGAAGATGATGAAATAGAGGCAATTCAAGGAGTAGAGAATATGACCTTAGGAGAAAGGGTAGAACCTCAGGAAGATTTGCCTAGAGAATGGAGATATTCTTCTAGTCATCCTAAAGAGTTAATTTTAGGAGACCCTTCAGAAGGTGTAAGAACTAGGCATGGACTTAGGAAGGAGGTTAGCCATTCAGCATTCATCTCTATGATAGAACCTACAAATATAGATCAAGCCTTAGGAGATGAATTTTGGATTCTAGCAATGCAAGAAGAGCTGAACCAATTCACCAGGAATGATGTGTGGGAGTTAGTCAAGAGACCTAAAGAACAAAGAGTTGTTGGAACAAAATGGGTCTTCAAGAATAAGGTGAATGATTCATGAACAATAATAAGGAATAAAGCCAGACTAGTAGCTAAGGGGTACAACCAAATTGAGGGAATAGACTTCGAAGAAACCTTTGCCCCTATTGCTAGACTAGAAGCCATAAGAGTGCTCTTAGCTTTTACTTGCTTCGAGAACTTTAAGTTATATCAAATGGATGTAAAGAGCGCATTTCTGAACGGGGTAATTAAGGAAGATGTCTATGTTGAACAACCCCCGGGATTTGAAAGTTCACAATTTCCAAACCATGTATTCAAATTAAAAAAGGCACTTTATGGACTAAAGCAAGCACCTAGAGCATGGTACGAAAGACTTATCTCACTCCTTTTGGATAGAGAATTTGAAAAGGGTAGTATAGATACTACACTCTTTTTACAAAAGGTCAAAGAAGAAATTCTCATTGTTCAAATATATGTGGACGATATCTTGTTTGGATCTTTGGATAAAAACTTGTGTGATGAATTTTCAAAAACAATGAGTAATGAGTTTGAAATGAGCATGATGGGAGAACTTAATTACTTTCTTGGCTTTAGTGTAAAACAAATGGATAATGGAACTTTTCTTAGCCAATCAAAGTATATTAAGGATATTTTTAAAAAATATGAAATGGATAGTGCAAAACCCATGAACACCCCAATGAGTTCGACAATCTAATTAGATAAAGATCATAGTGGAAAATCAGTAGATCAGAAAAAATATAGAGGAATGATTGGATCCCTTCTTTACCTGACTGCCAGTAGAACGGACATAATATTTAGTGTGTGCCTTTGTGCCCGTTTCCAAGCCGATCCTAAAGAGTCTCACTTAACTGCCGTCAAGAGAATCCTTAGATATCTACTAGGCACCCCGAATCTAGGAATTTGGTATCCTAGGCACAGCACTTCCTTTGAAATCTTAGGATACTCAGATTCTGATTTTGTAGGATGTAGGATAGATAGAAAAAGCACCTCTGGTACCTGGCAATTCATAGGATAATCATTAGTTTCTTGGTCCAGTAGGAAGCAAAACTCAGTAGCACTTTCTACAGCCGAGGCAGAATATATTGCAGTAGGAAGTTGTGTTGCACAAGTACTATGGCTAAAACAACAAATTCTTGATCTTGGCCTACCTGTAGGAACCATTTCAATCATGTGTGACAACACAAGCGCAATCTGTATCTCTAAGAACCCAATTCAGCACTCATGAACAAAATATATAGACATTAGACACCACTTCATTAGAGATCACGTTGCTAAGCGAGATATAGAACTGCATCACATTGCTACAGGAGATCAATTAGCAGACATATTCATAAAATCTCTAGCTTTCAACATCTTTAGCTCCTTGAGGACTAGATTAGGTGTCATCGATATAACTGCATAAAAAAAAAAAAGGCTGCTCCTGATCATCACACACTCACTACACCAAAAGTACTAATCTCTGTTATATCGTACTGTACAACATACATATCGTACCGTACAGTATACTATAATATGCACAGGTAACAACCAAACGTTAAAATTCGTCACTGTAGATCGTAATATACGACTATAATCATACTGAACGATACATTATTTGTCATCGTATAGTACGATATATCCACTTCGTACTGTACGCGCCCCGTCAGCGAATGGATTGGGACAAATTTAAGCTTGCTGGTACGTTATTATTGCCCATCGTATTATACGATATTCACCCATCGTACTGTACGATCCACCTCAGTAAATGGATGAGGACGAAATAAAGGGGTTTGGTACGATATTAATGTCATTCATACTGTACGATACACATGTTCGTACTGTACGATGGTTTTGGTCAAAAGTCGTACTGACATCCCTCGGGACGATCGATATTCATCTGATCGTATGGTACGATATACATCGTACTGTACGTTTTGATCGCCTCTTCCCGGTACGAACCGTTAGAGCAATTATTACGAAATCATACTGTACGATTTACTACCGTACTATACGATATGGGGAAAACTCTATAAATTGTCTGGCTAGGCAGCAGTTTTCACTCAGACCTTCCTCACTTCACTCTATAAGATGTCTAGCTCCAGCAAGAGAGGCCGTTTGGCAACTGCCAGTTCGTCCTCCTCAAGTCGTCACAGCGCTCGGTTCTTGAGTGCTGAAAATGAGGAAGCCTACCATAAGTATAAGGCCTGCAAAATTACTCCTTCCAAAATGCTCAATCAGGCTGCACTGAATTTTGAGGTATTGAACCTCTTTGCTTCCACCACCTTTCAGTTCCTCCTCACTCTGGCCTTTCCCTACAACTCCAAACTTTTATTAGAATTTCTAGCCAATCTCACCTACACTGTCGACAACACCACTTTCACTCCTTTGTTTGTCGTCAAAACATAGAAATCACCAGAGCCGACATTGCCCAATATATTGGGCTATCCACTGAAGGTCCTAGGGTTCGTTCCTTCCTCACAAATGACTTTGATTGGAGTGATGTTAATCGAGTCCTTAGAAATGCCACTTTCTATCAACATCAACCTCTTGTTTCTTCCCTAAATAGAAATGCACGCATAATTCAACATGTCCTTCGTACCTCTATAATACCCAAAGCTGGCGACCAGATCAACATGACCCCTGTTTTGTCTGTTGCTACCTATCTCATCATGTCCAACACCAAATTCGACGAGGTCGATTTAATTTTTGACTACATTCGCCATATGACCTTCGTTCGTCTCCCTACCACTCGCAGAAAACAAAATATAGCTCTTAGCCACCTTATAGGATATATTCTCCAAACTAAATATCAATTGACCTATCCTGGTGAACCCGACAATCTTCCTATTTTCTATACGGATGCCTTTTTCCGTATTCTTTTCCATCGGGGATACGAGCCAGAAGAACCTATTTTTGACGAATAAGAAGGAGAAGATGCCCCAGCCGCAGCTCCAGCACGTCCACGCCAACATGCACCACCACCTCGAGCACCTGCACCACCACCTCGAGCACCTGCACCAGTACAAGATGATTTGGTCGAACGCTTCGACCAACTTCAGACTCGTCTCGACACTCATATTCAGGAACAACATCAGCAACACGAGACAGATATGCAATGGTTTGGAGAGCGCTTTACTGCTATTGATCAGCGCTTTGACACACTTTTTCAGTACTTCCAACCAAATCCACCTCCACCACCACCTGATCACGATCTTCTTCTTTAGATTGTATTTGTGTTGTACTTTTCTTTTCATGTTTGCTCCTCCTTTTTTGTGTTGTCAAAAGGGGGAGAAGTTTGTTGTACTTGTTATTGCGCTTGTTATGTTTTGCTGAATGCATTCCTTTTATTTTGTACTAGCATTTAGTATCTTTCTTTTTTCTTATGTTTAAATTTAAAAAAAAAATAAAAAACAAAAAAATGTCATTCGTACTTGCTTATAACAAATCATTTGACATCATTAAAAAGGGGGAGATTGTTGCAACCCATGACCCCGAGTTTGAGATTTTGATGATGCCAAATAATGATTGTTTTGAAACAACTTTTCATTGAATATTATTTTATTTGCTATTGTCTTTGAGTACTAACATTTCAGGAAGATCACAAGTGACTCAGGATGAAAGAAGACTCAAGAACGGATAGATTAGGAGTATGAGTCAGATATTGTATTTTTTATTTATTGTATTTTTATTTTCTTGAGTCTGACCACAAAATGCATAAGAGTATGAGTAACCATGCACACACACAGGGGGAGAGTTTATTTTTAAATGTAAAATGTAATAAAATTTCTTCTTTGTTGATCGTACTGTACGATTTTAATTCGTATCGTACGATCCGAGTTATGTGGACAATTCGGTGAATAGATCGTACTGTACGAATTTATTCATCCTGTACGATATGTTCAGATCCAAAACCCTAGCCATAGTTTAGTTTAAGTAAGTGATTTTATGCCGTTCGTACTGGACGAACATGTTCGTACTGTACAATTTATTTTAAATACTTGCTTAAATTAACCCGTGATTAGTGCATGAATTTCAGGCCTAATTATATTTTGAACATCGTACTGTACGAACTAGATCGTACCATACGATGAACAAAGACGAAGTATGATCATCCCGGAAATCATCCTGGATGATCTCTTAGTTTTTGTCTCATCGTACTGTATGATAGTGATCGTACCATACGATGAACAAAGACGACATCTGATCGTCCAGACCATCGTCCTGTATGAATAGTATTTTGTTGATCGTACCGTACGATATTATATCGTACAGTATGAATTGTTTTTAACTGTTCGTACATCTTCGTACCTGGACGAAGTCTATTTATGCATATCGTACTGTACGATGTTGAATCATACTGTACGAACAGTAACGGCTACTTTTGAAATCAGAGGGTTTTTGGAGCCCGTTTGAGGTGTTAATCTTGTTCCTTTTCAGTAAGAATAACAGAGAGGGAGAACGTGGTGAGAGAGGGATTCCAAGGGAGAGAGCTCTAGAGAAGTTCTTTAGGGTTTGAGAGAGGAAGAAGAAGGTGAGCGTTGTGAGGGAGAAGAGGAGTGAGGGAGATCACACGGTTGCTCCGAACTTGCTGCATCTTGCTCCTCCTGTGGCCCTAGAAGAATTTGTTGGAGGATCTCCAAGGGAAAGGCTCTTCTACATCCGTGACCTCGAGGTACTCTGCCTTCTCCAGGAGGGAGAAAAAGGAGAAGGTTCTCTTCCGTCGCTAGGAGGGTGAAAACAGAGTTTGGCACTCCACCATGCCGAGTTGGTGAAAGGGAGTATTGTAAAGGCTTCTCCGCCTTGCCAAGGGGGGTTAAAGGAGAACTATTGCTTGTAGTGAAAATCTCGGAGTGGAGGACTCCAGGGAGTGGACGTAGGTCATTGTTTGACCGAACCACTATAAAAATATTGGTGTGTTTTTTCCTTATCTTCGTTTACTTTTACTTACACATTAATTTTTCATAATAACTGCGTGGTGAAATTTGTTCAAGAAAAATTGGTTAAGTTTTTGTTGTCATAATTCAAAAATAACAAAAATATTAGAACTCCTGTTTAGGGTTACTTTTTATTGAAAAAGTTTTTCACAATTCACCCCCCTCTTGTCATTTAGTTATTTCACTAGAGCCGACATCGCCCAATATATTGGCCTATCCACTGAAGGTTATAGGGTTCGCTCCTTTCTTACAATTGAATTCGATTGGAGTGATGTTAATAGAGTCCTTAGGAATGCTGCATTCCATCAACACTAACCTCTCATTCATTCACTAACTCTAAATGCGCAAATAATTCAATATGTCCTTCGAACCTCTATAATACCCAAAGGTGGCGACCGTGTCAACAAGACCCCGACCTTATCTGTCGCTACCTATCTTATCATGAGCAACTCAAAATTCAATGAGACTGATTTAATTATTGACTACATTCGCCATATGACTTTCATTCACCTCCCTACTACTCGACGGAAACAAAATCTAGCTCTTGGTCACCTTATAGGATATATCCTCCAAAATAAATATCAATTGACCTATCCTGGTGAACCCGACAATCTCCCTATCTTTTATACGGATGCCTCTTTCCAGATTCTTTTCCATCGGGGACACGAGCCTGAAGAACCTATCTTTAACGAAGAAGAAGGAGAAGATGCCCCGGTTGCAGCTCAAGCATGACCATGACAACATGCACCACCCCGAGCACCTGCTCCAGCACACCCTTACGATGATTTGGTCGAGCGTTTCGACCAACTTCAGACTCGTCTCGATACACACATTCAAGAGAAACATCAGCAACACGAGACCGACATGCAATAGTTTGGGGAACGCTTCAATTCTATTGATCAATAATTTGACACAATCCTTTACTACTTTTAGCCACATCCACCTCCACCTCCACCACCAACTGATCAGGATCCTCCATTTTAAATTATCTTTGTATTGTAGTTTTTTTTTCTTTCTTCTTTCTTAGTGTTAGCTCCTCTTTTTTGTGCTGTCAAAAGGAGGAGAAGGATGTTGTAGTTTGTTCTATGGTTAAATGCATTTCTTTTTATCTCGTACTGCATTTTCCTTTTTCTTGCATTTTTCCTTAAAAAAAATTATTAATATAAATTAAAAAAAATTAAAACTTGCCTACAACAAACATTATTTGACATCATCAAAAAGGGGAGATTGTTGCAACCCAAGACCCCGAGTTTGAGATTTTGATGATGACAAATAATATCGTCTGAATTATCTATTCATTGAATATTATTTTGTTTGCTATTGTCCGTGAGTACTAATATTTCAAGAAGATCATAAGCTACTCAGGACGATAGGAAGACTCAAGAATGGGTAGATTAGGATTATGAGTCTGACAATGTATTTTGTTATTTATTTTATTTTTATTTTTTTGAGTCTGGCCACAAAATGCATAAAAGTCTGAGCAACCATACACACACACAGGGGGGAGAGGGTTTTTTTAAAGAAAAATTTGGAGATTTTCTTTCTCTGTAGATCGTATTGTACGAAGTTATTTCGTACCGTACGATCTGAGCTTGTAGAACGATTCTGTGAATAGATCATACCGTACAAATGAAAATCGTACTGTACGATATGTTCAAATCCAAAACCCTACCCATCAAATTAACTTAAGTAAGTTTTTCTCAGCCATTCGTACTATACGATGTAATTCGTACTGTACGATTTATTTTAAATACTTACTTAAATTAACTCGTGATTAGTGGAATAATTCAAGGCTTAATTTCAAATTGAATATCATAGTGTACGAACCAGTATGTACAATATGATGAACATAGATGAATTCTGATCATCCTGGATGATCTATTGTTTTTGCCTTGTTGTATAGTACGAGGTAGATTATATTATACGATGAACAGAGATGACTCTTGATCATCTCGGAATTCATCCTGGATGATGCCTTGATTTTAACCATTCGTACTGTATGATATGTATCATACAATACGATAAACATAGATGACATTTGATCATCCCGGATATCGGCATGTACGATCAGTAATGTTGAAGATCGTACCGTACTATTCATTATCGTATTGTACGATTGATTTTCAACTGTTCGTACAGATTTGTACCAGGACGAAGCTTGGTATACATATCGTACTGCATGATTAGAAATCGTACTATACGATAGTAACGGATACTTTGAAATTCCAGGGATTTTGGAGACCATTTTTAGGTGTCAAAATAGTTATGTTTTTAGTGTGTGAATTAGAGAGGAGAACATGATTAGATAGGAAATCCTTGGGAGAGCTCTTGAGAAGTTTTGTGGGGGTTGAGAGAGGAAGGAGAAGGTGAGCTTGGTGAGGGAGAAGAGGTGTGAGGGAGATCACATGGTTGCTCCGATCTTGCTGCATCTTGCTCCTCCTGTGGCCCAGGAAGAACTTGTGGGAGGCTCTCTGAGGGGGAGACTCATCTACATCTGTCACCTCGAAGGTACTCTGCCTTCTCCAGGAGGAAGAAAAACAAGAAGGTTCTCTGCCGTCGCTAGGAGGGTGAAAACAGTGCTTGGCACTCCGCCACATCGGGTTGGTGAAAGGGAGTATTGTAAGGGCTTCTCCGCCTTGCCAAGGGGGGCAAAAGGAGAGCTAATTCTGGAGCGGAGGACTTCGGGGAGTGGACGTAGGTCATGGTTTGACCGAACCACTATAAAATTCCGGTTTGTTTTTTCCTTATCATGGTTTACTTTTTCTTGCACTTGATTCTCATATTATTTGCTTGGTAATATTGTGATTGAACAGGATTCCATTGTTACACTTTATTTTCATGTTAAAACTTATAAATATAAAAAATATTAGAACTCCTGCTTAGGTTTTAATTCTTGCTAGAAAGTTTTCACAATTCACCCCCCCCCCCCCCCCCTCTGTTGTTCATCTAGTAATTTCAGATAATACCATCGAACATGAGAATAACATGCTCCCGAGTTTATAGTCTAAGAAGGAAGTTGAGTCTAACTCAGAACAATCACCTTCCAGAGTTATATAAAAAATCAAGAAGCATGTTGCCTTCAAGATGATTATCTAGGATCAAATTAAAAAAACGTATGATTATATACATGATGTGGAGGTAATTCCTTTGTGTTAGAGTGTATGGAGAAAGGCTTCATTAGTGGTCTTTTGAAAGGCGTTCGTCTAGTGCAGTGTAAGACTAGAGTTGAGATTGAGGGGTTGACACTTAGCTAGGCTTTTGGTGACCCTTCCTCAAATTCTGATGGTGATGAGATAGAGAGAGAGTTGTATAAGGCATTTTCCCTCGAAGATGATGATGATATTTAGATTTTGTAGTGTTTCTCTTTTTTTTTGTTATAATACTTTATATATTTTAGTGATTATTATTATATGTGTTTGGTGTTGATATTTTTCTATGATGTATATGATATATGTGATGTTCAGTGATATAATAAGAAGTAGTTGGTGTTCTTCCCTTTGCTTTCTCATATGCATATAAAATTACTTAGTTTTATTTCAATTTGGATGCTGAGAAATATTTTAGGAGGCTCTTTTGAATTGAGCAAATGTGAGAGACATTCTCCTTGAATGTTTGACCTATCTAAGGTTGTTAGTCAAAGCATTTTCTTGATGATATTAACTTGTATTGAAGAGTTCAAATCAAATCCCCCTAGGATTGATCATCTAGTGATTTGAGATTCAAGATATCCTCCTAGGTTGTTTGATCTATCAAAGATTGTTAATCAAAATATTTATTTGATGATATTAACCTCTAAATAAGAGGTCGGATCAAAATCCCCTAGGATGGATCATCCAGCAATTGAGGTAAAATATAAATTATATATTTCTCAAATTATGGATAAAGATATTATATTTTCTATTAGTTTTTATTATCATTTCTTATCCTTTTATAGGAGGAGATAATATCAGAAACTAATGAACAACACATTATTGTATTATGTAAGACAAAATAACAGCTCCCTAGTATAACTTAGGGATATAAGAGTTATGTAATACTTAATATAGAAGAGACACAAAGGGGACAACACAATAACTTGGGAGAGAATACATAACACAAGATAAGTAGTACTATCAACACCTACTGATAATACTTAAAGAAGTTTCTAACATTTCAAGTTTGTGGGAGAATCTTTCCATTGACATCCTTTTTAGTTTGAAGGTGCCAAGCTTGTCCATAGCTACCGCTAAATAAGGTCCCAACCATAAGGGAGAGAGCTTGTTATATTGGGGGCCCCTTCCAGCTGCCTCGATGTTGTATAAAACTATAACCTCGATTGAGATACATCGAAGTTTCACCCTTGAGTTGTAGTGATAGGTAGCTCTTTGGTGATATACAGTGACTCAAAGTGAGGTTATATCTCTTTCTTTTAGGAGGATATATATCCAAGTTATTTTTGAGCTTCTCCTTGTTGTTATTGAAGTTAAAGTCTAAACTCTATTACTTGGGACACTAATATCAACCGATATGACTACTTCTGTACCAAAGAAAAGATAATACAAGGTTTCTCCTGTAGGAGTTTTGGCGGTGGTTCAATAAGCCTAAAAGATATTTGGGAGTTCTTTAGCCTATTACCCCCCCCCCCCCCCCCCCCCCCCCCAGCATTTCTTAGCTGTGTCTTCAGCCCTTTCAGAATTGTCCAGTTTATAACCTTTATTTACCCATGTGCTTGAGGATAAGAGAACTATGTGGACTAGTTAATTATGAAAATCATTACAAAAAGATATAAAGATTTGTCTAATAAAATGAGTCTCATTATTGGTGATAACCCTTTCAAGAATGCCAAAATAATAGATTATATTTTTCCATAAGAACTATTTGGTATTGGCTTTAGTAATCTTTACCAAAGGTTTTATCTCCACCTATTTGGTGAATTAATCTACTACCAAGATTATGAATTTTTTCTATCCAGTAACTATAGTGAAAGGTCTATTATATTAATCCTCTATTGGGCAAAATTCTAGGGCTCTAATGTGATACAAGCTCTAGAGTAGGTGTATGGGTGAGATTGGAATGCAATTGGCAGTTTTTGCACTTTTGAGTAAACTCAAGTGCGTCCTATTTCATTGTAGGCCAATAGAATCCCTACCTCGTGATCTTGTAGGATAATGTTTTTCCTCTCATATATTATCCACATACTCTTGAATGAACTTATCAGAGTATGTAATCAATTTTTGAAGGTTAGAGATATTTGAGGTATTATTCAGTGAAGGCTTATTTGTATAACTCGACACCAATAATAATGAAATTTACTATTTGTCTTCAAAGTCATGTTGCATCTATGGGGTCTTTTAGAAGTAATCCATTTTATAAAAAGGATAAGATATGATCGATTCAAGAATCCTCACTTGGTCCATCGATTGACTATATGTCTCATGGACCTTAGATACTTATAAAGTAAATTTTCTTGATACACTTCCTCTTGTAGATATCTCTAGTCTTGATGCAGCAAGTTTAAAAAAAAAAGCATCTACTTGTGTATTTTTCTATTGGAGAATATGAATGATCTGATGATCTTTTATGCATGCTAAGAGCAACTTTATGATGTTATAGTAGTGGGCCAATTGTCGGTTGTGGATGTCAAACTCCCCCTCTATTTGAGAGGTGATCAATTATGAATTAGTATTAATTACCAAGTTATACACTTCATAGTTGATTGCCAGCCTTAATCTGGTAATGAGGGCCTCATATTTTGCTACATTATTTATTACAGGGAACTTAAGTTGGAGCCCGTACTCCAGGGTAACTTGCTTTGGAGAGATCAACAAAATTTCTACTATGGTGCTAAAACTTCTAGAATATCCATTAGCATATAATGTTTAGTACATAGGAGAAGGTGAAAGAATTGATGGCTCATCAGATATGGGATGATGCTTTCAACTACAAAATATGCAAGTGTCTGAGATTTGATATCAGGTCCAGGAAAGTAGTGGGTGTCAAACTCTCCCAATTTCACATACCACTTGATTAGTTTTCTAAATGCTTCTAGATTTTGCAGGATACTTCTCAATGGTAGATTTGTTTAGACTCCAATTATATGGGCTTGAAGATAAGGGCATAGTTTCTTAGTAGAGTAAACTAACACCAAAGCTATTTTATTAGCTAGTGGATAACATCTCTCTAATTTAGATAAGATCTTACTGACATAATAGATGGAGCATTATATAGCATTTTCTTCTCGTACCAAGATCGAACTGTTAGATTGGGTAGAAACAACCAAGTATAAATACAACTTTTCTCCATGTATTGATTTAGAAAGTAGTAGCGGAGATGCCAAAAACTTTCGTAGCTGTTAAAAGGCTTCTTGGCATTCATCAGTCCATTGGAATCCTTAACTACAAGCACCTCTAAGTATCTTGAAGAATGGTAGATTTTGTCTCTTATGTAGGCCAGGAAATGAGATAGTGATGCAATCCTTCCATTTAGTTATTAAACTTCTTTGATATTCTTAAGGGGTAGCATGTCCCTTAGTGCCTTGATTTTCTCAAGATCGGCCTCAATCCCTCAGTGGGTTACCATGAACCCTAAGAACTTTCTGGACGAAACTCCAAAAGTATATTTTCCATGGTTGAGTCGTATGTTATAGTGTTGTAGTAGGTTAAAAAACTAATTTAGATCAAATATAAGTTTAGATTTTTTAAGACTTTTTACCAATATATCATCAACATATGCTTCCATAGTATGCCCAATAAAGTCTTTGAATACCTTATTCATGAGGCATTGATACATGGCTCAGGCATTTTTGAGCCAGAATGTCATGACCAAATAATAGAATAAACCCTTATTTATCTGAAAAGCCATTGCCCCATCATCCATATGATCCATTTTATTTGATTGTAGTCGGAGTAGGCATCTATAAAGCTCAGCCTTTGATGTCTAGATGTGGTATCAGCCAATTGTTCAATACAAGGAAGAGCAAAATTATCCTTTAGGTAGGCTTTATTTAGATTAGTACAATCTACAAATATTTGCCAAGCTATATTATCCTTTCGTACCAAGATGACATTTTCCATCCAGGTAGGATAGTACAATTCCCGTATAAATCCAGCCTCCAATATTTTATTAACTTCCTATTTGATTTCTTGTTGATGATCTGGTATAAAATTCCATTTCTTTAGGATCACTGGCTTACATGTTGTGTTGAATTTGAGGGAATTCATGATTACTTTAGGGTCAATTCTAGGCATATTGGCTGAAATCCATGCAAAAATATCTTGAATTTTACATAGAAAATCTATATATTCTTTCTTCTTTTTTTCTAAGAGATGAGACCCAATCTATACAGTCTTTAAAGTGTGTTCTTCTGATATGGATACAATAGTGAGATCTTCTATAGGAGAAGCTCTCTAAGGGATATCCTCATTCTAGAGATCAAAATCCTTGATGCTCAGGGTAATTGATGGACATGGTTGAGCCTGCCTAAGATAGCTATTTTATGCCACTTGTTAATCTTAGTGTACTACACTGACTCTTATCGAGGTAAGAAACTTCAGTTTGAGGTGAGGGATCGAACTGATAATTCAAAAGATTAACTAGAATGGCCTTCCAAAGATAGCATTATAACCCGATTCTTACTTTACTATGATGAATAAGATGGAGTGTGTAGTCTGTCAGAAAGATTCTCCAAGTATAACTAGTAGACTTATTATCCCTTCCACTCATATAGGTCGATTATCAAACCCATATAATAAACCTATAGTAGGCTGAAGCTTCCCTCGCGTGAGACCCATATTGAGAAAAGTATAGTAGAATAAGATATCCATAGAGTTTCCATTATCCACTAGAATACTTTTGAAGTTGTAACATGGGTCACCTTTCCCCACATTAATCACAAGCCAATCTTAATAAGGGGTTTTTTACTCCCTCCAAATTAGAATAATCAAAAGTACTAAAACGATTGATACGAGACTCCTTTGGTATCGACATTTTATCTACAGCTAAGAAGACTTGATTATATAACAAGGGCTCCTACGATGGTCTCAATCTCACTAACTATATAATGATTATTCAATAGTTGTTGATTTCGACTCCCAATGGGATGAGCTTCCTCTTAAGCAAGTAGATCTTGAATAGACCATGAAAGGTAACCTTGGAGAATAAGCCACTCAATTTTATCTTTTAGCTACTTACAGGATTTAGTGGTGTACCCACGACTATGATGGAAATAATAGTATTGATCCAGATTTTTTATATTCT
The DNA here is from genome assembly GCA_022539455.1 of Dendrobium nobile. Lineage (NCBI taxonomy): Eukaryota > Viridiplantae > Streptophyta > Magnoliopsida > Asparagales > Orchidaceae > Dendrobium > Dendrobium nobile. The sequence continues at coordinate 48,362,070 of CM039729.1, forward strand.
ACTTTTAAGGATTCATCCATTTCATGTTCTCCTGATCTTGGATGACCATCAATATATTTGCTCGAGATGCGTTGAGTGGTATATACTCCTTCTCTTGTCGAGGTTTGCACAGAGGCAATGGGGGTCTAGGAGGAAGGTTATTCTTCCCTTGTGTCTTATGTTAAGAAAATGAGTTATCCATCCCTGGTGCACTTTTGTGCTTTCTATTTATTTGTTAAACTACTTTTTATGAGCATTTATGGTTTCTTCCACATAGATTTATTCCTCTATGTGATGGATCAGATTAGCGTATTAATGAATCGTATCTAGCTTGAGTGCTGAGTAAAAGAGACTAGGATAAAGGCCTCCTATTAAAACTACTCTAAATAATTCAGGATCTACTCATAGAATTTGTTAAGCCTCGGTGAAAAATCATTAAAAATAATCCTTCGACAATTCTCCATTATTTTTGTGGATTCTAAAGAAGTGAGAAGAATCCATAACAATTCTTTGATTGGTGATGAATTATTCGATGAACACTTTGGCCAATTTGATGAATGTGGGGATCATTTCAGATGGAAGTGAATAGAACCATATTTGAGCTTATCCTTTGAGGTTAGCAAGAAAATCCTAGTAAAGGAGCGTGTCTTAGGGTCGCTAGATATGCAGGATGATTCTATAGTAATCGATTTACTTGTATGGGTTAAATATCCTGTCGTGGGAATCGGTACTTGATAATTTGAATTCTATTAGAATAAGGTGCCGAAGAATGACTTTAGCCATGGCTGATGACTCATGGAAGTCCCACTGATGAAGAGATTATCTTATACCTCCCACGGGGAACTCTTCTTAGATCAATATTCGTAGTTCATGATGTAGGGCATTATGAGAGAGGTCAGAAACATGTGGTTGGGCTAAGTCTACGTGGATGTCTGGAGGAATGTGAGATTGTTGACCTGTATGCAAAGGATGGATAGAACTTGTTATGTCAATAAGTTTGTTATCTTGATGTGATTGTGAATGTCTCCTTGGCGGAGGAAGAGGAATCTCTGCATGAAGATATTAGAGTTGAACACCTTCGGCCAGTGGTGGATCTCAAGGGATAAGAATTCCTCTTATTGAGCTAGCATCAGTTACCGAGTCTCTCACAGAAGTTAAAGGATCTCATTTTTGAAATTCTTCCAGCTTTCAAATACGCTCCTCCAGGGAAGACCCTAAAGTTCCTTCTCTAGTAGCGTTTTATCCCCTAGGATAAAAAGAGGCAAATAGTTGGCATCCATATTTTATAGACTGATTCTTGGATTGATGGGTGTTGTGCGAGAGGCTCCCAAGATGCAATTGCTATACTTGTTGGTCATTGAAGTAGACAATAAGGGGATTGTGTTTCACACAAACTATGCTAAACTAGTGTGGGCAAGAATATACTTGAAAAGAGAGTTAGAAATTTTTGTCTAAACGGTGTACATATAACCATAAAAAATAGAAGAAAAAAAAGGAACACCATAATTTTTAAATGGAAAACCCTGAGAAAGGCAAAAACCATGAGGGCATGCCTAGTTGAAATGATTCCACTAGTGTTTGAATGGATTACAAGTGACTAACTCATCCCTGAAATTGAGGATGATCATATTACAATAACCAACCATCGAGTTGAAATCCAGTTATGAGAAGATATCAAAAATTTAGCAACGTTTAGTGGTCGGACGGAAATCCAGGTTTAATTGACGGTATGGTAGAAGTCTAACATCAATCAACAGTCAGGCAAAAATCTGACGTCAGTTGGAGTTCATGAAGAAGTTCAATGTCAGTCGACGGTTAGGAAGAAATCCGGCATCGGTTGGCTGCCAGGTGGAAGTCCAACGGTGGTCGAGGAGGAGTCTGGTGGTAAGAAAGTTCTCTTCCTTCCCTTCTTGCTTGGGTCCCCCTCATGAGAAATATGAGGTCTACTTATAAATTTCAGAGAGTGTAATGACTAGTAAATTGGAGAAAGATCAAGGATAAATTGGGAGTGGTTTGAATGGATGACCGATGTTGATTTCCTTAATCATGAACTATTTACCGGACATTTGAATGTTTTAACGATAATAGAATTTGACAATTTTGGGCTCGTTGGATTCGTCTCATCGAGCTGCTCGATTTGACTATAAGCATGTCACGTTTAAAAACTATTTGATAATCCAAATTATGTATTAAACTTTCCAAATGTGTTTTAGGTTTTTGATTTGGACCCATTTGAGCTCGGATTGGGTCGAATTTGGTGTCGTTGGTTTGTATTTTTTAGACGTTTAGTTCAACTATAAGTTTGCTAAAATCAAAATTCATATGATCTCAAATTAAAATTTTGAAGTTTCCAACTTGATTTTGCCTTGAGATTCTGACCCGATCAAGATAGTTTTTTGATGATATATCAAGTTTCATGTAACATACTTAGATGTTGATCCTCATTCTTACCTTATCTACATGAATTAATTTTACCACAAGGAAAAAGAAAGAAGTAGGTTGAGTAGATACAAATATGACAAATTCTTATTTCTAAATGTCTTTTTTTAGTCGTTTTTGTATATTTTTTCAGTTATGAGAATATTATATAATGATAGAAATATATTACCATGATTATTGTAAATGTATCTTTTTGATTGTATTGTCATATGATATAAACTGAAAATTTATTTATGATTTTATTTGACATATTTTTATAATAATATCGGCTCCGTATTATTATATATAAAAAATTACTTCTAAATAAATTTTGGGTATTATCTATGTTGCATCTTACTCATACTTAAAAATGAGTCAGATTCAAATCAGAACAAATATTACATAATAAATTTCAGATTGGACCCAACCCCACAAATATTACTCACATTATATAAAAACAATTTCGTTTAACTATTGCTTCAATGCGCACGGATTTTAGTTAGGTAAGCACACTCAAGATATATATATATATATATTTTGATAACAAGGAACCGTACGCTGTCATGACTGGAACACGCTGGGCCTTCCGTAAATTCCGGCCGACCTATCAGATCACCCACATCACTGCACCTACAACCTCCACTTTGGGGACCTACTAAAAGGACTACTGCAGCTCAAAAAAAAATAAAACTAGGAATGAAATTCCCAACCGAGCACACCGGGTACTCCAGATATCTCACTATTCACCGGCGAGCTTTCCCTAAACTCTATTATCTGGAACTGATTGAAGTCGTATTTCTCTTCTGGCAGTTTAAATTGATTACGGACTCGTGAATCCGTCGGCGAGAATTCGTACTTCGAAGGGTGATGAACCAAAATTCTAATCCGGCAGTGGAAGTGAAGCTTGTGGCTGCTGGAAAGTATCCGCCGGGTTGCCGAGGCCAGGATTCGATCGCCGCACGCCAGGTGCTGGCTTCGATGACGATGCCGGGGCAGATCGACGGTGGAGATGTAGGCGTGAGCTCTGATGAACAGGGGATCCTGCACTACACGCGAGAGCACGACGAGAACAATTGCGGCGGTGTGGAAAACGGAATGGATGAGGATCAGGACGGCATGATGGAGAGCGAGGGGATGGAGGGAGATGGACCGTCTGATCCGGGTCATCCCTGCGATCCGCAGGGGATGATAGTTCCGCATGGCGGAAGCAACCAGCTTACGCTTTCTTTCCAGGGCGAGGTTTATGTGTTTGATTCTGTCTCCCCAGAGAAGGTCTCCCTCCTCTCTCTCTCTCTCTCTCTCTCTGTCTCTCTCTCTCTCTCTGTGCGTGTGTGTGTGTGTGTTTACCCCACTCTCCTTTCTCCCCTCTCCATAACTATCTTCAAGATAAATGCCACATTTTTGGTAGCACAAAATAGTGAAACTGTAACTTTGGTGGCATTTACACATCATATAGGTTCAGGCAGTGCTTCTATTATTGGGAGGACGGGAAATCTCTAATAGCTTGGCTGCATTCCCTTCAACTGCGGATCTAAGCACTAAGGTATTGTTAAGTCAACCTTAAGCATTTGGTTGACTTACCTTTTCTTCTCATAGATTGGTCAAGGGTGTTGAAATACAGCTAAAGCAAAGTGTATTTGATTTAGTTGAGGGTTTAACTTATGAGACTCTTTGGATTTTTAGCAACGGTCAAATCTACCCCATAGAGTTGCTTCCTTGATGAGATTCCGTGAGAAGAGGAAAGAGCGGAATTTTGATAAGAAGATACGCTATACGGTTCGGAAGGAGGTTGCTCTTAGGTAACTTTAGGCCTCATCTCTTTTTAGTGTTATTGATTTCAAGTGCTGCATGTTCATTCTTTATCTTTCCTATCTTTCCTAATTAGATGGTTTTTGAATCGTCTTTGAAAACTTAAATTGAAGGTTTCAAATTATTATAAAATGGCAATCTTTATAAGCAGTGTCCATAGCATTTGACTAGCTTTTGTTTTTTTTTTTAAATTTAAAAATTGGCATTGTATTAACTGTGACTGTGGTTATTTGTATGTACATTTACACGCATCTAATAATTTGCGTGGTTTGATTGGTATTATACTATTATAGATATGATAGGGTTAGACGATCATCACATGCAATGCCATGGAAAAAAAAAATGGAAATTAAATTGTTGGCTTGCTGTAGTGAAAAGGTTTTAAAAACATAGCATGAATACGATCTCTACAGGAACAAGTATTGATACTCCTCAATTTAATCTTATATATTTCATCATGTGCATCTTCTTTCTTATAGATGTATTGTCAAGTATTTTGGGACCTTTCTTATTCTATTCAAGCTTTGGTCGAGAGCAAACGAGGAACAATATGATCAAATTTAGCTCATTTATCTCTCTGGTTCACATAACATTATTGAGATTGCTGGCAAAATTTAACAATCATTTATATTTCACATGCCTTCTATGCTTAGACTGGTAACCATCTAGGTTTTTATAAGACTCTTGGGTAAAAAAATCTATGTCAAAATATCCTAGAATATCCATGCGTTATTATTATTTTTCTTTGATTGGTAGACTTTATCCCTTATTTTCATCTTCTCTTCATAAGACAATATGATTGCACAACACCGGATGTGCCAGACACCACCTTAGAGCTCATTCAAGGTAAGTGAGGTGTTAAAAAGGAAAAACCTATATCCCTTAATGATATTATTTTAGTTGTTCTAAATACTTTGAAAGCTAAAATTATAATTATTATGTTACAATATGTTTTTAAAAACAATAAATTAAATTTTCATTGCATTCCAACTTTAAAAATTTAGTTGAATAGGTTATCTTTGACCAATGAAGCTATTTAAGATTGTAGCATTTTGTACTGTGGGATGATATAATATTGTCTAGTCTATCCCATTATTATCTTCATCTTTGAGTTTGCAATTGTCCAATCTCCTATTTCTTTTCTTCCTTTGACTCATGACTCATCTTTTTTATCTTTAAGTTTTACAACTCTAGAGTTTGGAACTCTATTCTCTTGCACGCTTGATTGATCTAATGTATTTTGTAGTGCATATCCTTGTTTCTCCAACTTCTGATGATATATTCTCGTTTTCTCATGTCCAATGTCATTGTCAAAGACTTGCTCATCTTCAACATTTGAAGTAGTAAAATTCACCTATCAAATCAAGGCAAGATATTCTTTTAGGCAACATTACTTATTAAGGCATGATGCTCGTTAAGACAGCACTTAGTGATGGGGCCTACTTGGGAGATGTGCAAGATACGGTAGCCTTATGTCATTGTCATTTCCACATGTCCAATGTCATTGTCAAAGACTTGCTCATCTTCAAAATTTGAAGTAGTAATGCGCACCTCTCAAATCAAGGCAAGATGCTCTTCTAGTCAACATTACTTCTTAAGGCAAGTTGCTCGTTATGACAACACTTAGTGATGTTGCCTACTTGGGAGATGTGCAAGATGGGCAACCTTATGTCACATTTTCTAGGTGCTTAGGAGAGCACCTGACTTACATTTAACATCATTGGTTCCAAGACAAATATTTCTTGTTATTATCTATGCGCTTAATTTGTTCGTATTGATTTAAGAACATTCCAAACTGCATATTCGGCCTTGTTGACAAGAACCCTTTTTTCAATTTTTTGTCATTTAGAAAATTTGATAGCCAATGTAGTATGTAAAGTTAGAATTGAACACCACTTTGTTCTCTTTACATATTGGAGTACTAAGAAGCCTTACAAATTGCCTTGGAGTACTAAGAAGACTTACGATTGCTTCCCTGCTGATTCAACTTTGTAGGATTGTGGCCTGGTAAATGGTTAAGTTCTCCATAGTTGAATAGGGCCTAATGCTAATGCCATGGTAACTCCAAAAGTATGCTTTAGAATGGTGTTATTAAAGCTTTAAGGCCTAAATCATTGTAGATGAAAGCTGAGAAGTGGGATGCTCAACTTTTAAACTAAGGCACCAATTTTTGAATAAAAATGGCATAGAAAATCACAAGAATTTTTTTGTAACTTGAATATTCGTACCTGTAATATATTACTACTACGATTAAAAGCAACTTGTGGGTTTTATTGTTAGAATACTTTATATATTATTAAAACAACTCGTGGGTTTACGGTTGAATGATTTTAGCTATTCAACATTCACGTTTATTTATAAACATCAAGTACCATTCATTGAATCTTATAATTCAATTGAGAAAGATCATAGCCAAAGTTTCTTATAACAAGAAAAAGTTGAAAACAGATTTAAACTCAAGCCAATAATTAGTAATGCCCATAATTCAATCTTAAATGCAAAAATTTATAACAAAGGGAAATATGTTTGTGGTATTTGACTTAGTAATTTGTGTTTAGCTTAAATGAACAAAAAGAAAACTTGAATGTCGATAGGAATTGAGGCTATACTTCACGTACGTTTTTTTTAAATATTAATTTTTCATTTAGAATAAATTGCATGCTTTGTCAAGAATTGTTATTCGGAAAAGGACATTATAATAATTTTATTTAATCATTTAACTCAAACAAATTGCATGTTTTGTTTGGAAATATATGAAATAACAATCAAAGGTACAACACTACACAGAACACCAATACAATGCTACACACTATCCTAGAAATGCTTCACCTCCTGCCCGAATAAAGGAGAGCAAGGTCGAAAGGCTTTGGCGAGTTGTCTCTAGATGAGCTCTGTGATGCCGAGTATATGAGGGCGAGTATGTTGGAAAATACTAAGAAAAATAGGGCTAATGACTAGCAAGTTCGTTGACATGTCCAGAGACTTATGTGGAAGCTCTGCGATTACCCTGAGAAGAGTAGATTGAGTGAGATATTGTCATGGGAAGAGATAGCTTTGGCTTGGACGGTTGAGGTGAGTTGAAATGAGGGTTTGTAGATAAATGCTTTGATGTAGCTGAGTTTGATGAGAACCATCGCCTTGGAAGAGAGCGGGTGACTGAAATTGGTCCAGGAAGGTGGTGAGTGTTGAACTACAAGTTCTAGAGCGGAATCCTCAATCTGCCCTTTGTAGGGTGAACTCTATGGAGGACTGGGTGAGTGATGCCTATTGGTCATTGCAGGCGAGTTCACCTGCAGGATCTAGGCAAGTTCCACCTATGAGCCCCTTTAGAGGGAAAATTCGTCTATCATGATTTGCCGACTACCTGCTAAACACTTATAAGACTATATGTGAGTATATAAATAATACCTATATGATGTTACTTTAAGGAATTATTCATGACATCTCCTTTGAAAAGTGTAAAATAGTAGGAGAGGATTTTTTTCTTTGATCAATAACTGAATCACTGATCTTACGTCATATATTAATGCTTGCACCTCTTGCAAACCTTAGTTTGTGGCTTTTTAATAAAGAGAGGATAAAAAGAAGCTTCAGCGGTTGGAGATTTCTAATAACAAAAATTTAGCAACTGTAAGCGAAGTAAAGCAGTAAATTAAGGTTGCGGTGAGATTATTTTGAGAATAGTACTATAATAGAATCGGATTTAGCCTCCAATTACCATTGATTACCATGCTTATTGGACCATGTAATTATCCTAGCATGTTGTGCTGTCCAATTTGGAAAGTTTGAATCAAGCCCATCAAAACCAGATTTTTTTTAAAACATGGTGGATTTTGATGCCCACGCCCACAGCTGGGATGGTTAATTGCATGATGGTATGCAGTTAGTTTGGGAACCAAATGAGTGTAAAACAGCTTAAGATAATCTGGTGGGATGAACCTTATGTTGTAGACTATTCAAGAATTTAACTAAGCTAGAATTAACATCCGAAAAGGCTATAAACAATGAGCAGTGCATGGTGAGGAAAGAACCAGAAAGATCAATTTTGATGCGTTTAAGATTGATGCTAGTTATGTTTAAAGAGAAAATAAGAGATTGGATGTTAAAGAGTATTGGAACTCCTGAATATTTCCTTCTCATGTAAGCCAATTCTGGAATATCCTCTTGCATGCTATCCACTGAAATATTAATCTTATAGGTGGCTTTAAAATACGTTGCATTGAAGTGAATTGTAGTAATATTAGTTTGTTTTGTATGAACTAACTTCCTGTGAACTTTGTTTAAAAAATGAGAACTTAACTTTCATCCTTTTCATCCAAACAAACACTTGAGCTTATTTTTTTAAATTGTGATCCAATTGCTTTTGGACACTTAAAATGAAACAAACTAGCCCTTCTAGTACATATTACTGTTTCTTTTTTAACTTGTACTTTAATTTGCACTGGTGGTATTAAGTGTTTGAATTTCCTTAAAAAATTTTATAAATTTAAAATTTACTTCTGCTACTGTTCAGTAACTGCTTGTTTACGCATATAGAAAAGCCACTGATTGTCTTTCTGTTATTTTAAGACTCCTTGGAAGTTCACCATCACGAAACTTATGAAATTCTTGTCAGCTGAACTCCCTTGGGTGTAAAGAGGTTCTTTTGACTAGTTCAATAAAGAGATCATGAAAAATGGTTGTGATGGTGGAAATCTTGGATTGTTGCATGAAAGAAGAAATAGTTTACAATGTGATATATTCCCTCGGAGAGTGGTTTAAACATTTGCCTGGTAGTTATTTCATTAGTAGGTCTTGTTTTTAGGTAACGGTGAATAAATTATCTCGTAGAAAATTATTTTTGATATGTAATTTTTAGCCACCACCTTTTATAATTCTTATAGAATATCCTACTACTGAAACCTGGTCAAAGGTTATAGAATTTCAGCCTTTAAGTCTTTAATCAGGAAGAGAGGAGTTGTTTTAATATTTGAATTTATCATCCTTAATATTGTATATTTGGATTTCATTTGTCAGCTCTGTAGAGATAAAGGTGGTATGTGAATCTTTATTTTCTAGTAGTTGCGTGCTAGTCGCGATGTTTTTATTCAATCACACCTGTGAATGTGGTGATACTAAACTTGAGCAATATGGTTATGTTGTTTTGATTAAACTTTAGTGATGAAATTTTTTATTATTAGTGTTTCATTTTCTTGCAGTTTAAGAGTTATTGTATTTCGCATTGTTAGATTATATATTATATATCTTATCACAGGATGCAGCGTAGTAGGGGCCAGTTCGTATCATCGAAGTCAAAGACCGAAGTTGTAACATCTGATGTTATCAATTGGCCTAACCAGCACTGGGACATAGTAGAAAAACAGCCTCCATCAGCAGTAGAGTAATTCTTTTCTGTAGTCTTTGTATTAGCAAAATAAAGTTCATGAAAGAAAAATTCTTTATAAGCATATCAATTTGTTTGGCTATTGATAATCTTCTGTTTCGTTATTATATCAATTTATATGTTAGTTTTTGCCAATTTTCAACTTTTTGGGAGGATTGCTCTTTGATTTCTAATATGAGTGGTTGAGGCTCTTTAGTATTAGCATTTATCTTTGCATTTGCATATACACTAATACAGCCCTGTGAATTTTGTAGGGACACTATATGCATTTTTCGTCGGGTTTTTTTTAGCTATGTATCATTTATTTAGGAGTATTGCTACAATCCCCAAAAACCCATACAAAAAATCTTTGAGTTGTCCACTTTTTAAGGTGGATCATTGAAAATAGGGAGTTTCATATAATTTTCTTTAGAAATTGTTTTTATTGGATCACGTAATTAAAAGTTGATGTGGCTTGAGTTTAAATTTAGGTTTTTTAAGAGTTTATAGCATTTATAATTATTGAAACATTCTCACTTTTGTTTCATGATCCGTCAGCATGCGGTATTTTTTTTCCTTTTACTTTTCCATTTTTTTAGCTTGTTTTTTACTATTTTAGCCTGATTTATATGTTTATTAACTCGTAGTTTTTGTTATTTAGATGCCATCATTGTGGCATTAGTGCCAAGTCTACACCAATGATGCGGCGTGGACCCAATGGACCAAGAACCTTGTGCAATGCATGTGGACTTGTGTGGGCAAATAAGGTATTTGTCCAATTTAAACTCGTTATTTATTGAGCAAACTTTGTAGACTTTCTTTTACTTCATCATGATCATATCTTTAAAAGTGCTTTGAGAACCAAAATTCATAATACCTATATATTTCTATATTCATATTTGGTAGAAGTACGGACCGACTATGTAAATGATAGGAGATACTTGTAGATCTCAAGTATTCATATCAATAGAGACGAAATCAGCGAATAAACTCACAAAATCTGATGGGGAATCACACCAAAGATAGTAGTTTTATAGAAGAAATCAACGAAACAAAGAGAAACAAGATACAACTGATCTTCTATTCGAGAGGAGGATCATTCTCTCCCAATCCTTAGACAAAGCTAAGGCTTAAAACACCAAGAAGAAAATTCTCATAAGAACCAATAATCAAAATATAATCAAGCATACAATTAATTAATTAAGTTAAAATTCTCACATGTATTTGTTCACAGCTCCGTAGGGGTCTCTTATGGTCTCTCCACTGGTACCATGACAGCGGCTTCCCCTCCAAACATAGGCTGGATGCTGTCAACCTCTCCTCCTCCGTCAACCTATTGACGGCAAAGTACATTTCCACCTTATAAATCTACCCATTTGCATCCTACCCCTAAAAAATGGGCATCTTCAGCTCCCTCGCCTTTTAATCTCCCATGTTTCCCTTATTTCTCCATAGTTTCCCCTTTCCTAAGTGCTTGGCCCTCCCCAAGTCTCCCGATCTTCCCTTCCTCTTTCATGCCCATAACCTTATTCAAATTCCCTTCTCCTTCCTTCAAAATCAGCAACTCGGCGGCCATAATTTATGTCCCTACATTCCCAATCAGCACCCCTTGGCTCCTGCCCTCCATACCCATGCCTTTCCCCTAACCTACCTCCTGTATCCTCCCTCTGGAAAGGCTTCATATGTGGTCTTCTACTTTCTCCCTCTATGATCTCCACCTCATCTTCGTCCTTACGAATTTTAGAATTCGTATTCTTTTCTTCTGGCCCTTTCGCCCATGAAGCCGTCATTTGGTTGTGGATTTCCAACATCTTCTTCATCGTATCCCGTAAATCAGCTAACGGCCCTTCCATGGAGGAATTCTATCCTCCACCGTTGTCTTCATTTGATTCATCTCCCCTTCCAAGCGTTCCTCCAACACATCTACCTTCTTGGCCTTCATAAAACAAATTTCTGAATATTGCTCCCCAAAATAAGCACAAATTCCTTCTTCCGGATATAATTTCACTACTGAAATTTAAAATAAAATAGCCCAGAATGGTCCCAAGACTGCTATGATACTAATTTGATTGGAGTTACTCGTAAATCTCAAGTATTCCTATCAATAGAGACAAAATCAGTGAATAAACTCATAAAATCTGATGGGGAATCACACCAAAAACAATAGCTTTATAGAATAAATCAACGAAACAAAGAACAATAAGATACAACTGATCTTCTATTCGAGAGGAGGATCATTCTCTCCCAATCCTTAGACAATGCTAAGGCCCAAGACACCAAGAAGAAAATTCCCATAAGAACCAATAATCAAAATATAACCCTAACCCTAATTCTCTCATCATAATTAAAGCATACAATTAATTAATCAAGCCAAAATTACTACAGAGCCCTTGCAGCCCCCTCCTTTCCCTCTAAGAAATTTGAATTTGAATTCTTAGTGGACCCCACTCGTATCTCTTTGTCCTTGCCGCCGCCCCTTCTAGAATAAACAAAAACCGGTCTACTAGTAAGTTTTTTACTTTAGAATAAGACACTTATATTATAGAAGTTGGAATTTCATTATTATATAACTAAAGTAAGTTGAAGCAGTCCTCTTTCCTAATGAAAATTAATTTCTTCATATGGCAATAATTATGCTCTAAAACTATAACAAAATTTCAATTTGCACAAAAAATGTTGTTTTATAGTGATTCGACTTCTCAATAAAGCCTACATATACCCCTCAAGCTCCTTATGAAATTTTCACTAATTCACAGTTCATCTTGTGTGACAAACTCTCATAACTCCCTTTCCCAGCAAGAAGTGAATCCTAATCTTTTTATTAGGATCAGGATCTAATCTACAATATCTGCCATTTTAAAATGAAGGTTGAATCTTTCACAACAAGCAATATGTGGAGAATATGGTAGAAATCTGTGGGCTCCGAAAATTCACATCCCGGCCTCTCTGCGGCCCCCTTTCTTTTTTTTTTCTTTCTGGTTGTTGAGGAGAGTTTTAATAAGTAGGTTTCAGGGCAAATTTTTAGAAGGCATATTGAGTTTTAAATAAGACACTACCCAGAGATTTCGTCCTCATTTTGTGAGGACTTTATGATCTGAGTTTAGGTTTCCTATAGGCTTAAGCCCCTACTCCCGATAACGAGAGAGAACTTTCAATTAAGGCTAGTCGTCAAACAAATACATAGTATCTTGTGTATAGTAGCAGCTTATTTTGGTATTTGAAAATTTAATATTTAAAATTAAAAATTTACCACCTTGTACTTAAAGCGGATGGTGTGGGGAGTGATGATAGATCCAATCAAGATCCCATGGTTTCATCATCCCGGACCATCTTCATCCCTGGTCTTTTAAGTTAGAGGAGGTAGTTGACCCAGCGTAACAGAATGATCCTTATCGACAGCCATGGGTTGCTTCATCCAAGAGAACCTTGTAGACTTGGGGTAAATATTTATCTAATGAGACAAATTTGAATCCACCTTAATTAATAGAGAGGTTTGTGCTATATCGGTCATATCTTATTGATTCAACGCCATTGGTGAACATACGTGCTTTGATCATAATCGTAATTTAATGGTGTCATTTGGTAAAAATATCACTTGGTTAGAGGATCCCGGTCATAATCGTTTACCTGTGATGCCATTTGGCTACAAAATTACTGATTAGGGTCACGTGTCAAGCCCCTATTGGCTTGAAATGGATTGAGAATGAATATTAGTAATATTCCTGACCAAACTTTTGTTCTTTGTGAGCTGAAGTGATTTTTAGATTTATCCACATCGGTAAATTATTGCGGAGGGTAGATGTATATTTTTTCTTTAAGTATCTTGGTGATTTATTTCAAATTTAGATATTGACATCATTGAGTATATTTTATTGAAATTTGTGAGGCATTTTCAAATATTTGGGGTCTCTTCCAGTTGAGATTTTCTATCAACACGATCATCATTGGAGTTTTTATGTCTAATTTTATTTTCCCGGTTGAACCTTTTTGACTGTCTACCTGCCGACAAAGGATCAGGTTCGTGGTTGGCTTTATGCCTCTGTTAGTGAATTTTCTTCTAATAGAGCTTGAAGGTATAATATGGGTGTATAAAACAAATATCTTTGTCAATGTCGCAACCGTATATTTATTCATTAGTTTGAGTCGTGTCAACTCCTATCTGCTCGCATAGGAAGATCGGGCTTGAACTTAAGTTTATTTTTTTACCCGTGCAGCATCCTCATACGTCATGTGTGAACCTATGACACCCTCGTCGGGTCCCATATAGGTATTTACTGTTACATGTATTTTGCATGATACATTTATATGATTGTTATACGTATGAAGTAGATGAATGCGATGCATCTGCATGTATCATGTATTTTGGCCTATGTATTTTGCATTTGCACACTATGTAGTTGTAGCATGCGATATTTTTTTGCATGTAGATTAAATATTGCATGATATTACTAAAATGAAATCCTATGCATCTTGCAAATACATGCAGAAGGACACTCGGCTACGTATATACGACATATTTGCATATAAATGTAATATTGAATGACATTTTTGAATGAAACTCTCTGCCTCCTACAAATGCATGCAGGAGTTTATTTTAAATTGCAATTGCAATGTCAAATGACATGCTTGAATGAAATCCTCTACATCCTACAAATGTATGCATATTATGAAATACATATCAATGTGTATTTTAATGCGTGAGAGGGGTGTTTTCTTGCATTTTTAGATTTAGCTAGCTATGCAGGTGGCCATTGCCATAGTTGTCAATGTTGCAAAATAACGCGCGTCATGGCGCACCTACGGCGCCATGTTCATGGCGATGCGCATGTGTTTAAAATAGCGCACACTATTTGCGCCACATGTGAGCCATGGCGCACGGCACAAAATTGCGCGCCAAATTGTTTTTAAAATTCATTATACTTATGAATATTTGTTATATTTAAAAATATATTTATATTTTAAGATAAACGACTATTCGTTGCCCTAATTTCGCGAAAGATTTTCTGTTTGCTGCATCTGCCGAACACATCTCGTAGTCCCAAAGTCGAAGGTTTTCTATTTTCTATTTGCTGCATTCGCTACTTCCGCCGAATCCAGCCGAATCTGTCCCGAAGTCGAAGTCGATTCTTTCGCCGAATCGTCCCGCAGAGTAGTGCTTCCGCCAAATCCGCCCCCCTCCGTCTGTTCCAATAAAAAATCTAACCAGCTGACTCTGATTCGCAACCTCCGTCAGGCCATCTATTCCGCACATCTCTGTTATTTTGCACGACTATCTTATAAGAATTTACAACTTAACAGGTATGCTCGGTACCGTTATGTATATGCGCGGTACCGCTAGGTACATGCTCGGTACAGCTAAGTACATGCTCAATATTGCTATGTACATGCGCGGTACCACTCAATATTGCTATGTACATGCTCGGTACCGCTCGGTACATGCTCGGTACCGCTCGGTACTACTATGTACTGTGTACATGCTCGGTACCTCTAGGTACATGCTCGGTACCGCTCGGTATCGCTTTATACAAACGGCTTACGAACTTCAAAATTATTCTTACAAATAAAATTTGTTTCGAGGGCGCTGCCCCCGGAAACCCCCGCTAGGGCGCTGCCCCTTGACCCCGCGACCTGACCGAGCAGTACCGAGCGTGTACCTAGAGGTACCGAGCATGTACCTGACCAGTCGAACCCCGCCAGGGGGCAGAGCCCCTTTGGACCCCTGGTAGCCCGGCATATTATTTAGTTCATCTGGATGCGAACATAATTGGAGTATTTTTGAACATGTATATGTTATTTTTTTATATATGTTCATAATATTTTAATTGGAGCTTCATAGCAAACGAAGAAGCAAATTGGATCATGGTCGCTTAAAGGATTTAGTTCATGTGAAATATAATAGAGCACTGATTCGGAGATTCGATCATCGTGATGTGATTGATCATACTTCTTTGACTGAGATAGATGATGCAAATGAATGGCTAATAGGAAAATTAAATGATGAGTCTGATGAAGAAAATGACTTTATTGCTAGAGAGGAAGATTTAACTTGGACAAGTGTTGTTAAGGCTATTGATGTTTATGATAAAAGCTATAATATTTGGGAAAGATCTAAAGGGAAAGAGAAAGAATCTTCAATTAGACTTGATATTGCTATTGAGAATGATGATGAGGAGAGTGATGAAAAGGATTATGAAGTAGGAGACAATGTTGCTGAAGATAATGAAGCTTTTTTAACATTTGCTGATGATGATGATTCCCAAGAAGAGTAAATTAAATTCTTATTTAATCTTAAAAAAAAAGATTGTAATATTTGAATTATGAGATATTTGGATGTTACTTAGTCGAACTTATATATGTTATGGTTGTCTTTCATTATTATGATAGCTTCTCTGTCATTATTAATGATATTTATTATTTTATAATTTTTATATTGTTTGCGCCATGTTCAAAATGGCGCGCGCCACGCCATGCGCTATGCGCCATGGCTCCAAAGGGACCTTTGCGCCATGGTGCACCATTCACCATTAACAAGTATGGCCATTGCTGACAAGTGCGTAGGATTTCACTTTGGGTTTTGTTAACGCCTCATGTCCGCTTATATGAGTATTGCAGATCTGGTGGCATATTTTAGCGTTGCATTTTTATACAACATTTACAAATCATTGGCAACGGTAACATTAGGGAGTAATGTATAGCGAACAATAGTTTCTACCTTCAAAGCTAATGCCTTAGCAATCTCAAGCCTTCTCTTGTAATACTATGTCAAATTTCAAGGGATTTCCATCCTCTGGAGGTTCAATAGAATAGACAATTAATTTCCCTGGAAGCTGTAGAAAGGAAGCTCGAGCTCAAGTTCTGCAACTCACAATTGCCTAAAACTTGGCCTCCAGCTTGAATTGCAAGGTTTTCGAAGTTGCATTTATAGGAGGGTTCAATGAAATCACTGAAGTGGAAAGTTAGTTGGTTGAAAAATTTTGGAGACTTTTGCATGGTTTAAATCCTTCCACTTTTTGGTCCATTAAATCATCCATGGATATCATGAGTGATTTCATAATTTCCTTCGTGAATGGAGTATTCAACTTTTAAGCATGCTTTGATCCAGCCTATATTTAGAACTCATCTACCAACATTTTTCAACTGATCATTCTTTTACTCTACAAAATCATTCAACATTGCATGCTTAGTTCCACAGTTAGGACCTTCCTCTAGTAACATGTTGGTGAGATTTATGATTACTTTGAGTTGCCTTTATCCCAACTGTCACTATCAGAGTCTCTTGAATTTTCAATTGGAGGACTTAATTATACTTGATCAACAAAACCTTCAAGTCTAATGTAAAATTAGTATGCTTCTTCTCAGCGTAGTTGTTAACTGCAAGGGTTTTCTACAGTGACTCATAGGCGCTTATATCTGTTGTAGTCCTCTTGTGTTGTTGCGATCTTCAATCCGTGCTTGCAAATATCACGTTGCATGCATATCTATGTTCATAGGGACTCAACATCCTTGCATCATATCCATTATCACCACTGCTTGTGGGTGTTAATACGGAATATTATCATTTACAAGCAAATATTGTACGTTCATTGGCATATTGATGTGGGCAACCAGTTAAACTGCATTGGCATATTGATGTGGGCAACTAGTTGGACTGGTTTCATCACTAATTCTCCCTGTATGTTATCTGGTGAGTTACTGTATTTGCTTGCATGTCTTTTAGTGTTCATGGGAATTGCCACATGCATATGCAAGACAGTTGTCATTGGTCATAGGGAGATTGTTATATTTGTTACATGTCAACCGCCTATGCTTGCACGGGATTTGTCATACTTGCAGCACATATATCATCACTGCTTGTTGGTTTCATGTTGGAGTATGATCATCTATACATGTTAGCTGGCTAGCTGCTACATCCACTGTCGCTGCTCATAAGCTGGTCAATGCACTTGTTTATCAGCTAACAATTGTTGGTAGTGAGCATGTTATCTTCACTATAATCTTCACTTCATCTCAAGTCATGTTGCATTCTTCATATGTGACTGCGGGTGAATCACTATGTTGCTATCTTTTGCAAATTGCCCGCAAGGTGACTACCGTGCCTCTTTGCGACCAGGTAACATTGATTGCATGTAAACTGTATATTTTAAACTCCTGTCACACATCTTGGTTATCAGGTCTTTGCGTTTATCACCTGACCACTTCTTCTACTTGTTGGAAGTTCGTATATTTATTTAGCATCAGCCGTAGGAGGTTGTTATTTTTTCTTGTGAGTAGAGCATATATCCTCCTCATTTACCGTTGATCATTGCTTGGAGTTCTGTTTAACACTAGTCCCCAACTGTTCATTTGAATGATTGGAATTGTTATTCAGCATTTACATTTTCAATTTTATTGTGCATTTTAAAGTTTAGGGTCCAATTCCTTGTTGTTCATTTTGGAAATTTTGTTCCTTATCAATCTGTTGAAATCAGGTCCCTTGTTAGTTGAAATTTCGGTAGCATCCCAACATTTCCTCTGTTTAAGGAAAAATTTGGGAGTCTTATCCTTCCCACCACTTCAAGAAAGGTATGCATGATCGATGTCGGGTGACATCGCAGCCGTAGTCTTCAATCCCACCACACCAAAAAGGCGTGTATGGGTCTTTGGGGGTACCTGTTTAAAAATGCACAATTATTTTCCCATAGGCATTGATGCACGTACACAAGTATGTCATTTTTTATCCCTCCATGCGAAGAAAAGCATGCACAAAGCTTATCTGCCTTGCTGCGAGCACCGCGACAAGTTCCCTCCCATTGTGCTAAGAAAAGTTCGCATAGGTGGTTGCTCGCCTCACTGCAATCGCTAAGGACAGTGTTTGAGGTTATACCCTTGCGATTGGGTCGATGATGACGATGTCGGGCAAGGGCGGCGATGATGAAAAAAATGTAAACATGTATTTTTTTTCATTGTTTTTTCTTTTCTTTCTTTTTCTTTCTCTCTCTCTCTATTCTATTTTTCTTTCTTTTTTATTTTTTCTTCTTTTTCATCTCTTCTTTTTTTAATAATAATAATCATTAGTCATAATTATTATTATAATAATTAACTACTACTAATAATAATAATAAAACAAAGGATTTCAAAAATATTAGTGGGATTTTACCTTAACGGGTTGGGTCGAAGGAATACAAAGGAGATCAACTCGGTATAGGTGCAGGTGGAATCAAAATCAAGGTGAGTGGCATGACTTTGGTCACGCTGGTCGTCAAATCGGGCTATAATTCGAATAGGTAGGAGGTCGAGTTTGTGAGTTGTTCAGATAGAGGGAGTTAGGCACAGGGTTGTTTACAGCCTGCGGGCAGAATCGAGTAGAGAGAAAACTTGAGGGAGGCTAGAACAGATGTATGAAACAGGAGATCGAAGGGATTTGTCGGACTCGAATTGTAGAGGTGTCGGCTATGAGGAGGCTTACATGTTATTAGCAGCAAGAGGAGCAGGGTATAGAGGAAGTCGCGGCTCTGATTCGCACGCAGATCAGGCTACAAGCGCCGGAGCGGGATCGACAGTGAGCTGGGAGGAGGCTTGCACCTTAGGTGTTGATTGGGAATGGGATCGAGAGACCGACCTAGGGGAATGTCCGGTCGGCTGGATGTTTGGTAGAACGAAGGAGCTGGATACGAGCTGTAGTAGCGTGAGGTTCCGAATGGGAGTCTGGAGGCAGGGAGGATCGGAACAACACTGGCAGTGAGGTACGTCTAGATTGACAAGCACGAATTAGAGTTTGGAGATTTGGGAAGTCTGTCTGGAGTTGGATTAGGCGGCGAATGTGAGAGTAGGTCGGGGTGGAATTCGATTGAGGGATCAGAAGCAACGGCCGCTTGGCTGTGAGGATTGGCCGAGCTGTAATGGTAAGATCGACTGAGGTAGGAAGATTGGAGGCAGGAGCCGAAGTTCTTTGAATGAGGTAGGGAGTCGTTGGGATCAACTTGCAAACAATCGTATAGGGAGTTGTGGGAGATGAGCTACTCAAGCAGAATGTGTGAGGTCGATTTAATGTCGAGCACGAGTAAGTGATTGGAGTCTTTGAACTAGAAAGGGAGGCGTGAGCAACAAGGATTGTGAGATTGTGAAATCGAAGAAGAAGGAAGTTTCACTTTGTTTCCTTTTTAATGATGAGGCAACGCAAATAAATTGTGGGTAGATCGTGCAGAAGTCATGCGAAGCTCATCGTCAACGTGAGGAGCTTGTGGTCGGACGTCCAGGCTACTATCAGGTGAGGGATCTTTTTTTTGGGGGGGGGGGAATTTAGGAGCCACAGCTCATGAATTAAGATGTAAAAAAGTTACAAGTAAAATTAAAAACCTATGAAAAGAAAAAAAGGAACTCCATAAAAAACAAAACGGAGTCTAGGAGAAAGAAATAGAAACAACAAAGGACTCAGGAATAGGAAGCATCCAAAAATACATTAGGAATCCGTGACTGGCTAGAAAGAAAATACCGCCCAGCAAGAACATTGAAGCAAAACTTTCCCAATTGCCACAGGAGCAGTCGAGAGAACAAATTTTGCACATGGGCCATCCAGTGAACAACTAGCAAAACAACCAGCTAGTGGATGCTCCCAGGTCATCATCGTCCCTATCAAATCCACCAAACAACCAGCAGCAACAACCAGCAACACAAGACTGGCATCAAAATAACACAGAAAATTTAACTTTAAGCAATTCCACATTCTTCCAGCTATTAACTTTTCCATGAATTGTCGCTTTTATCAAATTCACCACAGCTATAGGGTTCAAAAAAGAAGTACATAAACGTTTGTTATTTCTCTCCCTCCAGAGATGATAGATAGTAAAAGCAATGATAGAGAAACAACAGTTTTTCTCTAAATTTACAGCAGCAAACTCAGAATCCAGAAATTCAAAAACCTGAAAGAGATTAGGCCTAATAAAGAACCTCTCAAAAATCGGATTCACCGCACAAAGAACAGAAAAAGAGAAATCACACTCAAAAAGGAGATGGTGGTGTGATTCAGGAAAAATGTTACACAAAGTGCAAACAGCCGGAATTTGAATCCCAATCCGAATAAGTCTATCTGCACATTTCAGTTTTTCCAATAGAGCCATCCAGACAAAATAAGCAAATTTGAGAGAAGCCTTTTTAAACTAAATGAACTTATGACATGGAACCTCCTCCAAATTAGAGTAATAAAGATCAGTGAATTGCTTAAATTTTGGGTTGAAGGAGCCATCCCATGCCAAGGCTGGTTGCTCCAAAATGGCAATATTAGAAACAACCGCACATAATTGCAGAGGAGAGAACTCCGGTAATGCCCAATGACCATCAACAATGAAATCCCCAACATTTTTATGATTAAATCTGGCATCAAAACATAAATCAGCAAGCCTATTCCCATCCACACAAGGATCCCAGTTGAAGGAAAAATTGCAATGTGGGCCAATAGCTTGCACAATAATCGGTTTAATCTTAAAAGCCACAAAACCAATATATTTCTAGAATTTAGATGCAGTCGGATGTGGAGGTTTCCAAGGGGATTCATATTTGGCTC
Organism: Dendrobium nobile; assembly: GCA_022539455.1. Lineage (NCBI taxonomy): Eukaryota > Viridiplantae > Streptophyta > Magnoliopsida > Asparagales > Orchidaceae > Dendrobium > Dendrobium nobile. Next base: position 48,383,177 of record CM039729.1, read on the forward strand.
TAAACCAGGAGGCCACAAGGGAATTCAGTTAAAAAAATCTCCAAATGAAAGAATAAGCGACCCCGAAATACAGAGCATCAAAGGAAAGAATACAAAGACCACCATAAATTTTTGGTTTCGTAATACACCCCCAAGCAATAAAATGTAATTTCCTATCTTCAATATTCCCATGCAGCAAAAATTTAGAGCAAAGCTTAGAGATGAAAGCACGATAGGCTTTAGGAAAAATCGCCCCTCTAATCCAGTAAGCAATAGTATTGGCAATTGTAAATTTCAAAAATTGCAATCTCCCTGCAAAAGCAAGAAACTTAACTATCCAACCCGCAAGTAGGGCAGAAATTCTGCTCAATAGGGGTTGGAAGTGAGAAAAATTCAGGCGACTGGGGGAAATAGGAAGACCAAGATAGGTAAAAAAGTTGCTTGTATGATGAATCTCTAACAGATCAGAGATGATAGCCGTAAAAGAAGCATCCTTGGCAAAAATAATAGAGCTCTTAGAAGGGTTGATATGAAGATTTGAAGCCTCAACAAATTGATTTAGAACACCCTTAAGACGAGAAACATTTTTAGGAGTAGCATCCCCAAAAATTAGAAGATCATCAGCATACATAAGGTGGCTAATCTGCACACCATTGCAAATAATACCCTTGAAGAGAGGAGGCTGAATACAGCATGAAAGCCCATCCATAGCAATACAAAAAAGAAGTGGAGAGAGGGGGCAACCCTGTCTGAGTCCAGAAGAAGACTTAAAAAAACATTCAAGTGCACCATTAATACAAATAGAAAAATAGACATCAGAAATGCATCATTTAATCCATTTAATAAAAAGATCAGGAAAACCCTTAAGTTTCAGACGATGAAGAAGATAGTCTCTAGATAAAGAGTCAAATGCTTTACGGATGTCAAGTTTGGCACAAAAAAGGTTTCTACCAGCTTTAAATTCCCTGAGAATTTCAACAGCAAGAAGAATATTATCAGAAGAGCTCCTTTTAAAGATAAAACCAGCTTGACTGTCATGGATGATATGGGGAAGAACCAATTTCAATCTATTAGAAATAATTTTAGCCACCACCTTATAGAAAACATTGCATAAAAAAATGGGCCTAAAATCCGAAATATGAGAAGCATGTGAAGTCTTAGGGATTAAAGCAATAGCAGTAGCTTTGGTGGCTCTCGGCATATAACCAGATGAGAAGAAATATTTAATAGCTCTACAAACTTGCTGACCCAAAAGATGCCAAGTATTTTTATAGAATTCAAAAGAAAAACCATCCGGGCCAGGAACAGTAGAGCCTTTCCCAGAAAAAACAATACCTTTAATTTCTTCATCAGAAACCGGTGCAATGAGGGATGAGCAAAGCAAGTGAGGAACAGGTTTCCCTATCGGAATTGAAGAGTCATCCCACCTAAGTGGAATGGGAGCATTAAAAACTACCTGAAAGTGGTTAATGATAGCCTTAGAAATATCAGCATGAGAGCTAAATTGACCAAGATCAGTAGAGATCTCTCTGATAAGGTTTTTATTTTTTCTCTCTTTGATTTTAGCATATAAAAAACCCAAATCATCTTCACACTTAGAAAGCCAATAAGCCTTGGCCCTCTGAGCAATCCAGGAGGACTAAGCCTCTTGAGAGGAAGCCAACTGCTCATTAACCAACTTAAGATTGAGATTTAAAACCTGATCCAAGGGCTGAGCTTGCAAATCACATAATAACCTATCTTGTAAGGTCTTAAGCTCCAGAATAGCATTAGATAAGAAATTAGAAGAAGCCCAGTTATTTCTTTTAAGGGAAGATTTGAGAAGCTTAAGGCAATGATAGAAATTAGAAATAGGGCTCCCCACAGCAGGATTAGCAAAGGCAGCCACCACATCAATCCAGAAATCATCCATCTTCACCCAATAATTTTTAAACATGAACCGAGCTTTAGGAGTATGAGTGTTGGAATCCAAACAGATCAGAGGGGAATGGTCTGAACCCCCCGGCTGACCCACTTTATAAAAAGCAGAATTGAAACAATTGAGCAACCCTGTCAAGTTTAATATGTATAGGTTGATCCACCCTTTGGTTGAACCAAGTATAGTATAACCCTGTCGAGGAAGGTCTTGAATTCCACAATCAAAAATGCATTTATTAAGCTCCCCCAAAGAGCTAGGAGGGAGAGGGTTACCATCAGCTTTTTCATAATCATATCTGCAACAATTGAAATCCCCTAAAATAACCCAAGGTTGATCGGAAGATGGAACCAACTTTCGAAGATCATCCCAAAGCTCTTTTCTGTCCACTATATTGTTAGCAACATAAATAATAGAAAGTTGAATAGTAGGGGAAGAACCAGCCGAAAAACAACCATGAATGAGCTGAGAGGATGTAAAATGAGTGAAAGAAACACAAGACTTATCCCATTTAAGCCATATCCTCCCTGGAGAGGAAAAACAGAAATTATTATAGCTAGCTTCATGCTCAAAAACCTTGTGGTTATTTAAAAATCAAGGATCTAAAGTAGACTGAAGTTGAATTTTAGCTTCAAGAATACACAGTAATTTGAGGTTGTAGGAGGAAACTAGATCTTTACAAAATCTCACTTTGTCTGGGTTATTAAAACTCCTCACATTCCAACTAGCAAAAGGTGTACAAGTTATTAAAAATGAGAACCTTTTGCCTTTTTGGTTGTTTTAGGCTTAACTTTTTTTGGTTCTTTAGGAGACTTAGAGTTAATTTTTAAGGAGGTAATATGGTCTGAAAAAGAGCTAGGATCATTGGAAGAAGATGCTAGATCCGAAGAAGACGGATCCTTGAAGCCAACAGCCTCATGTTGAATCAACAGGGAAGGCATAGAAACATCATCATTATGCAGGGAAGCAAACATACTAGAAATAGGTAGATTAGGATGGATTTTGGGCAAGACAAATCTGTGGAAGAGGAGAGTTCATTGGGTAGATTGAGATTAATAAATGGAGGGCTTTTGCTGTGATTGTGGGAATTGGATTTGGGAATGGAAGAAGGCGGAGGACAAGCAGGTTTATTCTTGGCTGAAGGAGAGGGAGAAACCAGTTCAGTAGGGACAACAGGAGGTGAAGGGCTCATGGGTTTAACAATAGTTGGAGGATGATTTGGCTCAGACAGAGCCAAAGCCATTTGGAGTTGAGGAGGTTTAGAGTAAGGCAGCTGTTTCCTGGCCCAAGGTTGTCTACTGGTGCTAAGACCACGCGGACGGGACACAGGAGGTTGAGGAGGTTTCAGGTTGGGATTTGAAGAGCACAGAGAGAACGGATGTATTAAGGATCCGTAACCTTCGCACGGAGTTGGCTTCCAGTCATAAACAACCTTAAGAATCAAGTCTTCCCCGTCAATTTCGATCGGAATTTCCTACGGCAAAGTGGAATCTTTGGAGATTTGAACACAAACCCTAGCAAAAGTGAGACGAGTACGTTTTGCCGTAAGAGAATCAACAGACAAAGGAATACCAATGTAGCTTGCAATTCTAGAAATTCCCATAGGGCTCCATAAAGCCAAGGGAAAATCAATGATTTTAATCCAGATCGGGATAGAGGCTGACTCATCCCGGACTGGTTTGAATTTTGGCGACCATTGTTGCAATATGAAAGACTTCCCCAAGAGAAACCACGGCCCCCCGTCCAGACCATCTCCAGGTCCTCAGGGGAAGTAAATTTTAATAGAGAAAAAACCATCTGCAAGAGAAAGAAAGGACATCGAACCTTTAAGATTCCCAGCCTTTCGCATAGCCGCTAATAGCTTTTCATAATAGGGACGTTGGCCAACCGAGTAACCAACCAGTGAATATGTCTAGATAGTTGAGCCTTCGGAAAGATCATCTGACGAGAAGGTAAGCTTCTGAGTGGGGGAACAAACGACATCGGAAAATCAGGTGGTTTAGAGGTTGGAGTCGTGAGGTTTTCGGCATAAGTGCCAGCATGAAGGGGAGAAGGAGGACCCATAAGAGAGGGTGAAGAGAGGGGAGGGAAATCTTGAGGAGATAACTCCATCAGTAGAAGGGGGAGCCCCTTCCTGCAAGGAAGAGCCAACTAGGAAAATCGCCGGGGGTAGAACCAAAACCCTAGCAGAGCACTTTTTCTCTAACTCAGAAGTAATAAAGTAGGCGAGGGATTGGATTTGATTTTTTATTTTTTATTTTTTATTTTATTTCTTAATTGATTTTTTTTTAAATTTCAATTAATAATAATAATAATAATAATAATATTATTATTATTATTATTAAAATAACATAGAATTTCACCTCGATTTCCATGAAATTTCTCAAAATCTGTGTCATTGCCTCAGAATACACGTCGATTTCCTCACAAGATTTTTCGTTGAGCGAAGTTATAGTTGTTCTTAGAATACTCGGACATTTAGAACGCAACGGCAAAGTCTGCTTTGCGATTGGACATCGTTTGGGCAGTGTCGCGCATCGTTTTTGGGTGTCGGTCGTTGATTTTGACCAGTCTCATCCGATTCGACTGTGAGCTACTCCTACTTAGGCAAATTCGACGCTATGATCGTAATGGTGCAATCCGTTCGACGATCGAAGGTCGTTTGACCTTTCAAGTGACACGTCGCACCCACCCACCGACACTTGAGTCATCGGTTTCACTCCTTTTGCCTACCGACCGACACTTGAGTCATCGGTTTCGCTCCTTTTGCCGACCGACCGACACTTGAGTCATTGGTTTCGCTTCTTTTGCCGCACTTCAGTGTAAGGTTCAACAAAACCTAACAATTATAATAACTATGAGGAGATAAGATTTTACAAAAGGTGCTCTCACATACTAAAATTTGCCAAGCTTAATTGCTGTTTGGGAAACTTTCTATAAATCCAATTTGCTATGGAATCTAAATTAAAGCTTGAATAGAGAACTATCATTCTTACTTAAACTTGCATGGGTCTAGGCTATAGCACTTCTCTCAGAGTTTTTTTTTTTTTTTTTTGCAAACAATTGAAACACATGTTTTGGAAGCAACAAGAGCCTCTTTTTCAAGAGAGAGCTTATGATTACATTATATCAAAAAGTTATAGTTTGCGTTACAACAAATATTTTTTATAGTGTTATAGGCATGAATTGTTAGCCAAAGTTAGAGGTGGAAACACTTGCTATTCCACAATAACTCTGAGGGCTATTCTCGTTTTAAAGAAAATAATATTTTATTTTTTAAGAGTGATTCGTGCATGTATGTTAATTTAAAATTAATTGGGTGTGTGATTTTGCTAATCCACAAATCTTGAATTTTATGGTTTTATTAATGTACAAATCTTTTGTGATTTGACATGCCTTGATTATTATTCATTCAGATAAGATTGTCTTGATATACTTTATTATTATTATTATTATTATAAATAAGGGGAGATTGGTGCATGCAACTCAACTTCACTAATTACTTCTAAGTGTTTTTTTTTCCTCTTTGTACTTGTGTGTTTGTTAGATGCAAATCTTTTTAATAACGTATAAATGGTGACTATAAAGTAATATCATCTCCTTGTATCGATGTTAGGTTTGGATTTCTATTTTGGTGATTTTTTTTCCTTAACCTCGTTATTTTCTATATTTTTATTATCATCTGCCTGATTGGGTTTGGTCCAAAATATGTACCATTTGGAATTTTTTTTTTGCATTGTAATTTTTTAGTCATTTAGCTTTCATTAATCTTAAACTTTCATGCTAAATTTCTATTTAAAAAAATAATAATTTAGCATTTAGTCCTTTTTTTTGTTCTAAATGATTGGATAGTTGTTTTAATTGAGGTATTCGAATTGTGATTTTTTTAATTTGTATTCATGTTGCATCATATAGTTATATTAGGAAATTCTTGGTCTTAAGATGCCTTACATTAGAGATTTTAATATGGAGCTTGACACAATATTAACAAATAAACTGGAGTAGCATATTTAATATCAGGATTAATTAACAGATTACCAAAGGGATGAAAATTTTAAATTAGCAAAATCAATTGATTGAATTACTAAATGAGTAGAATCAACTGCACAACTATTCTAAATAATGTCATTGATAGGAAACACTAGGATTCACGAGTGTTCCTAGCCAAAATCAGTAAACTGCAGCAGATTTATTGCTGTCCACAGCAGGGAACATCCCAAAAACAGAGAAAAACAGGAGTTTTACACGAGAAATCTGAGAAAAAATGAAGGAAAACTCTTGTATTTCACTAGTAGATGAATAAAACAGCAAAGATACAATTGATCCTCAATTTGAGAGGAGGATCGATCTCTCCCAAATCTCTAGATGCCGCTAGAGCCCAAAGAAAACCTAAATCTAAGAGATCTCAAATTTCAGCCAAATTCAAGATACTCAAACCCTAGGAAAATCAACTATTTAATGCATACAAATCCAAAGGAATTCCCTAAACAATCCCTACATTCAAATTTCCCTCTTAACTCCCCAAAATTCTTTTCCTATTTGGCTCCCGCACACCGTGCGGCTTGCTCGGCATCCCAGCGGGCGGAGGTTTTCCGCCCTGTTCGCGTATGAGTCGGTCCCGCCTGGACCGGCTGGACCGGTCCACTGGACCGGTCTAACAATACCCCCTCCCAAAAATCCACCTTGCCCTCAAGGTGGAGATATGCGCGTGTTCCGGTGGAGGTGGCCATCCTTGAGGTGACTGAAAATCTTTACTGTATTGCGGAACCAAGGGCGGCACGGAACAAGAAACATCCTCTCCCTCCTCCAATCTGATCGCATCCAGCCTGTGTAGTCCCACCAGATAATCTTCCCCCACCTCTTGTACGTCCCTAACCATGGTCTTATATGATGTGATGGCTTTGGATAGCCCTGCATCTCCCCTTATGACCACCCTTCTCCCATCCACCATTAATTCCATCGTGAGTGCTCCCCAATTGTCCTTGGTTTCCCCCAAGGTCTGCAACTATTTCATCCCCAGGATGACATCCGTACTCCCCAATTCCAAGGGAAGGAAGTCTTCCTTTACATGGATCCCTTGAATCTTCAGTACTACTCCTCGACAGACTCCTCTACCCATCTCCACCTTCCCCGAGCCCATCATCACTCCATAGCCTCCGGTATCCACTAACTCCATCCCCAATGACTCCACTATCTGGTTGGAAATAAAATTATGGGTTGCCCCACTGTCAATCAACACAACCACCTCGCGGTCAGCTATCTCTCCTCTCACTTTTATAGTGTGACTCGGGGTGAATCCCACTACAGAGTTGAGGGAGACTTCTGCCACATCCAGGTGCAGCTTCTCCTCCTCCTCATCAGATCTGCTGCCTCCTCCCTCCTCGTCTTCCTCATCTTCACAGACAAGGAGAATCTGAAGAGTTCGGTCCTTGCACCTGTGCCCCGGCATGTACTTCTCATCGCATCTGAAGCACAACCCCTTTGCTCTCTTGTCCTGCATTTCTATTTCGGTCAGCCTTTTGAAATTTTCCCCACTCCCTCCTTCTACTGGCTTCTCCCGGGTGGTCTCATTACTGTTGCTTGATGCAGACCCCTTAGGTGCTAGAAGAGTGGTCGTCGTCCTGTAAGAGCCTCCTGAGCAGTTTCCTCGAGCTCCTCTTTCTGCTTTCTTTTGATCTTCTACCAACTGCGCCAGCTCCATAGCCTTTCCCAGGTTCCTCGGCTCCAGTATCCTGACTGTTGTTCGGATCTCTGGTTTCAGCCCCTTCATGAAGTTCCCTTCTAAGGCTGACTCTGAGATGTGATCCAGACGGCTAGCTAAATACTCGAATCTGTCCCGATAGTCAGCCACGGTCCCCTCCTGAGTCAGAGTAAAGAACTGCTCATAGAAGTCTCCTCCCCCATCGGCTCGGAAACGCTCTAATAAACAATCCTTGAACTCTCTCCAGTTCCTGATAGGTTCTCTCCTGTCTCTCCACTGATACCAGGCCAACGCCTTCCCTTCCAGACACAAACCTGCCGCCGTTAGCTTCTCATCATCTGTCAACCCGTTGACTGCAAAGTAACGCTCCACCTTATAGATCCAGCCATGGCCATCTTCGCCCTCAAAGATGGGCATCTTCAACTTCCTCACCCTCGGATCCCTTCCATTGCCCCGGTACTCTCCATAACCTCCCATTCCTCGAAGATGAGGTGCTCCCCAAGTGTCCCGGTCCTCCCTCCAACGCTGGTATCCGAGTTCGTCGTCATAATCCCCCCTTCCTCTTTCAAAATCAGCACCTCGACGCTGATATTCTTCTCTCCTGCCTCCAAAATCTGCACTACCTTCATATTCCCCCCGCCTGCCTCCAAAATCAACACCTCGACGCTGAAAATCAGCACCTCGACGCTGAAAATCAGCACCTCGACGGTCATTTCTCATGCTCATCTCCTCTCTAGAGAGTGGCTCTAGAGGTGGCATGTCGTCGTCCCTTTCAAGAATCTCCACCTCCGGATTCCTCCTCCCCCTGATTGGGTTTGGATTTCCTCCTACGCCATGGCCGTCAGTAGTCTCTCTCACTTCCGATGTCTACGGATTGGTCTTCATCTCCAATAGTTTCTTCATCATTTCTTCCATAGCCGCGAACCTCCCTTCCAACCTGTCATTGTTGGTGGAGATTTCCAGGAACTTTCCCTCCAGATCTGTCTTCAATTGTCCAAACTCGCCTTCCTAATGCTTCCACCTTCTTTCCGGCCATCTTTCTTCTAACGGATCCCAAAAAATCTTCTTCCGGAAAAGAAAAACTTGCTGAAATTTCAGAATTTCAGCCGCCGGTGGTCCCAAATCGACGCTCTGATACCAATTTGATAGGAAACACTAGGATTCATAAGTGTTCCTAGCCAAAATCAGTAAACTGCAGCAGATTTATTGCTGTCCACAGCAGGAAACAGCCCAAAAACAGAGAAAAACAGGAGTTTTACACGAGAAATCTGAGAAAAAATGAAGGAAAACTCTTGTATTTCACTAGTAGATGAATAAAACAGCAAAGATACAATTGATCCTCAATATGAGAGGAGGATCGATCTCTCCCAAATCTCTAGACGCCGCTAGAGCCCAAAGAAAACCTAAATCTAAGAGATCTCAAATTTCAGTCAAATTCAAGATACTCAAACCCTAGGAAAATCAACTATTTAATGCATACAAATCCAAAGGAATTCCCTAAACAATCCCTACATTCAAATTTCCCTCTTAACTCCCCAAAATTTCTTTCCTATTTGGCTCCCGCACACCGTGCGGCTTGCTCGGCATCCCAGCGGGCGGAGGTTTTCCGCCCTGTTCGCGTATGAGCCGGTCTCGCCTGGACCGGCTGGACCGGTCCACTGGACTGGTCTAACAGTCATCTATGTGAAATAGAAGTTTATTAAGGAAACTAAACTAATTTGTAAAATACAAATTGTAACTTTAAAACCTACATGACTTCATTCATGTGAACTAGAAGTTGATTGAAATTATAATTATGAACATATATATCAATGTTAATACAATTATGAGGTAAGAATTTCACTATAGGAGGAATAATCAGAATAGATGATATAAAGTTTATGATAATTATAGACGTGAAATTTATGTTGAGTGGATAACCTAACTAAGAAAGTAAAAATAAAGGTGGACCCTAAGGTTTTTTCTAATTTAGTAATTGTTATAGGTTTTTTTTTTGAATGATGAGCGATATTTGATGGACATCAAGTGAGATTTGGAAAAATGAAATTAACTGGGCAAGTGAGTATGTATCGGATAAACATGAATAACAAAGGGAAATATTGAGTTGAGAACCTACATATGCTTGGGTTAAAATGAAAATTTGCTCAAATCAAAGCATACACCTATATCATATCATGGCTGATTACTATGTTGTGAGTTAATATTACGTTTTGAAAAAATTAAAAATCCTGAAACATCATTTTCTAAGTTTAGATTTGTATTAAGATCTAATATCAAAAGAGATGATAACATGCCATTCTTTCATTTGAGCATTCTTTTCAAATCACATCAACAAATTTTATGCTTAAGAGAGTTTTATTGCTTATTTTGTAAATGTATCTTTTTGTTAAAACATTCGTGATTAATTTATTGCACCCGCTTCATGTAATGGAAGTAACAATATAATTAGCAAAGCCGCTGAAGTAAAATATGTTGCTTTTCCATATGGCTTTAAAATTTTTGTCACAGCTGATTTAAATGTTATAAATTTGCCACGTTGCAAATGAATCGTCCAGTAGGTTTTCATATTGACATGGAAGAAAAAGACAATGAAATTAATGAAGGGGATAATATTTATTGAAGAGATTACTTATTTTATAAATGCCTTTATTGAAACTTCTTTAAATTTATAAGATCATTTCCACATCCAAAACTGAATTGATAAGTTGAAAACTTCTATTTTTCAAATATATGTAATCATGATAACAAATTTAAAAACTTATTATAGATAGCGTGAATTCTATGAAATAGTGTGGCTAAATTTTGCTGTTTATTGCATGCCTTTAAAAACTTAATGACACCCACAATCGTATAAAGTAGTTTGGGCTGATAAAATTCTAATTTTTTTGATACAAAGATGTTTTGTGCCCCATTAAACGTGCTACATTACATTTTGGATCGATCATGTTTATATGATTTAGATGTAATTCACTTTAGGAGGTCTAATACTTGCATGCTTAAAAGCAGCTAGAGGAGATTAATATGAAAACCTACTATGTCTAAGAGTATTTTTGTGTTAAATGCGAAAGAATATAATGTTCTTGATAAACTAAAGAAATTTTTGAATAGTTTGAATCAGCATCCTTTTAAAAATGAGAGTTGCGCAAAATGAGTGATTTATTCTATGATGTCTATAGAATTGAAGTTGTTATGCCTGAGAGTGTGAATATACTTGAGAATGTTTTTTTAGTGTTATTTTATTTCAAATACCTATATTGTTACAGATTACAATCACATGGAGACATGGTTTTCCTTTAATTTATTTTTTAGATTTATGTTAGCTAATTTACTACGTTTAGTTTGAGCCCAAGTAAAAATGCTGAGCTTAAAAGATAGGTAGCTTGTTTGTTTAAGAATGAATTTTCTAAGGAGAGTATGAGTTCTTGTGGTGTTCTCAAATTACTTACAGCCAAGATAGTAATTTGGATGACGTGTGCAGATAGTAGATCAACTAATAAAATTAATATTAAATATTAATTTTCTATGCCCAGGTTGGATGATGCATTATATTTGATTCTTAGAGAAGTGAATTTTTTGAAACTTGATATGAGTGGTTATCAAATTCTAGAAACAAGAGGTCAATGAAAAACTACTTCTAAAACTAGGGATATGTTATATGAAGGGTTGGTGATGCATTTTGGGTTGATTAATATAGTGAGTAATTTTATGGGATTCACAAATCATATTCTTAGACCTTTCATTGATTTTTTGATTCTATACTTGATGATATTCTAAATGTCTAATATTTAGTAAGTCTAGAGAGGATCATTTGGTGCATCATAGGAATTATTTGAAATCGTGCAAATTAAAAGGTTATATCTGAGTCTAAATAAGTGTAGTTCTGTTGCACAATCTGTTATGCTCTTTGTATCTATTGTGTCAAATAATGGATTACATATTGATCTTGAAAATAATAAGCTAACCCTTGTTATAGACAATTCATATTCCTATATTCATGAGATACAAAGTTTTCATGTTTTGTCCACTTTCTATAAACGATTCATTAAGATATTTTGCATTGTAATGGCACTAAATATAAGTTGTCTTAAGAATGGAGAATTTTAATGGTCAAAATAAGTTGAGTATGTTTTTACGTATATTAAAGAGAGGCTTCCAATCACACATATATCCTAAACTGCCTAATTTTAAAGTTTTTGAAGTCTTTTGCGATACTTTAGGTGTATGTATTGAGTGTGATTTAAGTTAAGTGGAAGATTTGACTTAATAGCATCTATTTTGGTCGAGATGAAATTATAGCTATGAATGAGAATGTATGTTATTAGCCAAGCTTAAAAAGTGATGAACATTTGTTGCATTTTACAGAACTTGTAAAATGGCTAAAGGAGAAATGAAATAACATTGGTTTGTACATGATATTATCTATTTTTTATAAGCCAATGTGTTAGCATAACTATCTTTGTTATAATGGAATATTTTTTAGAATATGACTTATTTTATTCCATTTAATAAATTATTTATGCGTTTCATATATCTAAATTATATTTCAATGTAGTGTTCTTATCTAGAACTATTGTGTTTAATAGATATATAAAATAAATGGCTTATATTTATGTATTTTTGCTAAAAAAGATGATAAATCAAGTAAAGTTTTTAATTGTTCATCATCTACAAATTGGTGGACAAATTGAGGTAATTTAAAGGGGTTTCACTGATTTTTTTTTATTTTTGTTTAAAGAGTGTTCATCTGAATGATATTTAATATTATCTACAGTCGAGCTTGCTTGCATGTGAAAGGTCAGTAAATCTACATTTATGAATCCGTTTGAAATAATAGATTTTCAGCAAAGAAAACCTGTAAATCTTATTAAATTTTCTATTTATTCTAATTCTAGTGAATTTGCACAATACCTTTAACAGCATATGCATGATTTACATGGGCTGTTAGCACGTATTTTTCTGCTAATTATAACAATTATAAGCTTATTATTGATGTAGACAAGGGTTGTGTAATTGCATGCTAATTATAACAATTGTAAGTCTACATTCAGTGAGTGTTTTTGTTTTCCTTTTGTACTTGACTGCTAGTTGAATGCAAAATTTTCAGTGACTTTGAGGCGGCAACTACACTCTCGAGGAAGTCATTTTTTTTATACTAGCTTGAAGCACGTATTACCATGTTGGTAATTTGTTTCCTGAATTTTATTCCATTCTATATTTTTGTTATTGGTCCACCCATTTACTTGGATTTGGTCGAAAGTCATTTAAGTTGGGTTTTTAATTGTTGCATGTTTTCATTGATCTTGAATTTTTATGCGATCATTAAATTATTACTTGCATTAATTTTTTGTCCGTCACAGTCATAAAAAGTGAGAAATATTTGTATCAAGTATTGGTTTGTGAACTGTGAATTTTGATTTGTGTTTTCTTTACGTTATATCTTATACATTAAAACATCTCGTATGTGTAGTTGGTTGGATTCAGTAGTCTTACACTCTCTTTTTTTGTAGGGATAGCAATATTTTAAATTCTCTATAAATGAATTTGTGAAAATGACCACATCATATTTGTGGCACTATTGCAAGTGATTTTTAAAAGTTGGCATTTCTGAAGGAGTGGACTTTATATTTATGTTTGATTGCAATACACTCCTTCGGCATTTATTATTTCTTGGATATACCTCATGAAAACTACCAGGAAATATTGTGTTTCTTTTAGAATGGGCTCAGTTCTAAATGAATCATCCCAATGATGGGCATAATGGTTGGAGAGGTGGAGGTTATGATGAAGTTTGATAGATTGCTGAGCAAGAACAAATGGAGGGCTAGTGTTTAGGAAAAGCTTTTTGAAACGAGAAGATGAGTTAGGTTGAGATCGGTTGTAGATGGACTTGAGGTGGAGTTTCTTGGAGGTATGTTCAGAGCTTTAATCTCTAAGGTAGAGGGTTGGGTTGATATAATGGAGATTTTGTAGAAGGTTATGAAAGGCGAGGCTAGACTCTTTTTGGTAGGCTTTAGTGGGTAGGTTGAGAGGTAAAGGCTAAGAGTTAGGGTTTATGTGTGGGAAGAACTAAGAAGCATGAAGAATTGGGATTAAATAATTGAAGATGGGGATCTCCTCATTAGAGAATTCAGCCTAGGTTGGGTGCCTAGCTGTTCAAGGAGAGAATCTGAAAATTTTATTGCAAGCATTAAAAATCATGAATTACAAGGTCCAAGAACTCCTTTGAAATAGGGATTCAATTCCTAACTTTCCAAATATAGTAATGCAAAATAAAAATACTTATATCTAAAAATGTGTGCTGTCTACTCTAGCTCAATTTCTCTCTTGAATTAGTGAGAGAATTGTGGAGAAATCTTTGAATATTTGAGAAGCCTTTAACTGTGGAAGAAATCTTGAATCAAGCCTTGAATTGTGGATCACATCTCAACTTTATGAATTATGAGGAAGGACCCAACTATATTTTTTGAATTGAGAGGTCGGCATAATGCTTTATCTTCTTTCCCTTATTTTAAAATAAAGAATATATTTGATTACAATAATATTGCAAGATAATGGTATCTTGTTTGTTTTTTTTTTATTACTTCTATGTGCATCACTCGCTCGAGGTTATTTTACATTGGGTAGTTATATAAATTGCTACTGTGCAATAATTTGTATTTCAGTATAATTATTTTATGCCATTTCTCGCTTCTGAAACCTACAGGGAACCATGCGAGACCTTTCAAAAAATCCATCTCCACTCATTCAAACTCGACTGCCTGAAGCAAAAGATTTGGTGAGCTGATTATTTATAACAAGTATAATTATTTTTTTGGTGAGCTGATTATTTTAAACTTTAAACATTGCTTTGAACTTGCGCTAAGCCAAATCATTGGTTGGTTGCAAATAGAGAACAAGTTTACAGGAAATAATAATTTTATTTTCACTCTTTTTTTAGCATGAAAATGAATTCATCTATTTTTAGAGAATTTTGTGAAAGGCTGTAAAGTTTTAAATGAATGTTTATGCGTAGTTACATCCAACAAAATAATAAATTTTGCCAATTTCATCAACTTTTCATAACATTATTATCTTTGGGCCAATAAGCCATTGTTCTCTCTTGCTCTTATGCTTTAGAAATTTTTATTTTCTTATGAGATGCTTGGTGCTAGTTTTTTCAACTTAAAAAATTTAAATGCTGCACATAAAATATAAAAATTTATTTGCTAATCATGTATTTTAATGACGAGAATGATGAATTGCTATTTTATTATTTGGAAATAATTTTTTCCCGTTTTTTAGAGTGATTCTCCAGGAGAAGCAGACATGCAGCCTCTTCCATTAGCTGCTAACGGCCATGATTCATCTTCTTAATATATATATATATGTGTGTGCATTTGTTGAATGTACTATTTATGAAAGTGTTGAATAGAATTAAATATTGTATCTTATGATAGGTTCCTCGTTGTGTTTTAGTTCACACGAGTTATTTGAGTAATATTGTTGAGAGAAATTCCTATCATGTATATTTTCCTATCTAATATTGCATTTTATTTAATTATTTTCAGGATTTTTTTTTAGCTTTACAGTCATATTGGTATCGATCTATTATTTTATGCATGGATGTTTTTAGGAGCTTCAATTATAATTTTTTGAAAGTTTTGATTAAATTTTGTATTAAATTCAAAAGTTAACTCCTAATTTTGAATGTTATTGCCATTAAAATTTTATAAGGATTTTATCAAAGAAGTCTTCAAAAGTTAGCTATATATATATACTCAAAATTTGATCCCAAAATGTTGAAATTATTGTTATTCTTTAATGCTTTAACGATAGAAATCAAATGTTAAAATCTTTTGCTTATAAGAGTTCTTCAACTTATTTCTATGAATACATATTCATATGAAAGAACTCGTATACAAGGGGAAATGATATTGTTTTTAAAAGAATTAAAAGAATATGAAAATGGTAGGAATTTAATTGTTGCAATTAGTAATAAGTTCTAATTCAATATAATAATAAAATTTTTTACATATGCTTGGTTAAATTGTTTGGATGTTTTGCATGTTGCAAAATGTTAAAATGTATAATTAAAATATATTATATAATAAATTGTTTAAAACTTAAGGAGATGAATATTTTTTCATTGTATATTATAAAATAGTTAAATGTGAAAATTATTCATTCTATTATATTTGTCCTACTTTATATTCAGAAGTCAAAAGGATTTTTTTTTTTTTTTTAGAAAATTAGAAGGTTATAATAATGTAGTTTTATGTATAAATTGGTTAAAGTAGGCATCTTGAGATTTTGATAGTCTATTAGTAATCCTCTTTTGTTGGGAGTCATTTGATCTTGACCTTC
Source organism: Dendrobium nobile (assembly GCA_022539455.1). Taxonomy (NCBI): domain Eukaryota; kingdom Viridiplantae; phylum Streptophyta; class Magnoliopsida; order Asparagales; family Orchidaceae; genus Dendrobium; species Dendrobium nobile. The sequence goes on from CM039729.1 coordinate 48,399,115, forward strand.
TTCATTATGCTAATAAAGTTAATTAAATTGAACTTTTCTAATTGTAATAAATTTTAATTTGGGGTTGTTTGGTTGAAAGTAGGATTTAACTCAATGAAGATCTAATAAATTATATAAATTTGAAATTAACTAATTTAATATTAATTATAAATATTGAATTAATTTTTTAAAGTAATTATATATAATTAATGGAATATTAATAAATTTAATTAATAATGGTGGGCATCAACATTGATGCCGAGAGCATGCATTGACATTTTTGGTAATGATTTTGGTCAACATTATTTCCTACAAACCACATTAACCTTACTACCAATGCTGAGACGATCTGGATATTGACAGCGACACCAAGCATCGATATTGTTGGTGATGGATGGCAAATAAGTTAGCATACATCAGCATTATTGTGTTGAAGATGATAGTTGATAGGAGATTATAGTCGATGATGACAGTCAGATAATGATGGTTGGTCAAATAAGAGCAAATTATCAGGCAATGCTGATTACAAGATGTTTTACTTATTTTAGTTAATATCCTGAAATCTTCAACTATATTTTGAGTCAGATTTATGACATTTGAATTAAGACTAAGGAAATCAAATTATATTATAAATGGATTATTTTGACTGTTGAAATCAGAGGTAGGTTAAATCTAAATGGATTTAGTGATCAAATTGAACAAATTATTATAATGAATTATTTTATACATATAATCATAAATAAATTTAAAAAAAAAAAAACTTATAGGCTTAGGCTGTGACCTTCCATATTATGATAAATTTAATTTTGTTTTCTTTGAGTCGAAAATTCATGCCTAAAATATGTCTAAAAAATTAATGTGCTATAAAACCAATAAATTATTGCTTGTTTAATTTGGTGTCTAATTATTGGTTGTTATTTTGCTTTTATTAGATTGAGAAAAAAACAAAACTTTATTAAGTCTCGTAAAAATTAAAAAGGTTTGCTATTATATAAACAAGTCCATATGAAATGACCCAAATTAAACCTAGTGATTTTTTTTTTGTTTATTTTTGTATTCGTTAAATGATTGTGAAATTTTAAGCTAACCTACATTTAATTAAGCCCAAATGAGTCTGTAGCCAAGTTAGAAAAGCAAGAAATGACAAGTGTAGAATAGCTCCTTGAGAGCATTGTAGTGTTGTGGCTACGGCTCTGCCCTCTTTGTTTAGGAGAAATTGGTTGAGGAAGCACTTTACATGGGAGTACTGCATCGTTGATCTCTATATGTGTGAGAAGTCATTTTGGAGCTCTACGGTGCTAGAAGTTGGACTATGGCGCCAAGTTATTTATGTGGAGCATGTAACACCTGAAAAGTTAGTTTACCATTCAACCCATTCTGACCCAACTAGATTCAAAGTAACCCATTAAATTTCTGCCCTTAAACCCTTATGTATATGTTTGGTAATGTTTTATGTGCGTATGAGAGTCTGCATATGATTTGAAATGGGTCTTGAGGGTCTGTTTGCATGTTTGAGCTAGCCTAAATTTTTACCTTAGGGCGCCTCGGTATGGAGGTTGGTGGTGCTTCGACGCTAGTGCTCTCGAGAAATTTGGAAAATTATTTAGCATGACAATCTAGTGGTGGTGAGTGTTGACCTCATTATTCGAGGTCCATTTTTCCAAAACTCATCTCTAGTGCCTAGACCTTCACAGCCTAATGTAGACGTTGTCTTTAGGATTCTCCTTAGGTTGATGCCTAATGACGTAGCATTTATTCAGTTTTCTAATTTGACTCAAATTGAATCAAGCCAATTAAAATTAATCAAAAACTAAATTCATCAAATTTAACATTAATTGAACCTGATTCGATCAAATCGATGCGCTATCAAGTTAAACTAACTCGGTTTGAGTTCAATTTAACAACGACAGCTTCGATTAAATCTAAGTTAACTCGTCTCAATCCCATTAAAATTTAAATCAATATTAATCGGGTTAAAATTGATTAAATCAACAAAATTTGTTCATTTAATCCATCATTTTTTTTAAATCAACCCCTCAATACCTACTAAAATGTAATATTTAATTATAGTCATTAATTAAAAGGGATAGGATGATAAATTTGAGAGGGACAGTTTGGACATCTCCTCATAGCATCAAATAAGGGTTTCGTTAGGACGATTGACGCATGCCCACCTCCCCTCGCCCCCCCCCCCCCCCCCCCCCCCCCCCCAATGCAAACTACTATGTGATAGAAATTCTATCACAATCATCCTTTAACAAAGAAATAAATAAAGGAGGAATGCTATTACCACTAAGATCATCCCATAAAAAATCACCTAATAAAGCCAAGTTAGTACAAAAATCAACTAACTTATTACATTTTCTATGAGCGAAATGAAATAAAATATTTCTAAAATCCTTTAAAAAGGAGAAGTCATTCACCGTGTCAATGTCATTTGAGCAATTTTTTTTATCTATCAATCCTTGAAGATATTTGGTGACATTGAGATTATCACCTTCAATAACAATATCATTAGCTTCGATTTTCCATTCATGAAGGATATTCTTCAACGATCTAAAAGCCATAAGCTCTAATAATCCACTATCCCAATGAATTGTTTTAATACCATAAGCAAGTAGAAACCTTCCTTTAGAGTCCCTAAAAATGCCACCAAGATCAGCTTCATTAGACTTCACCAAAGTCCCATCAAAATTAAATTTGATCCATCCGGTTGGAGGAGGGTGCCAATATTGAAACAACAAGTGCTGGTTAACACCCTAATGATTCGAATAGATATTTAATTTAGATGAATTTGCTATAATGCTGAGAGCATTTGAAGCAATATATCCCAAACTAAATTCCACCATGCTGAACACAATTCCTACTTTTCCATGAGAAGAATACCATTAAGCAGTAGAGATTAGCAATAAACGGATTAATAGATAAAAGAAGTTCCAATTTATAAATGCAATCCGTAAACGATGAAAAACACAGGAAATCCCCAATCGCTAAGCAACTTAATGACATGAATTAATTTTTCACAGTTCACCATGATATATTCTTCGTCTTCTACAGCAATGCATCCTCTTGGACAAAGGCTGCACTCCAATATTTTCCTATGCAATAGCAAATCAAACGTAGGCAATGTTTTATTTAAAATTCTCCACCAAAAGCAATCTACACGAGGTGATAGATTAATTTTCTTCATCCATTTCCAATAATTAGTTTGATCATTTAGCTCCATGTTCACATCAGCTGCCATTCAAGAAATGGATTTACCAGAGAATTTATTACAAAATTCCAAACAATCTTCATATCTCATTGTAAATCTGTATTTTCAAAATGTTATCAACCAAACTACACCCAAAATACTTGTTCAATTCTTTTATATTCCAGATCCCGTTTTTGATAAACTTATCAATAAATGGAAACTCACCTTCCACAACAGCTACAATTGTTGGCCATTTTTCAATACTTCTATCCGAAATCCACACATCTTTAAAAGTGTTCTTTGAAGTCCTAGATGACACAGCCTCCACTGTAGTAATGGCCAAAGGTATTCATAACCATTAATGATAATCTTCCAAGTAGGTGAGCAGTTTTTCCTAATGTTATTATGCCAAATATGTCCACCATACTTAGTCCTCAACGATTTGTCGAGAATCGAAGAAGGATTATTGATAAAATTCCATGCAATTTTGGCTCTAAGAGGTCCAACAACAGTTACAGTAGAATGTATACCTCTTCCACCTTGATCCAAAGGTTTGCAGAACTTCTTCCATGCAATATAATGAATACTACGAACATCACTTAGTTTTTTCCATAAAAAGTCTCTACACATATTATCTATTTCTTTTAAGATACTTATTGGCACCAAAGAATGTGAAGCAAAAAAAACTGGTATTGATAAAATCACAGATTTGTTCAAAACCATTTTACCAGCTAATGAAGAAAATTTGTTACCCCATCCATTTAGTTTGCCCGCAACTTTCTCCAGGATATGTAGAAAATGAGATGAAACAAGTCTTCTCAAAGCCATTTTAACACCCAAAAACTTCAGCTCTTTAACTTCCCTAAACTTCAACAACTTTGAAATATTTTTCTTCTTTGACCGAGAGACAGAGTTACCAAAAATAACTACAGATTTTTGAAAGTTAACACTTTGCCCAGTCCACTTGCAATAATTATAAACAATATTTCTAATCTTCTTCAAATCCCAAGTCTTAGCTTCAGAGAAAATAATGATGTCATCGGCATAAAGTAAATGTTATATTTTGGGAGATGCCGCAGCAACTTTGATGCCCAAATTTTCATATTGACTAAACCCATTGGTTAAGAGCTGAGAACATAGAATAAACAAGTACAGGGACAATGGACATCCTTGCCTAAAATCACTTTTGGCTTCAATCCACTTTTTGAATCTTTACCATTAACAAGAATAGAAAACTTAGGATTGACAACACATTCCATCAGTAGATTAGAAAAATGACTCGGAAAACCAAAATATTCCAATACTTGTTTCAAAGTTTGCCAAGCCATATTATCGTAAGCTTGTTCCATATCAATTTTGATTGCTACCAATCCCTTTTTTTATTTTGAAAATCTAAATTTATTGAATACTTCTTGCACAAGTAGGATATGGTCAGACAAGCTTCTACCTTTTAAAAAAACAGCTTGATTCTCGAAAATAAGTTTTTGAAAAACTTTAAGCATTCTATTCAATAAAACCTTTGATATAACTTTATAAATTGATAAACATAAACTGATCGGACGGAAGTTAGAGGGATCTACCGGATTAACATTTTTTGGAATAAGAATTACCCTCATCTCTTTCCACGTCTCTTTCCACTTAGGGCACATGATACCTATTGAAAAGAATTGAGATATAGCCAACCACACGTCCTAGCCAATGATTTTTCAATAAGCTTTGAGAAAGGAGTAAGGAATTCCATCCAACCCCAGGGAGATGTTCCTCCGAAGGCCTTCAATCACATTTTCAACTTCGTGAAATGTAAAATCCATGTTTAGAAAGTTACAATCTTCTTGATTTAACATGTACAACTGTTTGGGCCAATTATTAAGATCACAAGATCTACTCCTCCATTTATTGCAAAAGAACTCAAACATGGCATTATTTTTCCCTTCTTGATCCTCCAACATGATGAAGCCTGAATCCTTCACCTGTTTGATGAAATTGCCATTCCTCCTACCATTAGCAAAGGCATGAAACAAGTTGGAATTGATATCTCCATCCTTCAACCATTTAATCTTCACTCTTTGTTTCCACCAAGTGCTTAACCGAGCTAGTGTAGTATTCAATTCACCCACTTTTAATCTGAGAAGGAGAAGTTTTTCATTAGAAAAATCGCGCCCTGCCACTTCCTCCAATTGAAGTTCAGTAACTTCATTTTTCAATTTCTCCTTTAACTCGAATAAGTCTTGATGCTTTGATTTGCTCCAAAAAAATAATGCCCGCAGTGATCTTCAAAATTTCTTGTTGAGATTTTCCATTGGCTCACAATCATTAACTCTATTCCAAGAGTTACGTACAATAGCCATAGAGTCAGGATAAGAAATCCATACGTCTTCAAATCTCATCAATATGCTTTTACGTAAAGATTTATAAATAATTTTAAGAATAATTGGGCAGTGATCTGATGCTACCCTTGCCAAATGTCTATAAGCCGTGTGCTAAATCAACTCCAAAGCTTTCGAGTTCAAAAGACATCTATCAAGTCTTTCTCAAATACGAGCACTTCCATTCTTATTATTACACCAAGTGTATTTTGGGCTAATAATCCCTACCTCATAAAATTCAAATTCATGAATGAATGAGATCATCTTTTGAGGGCCGAGAGAAAAATTGAATTTTTTTTCATCCTCTTTTATCTCCCTGAGACAAAATGCAGTTGAAGTTCCCCCTACAACTGTAGGAATATTCAAATTAGAATGCCATCCCAAGATGTTCCATAAATCCCTCCTGCAGCATACTTCTCTACTCCCATATACAGTAGAGACAATCCAAGTACCTTTGTTGACAATTTTCAACTCGCCAGTTATACACTGAGAAGAAGCTTCCAATAATGAAAATTATGCCATATTAGTCCTCCACATAACCATTAAACAGCCATAAAACCTATCAGAAGGGTAAAGGAAGAAATCCCAATCCTTACCCATAAATTTACAAAAATCCAAATTAGCAATCGAGGAGATTTTTGTTTCTACAACTCCAACAAAGAATACATCCCAATCTTTGACTATTTCTTTCAAGTAGAGAGAGGCTTCCCTTTATTAGCCCCTCTATAGTTGCTCGATAATGTTAACAATGTGGAAAATGTCAAGAGAATTCTACTAAGGATATTTGATCTATTCGAGGTTGTTTGTCTTAGTGCTACTTAATAATGTTAAATTGTGCATGAAGAGGTTTAATTAATCCCCAAGGATAGATTGTACCATAATTAGGAGGGGTCGAATGTCACGAGTGTCCCAAATTGATGGTGAAGATTGATGTGACTTTAGACTATTATTATCTTTTTGAGGTCGAGACTTTGATCGTGTCTGAAAAGTAGAAGTCCAGTTGGGGACTATATAGAGTTTGAGATTCACCTGAAGCTTTCTTGAAAAATTTGTTTATGAAAGATTGTTTTTAGAAAGATTGTCTTTATTTTTATGACAAAATAATGAAATTTAGATGATCACAAAAAAATATATCACAAAACTTTAAATAACATCACTAAAACTTGTCTCACTCAAAATTTTTGTTATCATCTAAATTTCATTCTAAAAAGTATAGTCACTCAAAATTAATTTAGATATAATTTTTAACTTAGATTATTGGTAATGCCTTAATTAAACTTAGACTACATTTAGTTTTTTAATCCATTAAGAAATTTTAATTTAACAAAAAACTTTACAAACAAAAATCTAACAAAAAGAATTAATCGTTAAATAATTCTCAAATTATATAATACTGAAATAATTAGGAGCCCTAAACTAAGAATTAGTGGTTCTTATTCATACAAAACACAAATTATGTTCAATTTAACATAATCGGTCAATTCATCTAAAAAATATTTTAGTTTTGTAACTAACTTAATTTTAAAATAAAGTTCCAATTTATAACGTAACAAAAAAAAAAAAAAAATTGACAAGCAAAATTATTAATGTATTACTTAAATAATAAATTAATAACAAATAAAATTAAATAAAAAACAATTTTAAAATTCAAAATTTATCAACCACTTATTCTATTCAAATATTTAAATACAGAAAAATAAAAAAAAAACATATATATTTTTAATAAAATCATATTTTTTTTTTCTCTTTGAATCTCTGTTTTAATAGCTAACGAGTAACGACTACCGCCCACAGAGTTTGAAACTAATCCGCTATTCTGTCAAGCACACAACAACAAGACATGGAATAATTGACAATAGTCCAGGCCAGGCTTTTCTAGAAAGCTGGAGATGGCATAATTCGTAATTTCGTTGAAGACTTTCCGTAGTTTCTAGGTCCGACTATTTATTTCTCAGAGCAGAAATTTAAGAATTTTAGTTATTAGATATCAGTAAATTCTTATGCTCTTATAGAAATAATATTTAGATTTTTTTTTATGTTAATTTAAATTTTTTTTTTAATTTTTAAATAAAAAAAATTTTAATATTTTATTTTCAAACAAAATACCTTTTTTCTGTATATATTTTATGTTATTTAAATATTACAATATTATATAGAAATATAAAAATTCTTATGTTAGATATATATGTGTTTTGATGTGATTTAGATATAAGAATTTAAGTATAAGACAAGCACATAAGTATTTAGGTTTCATTTCCGATAATTTTTTATTGCTTCTTAAAGTAGAAAAACTCGTCCCAAATGAAGCCTAAGTGATTTGCATGTAAATCTCTTATAAAGAATTAATTTTGAAAAACAACTTGTTTTTCTCAGTTATTATATTTTTTAGGGTGTAGCATCAATCATATATTTTGTGTGGGTTTTTATTTTTTATTTTTTTGGGAATACTTTCATGTAACCATCAAAATTTTATAAATAAGAGGTAATGAGAAATAATTTACGGACGTTTGATTAATAACAATTACTCTGCGAGTATTGATACTCATAATTTTATGAATATTTTATAAATTTTTTCTCTACTCTCTCTTTATTTTATCACAAAATTTTAGGTCATTCTTTTACTATGTCTATTTTAGGAGAAATTATTCTATGCAGTATTTAGATTGGAAAAACCGTTCGGATTATGAATGTACATATTATGTGTATACTAATTTGATATATACTATGTACAATTATATATACGATGTATGCATTCATATATCAAAACGATTCTTTCAGGATGAATGCCACATATAATAATTTCTTCAATTTCAGACTGATTAGCAACGTAGAAACAATCTTCATGAAAAAAATATAAATCCACCAAACAGAGCGGGGCAGGACTGTGATTTAAGATTTTGCTATGTTTTTAATACCTGGCGGAAGCGGAAGATCGGAAAGAATATGAAATTGAGAGAATATTTTTTAAAATGATCATTATTAAAAAAAAATATATATATATTTACATTGTAATTTGAAAGATTCATTGTTTTAATTTTTTTTTTCCTCCGTCATTTTCGGCGGACTAGAAACCCTGGGATTGTAAACCAGAGACGCTCCCGCTTTCTCAAACTCAAGATAACGCACGGGTCTCCCTTCTCCCCTCCCTTCTTCCCCACCTTGGAAAAATTCCTTTGTTGCTCATCTTTAAACTCTGCTTCTAACCAAGGAGTTGAGTTTGGACGCTATACCACACATACGACTCTCTGCTGGTTTCCGATTCCCAAATCCATGGGCGAGATGGGAGTGCCTGATCAGAAGATTGTCGAGGGACCTGCCGGCTACGTTCTTGAAGATGTTCCCCATCTCACGGATTACATTCCCGATCTACCTGTGAGTTCTATCTGACTCTTTAATTCCAAGATGTTTTAAAAATGCTGAAGTAATTATCTTCGTTTTTTTTTACATTATGGTTGATTGATTCAGCTACAACCCGATTTTTTTTTTTTTTTTTACTTTGAGCGAATTCAATATGGGTCAGGCTTTAAAGGCGAGTTTGGGGTCGATTGTTTACTGAATAGATTGATTGCCGTCAGTCCTAGGCAGGTTGCAGTAGCTGCGATTTCATTCCAGTTAATTAGCACCCACATTAACGTTAAGTTCTAATCATCCTATTTACACCCTAATTAAGCACAATGTTAAAATCTTAACCTTTAATTAATTTCTAGCTTTTTATCTAAATTAGTAATACTATAAATTAATATAAATCAATTAGACTATTCTATATTTAATTATTCTAATTAAGCTCTAATTAACTAGATAAATCTAAAGGAGCTTAGCTTCCAAATTAATGTTTATATTTTAATTTTTTAGGCTAACAGTACATTTTTTATATTTAATTATCTTAAATAAAGTAAAAGTATTGCATAATTAGTATTAAACATTAAATAATAAAATTAAACTCTTCAATTATCTTAATTAAATGTTAGTTAAATTTCCTAATGACTCAAATATCCTCCTAAATTAATCCAATTTTCTTAAATCCACTAATTATTTTATATGCAACCATATATTTTTAAGGATTTTTCTCCATTTAATGATTTTGGCATCGAAATAGCTTCTAGGAATTAGAAACCTCAAGATTTATTAAATCCACATTTGCAGAGTTTCTAAAGCCATATTTACTTGTTCTTTTTGCTCATAATTTTGAAGAAGACATTTATCTTGTCGCTGTATTTTCCTGTTTATTCACCGGTCATTTGCAGGTAAAGTTTCTGCTCATACATTCTCAGATCTCTTGTTTGCTTTTGCAGACTTTCCCAAATCCGCTCCAAGATAATCCGGCATATTCAGTGGTTAAGTAAGTCCTTTTTCCTTGCATACATAAGGTTAAGACATCTGATTTGAGAAACTGCTCCATATTTTATTTAATTAATTATGCTTTCTTTGAACCAATATAAGTTACTGCTGTAATTACTATTGATCATTTTTTCCTTTTGTTTCCAGACAATATTTTGTTAATCAGGATGATACTGTTCCTCAAAAGGTTTGTTCCCTAACATTGATTAATATTTTCATTATTTATTGTAAAGATTGGATTAAATAACAGACTTTTTGTGTTTTTCACTCGCTGAAGTTGTGTTTGCCATGCATATGTTGACCTTAATATATATGTCACATATTTGATATTGGAGTGAGCCATGGTTTTTGTAGGTTAAACCAAATCTTACTTCTAAGGATTTCCATTTCAACACCCTTTGGTGTGATACCATGCTAGGCGTCACCACCCATATCAAAGAAAATAAAATCTTCATGCACAAGGAAAGAGAACTTATACGTAGTACACGCATGATTGTACCAAAGTTATTAACTCAATTAGACCTCATTCCAATATTGGGAGGTTCCTCATATATAGATGATGGGTTCAATTACTGCACAACACTTTTCTTTGAACTTTATGGTATGCTTTCTCTAAATACCATATGTAGATCATCCTTACTCTTTCTATATTTCTCCATCAAACATCTCAACAAATATATAGCTTCCATTGTAAACCTATTCGGCATGAATCTAAACTGGCTTTGAGAAACATTAGTATCACATCTTAACCTATACTCAATTACCCTCTTCCATAATTTTAATGTATTGCATATTAATTTAATTCTTCTATAATTTGCACACTCTTGTGCATAGCATCACATTTATTCTAAAAAATGGGAGTCAACGCAGTCTTTTTTTTTTCATTTATCTAACATCTTTTTAGTCTTCAAAATAATATTAAAGAGTTTAGTAAGCCAAGAAATTTTTTGATGTCTTAAGTATTTCCACACTTTTATTATAATATTATTGGGTCCTACTGCTTTTCCAACTTTGGTTTCTTTAAACCCCCTCCAACTTCATCCCCTTAATATAAGAAAAAAATGATATCTCTAAAGTCTCATCAATAATCAATTGTTCTACTCTTAAAAGGTGCCATCCATTCACCTTCCGCTCCACTTTGTCAAGGGTAATAAATTCAACTCTAACTGAAGCTTACATGCACTACAGGAAAATGCGTTATTACCGGCGGATTTCCATACGACGGTAATTTGCGCGTTGTAAAAAACTTCCGATGTAAATATTACGCTGGAAACAACGACTGAGGCGGCGAACGTCAGTAAACTCGGTGGAAGTCCATTGGGTGATGGGTCGGTCTCGGCAGCAGTGGCATTCGGCTTAGGTGATGGAGGCGAGCTGAGCGAATGGAAACGGGGAGGAATGAAATGATAATGCAGAAAGGCTCGAGAGAGAAATATGGTTTTGACCGGCGGCTTTTCTAGCGGATAGGGCGCCAGAGCCTTTTCCATCGAACAATTCGACGGTAAGTATTTGTCGTGTTTAAATACACTGACGTAATATCTGTCGGCGAGTACGCCGGCAAGTACCGACGAAAAATACGCCGCATTATAATAAGGGTTTTACAGATTACAACGTCTTGAACGTCGGATATTGCGCCGTAGGTTTACCGGTGTAATATACGTCAGAAATACCGCTGTTATGTTTCCGTCGGTTTGAATGCCGTAATTTCTGGCGTATCTTTTTCCGCTGGAAGCTCCTACGGTAATCAATGGTTTTCCTGTAGTGATGGTGCTATTGCCACCTAGTGTATCCATATATTTACATTAAAAAATCTTGTGCTAATAAGGACGTGACAAAGTGATGTAATACAAGCAAGGAGGCCCATGAATAGATCAATAACTAAGGTTCAAATGCATGTTAATTTATATTAAATTATTTTATTTATTTTTGTTTAGAATTTCTAGAGTTGGTTGTGTGAGTTTGGAGGGGGTATTTTGAATGTAAAAATCTTTTTTGGAAATATAACAACAAACCCGAATTAAAGCTTCAAGAGTAGTAATTAAATATTTAACTGAATCTTTCAAATTTGAGTGTTATTATTAGATTTCATAGAAGGACAGATCTTGAGGGGCTAGCCAATATAGCTTTTGTACGAATTTCAAGGGAGGGAATGTTGGTATATTTCCTTATATATTTTTACTCTATTTTTACAACACTTTTTATATTATTTATACCCATAATTTAATGAAAAAAATAGTTATGATCTCGTATAAAAGTTTTGGTGTGCTTCTAGCTTTTGGATTCATTTGTTAATTAACCATAATTAAAGTTTGATTCCCTAACATATCCCTTTGAACTTGTTCTCCCACAACCCTGCCATCTTCCTTAGACCTCAAACCCCCCTAGCTTCTTCAAAATTTGAGCCATATTCCTCTCATCAAAACTCAACTGTTGCTGTCCACCCATTGACTTGTCCATACAAAAAATTTATAACATTCTAAATACACATCTATTAACCTAAAAGGCTAAAATGACTACCAATAGTTAGCTAACATTATAAACTTTAGATATTGAGTTACCAATGCTTTTCTACCTAAGAAAACCTAACCATCCATTTCATAAAGATTCATCCAAAAAATTTTCTTAAAATCTTAAACTAGTCACTATCTTCCTTAGCCTTCTATCAATCCTAAACAATCCACCTTCACTCCAACAACCATTTGAACACTCTTAACAACCACCCCATTGCAAAGTCCATTTTGGTAATGTGGTTATGCCTATAATGTACCTTTGAACAAAAATAACTTGTTGAAGGAAAAAGCATTGATGTGTCCTAATAGTTAGGTATTTGAGTTGTGACCCGGATGATTCAATCAATACATATGAAACCCTTTGTCATCCAAGTACTGTTTAAAATTGGTCTTTTTTTGCAAGACTTCTCATAAGTTCTACATGATTTTTATGGACGTCTATCCAGGATTGTTTATCAGGATCCTCCAATTAAGTTACATTGATTATCTCCATTGACTAAGTAGACTAGAGTCTATGACAACCTGGGATGTTGAAATTATAGGATCTTGATCATATTTGTGGTGTATCTTTCTATCCCTATTCCAAAGTGTACACAAAGTGTGGTAGACCCTATATTTCTAGCTTTTAATAAAAAATTCTTTCTCTAAATTAACATATGTAATTAACCATGGGGCCTTATGACCACATGAAGCCTTGAACCAAGAATATGAAGTCTTCTATGAAGTGGAAACCTATGGGTTTTGCTTTATTTAACATCTAATCCTCCTAAAAAATCAACTAGGATACAATATATAGAGCTGGGTAAGGATCTTTCAGGGATCACTAAATAATGTGCATGTCCAGTGAAATGGTGGATTACAATTTTTGACTTATATATTCTTCCTCATTTCTGCAGATTGTGGTTCAGAAAACTAGCCCTAGAGGTACACATTTTCGTCGTGCTGGGCCTCGCCAGAGGGTGAAATTTCTTGTTTATTTTTCCTACAGTTTTTTATGATGCTACCCCATTACTTGAATTAACTGTTGTGTGTTTCTGTTCTATTCAGGTATATTTTGAATCTGAAGATGTGCATGCATGCATTGTGACTTGTGGGGGTCTTTGCCCTGGGCTTAACACTGTGATTAGGGAAATAGTTTGTGGTTTGTCCCACATGTACGGTGTGAATAAAATACTAGGGATAGAGGTATATTTCTTTCTATTGATTTTATTATAAACTGATGGCCAGTTTTCTTCTTAGAGTTATATATTGTTGCATAAATTTCCTCCATCTCATTTTACTTTTATTTTAAAAATTCTTCTGCTTTATCTACATTTTTACTCTGATGTAGAACCTATTATTTGCGAGTATAACTAGCAGCTAAATTTCTTTAGTTAAATGTGCTTGAACATCATAGTTTGTCTTTTGATCAACTAGCATACGAACTTAAATCCAAGTACCACAGTATAATTTATCTATTAGCGGCATGAGATGCAAAGCCAATATATTAAATGCTGTATTTAAATTTTTTTTTTCAGTATGAAATAGCTACTTCTTTTAAGGGATAAAATGTAACCCATCACGAAAGTGCAAAAAAGAAGCCAAGATGAATATAAAGAAGAATTGAGTGATGCTCAAGTAAAGCTGCTAAATTCTTAGATCCCTATAATCCACTTAACTTTTATACGCTCCGTTACCACAAACATAAGATCCGAAATTTATCGTGATTTGATCATTGCTCACTTTTAAGACCCGCTTAATGCTTTAAACAATATCAAAAAATTCACATTGCTTTGAAAAACTGACTTGCTTTTCTTCATGTGTGAGCCTTTTCCTTTTCCTAAAAAAGAAAAAATCTGAGGTTCTATTATAAAAGTAGGAAAAATGAGACTATCTGACTTTATGCATAATCATGTTGGTGCCCGTGCTTAAATTCATATTTCTATTCGGATGTTTTTCTTTCCCATCTTTAATTCTGAATAAAAAAATTGTGCTTCAGCCCTTTTTATGGATTGCCTGTAGATTTTTGCATTGGTGGATTGTTGTATAGAAAGACTTAATTGGCCTTGTGGTGGAAATTTGAAAGTTGTATTCATCGAAAACACAAAAACTGATGGTCTATATGAGTTATCATTGCATTTTATATTCTTCTAGCTTATTCTATGATGGTGACTCCAATATGAGCAAGATTTATTTCCTGGTATTTTGAATAGTCCATAGGTCTAGCTTATAATTGCTTTATTGAAACTCAGCCCATTAAATTCCAATCAATTTATCGAGTTCAAAATCATTACTACAAGAAAATTTGAAATTTTAGTAACCATCAATTAGTCCATAGACTCATTCCCCCACTAGATGTCGTATGCATTGAAAGTTTAGTAACCATCTATTAAAATTAGAAGATATAAAAGAATTGGGAGCAATAATTACAAAAAGAAAATGTTAATAAATTTATTAAAATTAAATATAAACAAATGCATTCATAAGCTAAATTAAATGTGAAAATAAATATTAAATATTTTCCTTTATCCGAATCACTGTTAATATTGCTAATAACTTACTCATTATCTACAACATTCTTTGTATCCTTATTTGGGCTGAAATATTTGGGAAGTTTGATATTTAAAATTGAAAATTTCACCATCTTGCACTTAAAGTGGATGGTGGGGGAATGGATGATGGACCCGATCAAGATCCCATGGTTCCGTCGTCCTGGGCCATCGTGGTCTCTGGTCTACTTAGTCAGAGGAGGTAGTCGACCCAACCTGGCAGAATGATCCTTATCGGCAGCCATGAGTTGCTTCGTCCAAGGGTACCTTGTAGACCTTGGGTGGGTATTTGTCTAAGGGGACATTTAAATCCACCTTAGCTAACAGAGGGCTTTGTGCCCTATCAATTATATCCTATTGATTCATATCTCAAGGATTTGATGCCAATAAGGAACGTATTGGTTCTAGCTATAATCGGTATTTCATGGTGTCATTTGGCGGCAAAACCACTAGGTTCAGAGGACCCCGGGTCATAACTGTTTATCCTGCGGTGCCATTTAGCGGCAAAATCGCCAGTTAGAGGACACGTACCATGTCCTTACTAGCAGGATATTGTTTGAGAATGGATTCTAGTGATATTTTCGACTAGGCATTTGGCTCTATGTGAGTTGAAAGTAAATTTTAATTTGTCCACCCGACAAACTGTTACAGAGGGTAGATGAGTTTTGCTTTAAGTGATTTGAAGGATTGAATTTCGATTTTAAATATTTTTGAATTTTTGGGATTTATGGATTTTGAACTTTGTGGAGTTTTGGATTTTCACAGGTATTTGGGTGACATTTTGGAGATATTTGTAATTAACCCCTCCGGTTGAGATAAGCATTCAACACGGCCATCATTGGGGTGTTTGAGGTCTTTTTTATTTTAAAACATTTGCATTTTATGGACCAACCTTATCAACTCTATCGAGCTGTCGACAGAGGATCGGATTTCGTAGGCTTTATGCCTTTGTTAGTGAATTCTCATTGTTATATGCCTTGAAGGCCTAATATAAATGTATTAACACAAATATACCATTCACCACAATCGTATATTTGTTTAATGGTTCGAACCTTGTCAACTCCTATTGATCCGTATAGAAGGATCGGGTTCAAACTTAAATTCACTTATTGACCCGCGAAGCATTCCTAGACGTCACGTGTGTATCAAAATCACGCTCGCCGGAGCCCATGCAGGTGTTTGGGGAAATTTTCATTTGACAATATTTGCATTTTGTAGATATACCTTGTCGACTTTATCGAGTTATCGGCAGATGATTGGGTATCATAAGTTTTATGTCTTTATTATTGAATTCTCTTGATTATAGGCCTTGAAGGCCTAACATGAATGTATTAAAACAAATATATTGGTCATCGCAACCGTATATTTGTTTGATAGTTCGAACCCTGTCGACTCCTATTGATCAGCATAGAAGGGTCGGGTTCGAACTTGAATTCACTTATTAATCCGCGCAACATCCTTAGATGTCACGTGTATACCCAAGACACGCTCGCCGGGGCCCTTGCGGGTTCTCGATTGTATAACCCCTTTTAGTGTACTTATGTGTGTACAAACTACAGTCCATGTGCGGGGGTATTTTGAGATATTTGACTAGTTTTATATGATAACTTGTAGAGGTTCGTAGTCATATGTATCTGCTATGAATCCTCTGCTTCTACTAGAAGAGGATCAATATATTTGCCGCTGCCTCTTTACAAGCTGTATAAGTATCTCAGTTCTTATCATAGGCTCCTTGTACCCTTCTTGTAGATGGCGTATTATGTGTATCTACTGCTGCTCATAGGAAATTGCATTTATTTTGTATTATCCGCCTCTGCTTGCAGAAGACCGATGTACTTACTTGATGCTAAGTGGTGATTGGTTGCAAGATGTTATTGCGTTCATTCTCAGTCTTCCCTATTTGTGTTGATTGAAGAATTATTGCATTCAAGTCCTTGTAGTTATTGCAATTACTCCGAATCACCCACTTGTACGAAATCTCATTATCAATTACAAGTGATTTGTATTTGTAAGAGTTTGATATATTATCTTTCAAACTCATATTTGAAGACAAGTTCTTGGTCGCCTTTGAGAATGATCTGCAACATGTATAATGGACCTAGAAGTATTCATGTTGATACCTTCTTGCAGTCCCATTGTATTTGCTTGCAAGTTAATATTGATTGTAGGAGAATTATTCTTCGTATGGAGGATCTTTCATACATCTACTGCTGTCACTCGTAGATGGACAAGATTTGTGGTAGTTCTTTTGTGTGGTGCCTCTTTTATGATGTTGATTGTTTATTGCTTGTAGGTATCATTGTGTGGATACCGATTTGATTGAAGAGCTTGGGCCACTTTAGTTTCATCATTCTTTGCTCCAATGGTGATTCTCATTTGGATGAATAGGCTCGTTCATTAGTGATTATATTATCATTTGAGGGTCTGATCCTAAACTTAGTGACTTGTGTACTCTATTGAACATACATCCTCCATCTGATCTTGATTGAGTAATCATGATCGTCAATTAACGCTTGGATATCACAAATCCCTCTTGCTATTTGATTGCATTTTTTTTTATTCTTTCTTACATGTGTTATAGATCTGTCATGCTTATTGATAAACAACACGTTGTATGGTTGTATTTGCATTATTGAAGACCTCAGCATTTGTAGAGAAACACAGTCTTCCTCTGTTGATTGATCATCACCATTGGAAGGGACATCGTATGCTGCATTATGTACATCTACTCGTCATTTGTATGCACTTAAGTCTTAATTTTCATGAGTCCTTTGTTGTTCAAATCATTGATATTCATTTGAATGCCTTGTATCATTATTCATTTGAGTTCAAATTTATTCACATTAAGCTCATTATCATTTGTTCCATGTGCAAGCTCAAGCCACATGTGTTTAGCTCGAATTTAGAGTACAAGTTCAAGTCCAAGTTAAAATTTCTTGTACCAAGTTCATTTGAGTTCAAGAAATGGTTCCCTGGTGTATGATCTCAAGTATGAATCTCCTTGTTATTTGTTTCAGATCCAAGTCCATGTTCAAGTTCACTTCAATTCATGTGTTGCAAGTCCAAGTTCATAATATTGGAATCTTGCTTAAATATTCAAATTTGATTCAAATCATTACACATTCAATCAAGCTCAATTTTATGTTATGCTCCAATCGAGTTCGAGTCCAAAGAAAGTCTTCCATATGTTCAAATAAAGTTCAGGCTCAATATGAGCCTCTTCCGTTCAAGTTTAAGTTGAGTTCACAATTGATTCAAGTCTAATTAGAGTTTCTCTTTAGTTGTCATTTGAGCTCAAATCAAACTGCAAATTGTTTAAATCTAGCTTGAATTCAAAGTGCAAATTCATTCAAGCCCAAATCTTTTATGATTCATTTGCAAGTTCAAATTAAATCTTTGCATCGTTCTTTTGAGTCCAAAGTATGTTCCAAATGTTTGAACAAGTCCTCTATTTTTGTTCAAGTCTTGTCTTCGGTTCACAGAAAATTTCGACAGCCTCCCGGCGTCTCCCCTGTTTAGAAGAAAAACCAAGAGGCAACCATTCTCTCGTCGCTACTTGAGCGCTTCAGGTTGGTGTCAAATGACACCACGGTTGTATATTTTTATTTTATCCCCGCCTGCTACATGAGCGTTTAAGGATTTTTTTTGGGTACATGTTAGAAAGAAGCGTAGTTTTTTTTCCCGCGTCTGCACTACATGAGCGTTTAGAGTTACTTTTATATATATATGTATGTATATTTATGTATATATGTATGTATATATATGTATATATATATGTATATATATGTATATATATATATATATATATATATATATATATATATATATATATATATATTCATCCCCCTCGCCGCAAGCGCCGCGTCGGTTTCCCTCCCTACTACGCTACGTGAGTACATAGGGGGGTTTGCCGGTTCGTCGCTAGCATTGAAGAAGGATTTTTTTAGGTCGTCGCAAGCGCCGCGCCGGTTTCCCTCCCTACTACGCTACATGAGCGCGTAGGGGGTTTGCCAGCTCGTCGCAAGCCACGAGAGAAGGATATTTTTTTTATCAATAATACTAATATTATTATTCATAATAATATTACTAATGATAGTATTATTATTATTTATAATAATATTAAAATAATAGAAACTTTATTATTATTATTATGATAATAATAATAATATAATTTAGTAATAATATTAAAATTAGCATTAATAATAATATTAATGTTAAATGTACTTATAGCATTAAAACATTGAAGTGAGGGAGAGAAAGACAACCTTGGGCTGAGTTGGGCTTGTAAGTGGTGTTTGAGGTGTACTTTGAGTATCTCTTAATACTGTCGAAAGCTTCATGGCATTCTTCATTCCATTTGAAGCGGACGTCTTTTTCAACAATTTTGAAAATGGTTAGCACCTACCCGTCATATTCGAGATGAATCGCCGAATGAAGGCAGTTGTCCTTGTAAGGAGCGGAGTTGACACATATTTTTAGGAGGTGGCATCTCCATAATTTCCTTGGTCTTATTGGGGTCGATCTCGATTCCTCGATGACGAACAACGTACCCCAAGAATTTACCGGAGGAGACCCTGAAAGCACATTTGAGAGGGTTTATCTTCAGACCAAATTTTCTGATTCTCTCAAACATGATTCTCAGATCACTTCGGTGGTCTTTTCGATTCATACTCTTGACAACAAAGTTGTCCACATAACACTCAACCTTTTGATGTATTAGCTCATCAAATATATGAGTCATCGCCCGTTGATAAGTGGCACCAGCGTTCTTCAGGCCAAAGGGCATGACCATATAACAGAAAATGTTGATGGACATTCTGAACGATGTGTGCTTCTCATCCTTAGGCTCCATCTTGATTTGATTTTAGCCCGATGATCCATCCATAAAGGAGAACATGTCGTAGTTGGACGCGTTATCCACTAGTAGTTCTGATACAGGGAGTGAGAAGTCATCTTTTGGGCACGCTTTGTTGATGTCCCGAATATCTATATAAATATGAATCAGACTGTTCATCTTCTTTACCGGGATGATATTGGTGATTCAATCAGCATATTTTTCTTCTTGGATGAAGCTTGCTTCTATGAGCTTTTTCGTTTCTGCAATCACCTGTTCTTCAATCTCCAATCTCATTCTCCTTGGAGCTTGTTTGACGGGTGCTGCGTAATGCTTGATGGCTAACTTATGAACTGCCACATCAGGGGATAAGCCAGACATCTTAGTATATGTCCAGGCAAAGCAATCCCTGAATTCACAAAGTTCTTTTATTTCTTCTACTTGCTCTTCGGGTAAAATGGAGCTAATGAAGGTTGAGCGAGGATCCTCCTCAGTTCCTATGTTGACTTCTTTTAGCTCATCCATAGTGGTTGCCTGTCCACCATCTTCAAGTTCTTATGGTGCAGGCTTGGCCTCTATGGGTTAATCATCATAATCATCTATTTCGTATGTCTCCTCAGCGTCAACATCATCAGATTCAATTTCCATGCATGTGATGGCTCGACAAGTTTCCTTTTGGAAGAATTTTCGCTTGATGAATCTGATACTCTTATATGCAGCTATATCCTTTTGTCATAATGGATGTGGATTCCTTTCATACCAGAGGCCCAGGCTTGTACGAAGTGTCGTTTGGTGGTAGGAATATTGATTTGCTTTCGTAGCATTCTTTGAATACTTTTGGAATTAAACCTAGGTAGCCTCGTTGGTAGTAACTCTTCAAAATCAAGGAGCATACAACACCAATCATTATTCTCCTCTTCGCTTATTCCAGCAGAATATAGTACATTCCCTGGTGTAGTCCCATTTTTAAAGGGAGGCAGATAAAGGGTGGCGAGTTCTTTAACCTTATGCACATCGCGCGGAATGATTTCCTTAAAGTGTTGTAGGGGGATACGTGTGACTACGAGTATGCTATATGAAATCGATAGGCTGTCTATTCTTCTGGAGAACACACTGCACCGTGTTCATATAAATAGAGTTGTAGTCATAATCATTATTTGAATATTCAACTTCCCTACTCTATTCAACTCTAGACTGGCATACTCACCGAGATTTTGTAGGGGTAATATCATCTTCATCTGTCACTCCCAAGGTGAAGTACATATTTCTTTTCTTTGGGAATGGTCGGTGCCTTGGGAAGAGTCGGCATTGCCTTCTTTCTCCCCACCTTTTTCTAGTCTTCCTGTTCAAGTCGCTTCACAGCCTTTGAGTTTGATGCTTTAGCCTCGAGAGAATTTGAAAACTTTTGTTTCTTTGACATGAAGTATTTGACATCTTCATATACTATTGCTTCATGGACTGTAAAGGGTTGAATGTCACCAGAGATCCTGAATTCATCTTCATCTCTGAGATATTTCATACACTGGTGTAATGTTGACGGAACAAAACTATATTCATGCAACCAGGGACGATCTAGTAGAGCCTTGAATGAAGTGTCCGCATCAATTACATGGAACTTGGCTTCTGTATGGAGATCTCCAAATACAAGAGGGAGCATGAATGATCCAAGGGTCCTCTGCCCTTTTTCGTTGAAATTATGCACTATCAGCTTATCTGGCCCGAGGTGTTCCACATCAAGGCAGATGGATCTCAGTGCTTTCAAGCTTATCAGATTTATGGAAGATCCGGGATCGATCAGGATTCGACTGATGATCAGCTTATCGCTCTTTACAGTAACATACAAAGGATGGTTATGGTCTGTAGTCCCAAGCATCATGTCCTCTTCGGAGAAAGTAAAGAACGGCTCATTATGAGCTTGTAAGACCTCAGTCAGATTACGTTCAGCAAAATACGCCTCATATCTTTCGGGATCCTTGAGATCCTGAATCAAAGTCTCTCGAAGGTTCTTAGACATTACTAAGGCATCGTATATGCTTGAGTTTGACAGATATTTTTCTCAGATTGGATAAGATATTATATTATATCCCCTTGGCGGAAATATTCTTTTTCTTATGATCTTCAGGGATAATATTATCATTGATGAGTATCTCTTTCTCCTTGTCTTTGTTGGAGATCATTTTTTTTGGTGGAGGCGGCAATATCTTGCCACTTCTCAACTGCACTTGAGCGATCTCCTCTGATTCAGAGTTATTTAATGACACATTTTCTTCAAAGTCAGTCATTGTTGCGTCTAAGGATTCATCTGTTGATTCAGAGTCACCACCCAAGTTTACATGTCCCATCTGTGACGCTATGCCGGGGTCTGATTCGTCTTCCTTTGGAAAATACAAGTCTTCTTTCGAGCTTTAGTCCATCGATGTCACTATCAGACAGGATTTAGAAGCAACTCTCTCAGCATATCCTTCTTTTATCAATACATTTGGTGCTACTGAGATAACCCGTCATACTTCTACGGGAAGGGAATTTTCATCACCTTCTTCGGCTTCATCTATTTTATGCCCTGACATGAAGTCAGCGAGCTTGATAGGTCGCCTCACAGTTTGGTAGTATTCATCCAAACTATCGATAACCCTTTGGGTTGCTGTCTTTTTCTCCTTGGGCTTCTTCAGCTTGGTTTTCTTCTTGGAGGGTTTCACCTTTCCAGACTTTAAGGTGCAAGCTTGGTTGGAAAATTATTTAGAAGTAGAAGCTCGTACCACGGCATTGCCTTCAAATCTATCATCGGCTCAATAGGAGACTTCCACTTTACACCTGAAACTCCTTCAAGCTGCTTCAACATTTTAACTGTCTTCTTGGAGACTGCAGTCTCTCACTGCTCTTCTTGAGCTACCTTATTTTCATTTCTTATTTCTTCAACTGGGTTATAGAAGAGGATGTAATCACCTGAGTTGATTCTTTCCTAGGATGAGTCAACACATTGTCTGACAATGTGAGCTCCCCCTTCCGATACTTTCTTTCGAGCAAATCCTTAAAGATATAACAATCTTCAATAGGATTCCTGACTACCCAATGGTATGAGCAATAATTTGGGTTGCCAGTGTGTTTTGACTCGGGTTTCTTGCACTCTGACAGTTCTAAGCCTGCTTTCACTACCTGTCGAAACAACTTGGCGACGCTATCCCTCTTAAACGAATATTCTTTATTCATTTTATCTTTGTGGGATTGGAACGTTCTATCATCAGTTTCCATTGCTTGCCTCGGGCGTTCTCCTCCACCTTGGAAGGTTCGTGGCTTATCATTTCCCCCAAGTATCAGCTTCGGTTTAGGGTTAGGGTTATAGGCTTGCTTGGGCTTTTTTTCATGCTGCATTGGCTGGTTGCTTTTGTCTACATTATAAACCACTTGTTTCCCCTTATCAGCTCTGGAGAAAAATGTGGAGTCAGCCTCACCTCTTCTAGCACCCGGGGCCTTAGCCTTCTTAAGCTTATTAGACTGATTTTCTGATCCGAACAAGTTCAATTTCTCAAACTTAGCTACTCTGTCTAGCAGATCTTGAAATGTGGTAATTGTAGCCATGCATATGAAGGGTTATATCTTGTCATCAATATTGCCCATTAACAACTACACGACATGCTTTTCTTCAAGTTGTTGCTCGCATTTCATGCTTAGATTTCGCCAGCGAGTGATATATTTTGACACCGACTCCTCTCTCTTCTACTTGTCTAAAGCGAGGTCGGCGATCGTAATCTTCTCGGTCGCACTAGCGAACTTCTTCACAAACATAACTTCTAATTTTGTGAAGGTTTTCACAGAATTGTTTGGCAGTTCAGCATACCATTCAAAAGCAGTTGCTGTCAAACTGCTGACGAATTGTCAGAAGAGTAGGGCGTCATTGCCTCCTGTGTTCCCGCAAGTGGCTTTAAATTGTGCCAGGTGCTTCCTGGGGTTGTTATTACTGTTAAAAGTGTTGAACTTTGGGACTGAATACTCTTTTGGGTACGGTACGTGATCATATTCAGCTGGATATGGACGATCCTTTCCCACCAACTTTTATGCTTGATCAACGACTATAATAGCCATGATATTTTCTGTGATTAATCCTTCCAACTGTGCAGCAGTAACAGGTTCGGAAGTACTTGCAATATTTTATGGGGTGGGCTGGCGGATGACTTTATGAATCTCGTGACCTCCTTCACGAGTGCCCCGTACTCCTGAGACTTGAGATATTTGAAAGTTTGGAGGATCTGAAGGAGGATTGTGCATAGGGCCAACTGTAGCATTTCTCTGCATTATCTGCATCATTGTCGCCATTTGGGTCATCATCTCAATCATCTTCTTATTTAATTGAGAGATTTCCCTGTCCTTTGCTCTCTTTTGTCGTCTTATTTGTTGCCGCATTTCAGCGAGTGTGACATCTTCGGCATCAAAAGGATTCTCATCTACTTCCTCCACTTCCTCTTCTTCTTGGGATTGACCACCTCTGCTAGTGGTGGATCCATCTATGTGGCGGCGTTTATATATTTGCCTGGGTGGCGGTTGCCAACGATCGTCATCTTTATTGTGATCATAATCGGCGCCATAATCGATGTCTATATGTGTCACCATATAGACCACTTCTATATTCAAGGTGTTATTTATTTCATCCATTTCTTCTACTAGGTTTTCCTCCATATATTCTTCGATGTTTTCTTCCCCTTTGAGATATTCTTCTCTTTCCATATTTTGTTCTTCTATATTTTCTTCTAGTACTCGGATATCTGTGCGATGACACCACTGGATCTCCTGTTCTTGGTTAGGCAAAGAGATTTCTTCGACTAGTTGACTGCAGTCGAAGTTAGTCTCTTCCTTTGGAGTTGATGGCGGGCGAAGGGATCCCCTGGAGGATTCTCCAAGGTGTCGACCGTCGGGAGGGGTGTCTTTGTGGATTATTTTTTAGACCCATTTCTAACGTTATTTGTGGATGGGGGCGGATCTCCGGGAAGCCTCACCAGATGCACGTCCATATTAGTTCTTCTTTCTCTTTTATCTTCTCTACAAGGCTTTGACCTCTAGATTTCTTTTCCTTTTCGTCGGGACCTTTCGGCGGCGGATCCCTGAAATCGAGGTTCAGGTGTCACGCCCCGATGCTCACCGCGCGGGACATATCTTTTTTTTCTCTCCACCGCAACATATAAGCATTCTCTTGGTGGAGTTCTTTTGGTCTCGACCATCGGTGGCCATTGGTATCTTCTTTTCTTCAGTCCTCTCTCTTTCACAGTCTTTAGGACCCTGTACACCCGGGCTGAGAGAGTTTCAGGTTCCTTCTTCTTCTTAGGAGCTGGGACTTCAGGCTGTTGGTCCCAAAATGATTTATTCAATTCGCCAGTGGCGCTGTTCCTCTTGACCCATCTCAGGTCAGTAAACTTGTTTCGGGTAGGAACGTTAGCTTCAGGCTCCTGGGCCGGTAGGTTGGATGGATGAGTTGAGAATTGTTGCTGAGCTCGAAGTTCAATATTCTTCTTTCTTCTCTGTCTTCTTGTAAGCCTTCTTTTAGATGAGGAGGCCTCAGCATCATTCTTTCCGGGTGTAGATAACCCGGTCGACAAGGGTGTGGTGTTTGTAGTCATTACAGAGACTCTTCCACCATTCACAATTCTCCTGATGGTCAGGGCTTCAGGCTGTGATAGCCTCTCGAATACAGAAACCCTCTTACGAGGATTTTCAGCAACAAGTCGTGTCGGCAAATGCACACGATGGGTGGGAGCTTCATCAGCATTGAGTCTCTTGGCAGACCTCTTGGCATTCCCGCCATTCACAGGAATGGCGACAGTCCTTGCAACGTCTGCAGGGAAGTCAACACTATCGAACTGGATGGTAGCTCCGATATTTTCGGTGTTTATTGATCACATTTGCCAGCTGAATATTGGCACCATGCCCGGGTTGGACAGTGAATGAGATATTCTGTAGATCCATCAGGAT
The DNA here is from genome assembly GCA_022539455.1 of Dendrobium nobile. Lineage (NCBI taxonomy): Eukaryota > Viridiplantae > Streptophyta > Magnoliopsida > Asparagales > Orchidaceae > Dendrobium > Dendrobium nobile. The sequence goes on from CM039729.1 coordinate 48,424,821, forward strand.
GAATGAAAGGTAAGGTTTAATAATCAAAGTCTGATATATCACCCCACACTTTCAAAATGCAGAGACTTGCACAGAACAAGGAATAAAATAAATAAATATTAACAAGCGATTAAAATAATTTTTTTTAAAAAACTCAGCTAAATGTCAAATGAATTTGTTGAATGATCATTTTAGAATATTCAAAATTTTGATTCGTTAAATGATCACTTTGAAAGACTCAAAATCTTGAATAAGAGTTGAAATAATTGCTACTATGACACCGAGACGACTAGCCAAAGATGAAAAGAGAAACCAATTCCTAGTGGAGTCGTTAGAAATTTGTGGGCTCCAAAAATTCGGCTCTGGCCTCCGCCCGTTGTTCTTTTTGTTTTTGGGTTAGTTTTAACGGATTAAGTTCCGGAGTAAATTTTGGAAAGCAGATGAGTTTGTAGATAAGACACTACCCAGAGATTTCACCCTCATTTTGCGAGGACTTTATGATCTGAGTTCTGGTTTCCTATAGGCCCAAACCCCTATAGTTAATTACCCCTCCTGTTAACGAGAGAGACTTTTCGATTAAGGCTAGTCGTCAATCAGATATGTAGAGTATATGTGTTATCAGGCATAAAGTATCAGCAATGGGTGTTGAGCTTTGAAATGTTTGGATGTTTGAAAATTTGGGCTGAAACATTTGGGATGTTTGATATCTAAAATTGAAAATTTCACCATCTTGCAATTAAAGAAGATGGTGGGGGAATTGATGATGGACCCGATCAAGATCCCATGGTTTCATTGCCCCGGGCCATCGTAATCCCTGGTCTACTTAGTCAGATGAGGTAGTTGACCCAACCTGACAAAAAGATCCTTGTCAGTAGCCATGGGTTGCTTCGTCCAATGTACCTTGTAAACCTGGGGTGGGTATTTGTCTAAGGGGACAAATTTAAATCCACCTTTAGCTAACAGAGGGTTTTGTGCCCTACGATTATATCCTATTGATTCATATCTCAATGATTTGATGCCAATAAGGAACGTATTAGCTTTGGCTATAATCGGTATTTCGTGGTGCCATTTGAGAGCAAAACCACTCGGTTCATAGGGCCTCAGGTCATAACCTTTTATCCTGCGGTGCCATTGAGTGGCAAAACCGCCAGTTAGAGGATACGTACCACGTCATTACTAGTAGGAGATTATTTGAGAATGGATCCTAATGATATTTTCGACTAGGCATTTGACTATATGTGAGCTGAAGTAAATTTTAATTTGTTCACCCCGACAAACTGTTGCGGAGGGTGGATGAGTTTTTCTTTAAGTGATTTGATGGGTTGAATTTCGATTTTAAACATTTTTGGATTTTTGGACTTTGTGAAGTTTTGGATTTTCACGGTTATTTGGGTGACATTTTGGAGATATTTGAAATTAACCCCTCCGGTTGAGATAAGCATTCAACATGGCCATCATCGGGGTGTTTGAGGCCTTTTTCATTAGAAAATATTTTGCATTTTATGGATAAATCTTGTCAACTCTATCAAGCTGTCGACAGAGGATCGGGTTTCGTAAGTTTTATGCCTTTGCTAGTTAATTTTCATTATTATAGGCCTTGTAGGCCTAATATGAATGTATTAAGATAAATATACCGGTCGCCACAAATGTATATTTGTTTAATAGTTTGAACCCTATCAAGTCCTATTGATCAGTGTAGAAGGATCGGGTTCAAACTTGAATTCATTTATTGACTTGCTAAGCATCCCTAGATGTCACGTGTGTACCAATAACACGCTTGCCGGGGCCCATGAGGGTGTTTGGGGGAATTTTCATTTGACAATATTTTGCATTTTGTAGATAAACCTTGTCAACTTTATCGAGTTATCGACAGAGGATCGGTTATTATAGGCTTTATGCCTTTATTAATGAATTCTCTTGATTATAGGCCTTGAAGGCCTAATATGAATGTATTAAAACAAATATATTGGTCATTGCAACCGTATATTTGTTTGATAGTTTATACCCTGTCGACTCTTGTTGATCCGCATAGAAGGATCAGGTTCGAACTTGAATTCACTTATTGACCCGCGCAGCATCCCTAGACGTCACGTATATACCCAAGACATGCTTGTCGGGGCCCTTGCGGGTTCTCGATTGTATAACCCCTTTTAGTGTACCTATGTGTGTACAAACTACAGTGCATGTGTGGCCAAGAAATACAATCTCAAGTTTGCTCATCCATCTTTCTTTATGTTAATCCTAACAGGCCTCTTAAATCTTCTCTTCCCTATCTTTTTTTTTTATAGGAATTCTCTTGTTGAGACCCTATGAATCAATTGAAACCTCAGATTCATAGTAAAACCACGGTGATTTAAGAAAACCGAAGCTAAACTCAAATATTTTGAGATATTTGACGAGTTTATTATGATAACTTGTAGAGGTTCGTAGTCATATGTATCTGCTATGAATGCTCTGCTTCTACTAGAAGAGGATTAATATATTTGCCGCAGCCTCTTTACAAGCTGTATAAGTATCTCAATTCTTGTCATAGGCTCCTTGTACCCTTCTTGTAGATGACATATTATGTGTATGGCGGAATTTCTTCTGCTGCTCAGAGGAACTTGCATTTATTTTGTATTATCCGTCTATGATTGCAGAAGACCGATGTACTTACTTGATGCTAAGTGGTGATTGGTTGCAAGATGTTATTGCGTTCATTCTTAGTCTTCCCTATGTGTGTTGATTGTAAAATTATTGCATTCAAGTCTATGTAGTTATTTGCAATTACTCTGAATAACCCACCTGTACGAAATCTCATTATCAGTTACAAGTGATTTGTATTTGTAAGAGTTCGATATATTATCTTGCAAACTCATATTTGAAGACAAGTTCTTCGTCGCCTTTGAGAATGATCTGCAACATGTATAATGGACCTAGAAGTATTCATGTTGATACCTGCTTGCAGTCCCATTGTATTTGCTTGCAAGTTAATATTGATTGTAGGAGAATTATTCTTCGTATGGAGGATCTTCCGTACATCTACTGCTGTCACTTGTAGATGGACAAGAATTGTAGTAGTTCTTTTGTGTGGTGCCTCTTTTATGATGTTGATTGGTTATTGCTTGTAGGTATCATTGTGTGGATACCGAATTGATTGAAGAGCTTGGGCCACTTTAGTTTCATCATTCCTTGCTCCAATGGTGATTCTCATTTGGATGAATAGGCTCGTTCATTAGTTATTATATTATCATTTGAGGGTCTGATCCTCAACTTAGTGACTTGTGTACTCTATTGAACATACATCCTCCATCTGATCTTGATTGAGTAATCATGATTGTCAATTAACGCTTGGATATCACAAATCCCTCTTGCTATTTGATTATCACTTGCATGTGTTGTAGATCTGTAATGCTTATTGAGAAACGACATGTTGTATGTTGGTATTTGCATTCTTGAAGACCCTCAGCACTTGTAGAGAACCATAGTCTTCCTCTGTTAATTGATCATCACCATTGGAAGGGACATCGTATGCTGCATCATGTACATCTACCCGTCATTTGTATGCACTTAAGACTTAATTGTCGTGAGTCATTTGTTGTTCAAATCATTGATATTCATTTGAATGCCTTGTATCATTATTCATTTGAGTTCAAATTTATTTACATTAAGCTCATTATCATTTGTTCAATGTGCAAGCTCAAGACACAAGTGTTTAGCTCGAATCTATAGTACAAGTTCAAGTCTAAGTTAAAATTTTTTGTACCAAGTTCATTTAAGTTCAAGAAATGGTTCCCTGGTGTTTGATCTGAAGTCTGAATCTCCTTGTTATTTGTTTCAGATCCAAGTCCATGTTCAAGTTCACTTAAATTCATTTGTTGCAAGTCCATGTTCACAATATATTGGAATCTTGCTTAAATATTCAAATTTGATTCAAATCATTACACATTCAATTAAGCTCAAGTTTATGTTATGCTCCAATCGAGTTCGAGTCCAAAGAAAGTCCTCCATATGTTCAAATAAAGTTCATGCTTAATATGAGCCTCTTCCGTTCGAGTTCAAGTTGAGTTCACGATTGATTCAAGTCTAATTAGAGTTTCTCTTTAATTGTCATTTGAGCTTAAATCAAATTGCAAATCGTTTAAATCTAGCCTGAATTTTAAGTGCAAATTCATTCAAGCCCAAATCTTTTATGATTCTTTTGCAAGTTCAAATTAAATCTTTGCATTGTTCTTTTGAGTCCAAAGTATGTTCCAAATGTTTGAACAAGTCCTCTATTTTTGTCTAAGTATTGTCTTCGGTTCACCGAAAATTTCGGCAACCTCCTGGCATTTGCCCTGTTTAGTAGAAAAACCAAGAGGCAACTTTCCCCTCGTCACTACTTGAGCGCTTCAGGTAGGTGTCAAATGACATTGCGGTTGTATATTTTTATTTTTTCCCGGCCCGCTACATGGTCGTTTAAGGGTTTTTCTTAGGTACATGTTAGAAAGAAGCGCAATTTTCTTTCCCCCATCTTTACTATATGAGCGTTTGGAGGTATTTATTATATATATATATATATATATATATATATTTTCATCCCCCTCGCCGCAAGCGCCTTGTCGGTTTCCCTCCCTACTACGCTACGTGAGCGTGTAAGGGGTTTGCCGGCTCGTCGCTAGCATTGAAGAAAGATTTTTTAGGTCGTCGCAAGCGCCGCGCCGGTTTCCTTCCCTACTACGCTACGTAAGCACATAGGAGATTTGCCGACCCGTCGCAAGCCACGAGAGAAGGATTTTTTTTATCAATAATAATAATAATAATATTATTCATAATAATATTACTAATTATAGTATTTTTATTATTTATAATAATAATATTAAAATAATAGAAACTATATTATTATTATTATAGTAATAATAATATTATAATAATATTATTATTAACATTAATATTAATATTAGCATTAATATTAATATTAGCATTAATATTAATATTAATTTTAAATGTATTTAGCATCAAAACATTGAAGTGAGGGAGAGAGAGACAACGTTGGGCTGATTTGGGTTTGTAAGTGGTGTTTGTGGTGGACTTTGAGTAGAAGGGTTTAGGAAAGGACTAAGTATGGGTAGGGTTAGGGTTACTTGAGTCGATTGAGTGAGGAGAGGTGGGTATAAGGGAAGGGAGTTCGGCTATTGAGGTGGAGATCGGGGCTGGGTCTTGCGGCAAAGGAAGAGGAAAGGGAGATCGAGCTAAGGGGCTATTGTGGTCGGCGGGAATGGATGGAGGAGTTCGAGTGTGGGAAGATTGGAGATGTGCGTGTGTTTGATCGCTGATTCCGAAAGGTGGAGGGAGATCAGAATGTGCAGTCGGCCACGAGAGGGTTGCGGACTGGAGGGTTCGGCTTGGCTTTGAGAATCGGAGCAAAGGAGGTGTCGTTGAGGAGGGAGATTGCGTCTGGCTTGGAGTCGAGAGCATCCGAAAGGCTTCGTTTGGTCGGATTTTAAAGCCATCGAAGGGCAACGATTGAGGTATGCGAGGGATTTTCGGGAAGCGACGTAAACGACGCCGTGCTACAGTGTCTCGGCTGGATTCTGGCTGAATTTCGGGAGATTTGAATAGGTATGCACACACATTATTTGATATCTTTTTTTATTTGATTTAGGGATCAACAGAGCTGTAGTGTGAGCAGGGATGGCTAGTTCTCGAGCCTGGGATGAGTTGTAGCCGAAATGACTAAGGGATTGCCAAGGTAGGTTCCCTCCTTAGGTGAGTTTGGAGAGCTCGGAGGGGTTCGAAGGGTGAGGAATTGATCTAGGTGAGTGATAGTCAACCTTCCTAGTTGAAGGGCCTTATGGTCGGCTAGCACAAGATGAGTTCTTTCAATGGATGTAAACAAGTGGCATCCTCTCCTTGATAAATTCCTCTAGCAACCACAAGTGAGTTCGTTGAGGCATCAGCTCTTAAGAAGGAATATTTTGTCACGATCTGTTTGATATCCATAAAAATACTTTTGAAGGCAACTAAGGGTATAGAAGTGGTAAATAAAATAACCCCTTAAATGAAATAACTTTTGTTTATGTTGTTTTTTATTTTGTGGTTTGTATCTAGGTACTTCATAGTACTTTCTTGATCTTGGTCACATCATCATTGTAATAAAGTATACATCCATTAGTACAACAATCAAGCTTCTATGCATTCAAACGTAACTTGGATGCTAGTTTTTTGGTCCTTACAAATCAATAAGCTGGTTATCTTTTGTATTGCTCTTCTTTAATTGTCCAAAAAACTGATTGAAACATTCTCTTGGCATTTGAATCTATTTAATATTGAGTATTCTATATGCGACAGATAGTTCAAAGTGATTGGTGCGTTCATATATAATGCTTATTGAACAACATAACTAATTATAAAATTGTTGAGCCTTGCTATTAGATATCTTTTTAATAAGTTCTACAAATTGAGGTCTAACAATATTGAATATCATTTTGTTGTATCTTTCTTATTGTTCTTCATTTGATGCTGCATTATTAGTTTAAGATTTGCAATGAGTGGCTCACACTCTCTATGTGGTGTCTAAGTAAAAATCGTATTGAAATCACTTTTGATACAAATCAATCTTGACTTCATATATTGTAATATACTTAATTTTGTACTTAGAAATCTAATATCTTCCTATAACAACAACAACACATCCGGCCTTTATCCCATTACGTGGGGTCAGTTATATATATATATATATATATGAACGTCGTCGAAGGAGGCGAAGAAATGTTTTAGCTACTCGTTCAAAACCCTATCGCGTCCAAAAATAACGAAGAACATGGAAGAGAAGAAAGTAGCAAATCGTTTATGAATTAATTTATGTAATTTAATATATATAAATTAAAAAAAAATTAATTAGATAATAATAATTAGTTAATTAATAATCAAGATAATAATTGAAGTTTTATAATTATTTAAGTTATTAGTATTTACAATAGTAATTAGATAATTAAACTAGTTAATATCCCTATGATATTATTACTTTTAATATATGACTAAATTTTTTAAAATTATAACTAAAAGTATTATTAATTTCTCTTATTAAACAAATGATTAATATATATTTTTAAATTATAATTTCTCAAAAAATATATCTAATAAATAATTTAATTAAAAATTACTAAGATACCCCTATTTTTTAACACCGTTAAGCCCAACATCCATTAGTTTCGATGTTAGGACTAAAATGGTCCGATTTTAAATAGTAATTGATTCTTCTTAAAGAGTTGAGGTATCATTTTGGTCCTCTCTCTCTCTCTCTTTATATATATATATACACACACTCTCTCTCTCACTCTCTCTCTCTTACATTTCATTATGTATAGAGTCAAATTTGCATTTAAATCTAATAAAAAAGATAATTTTTAATATTTTCTTACCAAGTCTTTTTAGGTCTACCTCCATCATTCTTAACATAGGCCAAATATAATACATCTACTTTTTTAACTAAGTCATTGAATTTTATGTAACTAAATCATTTAAGGCGACTCTCTAATCTTATTTGCCACTAGAGCTACTCTAACTTTGTCATATATATATATATATATATATATATATATATACTTGTTTCGCAATCTGTCTCTAAAATTGTTATTGACAAGCCACATATAAAAATTGTTATTGATAAGCCACATAAACAAAAATCTTGACTGTATTAATAAATTCATTTGCTATTCATTTTTTGTCCAAGTAGAAACCTATTATACATCTAGAACTATTGATTTTTGATATCCACACTATAATTAAATACACATTAAATATTTAATAATTTTTGAACAAACATAGCATCATCACTAGTAATTATTTACTTGAATTTTCTAAATCAGTACAACAACATAACAACATCAAACCTTTATCCCACTACGTGGGGTCGACTACATGAATTTTTTTCTCTCCATTGTGTCCTGTTAAGAGTCAAATTCTCATATAAGTCAATAATTTAAATAAAATTTCTAATTCATTCAAAGTATCTTAATCACCACTAGCTAATTTTATAATTAAAAATTTTAACTAGGTTTTCAAACTTACCAAATAATTTTCTTTATATCACAACAAAATACACAAACACTCCACACATCAAAATTTCATCATCGTCACCATTTTTGTAAATAAATTTAAATTAACATATCTAAAATTTAATTAAAAAATAATAACATCTAAATAAAACTCATTAAATGTACATAAATATAACACATGAAATAAATAGATGAAAAAATGTAATAAAAATTAAGTAAATGCATAGTTCTAATAGAATTTTAACAATATAAATATGAAAAAGAAGTGCAAAACTTACGAAGGGAAAAGAGGAAAATTTCGAGGAGAGGCTAGTGCTTAGACAAAATAAATGCTTGTCAATAGTTGAGGACTTACACAAGCTTTTAATCTATGGAGGATATCAACGGGACCTTGGCTAAATTGGGGCAAGGAAGGCTGCATAATGGTGTTTTTAGATGGCTTCTGAGAGCTTTGAAATGGCTAGGGAAATTAGAAAATAGGAGAAGTGGGGGCGTCAGTCTAGTGTATAATATAGGTCATTGGTGTATTTCCAATGAAATTTTCATCGGAAATTAACACACTTAAATACGGTGAAATTTTGGTGGATCTTTTGTTCTAGATTACACCACTTGTTAAACTCAAAATGAAAATGATAAGGACATCGCTCAGAGATTCCGACATGTGTACCAGTGATAGAATCGTAGATCGACTGCTACGATTCAGAGTCTTTACTTTGGATGTATTTTATGTTTTATTTATTTTTTGCATTTTTCAATTTTCCTAGTTTACCCCTTTGGGTAGTGAGTTCTTATTGTAGCACTGAGGGCATTTGAGCCATTTTCTTCTCTTTGTGATTGAGACCTATATATAGCAGTCTTGTGCTTTGTAAGAGGTTAATGAATGATTCAATGAAATTTTGATATTTGTCTTCTTCTTCTTGTGTATGCACTAGAGAGAAGAGAGAGCCTGAGGTGAGGACGAGCGCAATACCCACTAGTCATTGGAAGAGTCCGTGGCTCGTGGTCTATTTTCTTTACTTTTCCCTTGTTCTTTTTCCCACAACTGGCTGCCCACATACCTCCTCAAGCCACCAGCCGACGCCTCCCCTTGCCCTAATTGCCGGCCACTTCTCCCCCTTCCTCCAACCGTTTGATCCCTAGCCTTTCCTCCATTCCCAAACTTCGGCCACCACTTCTTCCCCAAGCTCCACTGTGGGCCACAAATCCCTCTCTCCTTTAATGATGAATTCAATCATCATTACTACTTACCTAAAATAGCCTACATAATTTAGGAAATAATTTCCTCAATTTGAAATTTAAATTTTGAATTTCAAATAGTTTTCTAAATTAATAAAGTTATATTAGGAAAGTTTTTATCCTAAGTCCAATTTAATTTTAAATTGGATTTGATTGAATTATTCTTTTCCTAAATTAGAGAGCTCAATTAGGAAGCTCTTAATTTTCTTCCGAAACCCCTCTCCCTCTCTCTTAATGCCGCCGGCCCCCCCTTTATTCTCCACCTCTCTTGAATTTCCTCTTTAAGCCCTACCCTATTTGAGTTTGAAATCAATTTCAAATGCAATTCCCTCCAAAATCACTTGAAGCCTGAAATTAATTTCAGATTTATTGGAATTCCCTAACCCAAACCTAAACCTCACATATTCCAAATTTCCCCTCTTTCTCTCCTTGGCCGCCCAACCCCTTCTCCCCTTGTTTCTCTTGGAAATCCTAAATCTCTCATGAGCTTTGGAGAGAAGAAGAGAAGACAAATTCCCTCGTCTATTCTACCATTGGTGCTTGGCCGACCCTGAGGTTGATCATGGATTTGCATACAACGCTCAAGGGGAAATCGACATCTTGCTATCCCCTTTCTTCGATCCAGACTGGACATACCAGGATTTAGTGGAGAGCTACATCAACCTCATTCTCTACCATCTCGCCGAGTCGATTGACGAGCAACGACCCACGGGACATTGGAAAATCGTCAGTTGACCCACAACGTCTCTTACTCCGGCAAACAAGACCTTATGTGCCACTTGTTTTGTGGTGACATCACTAGGGTTGCTTCTACTTTTTCTCTGTTAAACCTCACTTCAAGAGCAAGTGTGAAGGATCTCGAGGTGAACACGTCTCGTTGTTACGCCGTGGATTTTTGTTTTTCGCCATTAGTTTCACTTTTATTTTATTGCTACTTGCAAGTATCTTTTAGATCTCAATTGTAATTGCTTGCTATTACTTGATCTTTTAACGAAAAGTTCTAAGAAATCTAACTTGTGAAACTTAAGTTATAATTAGCAAAGTTAAGTTTAAAGTATTGTTAATTTCCAAAAGCAATCCTTGTTCACTTACATGTTTCACATCAGAAAATTTTGTTGCTTATTGAGCGATAATTATGGCTTTTCTTATAGTATTCCATTGGGGTGATTTTTTTTTCCTTATTTTAATTTGTTTTCGTTTACATGTGATTAAAATTTTGCTAAGTGAGATATATATTAAATTTCTTTTGAATCACCAATTTTATCATGGCTGAATTTCATTTGCCTGTTTTTTTTTTTTAATTATAAATTTGACAATTATTAAATTATCTTTTGGGATGAGTGTTTGGTATTTTTACATTAAAGCAACAAGTTTTTATTAAAGTTAGAACTTAGTAACATGCATTTTGTAATTTTTTTCTTATTATGCCTTAGCCAATATTATCTTAGAAATCCTTTTGTCACAATGGGTCTGAAAGGTGGTATACCACAACAATATATTGTAATGTGATGAAGAGATATTTAACAAATTTTGTACTTATAAAGGAAAATTCATATGCAAATAATATACATAAAACATATAGAGTAAGGAACTAAGAACAAACTAACATTTTATTGCATTAATACAAATTATAATGAGAAGTAGGAATAACAAAAAAAGAAAAAAAGAAAATAAAAATAAAACTACATAAATAAAATTACCTGAAAGAAATAAAAATAAACAACTACAAAAAATTAATATACCAAATGAGATCACTCTTGATAAACTTGCTCTTATGGTGATGGTTCACTATGCACTTCGATAGAACCCGCACTGAAAAAAGATTAAAAAAGAGTGAGTATGATAACTCAACCCTAGCAAACAACTAGTACTTATTAAGGCATAAACAATAAGGCATTGAGGTATGCAACATGAACTACACGGTGGGCCGGAATAACTTATAATAACAAGTAATCAGTGTCTACTATAATAATGTTATAATAATATTACATTGTATAAATAGAACATATCAAATATTCCAAGAAAATTTCTAATGTGGTGATGTTCATGATCAGTGTGTTGTATGGTAGTTATAATAAATTTGTGTATATTCTAACACATTCATATGTAACCCTATCAAGTATATTCACGCCTTACAAACATTACTCATCAATCATTTATCTATACTTGATATATATATATATATATATATATATATATATATATATATATATATATATATATATATATATATATATATAGTCAGTTTTATCAAGTTACCTTGAATTAGAATGGTTAATACTTAAGGAAATTCAATGATTTCCCATAAAGTTATCACTTTATGAGCCCATCAGTCGGCTAGCCAAAAGGGTTCTACTGACCTATATACTATTACACAAGCATATATTTTTTATAAATTTCAAAGCAAGTTTTCAACAAGTATTGTATAGTTAAAATGAAAATTGATATATATAACAAATTATGATTTTTTGGATAATATTTGTTGCATTTAATAGAAGTAATGGAATGAGAAATAGATATTTTACTATAGTCATGAATTAATTATACAAGATTTTCTGCAACAACAAATACTTGGAAAAACTATTTCAACCACATAATAATTCTAGTATGATCATTAAATAAGAACTACTAAAATATGTATATTGGAAATTAAATATTGAAAACATGAATGACAATCTATAAATATCTAAGAATCTAATACAAGCAACAAGGATAACTCCTCTAATGAGAAAGGATACGTTTAGTTTCTAATAAATGAAAGTTACTTATCTCGAGGCGAGTGTTGTGAAACTCAAAATTTATTTAGAATCGAGCGAATCATACCATATGAAAATCAACTCGAAGATTCTCTAAAGTGGCCTAAATTAATAACAAAATCATAATAAACACAAAACAACATAAGACCTAACATAACAAAAATTTAATTATCTTTACTTTTAAGTAAGAGTGTTGAAAGTCATTAGAAAAGCCTAACTCATATAGGTTCCTCCAAAATCAATCTAGTCTAGTTAGACATACAATGACGTTAAACCATGAAACAAGTTCTAAATTTTCCAACTCTATTATCCTAAAATACTAAAGAAATTACTTGGAACCAAATAGAACATGCATTAACTTAATTTAAGAAAAGTACAACAACAACAACAACAACAACAACAACAAGCCTTTATCCACTACGTGGAGTCGGCTACATGAATCCTTTTTATTAAAAGTCAAATTCTCGTTTAATTCTAACAAAGAAAGATCATTCCTAATATTTTCTAACCAAGTCTTTTTAGGTCTGCTTCTATCTTTCTTAACATAAGTCAAATGTAATACCTCTACTTTCCTAACCGGGTCATCGAAAGGCCGCCGTTTTATGTGACCAAACCATCTAAGGCGACTCTCTCTAATCTTATTTTCTACTGGAGCTACTCCAACCTTTTCATGTATTTAAGAAAAGTAATAAATATAAAAATAATTTATTTTATTATAAATTAAAGAATATTTATTTTCCTCTCATCATCATAAATGAAGATGATGAAGTGAGATGAAGGCAAGAAAGAAAAGGAGAAAGGAGTAGGTCTTAGTGTTAAAGAAGAAAGATAAGGAAAAAGGACTTGTCAATGGTGGTTTTCAGTCTCGGGTTTCGCGGTTGTGAAGGAGATGTTATGCGATAGCATGGCCTATTGCAATCTTCTTTTAAAAAGAAAAAAAGTTGGTTGAGGGAGTGCAATGAAAGCCCATTAGGAGGACATGACGCGGCAAGGGAGGCTTGCATGAGAGAAGCTTGATCAAGGGTTTCGTGAGGTCTGCGGACGGTCATTTGGTCTTGGTGGATCAGTTTAGGGAAAGCGGTTAGGCTCATAACATCTTAAGCCTTTAGGAACGGCATCATCTTATTTAATGTAAATTTCAAATTTTTTTCATCTTCTTACCATTCTAACCATAGAGAGGCGCAACAAAGCAGATCACCAGGCAACTTAATTCCTTCAGAAATTTTTTTAACATCCGTATGGTATTTTTGCTAGGTATCTTAATTTGGGTTGTTCATGATGCATGGATTGATGATCTTTTATAGAATCTTCTCTTTCTTTTTTTTTTTAGCCTAAGCCTTCAAATTTTACCATGATAGAGAAACACTGTACCTTTTTAATATCTTTTCATACCTAATCCCAAGTTAGGCAGAAGGTTTTCAAGGCAACTTTGGAGAATTGTGGAGTTTGAAATGAAAATTTACAAGATATCTTACTGAACCAAACATTAGTTTCTTCATATTTGAAGAACTATTAATTTCCATTTTTGTTGTCATCAAATTTATCACTTCTTCAGATACGTGTCCAGAATCAAGATTCTTATTATTTGGTCTATTGTCGGTGTGTGTTAGTTTAGTTGGTAAAGAATTTTGAAGTTGTAGCCATGGTCCTGGGTTTAATGTCGCCTACATAACACTTACGTTTCAGCACTGAACTTTTCATAAGAAAAAAAGAATATATCGTCTGTTTCCACCAGATCTCTTGATTCTTGTACTTTTTTACGTCGTACTTGAATGTTATATATTCAGGGTGGATACAAAGGCTTTTATGCTTGCAATACCATTCCTTTGACCCTAAAGGCTGTCAATGATATACACAAACGGGGTGGCACTGTCCTTGGTACATCAAGAGGTGGTCACGATACAATAAAGATTGTTGATAGCATTGAAGATCGTGGAATTAATCAAGTAAGAAACTAATAATTGCATACGCCTGAGCTTTACATCTATGTCCAGCATGATATGTTTGGTTTGTTACTATTAACTATTTTGTCAGGTATATATAATCGGAGGTGATGGAACTCAAAAGGGGGCCTCTGCTATTTTTCAGGTACAATGCTTTTAATAAGAATGTGGAAAGAGTATAATGATCTAAAAATGCTATTGGTGATAGTTGGACTTTACTCTTTATATGTTGACGGTTGATTTTGTTGCCATTGTTGAAATTGGGTAAAATGCATAAACCAGGTATGTTTAGAAAAAATAGTTTTAATATTCTTAGAAAAACAGGGAAAAAATGGAACTGGAAGTCTTAGGATTTAAAATTTCCCTAACAAAAAATTAGGATTTGATACAAAAACATGCACGCTAAGATAAAAATCTGCAGTGTACTAACTTTTAGTGTGCAAAAATGTCATCTCTTTGATCCAAAATCAGAAAACATATGCAACTCTCTCCAAAAAATAGTTTAAAGGTTGTCAAATTTGAATTTTGAGAGTGAAATAAAAATATACAACACTTAGGAGTTACTGCCACTATTCCATGAGAATCAGAACCAAATCGGCTGCAAATTCCATCCTAGATGCTATTTCTTTTCCTTGTTCCTGTAGCCCAGATATCTGCCATAAGGTTTCCAAGAATCAGTTCCATTCATAGTTCTTAATGATTTTTGGAAAATTCATATAGGAAGTTCGAAGACGTGGCCTTCAAGTTGCTGTTGTTGGAATTCCTAAGACAATTGACAATGACATTGCGGTACGCTAGAGCAGAAATTATTTAGCATAGTCTTCTTACTTAGGTTAAAATAATATTCTTGAATATTATGCTGACTTGTTGCACTTGGAAAACAATTTGCTGTTGGTTTGATCTCAGGTTATTGACAAGTCCTTTGGCTTTGATACTGCTGTGGAAGAGGCTCAGCGGGCCATAAATGCAGCACATGTTGAAGCTGAAAGCGCTGAGAATGGCATTGGTATGGTAAAGCTAATGGGCCGCTATAGTGGTTAGTTGCTACTCTTTTTAGAGAACCATAATTTTCATACACTTTGACATCCGAATGCGATGATTCCCTGCTTTGTTCTATTCAGAAGTGAAAATTTTCTTATCTGACGAGCATCGTGCATTTTTTTTGTTATTCATGCAAAAGTGGGATATGTTTAAAGTTATGGTTGGGAGTAACTTTTCTAATCAGGAGGGACCAAATTTCTTGGTATAACAACAAGCCAATTCCATAACTTCAGCTCTTGATGAGTGAACTTTTGGTGGTTTCCTATGATGTCAAAGTACCTGTAACTTCTCTTTTTGAATCGTTTAATTGTTACCTGGCCATTTTTGTTAATTCTTTTTAAATGGAAAGCTTTGATATATTTTCGATTGATAGATTGTTACTAATAACATGTGACAACTAATATAGCTTATCCTGGTATGTGGAGTATCTGTTAAATGCAGATTGAATCGATGAACATGTACAACAACAACAACAACAACATCAAGCCTTTATCCCACTACGTGGGGTCGGCTACATGAATCCTTTTTCTCCATTGTGTCCTATTAAAAGTCAAATTCTTGTTTAAATCTAATAAAGAAAGGTCATTCCTAATATTTTCTAACCAAGTCTTTTTAGGTCTACCCCTACCTTTCTTAACATAAGTCAAATCTAATACCTCTACTCTCTTAACCGGGTCATCGGAAGGCCGCCGTTTTATGTGACCAAACCATCTAAGGCGACTCTCTCTAATCTTATCTTTTACTGGAGCTACTCCAACATTTTCACGTACATGCTCATTTCGTATCCTATCTCTAAGAGTAAAGCCACTCATTCACCTGAGCATCCTCATCTCTGCCACACTTAACTTAATATTATGCTTCTCTTTTAATGGCCAACATTCCGCACCATAAATCATTGCAGGCCTCACTACCATCTTATAGAATTTTCCCTTAAGTTTGAGGGGTACATTTCTATCACATAACAAGCCCGATGCATTCCTCCACTTCAACCATCCAACTTGAATTCTGCTGATAATATCCCCATCTATTTCACCATCACTCTGAACAATAGATCCAAGATATCTAAAACGTGTACTCTTGTTAATGACTTGATCGCCCAAAGTCACAATCCCCTCACTAGGTCTATTACTACTAAAATCACACTCTATATATTCCGTTTTAGATCTACTCAAGCGAAAACCTTTAGACTCTTAAGGTTGACCTCCATAAATCAAGTTTACCTTCAACTCCCTCTCTAGTCGTATCAACAAGAAGAATATCATCAGCAAAAAGCATACACCAAGGTACATCCTCTTGCAAATGTCTAGTGAGAACATCCATGACTAAAGCAAAAAGATATGGGCTTAAGGCTGATCCTTGATGTAACCCAACCGAAATAGGGAAATACTTGGTCAATCCACCTTGTGTTTGAACACAAGTAATAGCTCCTGCATACATATCTTTAATGATTTGAATATAAGCATTATTGACTCCTTTCTTTTCAAGAACTCTCCATAGCACTTCTCTTGGAACTTTATCATATGCTTTTTCTAAATCAATAAATATCATATGTAGATCCTCCTTATTTTCTCTATATTTCTCCATCAAACCTCTTAATAAATGTATGACTTCCATAGTCGACCTACCCGGCATGAATCCAAATTGATTTTGAGAAATATTAGTATCACGCCGCAACTTATGCTCCATAACTCGCTCCCAAAGTTTTAAAGTATGACACAATAACTTAATACCTCTATAATTCGCACAATCTTGTGCATCACCTTTATTCTTAAAAATAGGAATTAACACGCTCATTCTCCACTCATCTGGCATCTTTTTAGACTTCAAAATAGTATTAAAAAATTTAGTAAGCCATGAAATTCCTTCATCTCCTAAGCATTTCCACACCTCTATTGGAATATCATCAGATCCAACAGCTTTTCCACCCTTCATTTTCTTTAAAGCCTCTCTAACTTCAGTTTTACTAATACGCCGATAAAAACAGAGATCTTTATTTTCATTTAGGATGCTAAGGTCATTATAGTCAATCTTATTTTCACAATCTTCATTAAAAAGTTTAGTAAAATATTTCATCCATCTTTGGAGAATATCATCTTCTAAGAAAAGTATTTTTTGATCTTCATCTTTAATACACTTCACTTGAACTAAATCCTTACTACTCCTATCTCTTTGTTTGGCTAACTTATACATATATCTTTCTCCCTCTTTAGTATCTAATCTATTATATAAATCACTAAAAGCTAATGTCTTTGCATCGCTTATTGCTTTCTTAGCATCCTTACGAGCCACTTTATATATTTCCCAATTATCAGAATTTTTAAAATTAAACCAATTTTTATAACAAAGCTTCTTATTTTTAATCTTCTCTTGCACATTTGGATTCCACCACCAACTGCTTTTACTATTAGGAGCTTGTCCCTTTGATACTCCAAGGATATCTTTTGCAATATTCTTAATATCATTAGTCACTTTTTCCCACATAATATTAGCATCCTCATGCACAGACAAAATCTTAAGATCTAAAATCTTATTTCCAAAAATATTTTTGTTAATATTCTTTAAATGGCCCCATCTAAACCTAGAAAATCGTTTTACTTTATTTTTTATTTTATGCCCCTTTATCTTAAAGTCCAAAACTAATAATCGATGTTGGGTACATAAATTTTCACTCGGAATAACTTTACAATCTTTGCAATCTAAACGATTTAGTTTTTTAATAAGAAAATAGGCAATCTGTGTTGTACTATATCCATTTTTATAAGTGATGAAATGCTCATTTCTTTTCTTAAATAATGTATTAGCAATTGAAAAATCATAAGCTAAACAAAAATCTAATATGGTCTTGCCACCTTCATTCGTCATTCCAAATCCATGGCCAACATGAATGCTTTTAAAATCATCTACATCTCTACCAACATGTCCATTTAAATCTCCTCCAATAAAAACTCTTTCTTCAAGAGGTATCTTTTGTATTAATTCTTCTAAGTCATTCCAAAAATTTAATTTAGAACTCATATCCAAACCTACTTGAGGAGCATAAGCATTTATAATATTAACAATCTTATCATCAACAACAATCTTTAAAGCTATAATTCTATCTCCAATCCTATTAATATTTATAACAATATCCTTTAAACTCTTATCTATAATAACACCTACACCATTTCTAGTACGACTCCTACCCGAATACCAAAGTTTAAATCCTAAACTATCAATTTCCTTAGCCTTCTCACCAACCCATTTTGTTTCCTGAATGCACACAATATTTAACTTCCTATGAATCATAATATCTATTAATTCCATTAATTTTCTTCTAAGGGAACCTATATTCCAAGTTCCTATCCTAATTTTAGTTTCATGGACTAGCTTCTTTGCCCACATCCGTTCTTCATGTGGGAACCCTTGCCTATTTAACACTGCACCCGGGCGCCGGTGCAGCGGCCCTTGCACACTTGTCACTGTATTCAGGCCATACAGCGCGTCGCTTCCAGGGGACGCCCTAGCATTAACACAATTTCTTAAAGGATTCATGTCATTATTGTTCGACAAGTTTTACGCTGGCTGTCGACTACCTAACACAACCCTCCACTTTTCTCATCCAGGACTTGGGACCTGGCAATGGCAGTGTTTGAATCGATGAACATGTCTGTCAAAAAAAAAAAAAAAAAAAGGCTCATCTGATTTTTGACATGTGGCAACCAAATGCTAATATTTTCTTTACCAAGCACACATATTTAAAAGTCAAATTTGACTAATGTTGATTTGCATCCTTAATATGTTCTCTCAAGCGGGCTACAATCTTTTTGTTGATTGAGACATTTGTCTACATTAACTTTATTTTGGAAATTCTTTAATCTGGCTATATCGAAATAGGAAATTAAAACCATGTGATGCAATACAATGACCAAATTAGGCCTATATTGTCAATTTATTATTGAATTTGCAATTTCCCATTTTATTTGAAATTTTATGTAATTAAGAAGAGATCATGACCTAGGATGTTGATATTTTTTATTGATTGATTCAAATTTTGAGTTTGTTTAAACCCTCAAAGTAGGCTTTCACTTCTCTTCTCTCTTCCCTTTATATTTAGTTATATTTTCTTCTTCTTCTTCTTCTTCCCCCACTCAAGTCTCCTCTTTTAGTGCTTGTTCCTCTTTTTCTGTTAGAGAGATGGCAACAATGTAAGTGAGATTGTGGTGTAACTCTAATTGGAGATAGTTACAACATAAGAGAACTTGTGGGTGCAAGTCTTTGGAGAGTTAGCTTCCTCACATTGCGGGTGCAGTTTGTGGCATAGGTTTTATATATCAGGGATGCTTGTAGTGCTAAAGGGGTTGTGATTTAATTCTTGATTAGATTGCTATGACATGAATGCGGTTACAACATAATTATTATTTAATAGTTGTGAGGCAAGTAAGGATGTGGTAGAATTTGTGTTGGAGATATTTGTGGCACAATCGAGGTTGTGATGCAAGACTTGAGGAAGATAGTTTTAGTGCAGGTGAAGGTTGCAATGAAGATTGATACATCATTGAAAATTGTCTTGATCCGGCATAAATCTCGAGGCACATATTTGAATAGAAAATTTTCAAAATTAAATTTAGTACAATCTGGACTCAGATTTTAACAAACTTGTAGTCGACCTGAGAATCTCAATGAGACAAACCCAATGACTTCAAAAGTATTCCAATTCTAACTTAAATGAGCCCAAATCAAGGGCTTGAAACGTAATTAAAAACTTTAGGACATAAATTGGACGACCAAATAATCTTCAAATTTGGCATGCTTATAGTTGAATCGAGTTGCTCAAAGTGACGAATCCAGCAATCCTCCCAAGATCGCTTAATTTTGACATCATTAAGGTATTTAAATATCGAATGAATGGTTTATGATAAAGATAAACAATATGGATCGTTTAGTGGAGTGTTTTGGATTTTCTCCATATTTACGAGTATGCCACTCTAAAAAATTTATAAGCAGGCCTCCACTCTTTACATAAGGGGGGATGAGTTTGGAGCTGGAGTCTGGACCTTTGCTTGAGATTTAAAAGAGCTCTTAGGCTCTAAGTGTATTGTTCGTTTTTACAATAATGAAACTACATGTAGTAACTTAATTTCCACTTAGTAAGAATTTACTATTGACTCAATTTATTGAATCAAGTAAATTCCGGTTAAATTGAGTCTAGTGGAGTTCAAATCGATCCAATTTGAACGCAAATCGAGCCTCTAACAGCTCACCCATTTCAGCCTAACCCAATTTATACATCTCAAATTTGGAAACATAATTAATGGTTGATGTTACCTTAAATTTTGAAGACATGTGCTATTGTCTTCCTATCCTAACATGACATCTTTAAGCATTTGTAAAGCTTTAGACACTAAAAAAATAATATAATAACAATTGATTATTTTAAATTTCAAAAATTCCTAAAAGGTTGAGAATCATTTTCATACACTTTTTTTAGTTCATATCAACATCGATCTTAAATTCCCTTAAAGACTTTGAAATGATCATTCCTTTATAAATTAATCCAAAATATTCTGAAAAAATAGGAACAATCTTTGGGAGTTCTCTTTCACTTCGTGCATGGTGCTTTGGAGCTTCCCAAAACTTCGAGTGCCTCGCTACATGACTTTTAGGACATTTTAGGAGCTAGTACACCCTTTAGACAAATTTTGGGGCCATCTTGATTCCAATTGAATTTATAGAACTTGTACAATCTTCTTCCTATCTAAATGTAATCGGAGCCAGCTGGGGAATATTCAAAGCCTGTGGTGAATCTATGGGGAGGTCCAAAAGCAGTTGGAGGATGAACAGAAGGAGAAGCTTATTGTGGAGGACTGGCGAAAGAGCTGGAGGCCGAGCCGCCTAGGTGAAGGAAATGTTTTAGGATGAGCTCTCCATGGAGAGCCAGAGGCAAAGTTGGAGGCGAAGGAGCATCAGGGGTTGAGCTCACTCAATTTGCTAAGGAGATAAAGGCAATTGAGGAGTGGGCTACCTTCTTCAAGGCAACGAGTACGATCGAATCTTGAACAAATAATTTTGTTCAGGCGTGAAGTAATGTCTAAGCAAGCTAGTTTGCAAGGACAAGCTTGACCCCCATTATAGAGACCCTTTTGTCTTCCACAAGGAGTTTGTAAGCAAGGATTATACTTAGTTGGACTCAGACTTAGGAGATTGGAGCTGGAGGTTGATCACAACCAATTATATAATGCCCTTTTTCTTTCTTTCTTTTTTTTTGTGCCAGCTGGCGAAATGAACTTTGTAATGAATTTTGTAAGTGAAGGAAATTTTTCTAAGTTTTGGACTCGCCTTTCTTTATGCTCATGATTGTAATATGTACTTGCCCTCATATTACTGTAAGATCGCTCTTCACGCAATAATGAAGGATACTTTCTTGAGATAGTAAAGTTTAACTTGTTAGTATAAACATAATAATAATGCGACAAATAATAGACAATAGATTAATGAAGTATTAAAAATGATTGAGGTGTATTTTCGTTGAACCCGAGGCTCATGGAAGCAAAACTTGTCCTTTAGCAAATATATTAGATCCTGTAGAGAACTATGCTAGGCCTTACGCGGATCTTGGGTATTTGAACAGTTGAATAGATTGCTATGATGATTTTTAATGAGATAGAGTGTCTTGGAAAATTTTTGCAAGAGCTTGACTCGACTAAGCTGATATAATAATAATTGTGTTGAATTGCTTTGGCTTGTGCAAGTTTGTTTTAACTCTGATGAGAGTAAGCTCATCAATTTATTACGAAGTTGTCTTAGGTGGGTTGCCCTTTTGCTATACTCGTAGTCTTTACGGGAATAACCACCTAAACTGGTTGGCTATAGAGAACTCGCATACCTCTCATTACGAATCTTGTTGCAAAGGAGGGAGTCACCCTATAGAGTTGTCACAGTTGTCATGCACTCGTCACCGCCTTTAGTAAAGGTCACTAAGACTCAACATCTATAGGGCGCTTGCATGCCACTCATTACAGATTTTATCACAAATGAGGGAGCCGACTCGTAGTGGCGAGATGATTTGTTGTGGGATTTCGGCTGCTAAGCCTTTTTGAAATTGACGGGGACAATTAAATAAGCATAACTCATGAAGCTAATAATTTGAACAGGGAGTTGATGCGCCTCATAATTAATTTTTATTATTTATCCGTACAATTATTTTCACCTTTTATTGTAGCAACGATGGCAATAGTCGCCTCATGACAATAATGGTGATGTGACATCACATCCGTGGCTCCTTATAAATAGGGGAGGCGAGACCGTTCACATATTTCTTTTAGCGAGTGTCTGCAATATTCTTATGAGTTGCGTGCATCGTGGGCAGGTCAATCTAGTGACGACTAAAGTTGTTGTGAGTTCTATGGAGCTTCCAATGATCCAGTTAGTGGTCAGCGCAAGGAGAGAACAATGATATTTTCCTAATAATTATTATGATGTGGAAGGGAATACCTGACATGAGGGTCATGCCGTGGAGTCGCTTGGCAATTGTCATTGAATGGCAGTGAAGTCGCCCTTTCACTCCTTCAGGCGTCATAGTCCTCATAGAATAAGGCCATGCCAGAGCAAACTCCTTTGCTTAGAGGAGCTTTCTCATGGCATCATAGCATCTGGTGGGGCACAACAAAACTCTTTCCTTTGGAAGGATATCCGTGCTGTAAACCCTCTTCGGGTGTCACAGCTTCATGGAAAATGGCCATGGGAATGACCTCAATAAGTCCATCACTCAGACTACGAATGGCCATGAGCTGCTGATAGGTTGAAACTTGTGGGAAGGTTGAAGTTGCATGAGGACAACTCGTTGACTTTGAGGACACGTCTTAAAGAAATCTTTCACATCTTTCCTCAGTATTGGCCAGAAGTAGCTTTGACTTAGGATCTTGTGGGCGAGCGTTCTTCCACTAGAATGACTACTACACTCACCGGAATGGACTTCCTTATCATTCCAAAGAGATTGAGGAAGGTTGCTGACCTTCTAAACAATTTATCACCCAAAAGAAGATAATTGGCAGCCTTGATTTTGAATCACCATGGGTCTCTAACTTTAGCATTGATGATCCCCATCTTCAAGTATTTTATGACGGGGTCTACCCACCTAGCTAGTTGATTAATCTCGATCTACTTGACTTCCTTTTCCACAATAGTCGGCCTTTCAATTTGTATAGCTAGTCGCCCATCTGGCTTTCCTTACTTGGATAGGAGATCGACGACTTGATTTTGCTCCCCAGGGATTTGTGAGATTATAAAATATTCCAGTTTCCCAATCTCCACTTTCACTTTGAATAAATACTTTAGTAGCAACTCATCTTGTACCTCATATTCATTATTAATTTGACTCACGATCAGTTGAAGTCAAAAAATACCACAAACTAAGTGACCCACAACAGTTAGGTGAGTTGCAAACCAACATGTAGAGCCTCACACTCTGCTTGATTGTTTGTAACCTTGAATTCAATTCCTATTGTTTGAATAATGGTGATTTTGGTAAGGCTCTTCAGAATTTGCCCACCTCAACCCCTTGCTTCCCCGAAGCGCCTTAAACTAAATTGTTCCGTGCTATTGTGGAGTAACCTCTTCCAACCGCCTATCCTGATCATTGAAATCTACAAGAAAATCGACTAGTACCTGGGCTTTGATGGCCATCAACTACATAGAAGTGATTTGGAACTCCATTCCATCGACCACTTGAGCAACCTTCTGAAGTGATATGGCTTGGCTAATATTGCTTTGAGCAGGTGGTCGGTCACTACTTGAGTTGAATGGGCATGGAAGTAGGGTCTTAATCATGTGGTCGAGCTTGCAAGAGCCCACACGAGCTTCTCCATGATGGGGTGCTTTCCCTCCACACCTCTGAGTGTCTTGCTCATATAGTACATTGACCATTGCCTCTTTCATTCTCTAATAAGTACCAAACTGATAGCATCCTCCCCCACCTCTAGGTATAGCAACAAATCTTCACCTGATGGTAGTCTTTGGAGAAAAGGTGGCGAGGTGAAGAGAAGTTTCAATTGCTGAAAGGCAGCCTTGTTGTCCTCATCGCAATAGAGTTTCTTTGCATTCCTGTATGCTTTGAAGTAGGGTGAGCACCTCTCGCTCAATCGGGAGATGAAATGGTTGAGCTCGGTGACTCGAACGGTGAGTCATTGTACTTGGCTGTTCTGGGCTATTGCATTTCCATGATTACCTTGACCTTGTCAGGATTTACCTTGATCCCCTCTGGCATGAAGAGAAACCCTATGAATTTTCTTGACCTTGCCCCAAAGGTATATTTCAAGAGGTTCAGTCTCATGTTGTACTTCTTAGAGGCAACAAACGTTTCTTTTAGATCTTCTATCTGCTGGCTTGGCTACTTGCTCTTTACCAAGAGGTCATCCACATACACCTTTATATTCCTACCCTTCTAATCCTTGAAGACTTTGTCCATTATGCTTTGATAGGTTGCTTTTGCATTCTTCAGATTAAAGGACATCATCGTTAGCAATGCATGCGCTTTACTGTGATGAAAGAAGTCTTCTCATAGTTGTCCAAGTGCATCTTTATCCTGTGGTTGCCTGAGAAAGCATCCTGGGAACTTATAACTGAGTAGCCCACTATCAAGTTGATTGGGGCATCAATCCATGGCAATAGATAGCTATTTTTTGGGACATATCGAGTTCATGTTTGTGAAGTCCACAAATATCCTCCACTTGTCGGTGGCCTTCTGCATCATTATCACTTTTTAGATCCCGTTAGGGTACTAGGCTTTTTTGATGAAATCAGAGCTCCTAAGCTTCAATCTTTTTCTTAGATTGGTTCAGGGAGTATAGAGGTTATTTTTCTAATTTTCTATTTAATGGGCCAAGTGTCTCTCCTTATATTGAGTTGATGGCTGACAAAGTCTTCACTAATCCCTAGCATCTCTATGGCCGTCCATGCAAAAACATCCTAGTTGCCCCTGAGAGCCTGGATCAACTTGACAATCATGTGGTGGTTGATCTCTTCGGTCCCTTCTATCCCTATGATGAATTATTTCTACTTCTCTTCCTTGCTACTGTTCTCTCCTTGCAGCGACCATGTGGGGGCGAGTGCTCAAGGATTTAGCCATTCTATTGTACTCCTCTGCATTTACATGGGGCTAGCTCCAGCAGCTCAGTGAGAGTCTTCTTCTGCTGCAATTCGAGTGCATACTTGAACGAACCTTCTCTTAGTCTTTGGGTCAAGGCGGCCTCGGCGACAACAGGGTTGAGGTCCTTCACTTCTAGCATCTCTCTTTGTGACCTCACTATGAAGCTCCTTTAACGATTCTCTCGACTCCTATCTCATCTTCAACAGAGCTTTTGAGCTCTTCTATGGCTTTTGAGGGTTGGCAAACTATGTCACAAACATTTTCTTTAATTTAGTAAATGAGGTGATCACTCCCATTGGCAGGCGAGTGAACCACCTAAGGGCCGACTCTTTAAGTTTCGTGAAGAAAAGACGACACTTGAGGGGCATCGTCAATATCCATTAGAGATGTCACTGACTCAAATGCTGCTATATGATAGATGGGATCAGTCTTGCCTTGATAGGACTCCAAGTGAAGCACTTTAAACTTTAGAGGAAGCCTCGCCTTTGAAATTTCCTTGCAAAAGGTCTTGGTGAGCTCGAACTCTCCTCTTTTGACCTACTTAGCCGGCAGACTGTTTTCTTCGCCGCTCATCATAGTGCGAGTGTAATTTGGGATAGTGCAAAGTCAGTGCTCTTTTTGAGTGATTACAATTTTCTGCTAAATCAAAGAATCTTTAAGGGGCGCTATCTACACTTTAAATTGTAGTCATGCTTGGAGGCTGCCTAGGGCATCCTGAATTGTCTTCATCAGTCATTCCTCTAGCACCTACAAGTCACGCTAGGTATTAAATTTGGCGTTATCCATGTTTGCTGAAGATTCATGCTGAGGCTGCTCATTTTGTAGGACTTGTCTTCTTATCAAGGGCATTACTCTATGCTCACCGAAGGATATTGGATCCAAGTTTATCCATATGCGATACCCGACCTTACTAGCTAGTCTACCTGGAGAGCAAATGAACTTATAAGCAAGAATAGTGAGTGTAAAAGAAGAGTAGATGAAGATTAGAGATCTTAGGCAAGTAGAAAATTTCTTGCTAGTCCAAAAGACATCTTCTAAAAATTTGTCTTGAACATTACTCATCACCCTTTATTTATAGGGTTTTAAGTGCTACAAAAAGGGCAAAATGAAAAAAAAAAAGTTAAAAATACAATGCTACATGGATTACAAGCACAAAGCTACACGCCTACACCATACTATATTCACGCGTCTCTATCAAATGGGTGGGAGAGCTAGGATGGAGAATTCATCTTTGGGTGAATGAAGTAATGTCGAGTGGCATAGAGGGTGAGCTCCATGATGACCGGCGTATTGTGGGCTAGTGTTGGTTGGACAAGTTCTGTAGTGGCAGATTGATTGAGAGTTGTAATCTTGGACTATGTCATGGTTTGTTGTAGGGGAATAGGTGAGCATGTACGTTGGTGAGAGAGTGGTATCCTAGGGTGAGATGCTTCTCGTAATTGAGTTTGGGAGAGGGCAGTGGTTGTACAATAAGAGCTGATGACTGAGATAGCGATGAGTGACAAGTGATTTTCCTGATACACCACCCTTGACTAGCACGGGCGAGTGTCCAAATGTTCTCCTATTGAGGGCAAGTCTCTTCATCAAGACCCGACTGCTACTTGTTAAGACATATGTGAAGTCATTTATACATATACACCTTTCTTGCTCGATCTATACGTCAACCCAAGTCGCTGCTAGCCCAGCACCCTCATAATTGATAGGCTCTCTCCCCCTAAACCGACGAAACCCTTCTTTCTCCACCCTTCTCAGACCAAACAACCAACCACTTCCAACTCACCACACCTGCTCCTCTCCCTCAGCCGTAGGCTTGTGTGTAGCCATTTCACACCACTCATGGAGACCAAACTTGTCGTCGCTTGGACGGAACCAAGGGCCTGCTCTCTGCAAGAGCATTTTGGAAGCCTAACAATCTAGCACCCCCAGACTTTGGAAATTTCCCTGATTAGATAGATATGTCCGACCTGGGCAAGTCATTTTCACGTTAAACCAGCTGGTTCATGGGCCTTCATATGTCCGAATATGATAATTTTAGTTTTTACAGACTCAGTGAGATGAAATGGTCATCGTTTTAGGGGTTTTGATGTCATTTTAAATTTTTGTGATCTCTGATTTGATTTTTTATTTTAATAGAGCATCAATTCAGTCGTCCTGATCTGCCTTGACATTCATGCATTGCATTAAAATTTGTTCTTCTCAACAGCATACATAGATTCTGTGATCAGTTTATTCCTATGCACAGCAAGCTTCTTGAAAGATTAAATGCTTTCATTAGTTCTTTTTTTTTTTAAGAAAATAGCTGAATAAGAAAAGTCTGTAACTAGAAGAATATGTGATTAGCTAAACTTATAAACATCTATCTTTGATATACCATTTTTTGCATTATTCTGTCAAACAAACCAACAAAGCATTTTCTATATTCTAAAATTTGATGTTTGTTTATTGTCTCAAATTGTGCAGGTTTCATTGCTATGTATGCTACACTTGCAAGCAGAGATGTGGTAATGCACAATTTATCAATAATTCAAATATTGTCATCCAGTTTTGCACCCTCGTTTGAGATATTTGCATTGTTCGCTGCTGTAGTATATGCTGAGGATGTTTTTTTTTTTTTTTTGTATCTTTGTAATGTTCTCTACTGAAACTGACTGATGTAGTTCCAATTTTTTTATTTTGATCCTTTTCAGGACTGTTGCTTGATTCCAGAATCACCCTTTTACTTGGAAGGAAATGGTGGGCTTTTAGAATACATAGAAAAGCGGATTAAAGAAAATGGCCACATTCTTATCGTTGTTGCTGAGGGTGCCGGGCAAGAACTTGTTGCTGAAAGTATGAAACAAGCAGAACATGATGCCTCTGGTAATAAGCTGCTTTATGATGTGGGACTATGGTTATCTCAGAAAATAAAGGTACACTACTACTTCAGATTATTGTTGGAGATGCTAATAGTTATGCTTTTACAGTACATAGAACTTCTCTTTCTCAGTTCGATGGTTCATCTGCTGCATTAGCACGTAATTACAACTGGGCCATAGGTTTCTTTTAAACTTCAGTTCAACAAATCATCACCCTGAGTTGCTGTTTAGATTTTTTTGTTTTAACTTAAAATAGTATGGTTGGGATAATTGTTTTACAACTTTACTTTACAAATCACTGACATACTTCTGTTCGGGTCTAACTTTTTTTCCAATTTAATCATATTTTGTTTTAAATTAAAAATAATAAGTTTGATACGGCTTTTTCATAGCTTTATTTTACAAATTATTGTTTTATGCTGCAATGTTTTTAGTACTTTTCAAAAATTTATGTGGGGTGAGTTTTACACAACCAGATCCATAGTTGCTATAAAAGTTATATTTTTTCTAATAAAAAGTTTATAATGCATGCAACATTTTTAAAAAGTTTAATCAACTAATATTCTCATAATAAATACATATCCAAAATGTATATGAGAAATTTGAGACCTAGCTTTCCTTCCTAAATCGAGATCACTCCGACTGATTACTCTTTTTGTTCTTAAAAAAAAAAAAAAAAAAAACCCTGTGAGTAACGGAGTCTTATGTTTTTAATGCAGGATCACTTCACAAGAAAACAGAATTTCGTGATAAATCTCAAATATATAGGTATAATTTTCAAACATCCTCTACGGCTTAATCAACATATCCTTAACCTTTCCAATTGATGGCATGCAGATCCCACATATATGATCCGTGCAATCCCTAGCATTGCATCTGACAATGTTTATTGCACACTGCTAGCTCATAGTGCTATCCATGGCGCCATGGCTGGGTATACTGGCTTTACTGTTGGACTTGTCAATGGCAGACATACATATATACCATTCTATGTAAGCATCTTTTATTTTTCTTACTCTTCTTCAATATTTTTTATTTTTCATCCTCATGGTCAGGTTAGGGGTGTTAATTCGGGTCCACGGGTCGGGTTCGGGTCGAACCTGAGTTGACCCGGATCTAAACGGGTCAACCCAAACCCGACCCGTTTTTGCAAATGAATCGGACATTTCAACCCGGACCCGACCCGCGCGGGTTGCCGGGTTGACCCGACCCGAGTGGCAAAAGGCAGAGTCCCGAACTGGGTTGACACTGCGCGAGTGCGGATGGAGTCCGGGCCTCTGCAAGACCGCGCGTGCAAACGGAGTCCGCGGGAGGCGGGATGGCGAGATGGAGCGACGACGCGACCGTGCGAGTTCGGGGCGCGGGCTGACCGGCTGAGTCCTCACCCGAGTGCGGAGTTCGCACGCGAGCGCAGACTGGCGGAGTTCGCACGCGATTGGCGGACCGCGGACTGGCGGAGTTCGCACACGAGTGCGGGACCGCGTCACCGCCCGAGCGCGGCAGCTGGGGACGTCGCGAGTGCGGGTGGAAACTGGGTTGGACTAGATTTTCGGGTCAGTATCGGGTTGATTTCGGGTTTTCGGGTCAACCTGAACCCTACCGTTTTTGAAACGGGTCAAAAATCTGAACCCGAACCCGACCCGTTTGCTAAACGGATCAACCCGAACTCGGATTTTTCCGGGTCGGGTCAAAAATTGACACCCCTAGGTCAGGTGAATGGATTTGCTCAACTTTAGAGAGGGTTTGATAAAACTTTCTTGTTCTTTTTTATATATTTATGTATTGAGAGCATATTATTATAACAATCAGATTTATTAGTGAATGTTAACTATAAAAAAAATTATTATCCGGCCGTTTTTTTAAAGAGGGGAAAACTGTAATACAAATAACAGTTTATTTTACCATAACAGTTGTCCAAGTATTTTTATAAATAATTGCAGGATCATATATATTACAAATAAATTACAGGATAATTTCAAGTTAAAACTTTTATATAATGCACCCTGAGATAGATTTTTTAAAAAAAATTTAGGGGAGCAAGAGCTACCTCATCCCCTCTCAGATTCTGCCACTGTTATTTTATTTAAATAAGCAGCTCATCTTGTTTGTTGGTCAGAAATTTTGGCTATCAATCAGGAGGTATTGGATCCGAGTCTTACATGTGATGTGTTTGTGAGTTTGCCTTAATTGACCTAAATGCCCAATAAAAAAGTTATTTTATTTAATGCGAGAATGCCACATGTGTAGCTATTAATCATATGATAGGACATGAAACTGCAGAAATATAAATACTTGCCATTTTGTTTGGTTATCATATAAATTGAAAACAATATTGTGAAAGGATAATGAAAATTTCTAATTAATTTAATGAAATGGTTTTCAGAGGGTGACAGAATCACGAAACAAGGTTGTGATAACTGACAGAATGTGGGCAAGGCTTCTATCTTCAACCAACCAGCCGAGCTTCCTGTGTTCCAAAGTCGTACAGGAAGCGAAGACTGCTAATGGCACGCCTCTCAAGGTGAGCTGAAAGCAGAAAATTATTTAGAACGGCAATACTGCATGTTGTCTCACATGTCCAAGAGCTTTTGTCAAGTTTTTTTTCTACAATTAAATAATTTGATGTTTAGTTTATGTGTCGGCTAAGAAATGGTTTTGTACTTAAGCTGCTTGTATCTTCTATCAGGTTTTTATATGTATTAAAAAGTTTAGTTCAGAGCAGTTCAAAAATTAACTTGAAATTGGTCAGTTTAGATGACTGAATTTGGCTCAAGTAGATTTCAAGTTTTGCCTGTCCATAGCATTGAAAAGTAGTAATAATACATGGAAATGAAGAACTCAACGGTAGAAATGGCGGAAAGAGAATATATTGGATGATCAATATATCATTCTCCACCCATCACCATTATTTCTTAAGCTTTACATATTGTGATCACTTCATTTAATTTATCATTACGCCTTAAACTAAATAAATAATATCATATATGAATAAAAGAAAGACTATACAGATCACATGTTTTTCATTTAAAAGCGTGTCATATCAAAATTGATTATTCATAAATAAATGCTAAATTGTTAGTATACCTCCAACGATGTGAAGAAATATTAGTATTACATACCGCACTTTATTTCGAATGCAAATGCACATACAAAAGACTACGATCAAGTGTCCTGAATTAGAAAATTTATATATCTTGTTTTTTCTTCAATTCAGACACCTCATAGCCTTTTGAGTGTGTACATCAACATCACCTTCAACAATCCAAATTCTTTAATTTAACAACTCATACAATTTCTATCAGAATCATATAATTATAGTTCAATTTATTCCAAAAAAGACTTTTCCCTCATCATTTTCTCTCCTCATACACCGCTTAAATTTTCAAAATTCCCCTCCTTAAATACTATGTGAAGCCTAAAATAAAAATTAAATATATTTAAATTAGAAACTTTATATATATACTTTTTTCTTTCCCTTCGTCCTCATCTTCCTTTTGTTCTTCTTCTTCCCTTCCTCTTTCTCTTCCTCTTCCTTTTTTTTTTCCCTTCTCTTTTGATTTCTACCTATCCGATTCTTTCCCCAAACCTCATGACCTACTTCCGATTCTAGCACAAATCCTTGACTCCAGCAACCTCAGGAATGGCCGTGGTTTGGCAAGGAAAGGAGATTAAATTAAAAAATTAATAAAAATATTAATTACCCTTAGCCCAAACCAATGCATGTTCACCTAAGTGGAATTCTGATTTTTTTAACCCTGCTATAATAATTTTAATAAAGAAACAATAGAGAAAAAATTTAGACAAAAAATATTCAAATCAAAACTAATCGCATAACCTTCATATCCTTCAATTTAGCACAAAGATGTGACTGAAGGGAAGGCACAAGAAAAAAAATGATGAGATTTGGAAAAAAAAAATTCTTATCATTTTTTTATTGATGCTTTTATTAAATGTAAAAAGAAGAAAGTTATATCTTCTGATGACCTCTCATGTAAATTTGGCGTTGCTCATGCCTTCGAATTTTGTGTCATTATTTCGGGTGCGAGCGAGGAGATTGTGTTTCATTTTTTATAGCCACCCCATGCAATTGGAGCATTTTTTTTCAGATAATTTTAATATTCTAAACGCATCAGCATAGTTCATTTTTGTGAATAGATGATGTTCGACCAACTTTTTTATGAAGTCAAATCTATAGTCTCTCGTCTTCATCATGATTGATGGAATCAATTGCAAGGTTCCTTTTTTGATGATTTTGATGCTCTTGATGTGCCAAAGCAGTGTGTTTTGTGAATGGGCCAGGCATCAACCAATAATAATAATCTTGCACTACATCTTTTTTTTTTTAAAGGTTTAGAGTGATGTTCCTATCCCTTTATTACTAGAAGCTTTGGCTTCCCTGCAATGAATGAATTGGAAAAACTTCAAGGTGAAATGATCCTTAATTGAAACAAGTAACCTCGGCCTTTGATAGATGGCAGTAGTTACGCATTGCAGCCCTTGCTAGTTGCTCCCCTCATCATCAAGAAATGCATAAGGCATATGACTTGCCTAGGTTGGTCTGTGCTAGGATAGTCCAGGATAGATTCGATTTGTTCTAGTGGGAACAGACTTCTTTTACACTCTGGTACGTTTGGGAGTTTCACAAACTTTGATTGCTCCTTCAGTTTGTTTGGCAGTTAGATGAGCCAATTCATGGCAATTCGTGTTAGAGTAAAACATGAATCATGATATATTTGAGAACGAAGTCATCATTCACCATTTAACCATGGTAAAAATAAACAAAATAGATCGATTGCATTCAAGGGGAATGAAGAAAAATCAGTCATACCTTCCTTCCCATTGATTACGCTTGTTCATAAATTAGCAAAGAGAGATTAGCAAATGATTGCAACCTGTTAACATTACTCCTAGAGTACTGGAAACATGATACAAAAATTTCTAGATTTCGAGCATATGAAAACTAGAAGAAAACAATAAATTCTTTAACGAGGATAATAGATTAGACGGGTTCTTTCTTTATGTCTCTTTGATACCAGAAGGGACATATTTCTGTGAATGTTGCTTCTAATATTAACGGCCTAAATATGCACAGTAAACAGTCTTGGAAATTATAAAAATACAATAAAAAACTATCAGAATAAAAAATTTTCACATGGAAGTACTAGGCATTGAACAAGTCGAATTTGATTCATTATTCACAGTTGAAGTTGTTTCATATGAGGCAAAGTACTGGAATGGGTTAGGAGGTGTCATGATCTCCTCTTGCCCTTCTAACATCCTCACCACATTGCTCATCAAAGGCCTTGCCTCGGCTTTAAACTGAACACAACAGAGTGCAACCTTACAAATTCTTTCTGCCTTCTCCATTTGAATCTCTTCAATTCTACAAATGGACATCATTCTACTCAGCTGCCCTTTTTCATGCATCTCCCATATCCATTTTGGTAACCACTGTTGGCTTTCATTGGCATTCAATTCTAGGTTCCTCCTTCTCCCTAGTATTTCAAACAAAAGCATACCATAGCTATAGACGTCACATTTGTGTGTTACAGGCAATGGCAGCCACATCTCAGGTGCAGCGTAGCCAGGAGTGCCTCTTCCTCCTGTGTTAGTGACATGAGTGGCATCTCTATTGCAAAGCTTCGCCAGTCCAAAATCAGCAACTTTTGGTGAGAAGCTTGAGTCAAGAAGAACATTTTCAGGCTTTATGTCATAGTGCAATATTCTTTGCTGGCACTCTTCATGAAGATAACGAATTCCCTTTGCTATTCCCACTGCAATCTCATACAGTTTTAGCCATTCAAGTCTGTGCTTAATGTTGAACAAATATCGGTCAAGTGAGCCTTTTTCCATGTGCTCATATACAAGTGCCTTTATTTTAGAATCATAGCAGAACCCATATAGCCTGACCAGGTTAATGTGATTAGTTTTTACAATTATACCTATTTCCGCCATGAATTGCTCCTCAGCTTTCTTATCCATGGTTCTGTGCAGAACCTTCACTGCAATTTGAATGCCATTTGGAAACTGTCCTTTATATGCCACTCCAAATCCACCTGAACCCAATTTCACGGCGAAGTTATTGGTGAATTCTTTGAGATCATGTGGAGTTAATCTTATAGGCTTCTCCTTTTGGATGTCGTGTAGAAACCTCTCCATGGTTACATGTCTGAGGATGTCATTTGTAGTCATTGAAACATTTTCTGTTCTTTCAACAGTTTTGCTTATTGATTCAGAGGATTCATCAGATATGACACGTGAGGCTCGAAAATACATTTTGATCTTTTGCATTTTGATCTTCTGAATACACTTTATCATTAGATATGCAACAACTATTATCACAATGCCACCAACTATGATTGATGCTGCAACGCAAATATAAAATAAGACGAACACTAATGAGACTCGAAGAATGCATCGTTAAGCTGTTTGTTTCTTTCCAAGCTGATTAAGGAGGGGATGCTGAAAAATAGTCTTACTTGTAGAAATAAGTGCATTCCTTCCATTGGCGTTATCCTTACTTGAGTTTGGAATGCTGTTCGAAGAATTCGACATATCTGTTGTTAACAAAGTAAGAAATTAATTAGTCAAGTTGTAGGATGTTATAATAATAATTGATGAAATTATAAATTTTTTTTTCCTAATTTTTTTTTCTCTAAGAAACTTGTCAAAATGGTTAAAATGAGTGAAAATGAAGTAGACCAATTGATTAGAAATTTTAATTGAGAAAATTGGTTTAGTTTTTATTTCATCATTTATTTGAGAGAGAGAGGGGGTTGGTAGTAAGAGGCAAGGGCTGATCCCCATATAGTTCAGGGTGGGCATGCCTACCCTAAGAAAAAAAAAGTTCATATGAGGTAATTTTAGAATTCTGACCCTGCTAAATTTTTTTTTTCCCAATTGATGCTTGTCCGCTCTAGCGCTGCTCGCTAATCCCTTCATCCAAATTTTCCTGTCTTTCTTCTCCTATCTAGCACAACGTTGTAACTTGTCATTTGTAGATGCTGCACTCTGCGCGAAACAGCTAGCCACAGCATGATCGTCCCAGTTGCCACCCAAACCCATCGGTGTCACGACCTCGCCATTCTCTGATTGAAGGTAAGGATATCATTGAGGTTTTAGCACTCGTTTGTGACTTTGAATCTCATATTTTGCTTCCTTTTTGGCTTTTACATTTTTTAGCATGATTTTTTTTCTTCTTAATTTTCTTTTTGTTAACTTAGCCGGTTTAGAAAGCAGTATGAAAGTTGTCCCAAATGAAGCCTTAGTGTTATGGTTCAAAACAACTTTATTCCACACCCCAACGCCCGACTTGCTTAAACCCCTTAGGTGTGGGAAAAGTGAGGAATTTATAGACCTGAAATTTGCATCTTGACAGAA
Source organism: Dendrobium nobile (assembly GCA_022539455.1). Classification (NCBI taxonomy): domain Eukaryota; kingdom Viridiplantae; phylum Streptophyta; class Magnoliopsida; order Asparagales; family Orchidaceae; genus Dendrobium; species Dendrobium nobile. Next base: position 48,460,152 of record CM039729.1, read on the forward strand.
AATTAGGGTCTTGATATATGGGTTTGGGTGAATATATATATATATATATATATATATATATATATATATATATATATATATATATATAGAGAGAGAGAGAGAGAGAGAGAGAGAGAGAGAGAGAGAGAGAGAGAGAGAGAGAGAGAGAGAGAGTTATGACTAATCATTCAAAATATATATTACAGTTATCTAAAAATAAATTAAACGGATCTAAAATCTACTGTAATCAAATTCGGGCTGTTAAAAATGTCTGTCACAGAAATTTTCAAAGTAGAAAAACTAGCTACTGCCATTCTGATCATTCTTGTTGGCTATTCATTTAGGAAGCAGAGTTCTGTAGAGTAAATGTCTTAAAACTTCACCAAATATGATTCTGCAAGATCAGTATAGAAGTAAAATAGTATACTCTTCCTGAATAGATAAAATAAATGATAAACAGACCGATCAACATACAATTAAGGGACCGAATGATGAAATTGATTTCAATTTACTGGAGAAAGATTTCGAAGGCTATCTGATCTTACCTGCAATTACTAGCTAATACTCTTCCTTCGGTGTGTCTGAACCTCAGATGAAATGACAAGAAATACTGCTTCGTAAGCATTAATATTTTAATTAATTTGCTTAATGCATTTAAACTTGGTCCACATAAAAGACTTGTTTAATATATCAATTTTCAAGAAATTCTAGAAACACGAGTCTGACTGCAGTTATTCTTTTTTGACCTTCCTGCACATATGTAGACTGTTTGATGATAAGTCTTTAAAGTACAGTGTTTGCAAGGGCACTGAAGTCAAAATTGCCATTGAACATGAAGCTTCATTGCTTTGTTTTTCATGCGCACGGATTTAAGTTTTGAACTAGCTAGATTTCTTCTTCGATTATTCTTCAAAATTTTCAGTTTTTTATTGCTTTTAATATGCTAAATTCACACAAATTTTATAAAATCCATCCAAAGTCCATCAGAAAATTGCAAAATTTAAATTCAAAGCAGAGAACACATAAGAGTAAATGAGAAGCATATGACGGGTTGTAATTGTTCATGTAATCCAGCATCAAACTATCAAAATAGACATTTAAAATCGTGTTCCATCAAACATTTTTTGTGCATCGTGGACCTCCCCACCAAATTCATATAAATGTATCAATGTGTTCCCAACATAAACGAATAGTTTATCTCATTTGGCATTACCCTCGCTGGCACAACTCGAGAAAAATAGCGACATCATCTGCTGAGGATGAATTAAGGCATAGTCCTGGAATGAAATGTTTCCATGATATATATGTATAAAATATCTTTGTGTGTGTGTGTTTATTAACTGTTTAAAAAGTTTTAAAAAGGTAAAAGTTCATGATTTCCAGCCAATTTAAATGAGGAGATTATTAAATCATTAGTCTATGGTGTATGTGAATTTATGTTGATGGTGATAACTATGTAATTAGAGATATTACATGTTAGTTGGATTTATGATTGGATGATAATTTCAAATTAGGCAAAATATTCAAGACAAAGTAATGGATGCTCCAATGATTAAGGAATATCGATTTGGAAAGCTCAAGAAGCTGTTTGTAGTTTTGTAGAGTCATTAGGAAAATTTAGATTTGTATTTGCAAAATGAATGATTCTTTTGGCCCAACTCTCATTGGGAAATCTATTAAAAAAGGTTTTAAATTAATCTAAAAATATTTTAAACTTACAAGTTCAAAGGATTAAGAACTTATTTACCAATCTGATCACTCTGGTTCAATGCGAAAGCAGGTTTTATATTGGACTAGATTGGCCATTAAACTGGTTCATGGTAGAACTGTTCGATTAGGTCCAATTTTTAAAAGCTTGATACAACATATTATATTTATTATTCATATTTGTAATTTCAAAATATTGCAATATTGCCATTAGCTAGCCATTCTAGCTCACACCCAAGGACACTGGAGTTGCTCTGAAGTGCACACGCTAGGGTCTGATGTGAGTTGACGTGGTTGATATTCCTAGCAACTCTCATATAATGAGAAACTAAAAAAACTAATTACACGCACTTTTAAAACATTTAAATACCACAAGACTTATATTATTTCATTTCATAAATCACAACACGTCTCGTAACTCCCATCTAGGTCATTTACAAGTCCTAATTCATTTCGTTACGGATATGTCATGCTTCTAAATTATAGTAAAATTATCATATTCTGAACAATATTCATACATGTTACAAAATATGGAATAAAGTATGTTTATTTAATAACAAAAATTGTTTTTAAAATGATCATAAATCATATGCTATGCATATATAATACTCATATCATGTCTTAGCATTTTTCTATAACTAGTACAACTATCACAAACATGCTTCTACATTAATGTAACATTACTATATTTTGAACAATATGCAGTCTTACTACAGATTTTAAAATAAAATAACTTAATTTAAATGCAATAAACTTTTGAAAATGATCGTAAGTCATGGTTTTATATTATTATACTCATACATGTCTTAGCATTTTCTATAACAAATGCAATATTCATAGGAAATACAATCAAAATAATACCAATTAAGTTACTTCCATTTTCATTTTTTTTTTCCATTTCACGTGTAGGTACGTTGTGTCCCTATACTATAATGCCCAAGACCTAAATTTGAAATAATTTTTAATTTTATCTCTTAATTAATCTAACAGAACAACTAATTATTCATTAATATAAGTCTAGCACAAATAATTATAAATCATATACATCAAAATATTTTTATATTCATTCATTCAAATTTTCAATTTATAATAACTAGAAGATCAATCAATTACTAGGTTATATTTCTATACTCGTGACTATAAAAGAATAAAACTAAAATAAAGAAAATAAAATAAAATTTGAGTCTTAATCTGTCTCATTCTACTGGATCCTGACCTTTTCATGAAAACATAAAAAAATCTCAAAGTGTGCTAACAACATAGTAGATTACGAGAACTTACAATTGGAATTAATACAAGGCAATGTAAAAAATATGCAGGTGACCATTCAATCCAGAGCAATACGAACGTATAACTATAAAATTATGTAATGGTTAACATAAGCAATATCATTTAATATGAGTAATAGAAATTATTAAAAGCAATATATTTCAGATTTAGTGACTAGTAGTAATATAAAGAATCAATATGTCCTATCATTTTTATACTCATGTTAAGTACAATGCAACGGGTCTATCATTATTATGTACAAGCTAATCTATACATTATTTCATTTGTACCAATATACTTTTCATTATATTTCAAACAAGTGTTCTATATCTATTCCATGCATATCGTACATTATCAAGATATATTTCATATACATATCATATATTTCTTATGCATCATATATATTTGTGTCAATCTAATTAGTCACATCAATTTTTCCATATGCTTCTATGAATTATATCTTGTATCATATACATATCATATCATATCATATAACTTATGATATTTATTAAACATGCTGATATCATATGTATATGTAAGCAAGGTAGGACATCTAGCTACTAGTGATGTTTTTCTTGTATCCAATCTTGTAGTCCAACTCTATAAGAATAAGTCTTAATCATTTAAGTTCTAATTTCAATAATTAATCTCATATAACATATCATAAGTCATGTGGCTTTCATGTAAGAAGTCGTCACTTCCTATCTATCGATTATCATATTATATCAGTCAATATCTTTATATCTCCATTTTCATATCACTTAAGATTTCACCACAAATCTCATTTAAAGATAATCTTATGACTCCACCCTCTTGTATAAGAGAACATATCTCCAACCAACCTAAATTAGTCAATTATTTTCATCCAGCTTTTCTTTATTTCACTCACATTTCACATCTTATAAAATATACTAGAAAACAACATTTACATCCAATGCAATTATCATTATACTTATATGTATGTCTGTAGTATGTCAATAGTGCAAATTTGACAAAATAAATAATAAAGGTATACATATCATATATATTATATCCAAGTATACTATACTAAATTCTAATCATTTTATAATTAGTATTATACTATTTATTTTAAATAGAATGATATGTATATCAAATAAATTGGTGAAAATGTTAATATAAGCTAGTCAAAATGATTTAGGAATCTCTGGACAAGCTCAAGAAGCTGTATATTGTTTTATAGAGTCATTAGGGAAATTAGATTTGTATTTGCAAAATGAATGGTTCTTTGGCCCAACTTCATTGGGGAATCTATTAAAAATTATTTTAAATTAATCTAAAAATATTTTATTGGGCTATGAATTATGTAAATTAGTTGAATTGACTAAGAAAAAATTACAAAATAATTTAATCAATATTTTTCTTAATATTTTGCTAATTATAATTAAAGCATGATTAAAAAGAAATTTAATATATAGCTATTTTATAAATGCCAAATTTCTTCTAATTTTTGTTTCATTAGATCCAATATTTTTTACACCGAAAAATGATATATAATGTATTATAACTATTATTCATATTTATCAGGATATAAGAATTATTATAGTTTAAACATATTAAAAGATTGTCATTAGATCCATTATCTTTTTCACCCAAAATGATATATAATGCAAGGTTGTGAAAATTGGACTAGACATAGAGGCGAAAGAAAGAGAGGTTCAAGATTCAATGGTTGACCATGCTTGGATAATGTTTTCTTGCCACTCTCAAGTGTGTATCTATCTCTCCTTTGGCCTCTCTAATAATTTCTCTTCTAAAAGAAAAGACTCCTAGAACTCCCTCATGGAACTCACTCACAAAAACACTAAAAAAATCTACTTATACGTCTCCAAGATGGACTTAGGTGCTACGACGCTCACAAGTTAGCTCTAAAGGGCTTATTAGGTTAGTACTTCAACATTACATCTAACACCTTGGTGCTACTACATAGGCTCCATTGCGGTACTGGAATGACCTAGTGCAATTATTTGCATAACTGTTGTGTCGGTTGACTGAAAGTTTGTGAGGGTTATGAAACACTAAAGAACTAGTTTCAAGGCTAATTAAGAGGGGCGGTGAATTGGTACTTAAAGAGTTCTTTAACGATGAAGAAAAATCTTTTTATTACTTGATGAGGAAATGAATTAAATTCATAATAAAAGATAAATCAACATTTTCACCCACGCTGTTAATTGCAAGAAAAATAAATACTGATATAATAAAAGAAAAAAAATACACCTTATTTATAGTGGTTCGGTTAAATCTAACGTATATCCACTCCCCATATCCCTCCTTTACAGGTATTGCACTAATTAGTTAGTGTCTCTCCTTTTGCTCCCACATAAAGGTGGAGAAGCCCTTATAGAATTTGTTTCACCTCCTCGGTGCGGCAGAGAACCGTGACTATTTTATAGGTAGAAAATCTCAACTCTATTTTCATCCTCCTGGTGATGGTCAGAGAACCACAACTCTATTTTTACCATCCTGGTGATGGTCAGAGAACCACAACTCTATTTTCACCCTCCTGGTGATGGTTAGAGAACTATAACTCGTTTTTTCACCCTCTTGGTGATGTTTAGAGAACCATGATCTTTGCTGAAGAACTCCTCCGAAGCCATAGAGAATCCCGGCAGACGCTTGTAGGTACTAGACAAGATTTTTTCTTGGAACAATCTTGTGAATTCCCTGACAACTTCTTCATCAAAAAATCTTCCTCTCTTCTCTCAAAAAGCTCTCCTTTTTCTCTCCCTCAATAGCCACATATTATCTCAAAAGAATAGAAATAATACTTAAATAAAGGGCTAAAAAAACCTTAAATTTCAAGTTATCTATTTTCTATTTGTACAGTATGATACATGTATCATACGGTACGATCAGTTCAATTTAGACTCATCCAATAAGATCGTCCAGATGAAATGTTCAAATTTTATAATACATCATATGATACGATTCAAATATCATACGAGATAATCTTTAGAAATTCTTCTATTAATTTTGGACGATCCTTGGGATGGCTAACTTCATACACAGGTGGTCGTCCAATATTATGGACATTGTTGCGATCCATGACCCCGAGTTTGAGATTTTGATGATGACAAATAATGTCGCCTGAACTACTATTCATTGAATATCATTTATTATTTGCTATTGTCCATGAGTACTAATATTTCAGGAAGATCACAAGCTACTCAGGACAATAGGAAGACTCAAGACTGGTTAGATTAGGAGTATGAGTCTGACAATGTAATTTGTTATTTATTTATTTTTTATTTTCTTGAGTATGACCACAAATTGTATATAAGTCTGAGCAACCATTCACACACACAGGAGGAGAGGGTTTAAAAAATAAAAAATGTAGATTTTCTTTCTCTGGTGATCGTACTGTACGACTTTATTTCGTAGTGTACGATCTGAGCTTGTAAAACAATTTTTGTGAATAGATCGTACCGTACGAATACTATCGTACTATACAATATGTTCCAAATCCAAAACCCTAGCTGTCAAAATTAACTTAAGTAAGTTTTTCTCAGCTGTTCGTACTGTACGAAGGACTTCGTACTGTCCGATTTATTTTAAATACTTACTTAAATTAACCCGTGATTAGTGGAATAAATCAAGGTTTAATTACTAATTAAAAATCATACTGTACGAACACATTCATATTATACGATGAATAGAGATGAACTCTTATCGTCCCGGAGATTGTCGTGGACAATCCCTTGTTTTTGTCTCATCGTACGGTACGATGTCTAACGTACCCTACGATGAACAGAGATGCCATTTGATCATCCCAGAATTCATCCTGGACGATGCCTTGATTTTGACCATTCGTACTATATGATGTATATCGTACCATACAATGTACAGAGATGACATTTGATCGTCCCGGCTATCGTCCTGTACGAGCGGTAGTGTTGAGGATCATACCGTATGATTTATTATCGTACTGTATGATTATATTTTGAACTGTTCGTACACCTTTGTACCAGGACGAGGCATGTTATACATATCATACTATACAAGTTGAAATCGTACTGTACGATAGTAACGACTACTTTAAAAAATTCAGGAATTTTGGAGCCCGTTTTAAGTGTCAAAATTGTTATGTTTTGAGAGAGAAACAGAAAGAGAGGAACGTGATTAGAGAGGGAATTCTTGGGAGAGAGATCTTGAGAAGTTTTCAGGGCTTGAGAGAGGAAGGAGAAGGTGAGCTTGGTGAGGGAGAAGAGGTGTGAGGGAGATCACACGGTTGCTCCGTTCTTGCTGCATCTTGCTCCTCCTGTGGCCCGGGAAGAACTTATGAGAGGCTCTCTCAGGGGGAAACTCTTCTACATCCATGACCTCGAAGGTACTCTGTCTTCTCTAGGAGGGAGAAAAACGAGAAGGTTCTCTACCGTCGCTAGGAGGGTGAAAACAGCGCTTGGCATTCTGCCACGCCGAGCTGGTGAAAGGGAGTATTGTAATGGCTTCTCTGCCTTGCCGAGGGGCACAAAAGGAGAGCTATAGTTTGTAGTGAAATTCCCAGAGCGGAGGACTCCGGGGAGTGGACGTAGGTCATGATTTGACCGAACCACTATAAAATTCCGGTGTGCTTTTTCCTTATCGCTATTTACTTTTTCTTGCACTTAATTTTCATAATATTTGCTTGGTGAAATTTGTGGAAGAAAAGGATTCTATTGTTGCACGGTGAGTTCAATTGTTTGCCTTCGTAGTAGTTTAAATTTTCATGTTAAAAATTTAAAAAACATCAAAAAAATTAGAACTCTTGCTTAGGTTTTAATTATTGCTACAAAGTTTTTACAATTCACCCCCTCTTGTCGATCTAGTTATTTCAGACATCATATGGTATGCTCGATTCAAAAATCATGGATTTAATTTGGTATGATCCAAGGCACGACCAATTTTGTATATGGGTAATGGTACAGTACGAATTAGTTCGTACAGTACGATCAATCACAATAATTATCCATGATTTGATTGCCTTATATTACATGATTAATTAAGAAAGATTTTAATTAGGGGGTACTATGATCCAAATTGTATTATACAATCAATACATAAATAGTATCTTTCTTATCCTTGGTGTCTAAGGTTTTGATAGAGCTCAACAGTTTACATAATATGAATTAAAATCATACAGTACAAAGTACTTCATATAATATAAACTCTCTAAAAAAATGACTCTATAAAAAAATATTTTTATCACTCCCCCTATGTGTATGCTAGGTTACTCAGCAATCTTATCCACCCAATTACCTAATATGACCCAAAAAAAAGTGGAAATACATAATAAAATAAAAATTAACTATAACCCTAGAAATCCTAGTCTTGAGTTGATCAGAATTACAAGTGAACAATGGACTAATTTCCTAAAATGTTAGTGAGTTGGTACTTTTAAAAAAAATTAGCCTCTTTTAAAAAAAATTAGCCTCTTTTTTGGAGTTCAAAAGTTTGAAATCTTTTTATCAAACTGAGCAGGTTGTTTTAAGATTTTTTCAAAACTAATTTTTTAACCATAGAGAAATAAAATGACAGAAATTAAAGCAGCGGAAATAAAAAAGACATAAAGGTTTATAGTGGTTCGGTCAAACACGACCTACATTCACTCCATGAAGTCTCTCACTTCAAGTATTGCACTATTACCACTAGTGTCTCTCCTTTTGCCCCCACAGCAAGGTGGAGAAGCCAGAGCACATCATCCTGGGATGAATGGAAATTATCGTTTGGACAATCTTCACATTTGGTGAATCTAAAGCACATCGTCCTGGGATGAATAGAAATTATCGTCTGGACGAATAGAGCATTTGCCAAATCTAGAGGAGATCGTTCTTAGAGAAATGAAAAATATCATATGGAAGATCTATACTTAGAAAAATTTTTGTCCTCTCTATTCGTTCCATTGCTCGTTTGGGAGTATAACTGACTAGATCATCCCGTACGAACATGGTTTGTACTGTACGATCAATTTAAAAATTGTGAATTTTAAAACTCTTCCCCAAGTGTGTGTGTGCTTAGTTACTCAATTACAATCACACTCTCTCAGACTGAATAAAATGAAAAATACAGACTCCAATTTATAAAACATTCTAAGATGATCTTGATTAGAAATCTTCAACAATCTGGAGTATGATTTCTCTGAAATGTTAGTACACATAAGAGCAAAAATAATTCTTTCAAAATGTGTAAGGAGAAAATAATAATCAAAATAATAATATTTGGAATCATTAAAAACATATAAATTGCAAGAATATATAACATGCAAAGCTAAGTAGCAACTCTCTCAATAATCTCCCCCTTTTTGATGATGTCAAAACAATTATTGTTTGTGTAAATTTGAAAGTCCTAAGTTTTTTATAAACTCCCCTTGAATGAATAAGCATGTGAGTATAAGAGCATTTATTATGAATAAATAAATTTTTTAAATTTTAAAGTTTTTCACACAAAAAAGACGATCACACAAAAAATGACACTGAAACGAGAACCAAAACCCTAAACATGAACAAAATAAAAAAAATACATAAGACATGAACAAAATAAGACAAATAATATTTCTCCCCCTTTTTTACAACAGTAAAAAGAGAGGAAGAAACGAACAACAGAAATGTAAGAAGTCATATGAGAAGCCTTTGATAATTGATCCTGAAAGAGATTGAGTTATATTTGTAATAAAAAGATAAATGTCATTAGAAAATTAAGATTCATATGATTTAAGTTTAGATATAACATAGACAAGAAAAAATATATCAAGGCCATGAATCAGTATAGACAATCAGATATGAAAAATTATTGCAAAGTAGATGAAATGAAAATTTAGGTACTTCAAATTTCAATATAAAATAAAATTGAATAGAAGATTCATTAGAAATTGAAGATTAAAAGCTAAAGAAAAGATCATATGCTTGTGATGCTTTACGCATCTTTTCAAAACTTGTGGCACACTTTGTACTTCTTTTTATATTGGGCTAATTTTGTGCCTCTTTTTTAATTTGAGAACAATTGAACATTCTTTTGATTTTTGTACGTTTGTATATTTTTCAAGTTTTTAATTGATCTTTCCAAAATTGATATTCTAAAAACTCAAATTTCTCTAAGTACAAAGATACTTATATTGAAAATAGAAATGAAAAATCATAAAACATCAAAATTACAGTAATAATATTAAAGTTATGTTAGTCTAAAAAGAAATATGAGATTGATAGCCTTAACTTGATTAAGTTATAAGCTAACTTAAATTTTTGAAAAACTAGATTTTCTAATGAATTCAATTTTGTATTGCTTTTCAAATTTTATATCACATGTTAGATCAAATATGTCAGGATAATCATATAAGCTAACAAATATTTCTGAAAGAGATAAAAAACAACTAAAAACAATACAAGATAGATTTTATTGATATCAAGATAAATGATGATACATTTGAGCACAATTGATATCAATTCAACTTGAAAATAAAAATAGCTAACATAAAAACACAAACAAAAGATGGTTACAAAAACTCCAAACATCATCACATTCAAATCACAAAAGAAGTATAATCATCATTTTGAGGGGCCCTGATCTGAAGGAGGTGGCTAGTTGAAGAGGTTATAGTAGCTATTCATCATAGCTATGTTAGTGTTGACTGATTCAAACTGACCTCAAATCCAGCCCATATCCTGTTGGTGTTGTGCGTCCTGCTTGTTTAGGTGAGTTTGAATTTGATTAAAGCACTGATCAAAATGACTCTCAAGATGATCAAAGCGATGGAACATGTCCTGAAAGGATGTTCTACCAATAACTGCTGGTGCATGTGCATAAGCTCTCCTTTCTCCCTCAGTGTCATCACCTCCATCATCTTTAGCAAAGATAGCTCGGAATGAACTATCATTATAATAAATGGGCTCTTCTAGATGTGTCACATCAGGATGAACTAGATCGTACTTCTTTTCAAGAATGTATATCACAAGGTGTCCTAAGGTTATGTTCTTCTTTCTCTTATGGGATACATGGCCAATTTCTAAAAGTCCATACATGTAATCAATGATTAGTTAGGCTTCATCTACTTGTTGGCCAGTTATAATCAGGTATGTTATAGTGGAAAGAAGTGGAGTGATATTTATCCGATCACCAGCTTTTGGAATGATAGAAGTTCTAAGAACATGCTGGATGATTCTAGCATCTTGGTGTAAGGTGTTTACTTTAGGCATGTGACATACTTCTCTAATCCCTCTAAGCACTCAGTTTATCTTGGTCCAATTAAAGTTAGAAGCAGAGGTCAAGGTATGATCTCTAGTCCCTTGAGTCCTTAAGTTTAAGAAAATCCCTAGATCCACCTTGGTTATTTCTACCCTTTTTTTTAAAACATAGGAACTAATATTACTATGGCCATTACTGAAAGTCATGTTTGCAAGGAAATAATAGAATGTTTCCTTATTGTAAGAGTGAATCAGAGTGAGGATAAAAACAAATTGGGTAGAGGCGAAAAGTGGCATTACTTGATAGATAGTATTCTCCTGAATAAGAACTCTATAAGGGGTGATTTTTGCCGAAACAAACCTAGGAAAAGATTCTTCGTTTGCTTTGGACGGGAAATTTTCTTCGGCATTCCTAGAGGAAGGTCCCTTAGTCAGTTCCTTAGCCACTCTAGTCCTTTTCCTTGAGCTTGCCATTAAAAGATTAAAGGAAAAGAAGGTTAGAAAAGGCTATTGAAGAGAATGAAATTTCAGTTCTAAAGCCCTTCTATTTAAAGAAAAATGACCTTTTGTATTGACTAAAAAAGGTTCATCCCATACGATGCTTTGAATTTGTATATACGAAGTAAAATTTTGTATGTATGAATGCATGCGTTTAAAATGAAACAACTTTTCATAGTCATATGAGTTACGAGGCATCCCTTTATACAGACATTTTAACCAAACGATCATACAGACAAAGAGGTGTTCGTCCGGGATGATCGGTTATTTAAGATCATTTTTATGATAGTTTGAATTGTCCCCCACTTAGAATACGACAGGTTTGTATGTAGAAACGCAAGGTATGATCAGAATTAATAACTGCTTCTACTCGTATAACCATCTATATGCATACATACGAATGCATACACATTGTCTGGACGATCTAGGGATCATACAAACGAATGGTATTAAAAAACTGAAAAACTACACGCAGACTGTTCAACTCAATGATCGATATGCTACAGGATTCATCCAGCACGAAATGTATTTCGTACAGATAGGGTTGTCAATTTCGGGTCATGGATCAGGTTCGGGTCGAAACCAGAATTGACCCGGCACTATTCGGGTTCGGGTCAACCCGACCCGTTTTCACAAACGAGTCAATTTTTCGGACCCGGACCCGACTCGGTTCGGGTTCGGGTCAACCCGACCTGACCCGATTAGATTTGATTTTTCGAGTTCCCGTGCGGTGCAGAGGCAGGCCAACAGCGGTGCAGCAGTAGCAGTGCAGCGGCGACGGCAGCGGTGTAGCAGTAGTAGTGCCGGTGAGGTAGCGGGCCCAATGCGACGTGACTCGCGAGTCGCGAGCAAACAGAGCGAATCGAGCGGTCACGCGTGGCCCACACGGCATGGGGCTCGATTCCTCGTTGCGAGCTATCAGGCATGCGGGCAGCCCAGGTAGCACGGGCGCCAGGCAGTCGGGCAGCGTTAGGCAGAGCAGGACAGATTGGAGCAGCTAGGCAGTCGGGGCGCGGGGCAGCCGGGCAGACTCGGGCAGAGCCGATTCTGGGTCATTCCGGGTCAATTCTGGGTTTTTGGGTCAACATGAACCCGACCCAATTTTGCAAATGGGTCAATTTTTCAGACCCGAACCCGACTCGCTTCGGGTTCGGGTCAACCCAAAACCAAAATTTTTGGGTCGGGTTTTCGGGTTGGGTCCAATATTGATAGCCCTATGTACAGACGATTATCACACTTAGAAAATTTTGTATGATTGCTCAAAAACATGTTTTTTAATGTGAAATTATTTTGAAAACACAGCAAAAAGATAAAAAACACAAAAGCAAACATGCACATAAAAATGACAAAAAAAAAAAAAAAACACAAGTAAATCAAAAACACAAAACACAATCACAAAAACACATATCAATGTTGCAAAAACTTTAATTAGGCATTCAAATCAATCACACCAAGCCTTATTCTTAATTTACTAAAAGTATCAAAAGCTAGTGGTTTTGTAAAAATATCTACAAGTTGATTTTCAATTGAAACATGATTGAGTTCAATTTCTCCTTTGATACATGATCCCTTATGAAATGATGCCTGATGTAAATATGTTTTGTTCTTGAATGTTGAATAGAATTTTTACAAATACAAATGGCACTAGTGTTATCACAATAAATGGGAATTGTGCTTATTGTTAATCCTAAATCAATTAACTATTATTTCAACCAAAGTACTTATGCCACACAACTTCCTAAGGCAATGTATTTAGATTCAACAGTAGATAGGGATATGGAATTCTATTTTTTACTAGACCAAGAGACTATATAATTTCCAATAAATTGACATGTTCCAGAAGTACTCTTTCTATCAACCCTACAACCTACAAAGTCCGAATCTGAATATCCAATTATTTCAAATGAAGAGCTAAACTTAGGATATCAAATCCCTAAGTTCTGAGTTCCCAAGAGATATCTCAAAATCCATTTCACTGCTGTCAAATATGATTCTTTTGGATCTGACTGAAATCTAGCACACAAACAAATACTAAACATAATATCGAGCCTGCTAGCAGTCAAGTAAAGCAAAGATCCAATAATTTGCCTAAATTTTTTTGATCAATAGATTTTCCTTTGGGTCCTTATCCAACTGAACTGAGGAACTCATAGGTGTACTAACAGGTTTAGTATTATCCATTTCATAATTTTTGAGGATGTCTCTAACATACTTCGACAGATTAAGAAATGTACCCTCCTTAATTTGCTTAATGCTAAAGCCAAGAAAGTAACTCAAATCTCCTATTAGACTCATCTCAAATTCACTACTCATTATTTTAGAAAATTCATCACAAAGATTTTTATCAGCAGATCCAAAGATGATATCATCAACATAAATTTGTACAATGAGTATGTCATTTTCCAATTTCTTTAAAAATAGAGTTGTGTCCACACTTCCTTTTTCAAAAGATCTCTAAAATAGGAAGGTGCTCAACCGCTCATACCAAGACCTAGGTTCATGTTTCAATACGTATAATGCCTTTTTCAATTTGAAAACATGATTTAGTTATTTTGAATTTTCAAAGCCTAGAGGTTGTTCCACATAAACATCCTCTTGAATCATCCCATTCAAAAAAGCACTTTTAACATTCATTTGATATAACTTAAATCCTCTAAAACATGTATAGGCTAACAAAACCCTAATTGCTTCATGTCTAGCTACAGGGGCAAAAGTTTTCTCAAAATCAATCCCTTCAATCTGATTATACCCCTTATCCACCAATCTAACCTTATTTCTAATGACTACTCCTGAGTCATTCATTTTGTTTTTGAATACCCACTTTTACCTAACTACACTTTGATCATTTGGTCTTGCAATTAATTCCCAAACTTCATTTCTTACAAATTGATTTAATTCTTTTTGCATTGCCAAACTCCAAAGTTTATCCAAAAGTGCTTAATCAATATTTATGGGTTCTATCATAGAAATAAAGGCTGAATGATTGACTTCTTTGTTCAGTCCACACCTAGTTCTGACACCCTCACTAGGTTCACCTATAATCAACTCCTTTGAGTGATTTTTAGAAAATCTCAAATCTCTAGGCATCATGTTTTTATCTTCAAATTTTATCCAAATTTATTTTCTCAATCTTTTGGGAGTCATTTTCTATCTCATCCTCTTCAATAAATGACTCTTCCAAAATTCCAGATTCATCAAATATAAAATGTGTGGTCTCATCAATTACCAAAGTTCTTTTATTGAATACTCTATAAGATTTTCCAACATTAGAGTATCCTAAAAAAATTCTTTCATCTGATTTTGGATCAAATTTTTCTAAGATAGATTTTTCTTTGTTATGAATGAACACCTTACATCCAAAAATATACAAATATGACAAATTAGGTGTTCTCCCTTTAATTAACTCATAGAGTGTTTTATTCAAGTTTGATCTGATATTCACCCTATTCAGAACATAACATGTTGTTTTAACCGCTTCCGCCCAAAAATATTTAGGAAGTGAATATTCTGCCAACATGGCTCGAGCAGCTTCTATTAATGTTCTGTTTTTCCTTTCAACTATCCCATTCTGCTGAAGGGTTCTAGGTGCAGAAAAATTATAATCAATTCCTTTCTCCTTACAAAAATCCTTAAATTTCTCATTTTCAAATTCTTCACCGTGATCACTTTGAATTGTCAAAATCTCACATCCTAGTTTCCTCTGAATCCAAGTCAAAAAGTCTCTAAACTCTTCAAAAGATTCACTCTTATTATATAGAAATTTAACCCACGTGAATCTTAAAAAATTATCTATTATCACAAATCCGTATACTTTTCATCCTAAACTTACAGTTCCAACTGGTCCAAAAAGATCCATATGCAAAATCTCCAATGGTCTACTAGTTCTAAGATCCTTATTGGACTGAAAATAGGACTTCACATATTTTCCTAGTTGACAAGCATCACAAAGGTGGTTCTTAGTGAAGTATAGTTTTGGTATACCTCTCACTAAGTTCTTTTAAGTAATTCTCCTTAGATTTTTCATGCTAGAGTAATAAAGTCTCCTATGCCAAAACCATGACTCATCAGAAATTATTTTCAAACAAAAAGAAGTAGAAGTTTTGATATAATTTAAATCTAGCATATAAACATTGTTTACCCTCAAACTATGCAAAACATTAATATCATTAGGCTTAATATGTAGCTAGTATTAAGAAATTTAATGTTGTATCCTTTATCATATAGCTGACTAATACTTAACATATTATGTTTTAAGCCTTCAACTAGTAGCACATTTTCAATAAAAAAGTTCTCAAGATTTCTTATCATACCTGACTCAACCACCATCCTTGTGGTGTTATCTCCAAGTGTAATCTTATCTCCATTCCTAACTTCCAGTAATATGAATTGTGCAGTATCTCCAGTCATATGCTTTGAGCAACCACTATCCATATACCATATGCTCTCATGAGGCCTTATGTGAGAACAAACCTGCAAAATCATCAAATGTTAGACATTGGAATCCAAATAAGTTTGGGTTCACCTTTTGACAAATTATAAAAAGATGCATGTACGATATGTCTAGGTTTATGCACTTTAGGCTTCCACACAAAATAAGTTTTTTTATCCAATATACAGGTGTGTGTTATATGCCCAATCAATCCATAATTATAGCATTTAACTCCAGGAAATGAATTTTTTAATCTTCTATAATTATTCTGTCTATTCCTAGATTGTATAAATTTTGGATAAAAATTAGGATTAGTGAAATCTTCAAGTCTTGGGGCTATCCTATTTTCTTTGAGAGCTTTTATTTTCAATCTAAAAAATGTATTTATATCTTCCAACACATGATTAGTATAATTCAACCAATATTTTTTACTTACTCTCTGATTCATCCTTAAAATCTTTAAATTCTTTTTCCAATTTTGTATAGGATCATTTTAAATTTTTATTAGTCTTATTCAAATCATCGAACTCATAATGTAATTTCATGTGGTTGTTATCAATTAATTCATGATCTTTCCTAAAGATTTCATGTTCTCTTTATAGTTCTTATAATTCTAAGTTTAGACTAGCATGCATTTTCTTTAGTTTCCTATATGCATCATGTATTTTTTCAGAGACTTCAAAAAGTTTGGTATAAGTTAAGTCACATACCTCTTCTTAATCAGAATGATTAAGATTATCGACCATTAAGCACAAATTGGTGACTTCCTCTTCCTTTTCAGTTTCTAACAAGTCTAAAGTTGAGTCCACCCAGAAAGCTCTTTGGAATTTCTTCTAGCCCTTCTTCACATTTAGTTTCTCCTCTACCTTCTCCTTGCTAGGAGTGGTTTTAAGTTTTGGACAATCTGACTTAATGTGTCTAGGTTTCTTGCACTCTTAGCAAATCATTTCATTAGAAACCTTGACATTCCTATTAAACTTACCTCGGTTCCATTGCTGGAGTCTCTTTTGCTTCCTCTTCAGAAAGCTTTGGAATTGTCTAGTCATTAACGCTATGTCGTCCTCATCCTCAGGTTGTGATAGATCACTCTCCGACTCCTCCACTTTCAGTGATATGTTCTTCTTCCTTCTTAGTTTTCCTGCATCAATCTTTCTTTGAGTCACTTCTTGCTCGTAAGCAATTAGTGATCCAAGAAGATTGTCAATGGAGTAAACATTTAAATCTTTAGACTCTGATATAGCTGTAATTTTTGCATCATAAGCAGTAAGCAAACAACGAAGAAACTTATTAACTATTTTAGCATTTGTTAATTCCCTACCTAGTGCATGCAAAGAAGTGACTATCTGAGTGAATCTTGTGTACATGTCATAAATAGATTCATTTAGTTTCATGTGAAATAATTCATAGTCATGCAATAAGATATTTAATCTAGACTGTTTAATTTTATTAGTCCCTTCATAAGTTATACAGAGTCTATCTCATATGTCCTTTCTACTCTTACAAGTGGAAACCTGCATATAGCCCTCAGACTTAAGTGCACAAAAGAAACTATTTAAACATTTAGCATTGAATTGTGCTAAGTCACATTCTTCTATAGTCCAATCTACAAATAGTGTTTCTACTCTAATGCCATCAATTAATCTAGTTGGTTTTATATACCCTTCTTGTACTAAGATCCACATGCGATAATCAAGTGATTATAAAAATGTAGACATGTGTGTTTTCCAAAAATCAAAAGGGATATTATCAAACAAAGGAGATCTAGTGATCGAATACCCTTCAGGTGTGTTTCGATTTCCAAAAGTTGCCATGTCCATTAATAAAAAAGTAGTTTAAACTTATAGTTTTGAAATAAAGTTTTGATACCACTTGTTAAAACTTGTTGAATATGAGTTAGGTTAGACCTAAGCTTATGTCCCAAAGGCCAACCAGGAGGGGGGGGGGAGGTGAATCAGAGAACCGTCATCCTTTTACACCCTCCAAGTGTTGGCAGAGAACCTTCCGCTGTTCACACTCTCCAAGTATAGGCAGAGAACCTTTCGTTGTTCACACTCTTTGAGTGTCAGTAGAGAACCGTATCCTTTTGAATAATCTTTACACGAGAAATCTAGAAAGAAAAGAGAAAGAGTGAAGAAACATAAATCATATACAGAGATCCTTACCCTTGAGTAACTTAGTGAACCCTTCATGCTCCAATAGGAAGAAATCTCTCCCAAACACTCTCTCACACTCTCTCCTTCAATTGCCCTTTACCATTCCTGAAAACCAGTAGACAAAAAGATTAATTGATAGTTTTAAGTGGACCTTTTATAGTAAAGACACGAAAAACCATCTAGAAAACTGCATTTTTCAAATATGTGCATCTACGATCATCCTATATGATCGTATTTTGTACATACGATCAATATAAAAACTATTGCGTATGAACTCAGTGAATTGGTATGAACTACCTTTATACCCGATCATCATCCCAGACGAACAGGGTTCATCCGGTACGAAAATTTATTTTCAATGTTCGTTGGTATAAAAAAGCAGGACGAACTACAAGTTTACAGAACATATCCCTTTGTCTTGGTACGGTTAAAAATTATTGTCCGTACGATCTTCACATTTAGTAAATCCAGGGTACATCATCCTTGGATGAATAGAAATTATCATCTGGATGATCTTCACATTTGGTGAATCCAGAGCACATCGTCTTGGGACGCATGGAAATTATCGTCTGTACGAACTTCACATTTGGTGAATCCAGAACACATCGTCCTGGGATGAATAGAAATTATTTTCTAGACGATCTTAAATTTGGTGAACCCAGAGCACATCATCCTGGGAGGAATGGAAATTATCGTCTGTATGATCTTCACATTTGGTGAAGCTAGAGCACATCGTCCTACGATGAATGGAAAGTATCGTCTGGAAAATTTTCACATTTAGTGAATCCAATGTACATCGTCCTGGGATGAATAGAAATTATCGTCTGGATGAACAAAATATTTGCCAAATCTAGAGGAGATCATTCTGGGATGAATAAAAAATATCATCTGGATGAACTATACTTAGAAAAATTTTTGTCCTCTCTATTCGTTCCATTGCTTATTTGGGAGTATAACTGACCAGATCGTCTTGTAAAAATATGGTTCGTACTGTATGATCAGTTAAAAAAATATGAACTTTTAAACTCTTCCCCAGGTGTGTGTGTGTGCTTCGTTACAATCACACCCTCTCAGACTCAATAAAATGAAAAATATAGACTTCAATTTATAAAACATTCTAAGCTGATCTTGATTAGAAGTTTTCAACAATTTGGAGTATGATTTCACTGAAAGTTAGTACACACAAGAGAAAAAACAATTCTTCCAAAATGTGTTAGGAGAAAATAATAATCAAAATAATAATATTTGGAATAATAAAAAATATACAAGTTGCAAGAATGCAAAACATGTAAAGCTAAGTAGCAACTCTCTCAACAACAATAATCTCCCACTTTTTGATGATGACAAACATTGTTATTTTTAGATTTTCAAAAAAATTGCTTTCCTCTATCCTCCCTCTTAGATGATAACCAATAATAGGAAAAGGAAGTGTAAAAACTACTCTTTTTTTTAAATAAAAAAATGCAAACAACTAACAACAACAAACAACAAAATAAAACAACAATAAACAATAAAATACTACTCCCCCTTTTGACATCACAAAAAGAGGAAAAACAACAGGAAGAAAAATAGATATTAGAAACACCAAAGGCATAAGATAAATAGACTCAAAATGACAAAATAACTGATGTAAGGAAAGAGTTATTACAGTCATGAGAACTCTTGTGGGTATATTTATAATATAATAAACTTACTCTATAAGCAAAAATGATAAATAAGATAAGTGTTGACTTTATTACCACTAGAGGATTTGAATTCAAGAGTTTGCACACCTAGCTTAACATCTTTATAAGCTAAAATTCTTTGCTAAAAAAAACTCTAATTCAAGAACTATAATTAGATAGGAAAACTTAAACTTTTTTTACTACTAGCTTGAAATATATCAAATAGAGTATTACTGTAAAAGTGATAATGAATAATTAATGATTTTCTAACACAAAGTATAAACCATATTCTGAAACATAAGAATTTTCTAAGATTTAAAGATCTACCAGAAATAGAAGCTAATTTAATTTGGGCTCATTTTGTGCCTCTTTGATTAACTCTTGGCGTATATTGTGCATCTTTAAATTTGATACACTTAGTGCAACTTTTTAATTTGTGTCATTGCGCATCTTTTGATTTTGAGTTCATTTTTTGCCTCTTTTAATTTTTTTTACAAATTGTTTCCTTTCTAAATCTTTAAGAATCTCAGTTGTAAAGATTATCTTCCAAATATAAGAGAGGAGTAACTCACTCTCTTATATGGGGATGAATAATCTTCAAAGCAAACACAATATTTTTAATAAGAATAAATAGCTTGATTTATGAAAAATAATGAATCTTGATTATCAAATTATAGAAAATACTCATGATATTAAAAAAATGCAGTAAAATGAAAGTGTTTTAATTTCAACCATCTAAACTAATTCAATTTAGATTTCAAGTTTATACAAGGAATTATCATGCAAAGGAAATAAGAAGGGATATGAAAAATTCCTAATATTCATTTATTCTTTGAGTTTTAACAATGCCGACAATTACTTATTATTCTTTTAAGTTAGAAAAGAAGTATGTTTATTACAAATAATAAAGAGCCTTAAAGAGAGTTCAATCGTACAATATGATCCAAATCGTACAGTACGATCCAAATCGTACAGTATGAATTCATTCACATAGTACGATTCAAATTGTATAGTACGAGTTCAATCATACAATATGATCCAAAGCATATTGTACGGTTAACATACTCACAATTTTCTTTCACTACAGATTTCACAAGTGAAAAGCATATAAATGAGATCTAAGAACACAAAATCAACTAGAAAGAAAAAATACCACTTAAAAGAGAAGAAATAAGCACAAGGTAGTAAAAGGATTTTATTTTTTTTTTAATTTAAAAGGATAACATAAAAAGAATTGGAAAGAAAAGTGCAATACATACACAAAATAACAAACTATAAATGAAAAATAGAGACATACAAATAAGAATATAAAAAGAACAAACTAATACTGAGATGGATCCTAATCAGATGGTGGCTTTGGAGGTTGTTGGAAGAACTGGCTAAAACTATCATACTGCTGGTGGATAATGGTGAATTAGTGTTGAATATTCCCAAACTGATCCCTAAACTAGCCCATATCTTTATCGTGTTGGTTCTACTATTGATCCAGTCGAGTCTCCAGTCTATAAAATATCTGAATCATCTCCTCATAATGGTAGTGGTGAGGAGGTGGTGCAGGTGCAGGATCAAGTGTAGGGGAAACTTCTTCTTCTTCTTCTTCAAAGAGAGGATCTTTAGGATCCTGTTCTCTATGAAATAGTATCCGAAAGAGGCATCCAAAGAGAAGATTGGAGTTTGATCATGAGGAGCAGGATATATGATATTGTGCTTTCTAAATAGGATAAATCCAATCATATGTCCTATGGCGATATTTTTCTTTCTCCTAGTGGTTGAAAATTGAATGGAAGTAAGGTTTTGGATGTAGTCAATTAGCATTTGAGCTTCATCCATTTGAGTGTTTGACATGATGAAGTAGGTGTCAATTGATAGTAGACAAGTCATATTTATCTAGTCTCCAGTTTTAGGGATAATAGATGGTCTCAAAACATGCTCGATAACCCCGACATTTTAATTTAGACTTTAAACTACGGGTTGGTGGAAGTTTATAGCATCATTTCTAAGCAACATGTTTATAGAACTCCAGTTAAAGTCAGATCTGGAGGCCATGGCAAGAGGTCTATTTCCCTCGGTGTTTAATTAAAGGTGAATTCCTATGTCCTCCTTGGTGATTTCTACATTTTGACAAAACACTCGGGAAGACATAATCGTAGCATCCCGACTAATCCTAAGGTTTGCGAGAAATTCATAAAAGAGTTCAAAATGGAAGGGATTGGCTAAGGCTAGAAGAAATTGAAGTGCAGTAGAGTTGAAAAGGTTCATTATTGAAAAGCTAAGACCCTACTAATTCAGAAGCCTGGAAGGTGTGATCTTAGCTTCCTTGTACCTTTTGTAGGCAACTTCATCAGAAGCTGTAAGAAAATACTCATCTGTAGAGTTCTGAGAGGAGGAAGCCCTATGGGTTTGTCGACTGCATTTTCCACTAGCCATTACAAACTTTTGGATGTAAGAAGATTGGATTTAAGGAGAAGTATGAAAAATTTGAATGAGTTGGCCATTTAAATAGAATTTGAACAGATCGTACCGTATGATCCTTAGATCATACGAGGTGATCGCATGTAATTATTTGAACCATACGACTAGTCAAAAAATTGTACTATGATCGTACAATATGATCAAACTTCATACAGGATGATTAGAGATGTGGATCCCATCCTGAGGAGTCAAGCTGTATGACTGTTGACAAAAATGTTTGTATAATATGAACATGTGTTCCTATGGTACGATCGATAATAAATGTCGTACCAAACCGAATTCAATTCATCCCAAATGGAGTTGACACATGAATTGTATAGTACGAAGAGGTGTTCATACAGTATGATGTTCAATGATATAAATAATCTGGATTGTTCATCAAGCCAAGGGTTGTGATTAAACAGTGTTGTGCAGATCATACTATACAAATGTGGTTCATACAGTACAATTTAAAATGAAACAAAATTGTTTTACAGAACATACAGTGAGGTTTAGTAAGGTGAGTTATGTAATGATTAGGACACAACCATAAAAAGAAAAGAATAAATACAAGAATAAAACTTTATCAAAAATCAAGTTAAGGACTAAACAAACAAAATAAAATCAAGAAAAAATGATAACACAAACACAGAAACAAGAGAATATGTAAACAAAAATAGTCATAACAAACATAAAAAAACAAAAAACATTTGATAAACTCATGAATGGTTGATTTCAAGTGATAGGGAAGCAAATATCTAGCCCAAAAGCCACATGCTCCCATTGGATCGTTTGTGAGAGCCCACAAATCCAAAGATCATGAAAATTAATTTTGGGAACCCAAGTGAGTTTGGGTTCCTTTTTGAATTTGGATAAATCATCAGAATGCATGTCATGCTATGTTTGATGCAGCTTTGGTCTCTGCACCAAGTATGTTCTATGCTAAATAGTGCATGCGTGACTAATGTGTCCTAACATGCCACATGAATAACATCTAACATTAGAAAAAGGGTTAACTAGCTTATGATAGTTATGATTCTTATTCTTAGGTCTATTAGATGCATGACATGGTGAGTGCTTACAAACATATTTATTTCGAAAAGCCTTTACTTTTTCTAACAATATTTCATTAGTACTTTTAAGTGCAGATATTTCAATTTTTAAAGAGTGCTCACTAAGATCTAAAATGTTACCACATGCTTCTATTTCTTTCAATGACTTTTCTAAACCAAGATTCAAGTCTTTCAAAGAATTAAGAGTTCTAGATAAAATAGAATATTTCTTGTTCAATTCATCAAACTCATCCAATAAAGCCATATGATCCTTATCAACATCAGAACCATCTTTTCTAAGCATTTCATTTTCTTTTTGCACAACTAAGCGTTCAGTTTTCAAGCTAGCGTGCTTCTTATTTAGTTTCTAGTAACTGTCATGAATCTCTTCTAAAATAGAAAGTAATTCATCGTATGAAAGTTGATATACCTCATCTTAATCAGAATGATTAGGATAGTTATTTTCTAATAAGCACAAATTTTTCACTTCTTCTTCTCCTTCTATTCCAAATGAATCTAAAATAGAGTTGGCTAGCATAGCTTGTTGAGATCTTTGCTTGCCTTTATAGGACTTTGCTTTCTCTTCAACATTCTCCTTACTTTAGTAACCTTTGAGATTTGGGCAATCAGTTTTAACGTGCTCAGGCTTCTTGCATTCATAACAGACAATATCATTAGAAGCTTTAGAAGTTTTATAATTCTTAATTTTGCTCCATTGTTGATGATTCTTTTGTTTTTTTCCTTAGAAAGCTTCTAAAGTGTCGAGTCATCAGTGTGACTTCATCTCCTCCATCAAAGGAACTTTCTGAATCATTTACTTTTAAAGCTATCATTTTCTCTTTCCTTCTTTCTCCTGCATCAGATTGTCTTTAGCTTATGCTTTTTTCATAGGCAATTAGAGATCTAAGTATCTTGTTAATAGAATAAACATTTAAATCCTTTGATTCTGAAATAGCAATTATTTTGGCATCAAATGACTAGGTAGTTTTCACAACATCTTATTGACTTTTATAAAATTTGATAATTCTCTACCTAAAACATGTAGGGATGTGATGATTTGTGCGAACCTAGTATACAATTCAGATATGGTTTCACTAGGTTTCATGTGAAAGAGTTTATAATCATGGAGCAAAATATTTAACCTAGATTATTTCACTTTGATTGTTCCTTCATAGGTTATGCAGAGTCTGTCCTAAATTTATTTTCTAGTTGTGCAAGTACATACACACATGTAATCATCAGATTTTAAAGCATGGAAAAAATAGTTTAAACATTTAACATTTAGTTGGGCTAGTTCTTTTTAAACTAAGATTAATTGAGAAAAAAGTATTTTAGTTTTAACACCATTTACTAATTTAAATGTTGCAAAATAACCATCTTGAATAAGCATTCACATGCAATAATCATTTGATTGTAAAAAGGTGAACATGCAAGTTTTCCAAATATCAAAAGGAATATTATCAGAAAGAGGTGGTCTAATGATTGAATATCCCTCTGTGGTGTTTTTATTACCAAAGTTAGCTATGGATCTTAATTCAAAAGTTTTCTAAAACTTGATCTTATGAATCCCGCTTTGATACCACTTGAAAGTTTGTGAGGGTTGTGAAACCTTAAAGAACTAGTCTCGAGGCTAACCAAGAGGGGGTAGGGGGTGAATTGGTATTTAAAAAATTCTTTAACGATGAAGAAAACATTTTTTATAACTTGATGTGGGAACAAATTAAATTCACAATAAAAAGATAAATCAACATTTTCACCCACACATTTAATTGCAAGAAAAATAAATACATAAATCATAAAAAGGAAAGAGAACACAATTTTTATAGTGATTCGGTCAATCTATCCTACTTCCACTCCCTAGAAACCTCCTTTTCATATATTATACTAATCATTTAGTGTCTCTCATTTTGACCCCACAGCAAGGTGGAGAAGCCCTTATAACTATAGTTTCACCTCCCTGGTGCGGCAGAGAATCGTGGCTCTTTTATAGTAGAGAACCTCAACTCTAATTTCACCCTCCTAGTGATGGTTAGATAACCAACACTCTATTTTCAACTTCCTTGTTATGGTTAGAGAATCACAACTCTATTTTCACCCTCATAGTGATGGTCAGAGAACCACAACTCAATTTTTCACCCTCATGGTGATGGTCAGAGAACCATGATCTTTGCTGAAGAACTCCTTCTCTAGAGCCATAGACAATCCAGGTAAATGCTTGTAGGTAGTAGGCAAGATTCTTGCTTGGAACAACCTTATGAATCCCTCACAACGTCTCCCTCACAAAATCCCCCTCTCTTCTCTCACAAAGATCTCCTTTTTCTCCCCTTAATGCTCCCTCTTTTGAAGTCTAAATAACCAAGCATTACCTCAAAATAATAGAAATAATTCTAAAATAGAGGGCTTAAAAGATCTTAAATTTCAAGCCATCCATATTCGTTTTGTATAGTATGATACACATATCGTACTGTACGATTAGTTCAATTCTGATTCATCCAGCAAGATCATCCAAATGATATGTTGAACTTTTATAATACATCATACGATATAATTTAAATATCATATGGGATGATATTTAGAAATCCTTATATTTATTTGGGATGATCCTTGGGATGACCAACTTCATACGCGCACGATCGTCCAATAGTATGGATATTGTACGATATGATTAGTACAAAAATCATGGATTTTGTTTGGTAAGATCCATGGGATAACCAATTTCATACATGGTTAATCATACAATATGAACTTGTTCATACAATATGATTAATCACAATAATTATCCATGATTTTATTGCTTGATATCACATGATTAATTAAGAAATATTTTAATTAGGGTATACAGTATGATCCAAATCATACTGTATTATCAATACAAAATTAGTATCTTTCTTCTCCTTAGCGGCTAGGGTTTTAACAGAGCTCATTAATTCTTATAGTACAAATTAAAATCTTACATTATAAAATATTATATAGTACAAACTCCCTAAAATGACTCTCTAAAAAAATATTTGTATATCTCCTATGTGTGTGCTAGTTTACTCTGCAATCTTTTCCACCCTATTACATGATATGACTCATGAAATGAGAAAAGATAGAATAAACTAAAAATGAATTGTAAGCCTAGAAATCTCATTCTTGAGCTGATCGAAATTGCAAGTGAACAGTGGTTTGATTTCCTAAAACATTAGTATGCATGCACAAACACAAAACAAAATATCACAAAAATAAGAGAAAGCAGTAATAAACACAATAATGTTTCTTATCATCAAAATTATAGTGCTTGAATATGGTTCGCAATATTGACTGGTTTGGCAAGGCTCCACATTTCATCAATTGCTCCACTATGGTGTTGGAAAAGTTGACTGTGTCATCACTTGAATGTGTCATCCAATGCTATGACTTTGCATATTTCAACACTATGGTACTCAATTTCTTAAGAGTCCAATGCTATAATGTTGATTTCTAGCACTTTAGTATTATGTGTTGCAATCCGGGATCCCGAGCTTGTGATTTTCTTAAGATAAAAAAATATTATTGACTATCTCTTTATTTCTTCTAGTATTTGTAGTACATATTTACTTTAGTGTGTACCAACATTTTAGGTACATACATTATGCAACACAAGATTGATGGCTCAAGTATGGGTAGAATATGATAATGTTTTGTAAGAGTCTATATTTTTCTTTTATTTATTTTTATTTTTCTTGAGTCAAAGTCACATAAAGGTGCAACAATACACACACATGTGGGGTTGTAAAAAAATAAATTAAAAAAATTTGAACTAATCATACCATGCAAACTCGATCATACAATTTAATCAGTAATTTAAAAAATCAATTAAAATAATACTTATGTAATTAAGGTTTTGGATTAATCGTGATGTACGAACTCAATCATATGTGATGATAAGTTTAACTCGAAAGCCCTAACCTCCATTCAGATTTAGATAAGTATTTTAATATTTAAGTTTTGAACATATCTTACTGAATGAACCAATTCATATCGTATAACATTTAAAATCTTACTTAAATTTATGGATGTGATTAGTCTATTAAATAAAGGTTAATAAATATGGCAAATATAGTATGATGTAGATTATACTAGATAATTAGTATAGATGAAATTCATTTGTCTCATGGATCATCCTGAATGAATTCTTAATTTTTGAACTAATTATTCTATATGATGTAGATAAATAGGATGATTGATAAAGATGATTTTTAATCATCCTAGAGTTTGTACTCGATGATATTAAGATGAATACAAAAGTTCATCATGGATGTTAAGCCCTTATGAACTAGTCCCAAGGCTAACCAAGAGGGGGGGGGGGTGAATTGGTATTTAAAAATTTCTTCAAACAAAAACATTATCTTAAATCAAACCAAGATTCACCACAAGAGAAACGAAGTGCAGAAATTAAATGCTGAAGAATAATAAGAAAGAACACACCAGATTTTATAGTGGTTCGGTTTACTTGACCTACGTCCACTCCCCATAGCCTCTCCTCCGGGTATTGCACTAAACTCAGTGTCTCTCCTTTTGCCCCCACAGTAAGGTCGAGAAGCCCGTACAAAAACTTCTTTCCACTGACCCCGGTGAGGTAGAGAACCCAACTCTTTTTTGCTTCCTCCAAAAGCATGCATAGAACCCAACCCCTTTCTCTTCCCCTAGAAGCATGCATAGAACCTTGATCAGTTCTTCAAGTAGACCTCTCTTGATCCTCCAAGAAACCTGGGAAGACGACTAGAGAAGAATACTCAGATCCTTGCTTGGAGCAACCTTTCTGAAACCCCTCACAAACTATCCCTCACAAGATCCTCTCTCTTTCTCCCTTTCTCTCTCCTCTTGGCTCTCTCAGGTCAGGACAAAAGCATAAGATGTTCTCTTGAGAAAAATAAGATATCTTTTAAACAAGGGCTCCAAATTAGACTTAATTAACAACTAATCATCAAATCTCATCCAAGACAATCTATCGATCGTCCTATACGATCTTTTCAAATTTAGCTCAATCAGCCAGGATGATTTGGAAATGTTTAAATGATTAGAAGGTTACTTTGTTCATATCATCTAGGATAATAGGATATCATCCTTTACGATAAGTTCAAGTTGTCAAATATCATCCAGTCCATCACCCTGGATGGATGTCTGGATGATGGATAAATAACTAGATCATCTAGGATGATCTCACGATCATTCGGGCAGATTAGTATAAAATGAGAAATATCATCTTGAACATTACCCTGAATGGATGTCTGGACGATGAAAAAATAACTTGATCATCTAAGCCAATTTCACGATTGTCCCGGATGATTAGTTCAATTAAGTATATATCATATAGAGCATCACCCTGACTAGAGCTAGGCCGATGTTTGATCATCCAGGAAGAACTAAGGTTTGTGAACTGATCATCCCTGATGATCCTGCGATCATCTAGGATGATATAATCGAGCAATCAAACCTTAATTATTTTCTTTAATTACCAGATTAATTTAGGCCTAATTATAGTATATCATCCAGGACGATGTCCAAAAATAAAAATGCATAAATAGATATGGCGGTTCATTCTTTCTGATTTGAGCCTATTATCATGTACGATGCTAATATCATCCAAGATGATTCACTTAATTATGGTTGCCTTAACCAGAATGCCCTAATTAGGGTTTATGTTTTAACTGATCGTCCAGGATGATTTTTGGATCATCCTAAACGATGTGATTAAAATAGAAAACACTAACCAATAGACAAAATTTTTCCCCCAAGTGTGTGTGTGCAAGGTTACTTAGCATTAGGACCCACAATATTATATTAGACTCAAGAAAAGGTGAAAGATACTTGACGTACATTACAAGTTGGCTCAGTCCTAATCTACCCAATCTTGAGCTGGTTCGATTTGCAATTTGATCTTGTGGACCTGAAACATTAGTAGGTAAAGCATTCATAGAAAAATAGAAATGTTTGCTATCATCAAAATTATATTCTCTAAAATCATATTCACAACAATCTCCCCCTTTTTAATGATAGAAAACAATCAAACAATCAAAGCAATTTAACTTGAAACATCACAAGAAAAAAGTGTAAATCAGGAAGTTCAAATTTTACTAAAAATGAACATAGTATACAATACAACTAAGCATCATAAAAAAATATAAATACTCCCCCTTTTGACATCACAAAAAGGAGGAGGGAAAGAGAAAAGAAACAAAATAGAAACTATCAAATAGAGGTAAACTACAATAAGGAAAAACCAACATCACGAAAACAAACTAAAAGAAGGATGGCCCCTAAACATTTGAAGGAGGAGGTGGTGGTGGTGGTGAAAAAAAAAACTAGAAAGAGTCGCAAACTACTCCCCAAACCAAGCCATGTCTTGGTAAAGCTATGAAGGAGTCAAAACAAGCAACGTCCTCTGCATGTTGCTGCTCCTGTGCAGCAACATAAGACTCAAACCGAGTGTCCCACTAGTCGAACAGCTCTACCAGCTGATCCAGCTATGAGTGCTGGTAGAGCCGAGCAGGTGCAGGAGTTGCCTCCTCCTCAGCTCCCTCAGCTTTCTCGTGCTCTGGTAGGAGATGAGTACTAGGAAGAACGTGGAAGGAGTTATTGAAGTAGAAGGTAGGCTGAAAGTTTGGTGGGGCAGGATATTGGAGGTTGTATTTGGATTCCAGGGCATATGCTATGATG
Organism: Dendrobium nobile; assembly: GCA_022539455.1. Classification (NCBI taxonomy): domain Eukaryota; kingdom Viridiplantae; phylum Streptophyta; class Magnoliopsida; order Asparagales; family Orchidaceae; genus Dendrobium; species Dendrobium nobile. Next base: position 48,490,206 of record CM039729.1, read on the forward strand.
TGTCCTAAGGCAAGATTGGGCTTCCTTTTATGTCATGGATCTCTAATGCTCGTTATGTGCTCAATGTATAAAAAAATTAAATCAATAGTATTAAATTCACGGTGGGCCATGATGTAGAAAGTGGTGATTAAAAAGAGTGGAGTGAAGTGAATACGATCACCAACTTTAGGAAGGACTGAGGTACGAAGGACATGTTAGATTATTCTAGCATCTTTGAGTAAGCTGCTAGACTCTCCAACATGATAGAAAATGTTAATGTTCCTAAAAAAAGATTGGACAGAGCCCAGTTATAATTAGGGTCTTGAGATAAGATGTGAAGCTTGTCTCCAATAGTGGATAATAGTAGGAGCTCATGATAGTCTTGATATGTGATTTTGATAGGACGCTTATTAACATAAGATTGAAGAGCGGTGAAAGAGGAGTTGATGCGAAGGCTGGCAAAGAATTCGAAGAGCAATTCAGAATTGAATGGGACGATAAGTGTAAGGATAAAGGAAAGATATGTGTGTGCAAACAAGTTGAGAATAGGATAAGAAAGTATGCAAGGGTTGACAGTCCGAGATAAAGTGATCCCGGCGATCTTGTATCGCAGATAGGCAGCTTGATCAGCCTTCTCAGTGAAACGAGGGTCAAGATTGGAAGCCATACAAGATCTTTTTCTACCAGCCATGATCAAGAAAAATGGAGAGGAAGTAAGAGCAATGTTTATTCAAGGAAGGTTGTGTGAGAAAAAAATGTTTGAATGCCTCAATTTTTAAAGAAATAGACAGATCATCTAGGACGATCGCAGAATTGTCCAAGATGATCAGGTGAAATAATTACATCCAGGACGATTGGTCAAAAAGGCAAAAATATCATCCAAGATGATCAGATTGTTGGAATTATTATATCATAATATAAAATGCGGAAATAAAAATTAGGATTTTTAGAAAATTAAATTAAATCATTCTCAATATAATTTTCTTAATAAATAACTTTATAATATGAAACGAAGAAAACTTTACCGAATTATTGATTGAGATTTGAGATATTCTTCGTCGAAACGTTAATTGAGACCATAAGCCTTCTTCTTCTAATCACCCTACAAAATATATTTTAATGAATGGGCACAATCAATCAATTATTGATGAACACTTTTATTTTGAATATAATTTGTGTTTTAAACACAATTTAATCCTTCAAAAGAAAAGACAATGAGAGCAACATTCTTCTCATACATATTCTTCCATCTCTCATGAAGGAATTATGTATCATCATCATTTTCATGTAGAACTTAATTCTTATTTATAAGAAAAGTTCACATCTTTTCATAAGCACCTCTTAGTATTTCATGAAGCATTTTTAAAAAATATTAAAATGATAATTATCATGATACATCATGACACATCATCAAACTTATCATTAATCTTATCTTTATCTTTTTAATATTAAAAGATATTTGATGATAATTATCATGACACATCATGACTTATCATCAATTTTATCTTTATCTTTTAATATTAAGAAAATATTAATGATGAGTCATCATTATCTTCATGAAATATAAAATTAAAAGGTAATCATAAATATGTTACTAATGTGATCATAATTAACATTTATATTATGTCACATTCCTAGTGTTCAATATATAATAGAGCTTAGGTGATGAAGAAGGGACCTTTGGACCTATAATTCAAGCTCTAATAAATTTGATTATTAATTTAACAATTAAATTAATAAATCAAAATTATTAATTTCAATATTATTCCACTATAAATATGAAATTACACTCTTGAAATTATAATATAATTTACTCAATTAAAAAATTGAATCGTCCATTGATTTAATCATTACATATAAACTAATCCTCAATAAAAAGTTCATAATTAGAGCTAGGTAATTCTGTCACCTCACTAATTATATCATGATCATTGAATTCCAATTAATTCTCTAATGAACAATAAACTTTGTGACCTCGTCACAAAATTTGAGTGCTCAATTGTTCAAGTTCTGAATTAATTATTCAAGGGAACTAATTTTCTAACTTTAAAAATTGAAAGGAATGGATTCCATATCTGTATATTAACATTCCCAGCCATATGTTTCATTGTGTTTCTAAAATACAAGGATTGAGTATATTTCTTCCAAACTATTTTCGAGTAAATCAAAAAACTAAATAACACAAATAGGAGTTTATTAATAACTCATGATTAAGATTGTTTTATATATGATCATCCTTATGATTAATTTTAAATTCTCTATAATTAAAATATAATTTGTTAGAGAATTTAAAATTTATCTAGTCCAGTTCTATATAATCATATTATATTAAGTACCTCCATCCTTAATATCTCCATATCAAATAATCCGGATAAGATTATTCCATTCTTAATGTTGATGGACCGTACTAATAATATATAATTATAGATTCCAACTATAATTAATAATTATGAATTTATTTTGATTATTATCCATAATTCAATCCTCTTGTATATAATTATATACTAAATTATGGTTATATAAATAATCATGGAACAAAAAATATTATATCAAATGATAATATCGAAACATGCTAAACTTGTCTTTAAATATTTATTTCCATAGAAAATATATTACAATAATATTTCTTTAGGGAATAACCCATTACGACGAGGCAATAAAGGTTCTTGATTTAAAGTGGTGGTTTCTTTTTGTTGTCTTTCAACAATAGTGTCCATATCTTTTGTGATTGGTACATTTAGCAATTCTTTGAGTAACACTTTACTCCGAGGTTTGAAATCTTTCATATCTTTATGTTCAAGAAAAGTAGCATTTGTCGATACAAATACTTTCTTTTCTTGAGGACTATAAAACAAACCTCCTCTTATACCTTTTGGATATCCGACAAAAATGCATACTTCTGAACGTGATTCTAACTTATTAGTTTTTGTCTTTAATATATGTGCCAGACATCCCCATATACGGATGTGTCGTAAACTAGGTTTACTCCCACTCCATAATTCTAAAGGTGTCTTATGTATTGATTTTGAAGGTACAATATTCAAAATATACATAGCAGTTTGTATTGCATATCCCCAAAATGAATTTGGTAAGGATGAGTAAATTAACATAGACCTAAGCATATCGAGCAATGTTCGATTTCTTCTTTCAACAACACCATTTTGTTATGGAGTTGCAGGTGTAGTGAGTTAAGATATAATTCCATTTTCAATTAATTAATTTCTGAATTCTGTATCTAAGTACTCACCACCACGATCTAATCGAAGTATTTTTAATGACTTGCTTAATTGATTTTCAACTTCAGCACGAAATTCTTTAAACTTTCGAAAAGTTTCAGATTTTCTTGTCATTAAATAAACATAACCATATCTTGAATAGTCATCAATAAAAATGACAAAATATTCATAACCACCTCTTGCTTGTATATTAAATTGTTCACAAACATCTGAATGCATAAGTTCAAGGGTTTCTTTTGCTCTTTCACTTTTTCCATAGAAAGTTCTCTTAGTCATTTTTCCTTCTAAACAAGATTCATAGACTCGTAGAGTTCCGACTGTCAGTTATCTTAAAGGACCATCCTTTATTAGTCTTTCAATCCTATTTAAGTTTATATGACCAAGTCTAAGATGCCATAGATATGTGTTATCTTCATATAAAATATTTTTCCCTTTTTGTTTAGGTTTTTCAACTTTGAACATTTCAGTATTAAGCAGTGTGTTTCTAGTGAGTTTTAACTTAAAGAGTCCATTTTCCATTATTGTAGAATAAATATTCAAACCATTCTTAGAAATAACAATCTCATTATTATAAAAAGTGAGTTCAAAAATATTGTTCAAACAACTTTGAAATAGACACAATATTTTTACAAAACCCTGAAATAAAATAAGCATTATTCAACACTAGATATTTATTTTCAAATTCAAGCCTAATGGCTCCCACAGCTTGAGCTAATATAGTACTTCATGTCCCTACTCTCATAACATGTTCTCCACTAGCAAGTCTCCTCCAAGAACTAAGCATCTGCAATGAAGAACATACATGATCAGTTGCACCTAAATCAACTATCCAGGATGATAAATCATTTTCAACTAAACATATTTCAAGAACTAGTAAATCAAATTTACCTTGCTTTTATTTCTTCTTCTCTTTTAGCTCCGCAATATACTTATTGCAGTTTCGATTCCAATGCCCTTCGATCCCATAATGAAAACATTTTCCTTTAGGTTCATTTTTAGAGTTTTTGTTCTTTTTATTGCTTTTATTCTTGTTGCCTTTGCTTCCTTCTATGAATTTTATGTTTTTATCCTTCTTCTTTCTCTTATTGTTCTTATAAGTAGAAGAAGGATAAACTTCAGCAATATTTGATTCTGGCTTTTTTTCTTTTGAAATTGATTCAAAAGTTTGAAGCTCATTTAGTAATTCAGTAAGATTATACTTTAGACGATTCATAAAGTAATTGATCTTGAATTGCAGAAATCGTGAGGATAAAGTTTCTAAAATCATCCCCACTTGAGTTCCCTCATCAATGATTCCTCCATTAATCTCAACTTCATGAATATAATTTATCATTTTGAGAACATGTTCTCGAACTGAGACATTTTCTTTCATTTTAGAATTTATAACTGCTTTGATAGCTTCATGACGAACTTGTTCAGAAGGCTGCCCAAACATGGATTGGAGAGATTCCATAATCTCATATGCAGTTATCATATTTTCATGTTGCGATCTTAGCACGTCAGACATGCTAATAAGGAGATAGCACCTTGCTTTGTTATTTGAGTCAATCCATTTTTCATAGGCTCTCGTACAGTACGAGAAGCATTAGCAGCAGTAAGTGGAGGACATTCCTCATTCAAAACAAACTTATGATTTTCACAAATCAGTACAAGGTTCATATTGCTTTTCCATTTCACAAAATTTTTGCTAGTTAACTTTTCATTTGATAAGATTGTGAGAATGAAATTTGTCATGATAACTGAAATAAATAAATAAATATATTTTAAAAATTAGCATGACATATCATTTAAAATTTGGCATATATCAGCATGATTCATATACATATATGATCTATGCCTTTAAACAAATTTAAAAGAATTGTTAATGCCACAATTATACTAATTTTATCAATAATATACTGCCGTAGGGTCAGTCATATTATTATTAAATTAAATTGATACTTTATCATTTAATAAATAAAATCATAAATATCTCATATTTATCTTTACTTATTAATAACCGTTTATTTGGTCAAGATATAACTAACACATTTAATATATATCTTTATGAGTGTGACCCATTATTATAATTTTTTAAAATTTAAATTAAAATTGCCACCGTAGGGTAGGTCAATTTTAAAATTATATCTTAGAAAATTTATATAAAAGAAATCAACCTTGTTATTGAATTAAATGGACACCTTCCGTAGGGGAACAAAATCTATGCGTTGCTAGGCGCCACTTAAAACTCACGGTGTTGAATTAATAATAGAGACCAAAGGTTTTATTTCCATAAAACCCGCTCCCACTCATTATTTATTTTATCTTATAAAATATAAGAAAAAATTCATGATTAAATCATGAAATTTTTAAGAACAATATTACTAAAGTAAATTTAAAATCTACTTCAGATTTTCTTGGCTAAAAAAAATACATAAACACTTTTCAAATATCTTTTGCATAAAAAATATCTCATAAGAAATACTTTATTTTATAAAAAGATATTATAAAAATTACATAACTATTAAAATTATAATATTTAATCATTTTTCATCTTATGAATCAAATGATTATAAAGTGGGCTTAATTTTATCATATAAAATAAGAATTTTAATAAACTAGAAAGATTTATTCAGTAATAAACTCTGGCTCTGATACCAATTGTTGGAATTATTATATCATAATATAAAATGCGGAAATAGAAATTAGGTTTTTAAAAAAATTAAATTAAGACATTCTCAATAATAATTTTCTTAATAAATAACTTTATAATATGAAAGGAAGAAAACTTTACCAAATTATTGATTGAGATTTGAGATCTTCTTCGTCGAAACGTTGATTGAGACCGTAAGCCTTCTTCTTCTAATCACCCCATAAAATATATTTTAATGAGTGAGCACAATCAACTAATTATTGATGAACACTTTTTCTTTTGAGTCTAATTTTTATTCTAAACACAATTTAATCATTCAAAAGAAAAGACAATGAGAGCAACATTCTTCTCATACATATTCGTCCATCTCTTATGAAGGAATTATGTATCATCATCATTTTCATGTAGAACTTAATTCTTATTTATAAGAAAAGTTCACATCTTTTAATAAGCACCTCTTAGTATTTCATGAATCATTTTGAATAAATATTAAAATGATAATTATCATAATACATCATGACACATCATCAAACTTATCATTAATCCTATCTTTATCTTTTTAATATTAAAAGATATTTGATGATAATTATCATGACATATCATGACTTATCATTAATCTTTTCTTTATCTTTTAATATTAAGAAAATATTAATGATGAGTCATCATTATCTTCATGAAATATAAAATTAAAAGGTAATCATAAATATGTTACTAATGTGATCATAATTAACATTTATATTATGTCACATTCTTAGTGTTCAAATATAATAGAGCTTAGGTGATGAAGAAGCGACTTATGGACCTATAATTCAAGCTCCAATAAATTTGATTATTAATTTAACTCTTAAATTAATAAATCAAAATTATTAATTTCAATATTATTCCACTATAAATATTAAATTGCACTCTTGAAATTATAGTATAATTTACTCAATTAAAAAATTGAATCATCCATTGATTTAATCATTACATATAAAATAATTATTCATAAAAAGTTCATAATTAGAGCTAGATAATTCTGTCACCTCACTAATTATATTTTGATCCTTGAATTCCAATTAATTTTCTAATGAACAATAAACTTTGTGACCTCATCACAAAATTTGAGTGCTCAATTGTTCAAGTTCTGAATTAATTATTCAAGGGAACTAATTTTCTAACTTTCGAAATTGAAACGAATGGATTCCATATCTGTATATTAACATTCCCAGCCATATATTTCATTGTGTTTCTGAAATACAAGGATTGAGTTTATTTTTTCCAAGCTATTTCCGATTAAATCAAAAAACTAAATGTCATAAATAAAAGTTTATTAATAACTCATGATTAAGATTATTTTATATATGATCATCTTTATGATTAATTTTAAATTCTCTATAATTAAAACATAATTTATTAGAGAATTCAAAATTTATCTAGTCCAGTTTTATATAATCATATTATATAAAGTACCTCCATCCTTAATATCTCCATATCAAATAATCCAGATAAGATTATTTCATTCTTAATATTGATGAACCGTACTAATAATATTTAATTATAGATTCTAACTATAATTAATAATTATGAACTTATTTTGAATATTATCCATAATTCAATCCTTTTGTATATAATTATATACTAAATTATGGTTACATAAATAATCATGGAACAAAAAATATTATATCAAATGATAATATCAAAACATGCTAAACTTGTCTTTAAATAATTATTTCCATAGAAAATATATTATAATAATATTTCTGTATGGCACAACCCTAACGCAGACATCGTCCGGGATGATAAGACACAGGCAATCATCCTGATGAGTCAAGCTAGATGATCGTTGAAAAATTATATCATTCTGGATGATTAGGTGGATTATTCAGGATGATAGGCAATAATGGATCGTACTGGCCAAAATTAAAACATATACCGAATTTTCCATGTGGATTGTCTAGGATGAACAAGTGGATCGTCCAAGAAGATCACTAATAATTTAGTCGAAATTGTGAAGATTGTCCAGGATGAGGAGGATCGTTCAGGACGATCACAAATAATTGAAGCAGAAGATGATAAGATCATCCCGGACAATAATGGATCTTCTAGGACGATCAGAAACAAAGAAGTCATATCAGCTATCAGATGGAGTTTTAAGAGTGGATTGAATGCATCATCTAAGATGATATAAATATTATCCAGGACAATGTGACTAAAGATAAAAAATTTGGAGATGAATGGAGATGATCAAAGGAGGCCCAAAAACACAAAATATAATAGTAAAAAAAATTAAATAAAATACAAAAAAGATAATAAAATTATAAAAGGAACAAAAACAAAGTTTTTTTTTTAATTTTAATCGAAACACAAAAATGATAAATTCTCCATGTGATTGAATTAAAAATCTATGAGAACAATGAGTTAACATCGTCAAAATCCGAAAAATGGTAGAATAACCAATCTTGTTAGCCCTATCTCGGACTTCTCTCAGGGCAAATCGTCTTTTGAAAATAAAAGACCTAACTAAGAAAAGATAATTGGATAAGAAAAAGAGATCAGTCTAAAACTTGGTTTCAAAAAAATATCTTATAGAATAATATACCAAAGTAATTTGTCACAATTACGAAATTTGAAATCAAGCATTTGAAAATATCAAGGGACGCATGAATTCTTCTAATATTTAAAAGTATTGAAAGAGAAGGAAGCTTGCCATTTGTGGGCTCATTTTATGTCTCTTATCAATTGATTGGTGCACTTTATGCATTTTTTGATTTTTGATACACTTTGTGTATATTTCAATATTTTTTGTGGTCATTGCACATCTTTTCATTTTTTTAAGGCTCATTTTATGCCCTTGATATTTTTGTAAACAAGATCTCTTTCGAAACTCTTAAATATTCTCAATTATGAGTATATCTTTCATATATTAGAGATAAAAAAACTCACTCTCTAAAATAGGGAAGAATAAACCACAAAACAGGATAAAATTCATATGATAAATGCAACAGAAAGATTTTAAAGAATTTAAAATTAATATAAAGACTTTGAACATTATATATATAAGATAGATTATTGTAGCAAGATAGAAAAGATCTCTATCACAAAGTCCAATTGTTAATTTGAGATAGACTTTTATTTTGAAAAGAAAATTACACTGCTAAAAGAGGTTAGAGGAAAGGAAACAATCAACAGTATTTCTCCCTTTAATTGATTTAGAGATGTAAAACATTGACTATAAATTTTCAAAAATAATAATAAGGCATAAAATATCATTTCTGCTATAACCAAAAAGAGAAAACAAAAAAATATCAAAGATGAAATCACAATAAAATAATAACAAATAAAAAATAACACTCAAAACTAAAAAGAAAGAATTAGAAAATAAGAAGAAGCAATAGAGCAGAAAAAACATGCAAATTAGAATTTATTAAGAAATAAGTTTATGTAATTAAGAGCCATGAGCCTTCGCTGTCCAAGTACCACATGCTCTCATGATGCTTTTTATGAGAGCAAGCCTACAAAAAAATCAAACATCAGATTTAGGAACCCAAACAGGTTTGGGTCCCTTCTTATGGAAAGAAGAATGCAAAGCATGTGTGTTATATTATGAATCATGCAATTTGGGTCTCCACACCCAATGTGTATTATGGTGAACAGTGCAAGTGTGTAAAATGTGCCCTAACATGCCATATGAAAAGCATTTAACCAGGAAAAGAATTTACTAATCTGTTTGGGTTATAGTGCCTCTTCCTAGGTTTTAGCTTTGGATAAAGTGTGAGTGTAGTCCTAGTTTCCTCAAGTGCATTCAATTCAGCTTTAAACCTCTAGTTAGAACTTTCTAAAACAACATTATTTACTCTCAAATAGTGCTACCTATGCTTAGCTTCATATATAAATATATTTTAAAATCAATTTCAAGTGAGGTGTAGGATGCTTTCAATGAATCATTCTCAATGACAACTCAAAATGCTTTTTATTCAATTCATCAAACTCATCAAGTAATGACATATAATTGCTATCAATTTGGGAATGATCTTTCAATAAAATTTTATGTTCTTTTTGCAAATTCAAAAACTCCAATTTTAAACGACCATGCGATTTCTTAAATTTCTTATATGATACATGAATTTGTTCACAAACTTCAAGTAATTGATCATAGGTTGGTTTGCATATCTCTTCTTGGTCAGACTGACCAAGGTGATCACCCACCATCAAGCATAAATTTATTGTCTCCTCCTCAGGGTCAGCCTTAGAGGAGTCAGATGCAAAATCAACCTAGAACGCCTTTTGGAACCGCTTCTTTTCCTTCATGAACTTGGGTTTCTCCTCACCATTCTCCTTTACTGAGTGATCCTTAAGTGTAGGATAATCAGCTTTTACATGTACAGGCTTCATGCATTCAAAATAAACCACATCAGAAGAACTTTTAAAATTCTTGCTATACTTTACTTTTTTCCACTTTTGATGATGCTTGTGATTCTTCCTTATAAAGCTTTTGAATTACCTTGTGATGAAGGCAACATCATCGCTTTCAGATTAGGAAGAATTTGTATCCGTATAAATTTTTTTTAGAACCACAATTTTCTCCTTCTTCTTCTCACCTATATCAAGTTATTTTTGGTTGACCCCTTACTCGTAGGAAATGAATGACCCAAGTAAGTCATTAATAGAATAAGTATTCAAATCCTTAAATTCAGTAATTACAGTAATCGTAGCATCAAAAGAAGAAGGCAAGCTTCTCAAAATTTTATTGACTCTTTCATAGTTAGTTAGCTCTCTTCCTAAGGCATGCAATGAGGTGACAATTTGAGTAAACCTAATATGCATATTAAATATCTATTCAGTAGGTTTCATATGAAAAAGTTTGTAGTCATGCAATAAAATATTCAACCTATATTGTTTAACTTCATCTGTTCCTTCATAAGTAACACACAATCTATCCCAAATTTCTTTACCAGTAGCACAAGTTGAAACACGTATATAATCTTCATATTTCAAAACACAGAAAAAATAGTTTAACTATTTTCCATTCAATTGCGCTAAATCCCTATCATCAAAAGTCCATTTTATAAAAGGACGTTCAATTTTAATTCCATTAATTTCACAAGACAGAGGTGAATAACAATCCTTAACAAGCATCCACATGCGATAGTCAATCAATTGTAAAAATGTAGACATGCGAGTTTTCCAAAAATTAAAAAGAATATTATCAAATAAAAGTGGTCGGGTAATAGAATACCCTTATACAATATTATGATTACCAAGTTAGCCATTGATCGAAATTTAAAAGTTTTCAAAAACATATTTTCAAGAAACCAACTCTAATACTACTTAAAAGTTCGTCAGGAAAGTTAAGCCCTTATGAACTAGTCCCGAGGCTAACCAAGAGGGGGTGAGTTGGTATTTAAAAATTTCTTCAAACAAAAACATAATATTAAATCAAATCAAGATTCACTACAAGAGAAATGAAGTGCAAAAATTAAATGTGGATGAATAATAAGAAAGAATACACCATATTTTATAGTGGTTTGGTCAACTTGACCTACTTCCACTCCCTGGAGCCTCTCCTTCGGGTATTGCACTAAACTCATTATCTCTCCTTTTTCCACCAAAGCAAGGCGATGATGCACATACAAAAGCTCCTTTCCACTAGCCCCGATGAGGTAGAGAATCCAACTCCTTTTGCTTCCATCAGAAGCAGGTAGAGAACCCAACTCCTTTTCCTTTCTTCAGAAGCAGGCAGAGAACCCAACTCCTTTTTTTTTTCTCCATAACTAGATAGAGAACCTTAATCAGTTACTAAAGTAGATCTCTCTAGAACCGCCAAGGAACCAAGGATGATGACTGGAGAAGATGACTCAGATCCTTACTTGGAGCAACCTTTGTGAAACTCCTGAAAAACTCCCACTCATAAGATCCTCTCTCTCTCTCTCTCTCCCTAGCTCTCCCTCTCCTCTTGGCTCTCTCATGTTAGGATAGTAGCAAAAGATGTTCTCTTGAGAAAAATAAGAGATCTTTTAAACAAGGGCTCCAAATTAGCCCAAATTAGTAACTAATCATCAAATATCGTCCAAGATGATCTATCGATCATCTTTTATGATCTTTTCAAATTTAGCTTAATCAGTGAGGATGATTTAGAAGAGTCTGGATGATTAGAATGTTAATTTATTCATATCATCCAGGATGATAGGATATCATCCTGAATGATTAGTTCAAGTCGTCCAATTTCATCCAAAACATTGCCCTGGATGGATGTCTGGATGATGAAAGAGTAACTAGATCATCCAGGATGATCTCACGATTGTCTGGGCTGATTAGTATAAAACTAAAAATATCACCCAGAATATCGCCTTGAATGGATGTCTGGACGATGAAAAAATAACTTGATCATCCAGTCCGATCTCACAATCATCTTGAATGATTAGTTCAATTCAATACATAGTGTCCAGAGCATCACCGTGAATGGAGCCAGGCCAATTTTTGATCATCAAGGAAGAACAAATGTTTGTGAATTGATTGTCCCGGATGATCCTGCATTCGTCTAAGACTATATGATCAAGCAATCAAACCTTAATTACTTTCCTTAATTACCAGATTAATTTAGGTATAATTATGCTGCATCGTTCATGACTTTGTTCTGGATGATGTCCAAAAATAAAGGATGCCTAAATAGATATAGCGACTGATTCTTTCTGATTTGAGCCTATCATCTCAGACTATGCTAATATCATCCTGGACGATTCGCTTAATTACGATTGCCTTAACCAGGATTCCCAAATTAGGGTTTCTATTTTTAATTGATCGTCCCTGTTGATTTTTGGATCGTCTCAGATGATATCATTAAAATAGAAAATAATAACCAACAGACATAATTTTTTTTCCCAAGTGTGTGTGAGTAAGGTTACTTAGCATCAGGACCCACAATTTTATTATGGACTCAAGAAAAGGTGAAAGGAACTTGACATACATTACAAGCTTACTTAGTCCTAATCTACCCAATCTTGAGCTGGTTTGATTTGTAATTTGATCTTGTGGACCTGAAACGTTAGTTGGCAAGGCAGTCGTAGAAAAATAGAAATATTTTCTATCATTAAAATTATATTCCCTAAAATTTGATTCGCAACATAATGAACTAATTATATCGTATGATTTAATGATCATATTATTTGATCAACAAGAAAATTTTGAACATATCATACTACGACTATCTAAAATGTACTGGATCAAATAAGTTTTTGACCTAATTGTGAAGTACAAACCTAGATTATACTTTTTAAAAATAAATATTAGAATTAAAAATTTGGGTTTTTTTTTTGAAAGCCTCATTTTTAAACACTCTTATTAGACTTTAACAAAGTCTTTGGCTATTGAGAGATATCTATGAGAGTGCTTCAAAGGTCTTGTAGTTCAAAGATTGAGGAGCTGTGTGGGACGGAGAAGTAATGTGAGGGGATTCACGTGTTCTCTCTAAGAAAGCTTCTACATTAGTTTGACCAAGTGTCTTTATTTATATTTTGGGTTACTCTTGGGAGAAAGCCTTCAAGATTGAAGATCATCAGGTTCTCTGCATCACGAGGAGGTCAAAAAGGATTCTAGGTTCTCATCCTCACTAGGTTGGTGGAAATGATTCTGGTTCTCAACAACACCATGGAAGAGTGGAGATGATATTGTAAGAGCTTCTTCACCTTGCTGAGGACTATAGAGAGTGGATGTAGCTTAATGTTTGATTGAACCACTATAAAATTTTTGGTGTGCTCATTCATTTTTTTTCAAACTTTTATTTCTCTTATTTTATTTCCTACATATTATTTTTATCAAATCTATTATGATAAAATTGTGATAGCTTAGGATTATTTTTTGGTGAGATAGAGAAAAAAAATATTCAATAAAAAACATATAAATTTTATTTTATTTTTTAGATTTGGTTCCACTTGCATTTTTTTTAAACATCATTTAAAATGAAAATTCTTTTTGGATTTTTTTTTAAAACACCTATTCACCCCCCTCCTCTCTTGGTTTACCTTGGGGCTATTGAAGCTGGTCTAATGACCTGAATTAAACTTTTAATTGGAATTAAAGCGAGTCTTAGAATTAGTGATTTACAAATCCTTGAAAAAATATCAAATGGAATAGTTTGGAAATAGGAATATTGAGGAGGGTTAATTAATAACTCATCTATAATTATTTGATAATATTCCAATTAATTTTTTAAAATTTCGCATGTCTTCAATTTTATAGTCAATTAATTTTTGCATGTGGCATATGATACGAGAAGATTATTTTGCTCAATTTAGATTTGTGAATGACATCAAAAATAAAATCTAGTTTAGTGAATGGAGCAATGAGGATAGAGATCTTACACAACTTCATGGTAAATATCTAAACTATTTTTTTTGTGCACTCAAATATGAGGATTACGTGAGAGTTTCTACTTGTACCACTAGAAATTATATTTGTGATAAATTGTGCATCATGTATGAAGGAACTAATGAAGTCAAAATATCCCATTTAAATCTTGTAATGCATGATTATGAACTATTTTGCATGAAGCCTAATGAGACTATCTTTGACATGTACACTAGATTTACTTAGATAGTGTCATCCTTGCATGCTTTAAGTAAAGAACTATCAAACTCTAAGAAAGTGAATAAAGTACTGTGTTACTTAGTTGATATGTTCGATACAAATTTAAATATTTACTCTATTGATAATATACTTAGCTATCTCACTAATTACAAGCAAAATGTAAGGCAAAGCCTTTTTGATATAGGTGACAGGAGGAAGAAGAAGGCTGCGGAATTGAAGGATGATGATTTAGATAGAAATATCTCTACAATTGAAGAAGATGATGATATAACCATGATGATCAGGTAATTTAAGAGCTTTCTAAAGCCAAAGCAAAGTCATCATCGACAATGGAACAAAGGAAAATCCAGTAAAAGTGCTAAAGTTTCCTTGGCACTATCTATTTTGAATGAAAGAAACTAGGACACTTGAGATTTGACTACCTAAACATAAACACTGACCCTACCAAGGAGAAGGGTGAAGAAAAATTCTAAATTTAAAAAAGATAAGTAGTGGATGCAAAAAGCCTTTTGGGCAAACTCTGCCTCATATTCATCAGAAAACGAAGAAGAGGAGGAGGTAATAGACTTATGCCTTATTGTAAATAATAATCTTGATCACTCCAATCAATATGAGATATGTCAACTATCCTATGATGATAAATTAACAATTTCTAAAAAACAATTCTTAACTCATATGGGAAGTTAAAGGAATTGCATGCTAATTTGAAAAATTAAATTTTTTTTGTATGAAATTTGAGCATAATTTATTAGTTAGAGAGCATGATAATCTTAAATTTGAGAAAATTTCATTAGGAAAATATCATGCATATCTATTAGATGAATTTAATGATTTGAATAAGAAATATATTGAACTAAGAAAGTCACATGAATCCTTAAAATCTAAACATATTAAATTAGAGGATTCATGTATGGAATTCAAAATACTTGCAATTGAACTAAGCCATAGTTACCATGCATTGAAACTTAAAGTTGAAAGCTTTAAGAGTCCAAATAAGTTCTTGAGAGAGAAAGTTCATGCACTTCAAAATAATATACCATCACTTACACTAGCACAATGGTCTTTCCCCAAAATTCAACATTCATCTCACATCCCTAGAAGGAGGGACTACCACTCATATAGGTCAGTGAATCAATTTATAGGTGTTATGTGTTATTCTTGTGGCATGGTAGGACACATAGCCTAAACTTGCACTATACACTATAAAACACATCTATTATGGAGGCCAAAATAATCTACATCATGACATATCATACATTTATCTTATCCATTAAAGAATAAGGTGGAACTCAAACTCACTTGGGTTCCCAAATCTAATCCTTGATTGATGTTTTAGGGATTCTCTCACAAAAAGGAGTAGTGAGAGCATGTGGTATGTGGATAGCGGATGCTCACAACACATTATTGGAGATATTAAGCAATTCATCATGTTGGAGGCTAGGGCTAGAGGCAAGGTTACATTAGGAAATAATAACACTAAAAAAGTGGTTGGTTTAGATATAATTGTTAGATTTGAAAATTTCATTATTAAAAATGTTTAACTAGTAGATGGATTGAAACATAACTTGCTTAGTATTAGTCAACTATGTGATTAAGGATTTGACATAAATTTCTTTCTATTAAATGTTTGATTAGTTTCTATGGAAAAATTAGAAGGAAAAAAGAATAAATAATGTATACATGCTAAATTTGACTTATGTTGATTATTCAAATTCTTTATGTTTGAAAACTATTGTTGGATGAATCATGGCTATGACATATGTGACTATGCTATGCAAGCATGAATACACTTAAGAAAATAACTCAGAAAGACCTAGTTAAAGGTATACCCAAGATAGAATTCTCTAAAAACCACATATATGATGCTTCCTAATTAGGAAAATAATTCAATTCGTCATTTCATTCCATTAAGGACATCACAACCACCAAGCCACTAGAGATCTTACATATAGACTTCTTTGGGCCTATTAGTATAACCAACTTAGTTTTGAAAACCTTTAGATATATAATAGTAGATGATTACTCTAGATTCACATGGGTTAGATCCTTATCTCCTAAAGTGAATTATTTGAGGAATTTAAAATGTTCTTTACTTGGATTCAAAGTAAATTAGGATGTTAAATATCTACTATCCGTGGTGATTATAGTGGAGAATTTGAGAATGATAAATTTGAATCTTTTCATAAGGAGCAAGGAATTGAACATCATGTTTCTGCCTCTAGGACCCCTCAGTAAAATTGAATAGCTAAAATAAATAATATAACCTTAGAGGAAGCTGTTAGGGCAATGTTAGTTTAATATTCTTACCCAAGATATTTTTGGGCAAAAGATGTGAAATATTGCTTGTTATGTTTTGAATAGGGTAAATGTTATATCAACTCAATAAAACACCTTATGGGTTACTTAAGGGTAGAACACCAAACTCGAACACCTTCATGCGTTACTTAAGGGTAGAAACCCAATCTCGAACACCTTCATATAGTTGGATGTAAGTGCTTCAATAATATAAATAGAAAATCTCCTCTAAAAAAAATTTGATCACAAATCCAATGAAGGATTCTTTTTAGGTTATTCCTATATAGGTAAAGCTTATAGGATCTTTAATAAGAGTACTTTAGTTATAGAGGAGTCAAACCTTATGGTATTTGATGAATCTGATAAATCTAGTGATCCTAGGTTAGAAGAAGAAAAGGCGGTAAAATTTATCCATGGAGTAGTATCTGTTGACCTAAAAGATAGAGAAGAACCCTCAAGAGCCATTTCCTAGAGAATAGAGATACTCATCTAATCATCTTAGGGAGCTCATCTTAGGAGATCCATCTATTAGAGTCTAAATTAGGCATGAACTTAGGAAAGAGGTTAGTCATTCTACATTCATCTATATGGTAGAACCCATAAATATAGATCAAACCCTATCTAATAAATCATTTATCTTAGTTAGGCAAGAAGAGTTAAACCAATTTGTCAAGAATGATGTATGGGAGTTGGTTAGCAAACTTGAGGACTAGAGTGTAGTAGGTACCAAGTGGGTATTCAAAAATAAGATGAATGATTCTAGAATACTGATTAAAAATAAAGCCAGATTAGTAGCTAAGAGGTATAATCAAATTGAAAGCATTGATTTTGAGGAGACCTTTGCCATTGTAGTAAGGTTAGAAGCCATTAGAGTATTGTTATCTTTTGCTTGCTTTAGAGGTTTCAAGTTGTATTGAATGGATATAAAGAGTGCTTTCTTAAATGGGGTTATCAAGGAAGATATTTTTGTATAATAACCCCTTGGGTTTGAAATTTCAATCTTTTATAATCATGTATACAAATTAAAAAAGGCATTTGTTGATTGAAGCAAACACCTAGGGTATAATATGAAAGGCTTAGTACATTTCTCCCAGATAGATCTTTAGTTAAGGGTAGTGTAGATACCACCCTATTTCTATAGAAGGTAGGAGATGGTCTATTCATTATTCAAATATAAAGTGATGATATATTATTTGGATCAACAAATGAACATCATTATAGAGATTTTTTTAGAAATCATAAGTAGAGAATTTGAGGGGTGAGCTTATATATATTTTTTAGATTTAGTACAAATTAAAGGGATGATGATACCTTTTAAAGACAAAGTAAATACATCAAGGAAATTTTAAAGAAATATGAGATGAAAGATGCTAAAGCAATTAACAAACCCATAATCTCTACCATTTAATTAGACATAGATGCAAGTCAAAATTAATCGATCAGAAAAAGTATTGGGAGATAATAGGATCACTTCTATATCTAAATGCTAGCAGATTAGATATAATGTTTAGTATTTGTCTTTGTGCTAGATTCCAAGCTAATCCTAAAGAATCTCATTTGATAGAAGTTAAGACAATCCATAGGAGCCTTCTAGGCACCAAAAATTTAGATATATGATATTCTTGACATATATATTCATTTAAAATTATTGAATATTCAAACTCAAATTTATAGGGTGTAGAATAAATAAAAAAAGTATTTCTAGAACCTATCAATTCGTTAGGAAATCATTAATTTCTTGTTTCAATATAAAGCAAAGCTCAGTAGCTCTATCCACTGCTAAGGCAAAATATGTAGTAGTAGAAAGCTATGTTGCTTAAGTCTTATGGCTAAAGCAACAAATGCTCGACCTTGGACTATCTATAGGGACCATTCCAACATATGTGATAACACTAGTGCCACATGTATTTATGAAATTCTAATTCAACACTCCCACATTAAGAAGATATATATTAGACATCATTTTATTATAGATCATATAACAAAGTTAGATATAGAACTACATCATGTAGAAACTGAAAATTAACTAACAAATATTTTCACCAAACCCTTAAGGTGTGATAGCATTAGCAAATTGAGGACTAGACTAGCTGTGTTCTGTTTTTAGAGGACTAAACTAGGTGTCATTGATATTCATGCTTGATTCAAGGCATGAGTAAAATCAACAATTTACATAATTATAATACTTTGTTTGTTTCTGTGTTTGTTATTTTTTTTTTATCTATTTTTACTATTTTTATTTATGTGTTTAATATTCCTAATCAGTAGAAGTTCCCTGGTCATCACACATCACATATAAAAATAAAAAATAAATAAATAAATTCAAATTATATTGTACGAACCTCATTCATACTGTATAATCTGCACACTTCTACATACTCACTGCTCATGAAATAAATGATCTAGATCTTACCAATAATTAATGATCGTAATGTACGATCACATATTGGTATTATACAATCCACGTGATAGTAATCGTTGGAAAATTTAATAAATCGGTATGAAATTCAAAATGTTTTTGTACTATACGAACACCTATTCATACTATTCAAACCTTTAGCCAAAGGACTACTAGATGAATCGTTTATATGAATGCCTTTTATAAAGATCATCTAGTACGATCCTGATCATTTTATGTGATTTGATCAATTTTTTTATTGATCATCCAAATGACTCAAAGTCTTCTAATCATCCAGTATGATCCCCCATCATACTATATGATTTGTGAAAACATTTATAAAAGAATGGAAATTCTAAGGATTGAATCAACATTTGAAGCTTTCCCTTCTCCTAAGCCTTCAAGTCTCCATCTATAGCACTTCTTATGGTAGGTGGTAAGAGATCCCATATGCTCCAATATAGTTCCTCTCATTGTTCTATTGACAACAACTTTTAAATAATCAAGGATGAATTTATATATCACAAGTTCAAGAAAGCCTACATTATACCTTCCCCCATTTTGAACCAAGCCATCAATAATGATCAGGTTATGGACTTCTTTGTATCCACCGCTTTGTAATTCCTCTTAACCTTCACCTTTCCCTTTAACTCTAAACTACTCTTTGAATTTCTTGCAAGACTTAGAGTGCAAGATAATTTCTCCTCTATGACATCAAATATCTATAGGCGTCCTATTGAAATAATTAAACAGTACCTCATTGAATATATATATCTGCCCACTGAAGGGATTAAACTACATAACTTAGCATCTAGAAGTGATTATGATTAGACCACTATCAATTTAACCCTCAGGAATACTACTCTAAAACAACACCAACCCCTTGTTCAATCGCTAAATCAAAATGTATGAGTCATTTAGTATGTTCTCCACACTTCAATCCTTCCTAAGGCTAGAGATATAGTCAATATCATCCCACTTCTATCTATTTTCACATATTTAATCATGTCTGACATTAGTTTTGATGAATCCCACATACTCATTTATTATTTTTAAAACCTTACTTCCCTTCACCTAGGATCAATATGATATAACCATAACCTCTCATTAGGACATCTAATTTCCTACGTATTATATCAGAAGTATCATCTTTTGTATCCGACACCCACACTAGTAGATATGTACTTGATCTTCTTTTATGATGGCTACTTTCACATCTTTTATCGACACCATGGGGATGAGCTTGAAGAAGAACAAGAGTTTGATGTGGTGGGGGGAGAAATACTAAAAGTTCGTTAGGGATGTTAAGCCCTATAGAACTGGCCCAAGCTAACCAAGAGGGGGGGGGGGGGTGAATTGGTATTTTTAAAATTTTCTTTTCACAAAGAACAAAAAATCGCATAAACCAAAATCACACCACAAAAATAAATGCGGAAATTAAAGTGCAGAAGCAAGAAAGCAAGAACACAGGAATTTATAGTGGTTTGGTCAACTCGACCTACGTCCACTCCCCGGAGACGCCCTCCGAGTATTGCACTACAAATGTGACTCTCCTTTAGCCCTCACAGCTAGGCGGAGAAGCCTTTACAAAGCACCTTCTTTTTGCCACCCCGGTAAGGCAGAGAACCTATCTCCTTTTGCTTCCTCCTGAAGCTGGCAGAGAACCACGACCAAAAGCTAACTCCTTTCCTCTACCGATCCTTCCACGGACGAGAAACTCTAGACGAAGAAGAAGCAGAGCGATCCTTGAAGCAACCCTTGTGAATCCCCTCACAAGCTCTCCCTCACAAGATCCTCTCTCTCTCCCACTCTCTCTTTCTCTCCTCAAGGCCTTCTCAGGTCAAGGCAACAGCCAAAGGTCTCCCAAAACGTTGAACAAGAGCTCTTAAATAGAAGAGCTTCAAAGGAGCTCATTAATTGCAAGTTACCGACAATATCGTCCAGGCCGATCTGGACATCGGCCTGGCCGATCAGTACAAATCTCAGAAGATCGGCCAGAGCATCGCCCTGAATGCAAACTAGATGATTTAAAATTGGCTTGATCATCCAGACCGATCTCATGATCATCCCGGCCGATCAGTTCAAATCAAAGGAAAATCGTCCAGAGCATCGCCCTGAATACGAGCTGGCCGATATTTATTGTCCTGAAGTAACCAAGGTTTTTTGACTAGATCGTCCTGGCCGATCCTGAGATCGTCCAGGACGATATGATCGTATCAATCATCCTTAATTACTCTCTCGATTTCTTGATCATGTAAGGCATAATTTGTGAATTTCGTCTAGGCCGATCAATGATCGTCCTGGTCGATAATTTAAAAATACAGTATACCTTAATTATCTATGGAGGCAACTTCTTTCTGTTTTGAGCTTATCGTCCTGGCCGATATACGTATCATCCAGGTTGATATGTTAATGACGACTGCCTTAATTAAGAATCCCTATTTAGACTTTCTGTTTTAAGTCTGATCGTCCAGGACGATGTAAATATCGTCCTGGCCAATATGAGTAAAAACAAAAATTCTAAGACTCTCAAGTGTGTGTGTGTAGGGTTACTTAGCATCAGTCTCTTTGACCATTACAAATAGGTGCAAGAAGAGAAAAAACAAAAGTACAGACTGACTCAACCCTAAACCTATGCAATCCTGAACTGGCTTCGTCTGTTCGTCCGATCTTCGATTCCTGAAAAGTTAGAAGCAACAAGTAGTCCAAGAGAAATAGTGTTTGTCAATCATCAAAACATAAGCAATAAAAATAGATTTGCAACAATCTCCCCCTTTTTGATGATGGCAAACACAAGTAGGAAAAACTAGAAAAAATAGTTCATTAGAATTTCAAAGTTACAAGCACATCAACTTTTCCTACCACAAACTACTCCCCCTTTTGTCATCACAAAAAGAGGGTCCAGACACACAAAAGAAAAAGAAACACAACAGAAACTAAAATAGACTAAAAAGACAAACTAGAAAAACAGGAAACAAACAACATAAAACCCAAACTAGAAAAATGAGGGACCCTGATCATCAGATAGAGATGGTGGAGGTGGCTGCTGAAAGTAGCTGGCAAGCGTGGTGAACTGAACATTGAACCAGGCGATGTCCTGGTCATGCTGCTGCTGCTGGTGAGTAATGAAGCTATCAAATCGGGCTAAATCCTCAGTGCGGTGCTACTCGTGGTGGGCAATGTCCTCAAGAGTGTTGCTGCTCCTGTGCAGCAACGTAAGCGTCAAAGCGGGTCTCCCATCGATCAAACCTCTCTATCAACTGATCAACCGGTGAGTGCTGGTGTAGAGGAATAGGATCAGGAATGGGAGCGG
Organism: Dendrobium nobile; assembly: GCA_022539455.1. Lineage (NCBI taxonomy): Eukaryota > Viridiplantae > Streptophyta > Magnoliopsida > Asparagales > Orchidaceae > Dendrobium > Dendrobium nobile. The sequence goes on from CM039729.1 coordinate 48,512,624, forward strand.
GAGCCACCTCCTCCCCAGCCCCTTGACCTTCCCCATCTCCTGGGTGGAGATGAGTACTATGAAGGATAGTGAAGGAATTATTTGAGTAGCAAGGAGGCTGAAGGTCGTGACGAGTAGGATATTGGAGATTGTATTTGGTGTCAAGAATGTAGGCTATGATGTGTCCTAAGGCTAGATTGGATTTTCTCTTATGGCCTGGATCGCGAATAGTTGTTAGGTGATCGATGTAGCGAAAGAGTAGATCAGTGGCATTAAATTCTCTCCGGGCCATAATGAAAAAGGTGGTCAAGGAAAGTAGTGGAGTGATGTGGATTCGGTCCCCAGCTTTTGGAATTATGGAGGTGCGAAGGACATGTTGGATTGTCCTAGCATCTTTGACTAAAGAGCTAGTCTCTCCAACATGAAAGGGTGTGTTGGTTTGGCGGAGGAAGTGGTTTGCCGTGGACCAATCAAAATCCAGATCAGTAACGATTATGTGCAGCTTATCTCTGGTGGTGGATAGCTGTAAAAGCTCCGCACAGTCCTGATATGTGATCTCGACTGGGCGTCGATTCACATAGGAGGTAATGGCTGTGAAGGTAGGGTTAATGCGAAGGTTTGCATAAAATTCTAGAAGGAGTTCAGAAAAAAAAGGGACAGCGAGGGTGAGTATGAAACAATAAGAAGTGTGGGCAAAGAGATCCATTACCGGATACGAGAGATATGCAGGGTTGATTATTCGGGAGAGGGTAATGCCACACTCTTTGTAGCGACGGTAGGCAGCCTGATCCTCTGCCTCCCTAAATCGAGGGTCCAGAGTGGCCCTCGAGGAACTCTTAGAAGCCTGTTGAACTCGTTTTCCACTAGCCATAGTAAGGGATTAGCAAGGAGACATAAGAGGAGAAGGGATGAAGTGGAAAACCATGGCTGGATCGGCCAAAATTTAAAGAAATGGCCATATCGTCTAGGTCGATCGCATAATTGTCCAGGTCGATCGCATAATCGTCCAGGTCGATCGCATAATCGTCCAGGCCGATATGGCTCAATAATTGCGTACAGACCGATTGGTCAAAAAGGTGGTTCGATCGTCCAGCCCGATCAGATATCAGCCAGGACGATTAGACACAGGCGATCGTCCTAAGGAGTCAGACCGGACGACCGTTGAAAAAGCAGATCGTCCGGGCCGATTAGGTATATCGTCCAGGATGATGCACAATAATTGATCGTACCGACAGAAGTTAAAATGTTTTAAATCTGTGCCACGTGTATCGTCCAAGACGAACAGTGGATCGGCCAGGATGATTGTCCAATAATGGATCGTCCGGGGCCAATTTTAAAGATTCTAACGTGCTGACACGTGGATCGTCCAGGACGATCCAGTATATTGGCCAGGACGATGCACATAAAATGCATCGGCTAGACGAACTATTCTATCGGCCAGGACTATCATCATTATTGCAACAGAGTTCGATCAAATCATCCAGGACGATATGGTATCGTCCAGGACGATGAGTTACAGTAAGCACAGAAAAGACCAGTAGATGGAATTTGAAGATATTTTGTTCTATCGTCCAGGATGATAAAAGTATCGGCGAGGACGATGTGACTAGAATTTGAAACCAAGGAAAAGATGGTGATGATCAAGGCCCTCAAAAATAAAACAAAATAAAGACTGACAAAAACATAATAACAAAAATAAAAAAATGAATATTTTTGAATTTTAATTTTTCTTTTTTTTATGGAGGTATCATATGAAAAGTTCTCAAAAAATTAAACTTTAAAGTTTCACAAGATCAAGGAGTTTAGCCAATCCTAATCAGACAAAGGTAAAATATCCGATTCTGTTAAACCTAGATCAGACGTTCTTTATGATACAAATTTTCTTTTGAAAAATAAAAAGGCTTAACTCAGAATAAACCTAATTGGGTAAAAAGAAGATTCAATCACTCTTGTTTACAAAGAAAAAAATCTCATAAATAATAAAACAAAGTACTTTTTCTCAATCATGGAATTTGAAATCAAGCCTTTGAAATCATCAAATAATCAATGAGTTCTTTAAGTTTTAAAAGTTTTGAAAAGAGAGGATAGCTTGCTTTTTAGTGGGCTCATTTTATGCCTCTTGAATCTTTGATTGTCTCTTTGAGCATCTTTTTGATTTTTGATACACAGTTGTGTATATATCTTTTTATTTTTCAATTTGGCGTCATTGGCCTTTTTCCTTTTTAGTTTTTGCAAGCTAAAGGCTCTTTAACAAAAACCCTTAAAAAGACCCTTAGTTGTGAGTATATCCTCCAAATATTAGAGAATAGGAGCTCTCTCTATAACATAGGGAAGAACAAGTCACAAAATAAAATCAAAGTCATGTGATGAAAACAATGGCAAGGTTTTAAATAACTTGAAAGATACATAAGAATTTTGGATATTATGCACAAGATAGATTTTTTGTAGCAAGATAAAAAGAATATTAGTTTCAAAAACCATTGGCTAAAATGAGTTAGGCTTTTGTTTAGAGAAGAAAGTCATACCACTAAACAAGGTCGGAAGGAGGGAAACCATCAACGGTGTTTCTTCCTTTAATCAATTTTAGAAAAGCTAAACACAATATTCAAAACTCCAAAATCTAAAATCTTAAAAAGATTCAACATATGGAAAGCCAATTTTAAAAGCAAAGTGAAAACAAAACACATTAAAAATACAAACAAAGCAGAAATCAAACACACTGAAACAAAACACATTTCAAGAAATTATTGAAGCAGCAGATTTAAGCATTTATGAGCTGCGAGCCTTCATATGTCCAGTTATCATATGCTCCCACAAGGTCTTTAGTGAGAGCACTCCTACAAAACTCAACAACAGTCAGACTTAGAAACCCAAACAGGTTTGGGCCCCTTCTTAAGAAAAGTAGAATGCAATGCAGGTATGATATGCTGTGAATCATGCATCTTAGGTCTCCACACCCAATTTGTACTATGGTGAACGGTGCAAGTGTGTGAGATGTGTCCTAGCATGCCACATGAAAAACATCTAACTCCAGGAAAAGGGTTTCTTAAATGGTTTGAGTTATAATGCCATTTCCTTGGTTCTGTCTTAGGATCAAAAGTAGATGTCATCCAATTTTTCTTACATGTATCAAAATCATTTTGAATCCTCAAGTTAGTTCTTTTTAATGTATCATTATCAATCCTCAACTTTTTCTCAATCTCTTTAGATTTCTTAAGATCAGATTTAAGTGAGGTGTGTGAAACTTTTAATGCATTATTTTCATCAATTAATTCCAAATATTTTTTGTTTAGATCGTCAAATTCATCAAGAAGAGTCATGTGATTTGAATCAATCATTGCATGATCTTTGAGAAAAACTTCATGCTCTTTTTGTAAGTTCAAAAGTTCTAATTTTAGGCTAGCATGAGTTTTCTTGAGTTTTTTGTATGATGCATGTATTTTCTCACAAATCTCAAATAACTCATTATAGGTTGGTTTACATACCTCTTCCTCATCACTTTGATCTTCTCCCATTAAACACAAGTTTGTAGTCTCTTCCTCTAGTACGGTCTAGAGGAGTCAGTACCAGATTCCGCCAAGAAAGCCTTTTGGATTCTCTTCTTGTCCTTCTTGAACTTAGGTTTTTCCTCAATCTTTTCCTTGCTTGCATTATCTTGAAGTGTCGGGCAATAAGTTCTCACATGTCCTAGTTTCCTGCAATTATAGCAAATAATATCAGAAGATTCTTTAACATGTTTATGATCTTTACCTTTTCTCCAATTTTGATGATGTTTTTGTTTCTTCCTTAGAAAGCTTTTGAATTGTCTTGTGATGAAGGCAACTTCATCGCTTTCAGACCCGAAAGATTCAGAATCCAATTTGTGCGCCTTTAATGCAACTGTTTTCTCCTTCTTCTTCTCACCTGCATCAAGATTTCTTTGATTCACCCCTTGCTCGTAAGCAATGAGTGAGCCAAGTATGTTATCAATTGAATAAGTGTTCAAATCCTTAGATTCAGTGATTGCAGTGATTTTAGCATCATATGATGAAGACAAACATCTCAAAATCTTGTTAACTTTTTCATAGTTTGAAAGTTCTTTTCCTAGTGCATGCAGTGAAGTAACTATCTGAGTAAACCTTGTGTACATGTTAGAAATCGATTCATGAGATTTCAAACAAAAAAGTTCGTAGTCATGCAAGAGAAAATTCAAACAAGATTGTTTAACCTCATTAGTACCTTCATAGGTGATGCACAATTTATCCCAAATCTCTTTACCGATTTTGCAAGTGGAGACACACATGTAATCCTCAGATTTTAAAGCACTGAAAAAGCAGTTCAAACATTTTGCATTCAATTGAGCTAAATCTCGTTCATCGAAAGTCCATTCAGTAAAAGCAACTTCAGTTTTAACACTATTAATTTCACGAGAAGGTGGAGAATAACCTTCTTTGATAAGCATCCACATGCGATAATCAGTAGATTGTAAAAACATTGGCATGCGGGTTTTCCAAAAATCAAAAGGTAGGTTATCGAACAGGGGAGGTCGGGTAATAGAATACCCTTTCATAGTGTTACGATTCCCAAGGTTAGCCATGGATCAAATTCAAAAAGTTTTCAAACTTAAATTTTTGAATCCTGCTCTGATACCACTTGAAAGTTCTTTAGGGATGTTAAGCCCTATAGAACTGGCCTAAGCTAACCAAGAGGGGAGGGGGGGGGGGGTGAATTGGTATTTTTAAAATTTTCTTTTCACAAAGAACAAAAAATCGCATAAACCAAAATCACACCACAAAAATAAATGCGAAAATTAAAGTGCGGAAGCAAGAAAATAAGAACACAGAAATTTATAGTGGTTCGGTCAACTCGACCTACGTCCACTCCCCGGAGGCGCCCTCTGAGTATTGTACTACAAACGTGACTCTCCTTTAGCCCCCACAGGTAGGCGGAGAAGCCTTTACAAAGCACCTCCTTTTTGCCACCCCGGCAAGCCAGAGAACCTATCTCCTTTTGCTTCCTCCTAAAACTGGCAGAGAACCACAACCAAAAGCTAACTCCTTACCTCTACCGATCCTTCCATGGACGAGAAACTCTAGACGAAGAAGAAGCAGAGCGATCCTTGAAGCAACCATTATGAATCCCCTCACAAGCTCCTCCTCACAAGATCCTCTCTCTCTCCCACTCTCTCTTTTTCTCCTCAAGGCCTTCTCAAGTCAAGGCAGCAGCCAAAGGTCTCCCAAAACATTGAACAAGAGCTCTTAAATAGAAGAGCTTCAAAGGAGCTCATTAATTGCAAGTTGCCGACAATATCGTCCAGGCCGATATGGACATCGGCCTGGCCGATCAATACAAATCTAAGAAGATCGACCAAAGCATTGCCCTGAATGCAAACTGGACGATTTGAAATTGGCCTGATCGTCTAGGCCGACCTCACGATCGTCCCGGCCGATCAGTTCAAATCAGAGGAAAATCGTCCAGAGCATCGCCCTGAATACGAGCTGGCCGATATTTATCGTCCTGAAGTAACCAAGGTTTTTTGACTAGATCGTCCTGGCCGATCCTGAGATCGTCCAGGACGATATGATCGTATCAATCATCCTCAATTACTCCCTTGATTTCCTGATCAATTAAGGCATAATTTGTGAATTTCGTCCAGGCCGATCAATGATTGTCCTGGCCGATAATTTAAAAATATAGTGTACCTTAATTGTCTATGGCGGCAACTTCTTTCTGTTTTGAGCTTATCGTCCTGGCCGATACACGTATCGTCTAGGCCGATATGTTATTGACGACTACCTTAATTAAGAATCCTTATTTAGACTTTCTATTTTAAGTCTGATCGTCCAGGATGATGTAAATATCGTCCTGGCCGATATGAGTAAAAGCAGAAATTTTAAGACTCTCAAGTGTGTGTGTGTAGGGTTACTTAGCATCAGTCTCTTTGACCATTACAAATAGACACAAGAAGAGAAAAAACAAAAGTACAGACTGACTCAACTCTCAACCTATGCAATCCTGAACTGGCTTTGTCTGTTCGTCCAATCTTCAATTCTTGAAAAGTTAGAAGCAACAAGCAGTCCAAGAGAAATAGTGTTTGTCAATCATCAAAACATAAGCCATAAAAATAGATTTGCAACAAATACCTCCACCATCACCCCAGCTCCTATACCAAAACCATTCCCTACATCCTAGTTTGACCTCTACATCACTATGGTGGAGGGTTTTGTCATCCTGAACATGAGGATCACTTTATATATAAAGGAATGCAATCAATATTGAACGTAGATTCAACACCAGAATGATGCATTTCTATAGTAACATTAACAGCTTCAACAGTAGCATGAGGCTATCAATTTAACAGTAGCACGAGCTTCAACTGTTGGGGATTTAAGTTACTTGTCCTTGATAATTTAAATGAAGTCATTTCTTATTTGGAAAAACAAGGAAAGGTTAATTCTTTTTTAGTAAATCTTTATTGCTCCTTAGTTTTCAACTCGTGGAAAAGTAGAAATTTGTTAATACATGAAGACAAAGAGGTGGGAGACAGCATTACTGTAACATATTCCATTTCCTATGCATCTAGTTCTTTTTCTAATTTTCATTCGGACCACTGGGGTGATAAACAGCATGAGCTGATTTCTTCTTCTTGGCATCCCCCTCCACCCAGATGGATCAAAGTAAACATAGATGCTTCTCTCTAAAGATCTAATGAAGCTGGAATTGGTGGTATCTTTAGAGATCATAAAGGTAGAATGCTTCTATCTTTTGGTTTTTATCGGATGCATTGGGATATTGGAGCTCTAGAATGGATGGCTGTTCATTCTCTAAGTAAAGTTATCGAAGAATGGATATTCAATGCTAAAGGAATAATAGTGGAAGGAGACAATGCTAATATGATTTCTCATTTCCAAAACTTGATGAAGATGGACAAACGGTTATTGGATAGAGCTTGTAAAGAAGACTTGGACTTTCTTAAAGATTTTTAGGTAATCCTTTTTCACTTTGTCAATACAAATTGTAATAAGTTAGCTCATTGGTGTGCTAACCATGCTTTAAAGGGTAATTTTCTTTGGGATGTTCTAGAAGTCAATAAGGTCCCTCCTTTTTTTTTTCTATGTTAAAGGAGGAATGTGATAGGGTTTCTATCACTTAGACTTTTGTACTTGATTTTCTTTTTATTGCATTAAGCATTTCTTCAAAAAAAAAAAAAAAAAAAGGTAGCATGAGAATAATAGGGAGTGGTTCATCAAGCAGTTTTATTCTCTTCACTAATATTTCTAGCCACCACCCTCACAACCACCTGATCAACGGCCCTCATACTTCTATGATGTGTGTTCTTTTATAATTTTTATATTTTTTTTGAACTTTTGAATGTACTTTTTCTTTTATTGTGTTGTCTCTCATTTTTGGTGATCTTAAAAGGGGGAGCATGTTTTTGGTTGTATTTATTCATTTGTTATTTATTCTAGTTTATCTTTCCTATGTTTGTGTTTCTTGTACTGCCTTACTCACATAAATTGACACTTTTTCTAATTTAAAATTAGATTTTTCTTTAGATGTCTTTTAAGCATAATGGTCAGATGATCAAGACAAGAGTCAAAAGTAGTGCCGAAAATAAAAAAGTCATTCATAAAAATTTTAATGACCTATTTTATTAAATTTTAAAAAAGTAAATATCATATATCACTAAAAATTTGCAAGAGCATTGTATAAACCAAAAGACATCCTTCTAAAGGAAAATGTCCCATAGGGACTGCTAAAGGTAGTTTAGTCCTGGTCTTTAGGTGTTATAGGAATTTTGTTGTACCCTGAGTATCCATCTAGGAAATAATTAAAAGAGTTCCCTACCAACCTAACATCTAGTCAATAAATGGAAAGGTAAAATGATCTTTCCTAGTTCCTTTGCTCAACTTCCTATAGTCTATACAAATTACCCAACTAATGTTTTTTCTATTAGGAATAAGCTCATTATGTTCATTGAACACTACTATCAAATTACCCTTGTTAGGAACATAATTAATATGACTAACCCAAGCACTATAAAAAAATGGGGTAATAATTCCTGAATCTAACCATTTAAGTATTTTCTTTTAAATACTTCCTTCATAGATGGGTTTAATTATCTTTTTGGGTCATTTTTGATATGGAATTTTCCTCCATTAGAATCCTATGCATACATAGAGAAGGGTTAGTTCCTTTTTATGATAGCAATGGTCTATGCAAAAGATTTCATATAATCATCAAGAACTCTAATAAACTTATCTTCTTGATCTTTTCTGAAACTAGCAAAAATAATGATAGACTTGCTACCCTAAAAGGTATACTTATGATGGTTAGGCAAAACTTTAAGCTCTAACATAATTGCTTACTCTATAGATGATCTTAATGTTCTACTCAAAGAATAGGTATCCAAGGTTTCAAATCTCACCCTAAACCACCCCAGAAGTTTCTCTAATAATCTAAACAGATTCTTCCGAACTCTCAAAAGTTTTCTCCAAAGATTCATCCATAGTCCTTTCTATTAATATATCTCCGTTAAAATTCTCTATATTTGTCTCTTTCAAATTTACCCTAAAATAATCCTTTGTTTTAATCATTACAGTATTTCATGGACTTTAGCACATTTATAGTCACTTCTTGGTCTTATACTCTTATAATCAAATTCCCATTATGACATATATCATTGCTTTGTCCATTAAAAAGAAAGGCCTCTCTAAAATAATGGGTGTCTCCCTATCTTATAATAAAATCTACAAGAAAGATAAAGCTATTTACCTTAACAAGAACTTCCTCTATCAACCCCTTAGGATAAGTGAATGATGTATCATCAAGATGAATGGTGACAATAGTAGGTTGAACCACTCCTAAATCTAATCCCTAGAAGATGAATAAGGGCATAAGATTGATGTTGGATCCTGGATCATAAATTGCTCTGCAACAAAATTTATCCCTTATAGTCATGTGAATGGTAAAACTACTAAGATCCTTTAAGTTTTTAGGGTGCTTTGTTTATTTAGTAGCACTGCATTCTTATTTTAATGAAATAATTTCAAATTTATCTCATTTTCTTTTCTTATGAAGGATGTCTTTTACAAATTTAGCATAAGTGGGCATCAACTCTAAGGCTTCAGAGAAGAGTATATTAATGGTTAATTTATATTCTAAAAGTTGCAAATTAAAGATTTGCTATACCATAAGAAGTTGTATTAACTTTTAGATTGAACTACTAAGAAGTCAAATTCAATGAATGTGATGGCGTGAGAGGTTCTTGATCAAATAACCTAGGTTCAATTTGACGTTAGCTTTCATCATCTATTGTACTCAATTTGACTTGCACTGAATAAGAAGTTGCTTCTAGATTATTGCAAGTGGATTGGGCAAGTGATAAATCTTCAAAAGTCTTCTATGTTGATGGGTAAAAATATTGGTAGAATAAAGAAGAAACAAATCTCAAAGTTGTTGAATATTAAGGTGGTTGATGAAATGGAATTTTGGGTATCAAGGTTGCTTTAAGAAGATCGAAGAAGTCTGATTTTCAACATCTATTAAAAAAAGCATCCAAGAGACTCAATGCTTGGTGGAATAGATTCATCTCTCATGTAGGAAGGATGATCTTAGTGAAAATAGTTTTTCTTGCTTTTCCTTTATTTCTCTCTTCACACACATTAGTTCCCTTGAGTATTCTGAAAGAGTTTGACAAGATTTGTAAGAATTATATTTGGGATAAAAATGATGGCTCTCATGGGTTTCATTTTGTGGCTTGGGATGTCTTGTGCATATTAAAACTTATTAAATATGAATTAGGTTGTTAGACCTAAGCTTATGTCCCAGCGGCTAACCAAGAAGGGGGGGAGAATTGGTGATTTAAAAATTTACCTCTCTTAATTTTAAACCGATTCAAACTTTTAATGAAATTTTTAAAAATTATTTTTCAACCACAAATTAATAGAAAACAATAAAGTAAAAAGCAGTGGAAAATAAAAAGACATAAGATTTATAGTGGTTCAATCAAACACGACCTACATCCACTCCCTGAAGTCTCCCACTTCAGGTATTGCGTTATTACCACTTAGTGTCTTTCCTTTTGCCCCCACAGCAAGACGAAGAAGCCTTCACAAAAACTCTCTTCCACCACTACCCGGTGTGACAGACAACCATCGTCCTTTACACCCTCCAAATCTAGGCACAGTACCTCCTGCTGTTCACACTCTCTAACTGTAGGTAGAGAACCTCCTGCTATTCACACTCTCCAAGTGTAGGAAGAGAACCTTTTGCTGTTCACACTCTCCAAGTGTAGGCAGAGAACCTTCGTCTTTTTACATTTCTTCAAATGTAGGCAGAGAACCTTCATCATTTCAAACTTCTCCAAGTGTTGGTAGAGAACTGGATCTCCTCGACAAGATTTTCTCACGAGAAATCTGGAAGGACAAGAGAAAAGTGTGATGAAATCACAAATAAAGATCCTTATCTTTTTGTACCAAGTGAACCCTTCACTCTCCAGTAGTAAGAATCTTCCTTCAAACACTCTCTCACACTCTCTCCTTCAATCTCCCTTCAAGTTACATGAAGACCAATGGACAAAAAGATTACAAGACAGCTTTAAGTGGACCTTTTATATAAGACACAAACAACCATCCAAAAACTGCAATATTTCAAATCTGTACGTACTCGATCGTCCCGTACGATCGAAATTCGTATGTACGAATAGTGTAAAAACTATTGCGTATAAACTCAATGTGCATTAGCACGAAATGACTTCATACCTAATCATCATCCCATACGAACATAGTTCATCCGGTACGAATAGTTATTTCAAAGGTTCGTTGGGACAAAAAAATAGGGCGAATCATAAGTTCAAAGAAAAAAGAATGTCGTCCAGGGATGAAGGTGTCGATTCATCTGAATGAATAGTGAAAGTTCATTCAGGATGTTAAGCCCTATGAACTTAATCCCAAGCTAACCAAGAGGGGGGGTGAATTGGTATTTAAAAATTCTTAAGACAAAGAAAGAAAATCACAAACCAAATCACACCACAAGAAATTAATGCGGAATTAAAAAGTGCGGAAGCAAAAAAATAAGAACACAAGATTTATAGTGGTTCGGTCGACTCGACCTACGTCCACTCCTTGGAGGCACCCTCCAAGTATTGCACTACAAAACGTGACTCTCCTTTAGCCCCCACGGCTAGGCGGAGAAGCCCTTACAAGAACCTCCTTTTGCTTCCTACTGAAGCTGGTAGAGAACCACAACCAAAAGCAAACTCCTTACCTCTACCGACCCTTCCACGGATGAGAAACTCCAGACGAAAGACAAGCAGAGCGATCCTTGAAGCAACCCTTTTGAATCCCCCTCACAAGCTCCCCCTCACAAGATCCTCTCTCTCTCCCTCTCTTTCTTTCTCTCCTCAAGGTCTTCTCAGGTCAAGGCAGCAGCCAAAGGTCTTCTAAAACGTTGAAGAAGAGCTCTTTAAATAGAAGAGCTCAAGAGGAGCTCATTAATTGCAAGTAGCCGACTTTATCATCCCGGTCGATCTGTACATCGGCCTGGCCGATCAGTACAAATCAAAGAAGATCGGCCAGAGCATAGCCCCGGGAACAGTCCTGGACGATTGAAATTTGGCTTGATCGTCCAGGCCGATAATAATATCGTCCTGGCCGATTAGTTCAAATCAGAGGCAAATCGTCCTGAGCATCGCCCTGTTTATGTCCTGGCCGATATTTATCGTCCTGAAGTAATTCAAGGATTTTGAATGTATTGTCCTGGCCGATCCTGCGATCATCCAGGACGATATGATCGTATCAATCACCCTTAATTACTCCCTTGATTTCCTGATCAATTAAGGCATAATTTGGTAATTTCGTCCAGGCCGATATGGGGATCGGCCCGGCTGATAATTTAAAAATACAGTATACCTTAACTATCTAAGGTGGCTACTTCTTTCTGTTTTGAGCATATTGTCCTGGCCGATACACGTATCGTCCAGGCCGATAGGTTAATGTCGGCTGCCTTAATTAAGAATCCTTAATTAGACTTTCTGTTTTAAGCTGATCATCCCGGACGATATAAATATCGACCGAGCCGATGTGGGCAAAAACAGAAATTCTAAGTCTCTCAAGTGTGTGTGTGAAGGGTTACTTAGCATCAGTCTTTTTGACCATTACAAGTAGACTCAAAAGGTGAAAAATAAAATTACAGACTGACTCAACCCTAAACCTACGCAATCTTGAACTTGGCTTCTTCATGATCGTCTGGTCTTCGCTTCCTGAAAAGTTAGAAGCAACAAGTAGTCCAAGAGAAGTAGTGTTTGTCAATCATCAAAACATAAGCCATGAAAAAATAGATTTGAAACAATCTCCCCCTTTTTGATGATGGCAAAACACTATGAAAAAAATAGCAAAGAATTTCAAGATTGATGAAAAGAGGAATCTCATACACTTGGTATCATCTTCTCCCCCTTTTGACATATCAAAAAGATGGGTACAAGAAAGCAAAAAAGAGATCCTCCCCCTTTTTTTTTTTTTTAACCAAGGCATGAACATGACATAGTATTCCATGTGATTGAATCAAAAAATTTGTGATTTAATGTGTTCATAAGCTCATCAATCTATAGAATAGTAGAATATCCGATCATGGCTACCCTTAGCTCAGACATTTTTAGGGTAGAATCGTCTTTTGAAATCAATGACCTAACTCAAGGAATTAATTGGTTATGAGAAAAAGGGATCCTTCTATCACTTGGCTTAAGAAAAAAACATCTTCATACAATAATGAGGTAAAGTAAATTTGTCACAATCGCAAGTTAATCGAAGTCAAGTCTTTGATAACCAACACTTCTAACTTCTAAAAGATTTAAAAGGAGAGAGTAACTTGTTTTGGAGTGGGCTCATTTTATGCCTCTTGTCAATATCGTGGCGCTTTGCGCTTTTTTTTTTGTTCAATTTTTGGCGTCTTTGCGCATCTTTTGTTGGCATCATTGGCCAATTTTTTTATTTTTGCAAGCTATAGTCTCTTTTATAATCTTTTAAAGATAAAGTTGTGAATATATCTTCTCATATATTAGAGAATAGGAGCACTCTCTCTAACAAAAGGAAGAGTTATCACAAGCAGAATTAATAATCAAGGACAAGAGTAACGAGAAATTTTGATGTGAAAAAAAACTTTAAACATTATAAGTATAAGATAGATTTGCTTAAGCAAGCTTAAGACAAGATTGTAATTTCATAATCAATCTTTAACTTGAGATAGATTTTTGATTAGAGAAGAAAACTATGCCACTAAAAAAGGTTAGAGAAAGAGACACAATCACAAAATATTCCTACCATTTAAGAGATTGAGTAGATAAAAACATATTGACTACAAATTTCCAACGGCAAGGACAAGGAATATAATACCATATTAGCAATGGTTATGAAAGCTAAGTAAAGAGAAGGAAAAAGAAAAATAAAACACAAAAAAGAGCTAAAAATGACAAAAAGGAAACAAAAGTAAAAGAAAATAAAAAGCAAAAAGAAAAAAGACAAAAGAAAATAAAATGTTTTCATGCATTTATGTCAATCACACCCAACCTGGTCCTTAAAGAGCTGAAAGTATCGAAGGCCAGTGGTTTAGTGAAGATGTCTGCCAGTTGATTTTCTATTGTCACATGGTGTAACTCAATGTCTCCCTTAGTCACATGATCTCTAATGAAGTGATGCCTAATGTCAATGTGTTTAGTCCTTGAATGTTGGATAGGATTCTTAGAGATGCATATGGCACTAGTATTGTCACAAAAGATTGAGATGGTACTTACATGTAATCCTAAATCCAATACCTGTTGTTTTAACCAAAGAACTTGGGCCACACAACTTCCAAGAGCAATGTATTCAGCTTCAGCAGTGGAAAGAGCAACAGAGTTTTGCTTCCTACTAGACCAAGAGACTAAAGATTGTCCAATGAATTGACAAGTTCCAGAAGTGCTCTTTCTATCAATCTTGCATCCTGCAAAATCAGAGTCAGAAAAACCAATAATCTCAAAAGAAGTGATATGTCTAGGGTACCAAATCCCTAATCCTTGTGTCCCCAAAAGATATCTAAAAATCCTTTTAACAGCAGTCATGTGGGATTCCTTAGGGTCAGCCTGAAACCTAACACAAAGGCAAACACTAAACATGATGTCGGGTCGGCTCGCAGTCAAGTAAAGTAAGGATCCAATCATGCCTCTATACTTCTTCTGATCAACAGACTTACCACTTGGGTCCTTGTCCAATGGAGCACTAGAAGTCATGGGAGTGTTAATTGGCTTGGCTTTGTCCATCTCATATTTCTTCAGAATGTCCTTTATGTATTTTGTTTGATTTAGAAAAGTTCCATCCTCCAATTGTTTTATGCTAAACCCCAAAAAGTAGGATAATTCTCCCATCAAACTCATCTCAAACTCTCTACTCATTGTTTTAGAAAAATCATCACACAAATTTTTATTAGAAGAACCAAAGAGTATGTCATCCACATAAATCTGAACAATGAGTAAATCATCTCCAACTCTCCTAAGAAAAAGGGTGGTGTCTACACTTCCCTTGACAAACTCCCTATCTAGTAAGAATGTGCTAAGCCTCTCATACCAAGCTCTTGGTGCCTGCTTTAAACCATACAATACCTTTTTCAATTTAAACACATGATTTGGAAATTGGGAGCTCTCAAAACCTGGAGGTTGTTCTACAAACACATCTTCTTTTATCTCCACATTTAAAAAGGCACTCTTGAAATCCATTTGAAAAAGCTTAAATCCTTTATAGTAGGCAAAGGCTAATAGCACCCTAATGGCTTCCAATCTAGCTATAGGGGCAAAAGTCTCCTCAAAGTCTATCCCTTCTATTTTATTGTACCCCTTAGCCACCAATCTTGCTTTATTCCTCACCACCACTCCTGAATCATTCACTTTGTTCTTAAAGACCCACTTTGTTCCAACTACACTTTTTTCCTTTAGGTCTTTCCACAAGTTCCCAAACATCATTCCTAACAAACTGATTCAACTCTTCTTGTATTGCTAAAATCCAAAATTCATCAGAAAGGGCTTGGTTAATGGTGGTGGGTTCAGTCATAGAAATAAAGGCAGAGTGGTTAACCTCCTTCCTAAGTCCATGTATAGTCTTAACTCCACTAGAAGGGTCTTCTAAGATCAAATCCTTGGGGTGACTTGTAGAGTATCTCCAATCTCTAGGCAAAGTGTGTGAAGTTTCCCCCCTTTCAACAAAGTTCTCTACTCCTTGAGTGACACCTTCTACTCCTTCATTACTTAGGTGCTCACACCCCTTCCCCAAATTCTCTACTCCACTAGTAATCTCTCCAATATCATCATCTTCTACTCCATGTTTCTTAGGCTCAAACTCATCAAAAACTACATGGGTTGTCTCTTCCATCATTAAAGTTCTCTTGTTAAACACCCTAAAAGACTTCCCAACACTAGAATATCCCAAGAATACTCCCTCATCAGATTTAGGATCAAATTTTCCCAAGTGAGATTTCCCATTGTTGTGAATGAAAACCTTACAACCAAAGACCTGAAGGTGGGAAAGATTGGGTGTTCTACCCTTAAGGATCTCATAGGGTGTCTTCTCTAATTTGGCTCTAACATTCACCCTATTCAACACATAACAAGCTGTGTTAACCGCTTCAGCCCAAAAGTATTTTGGAAGTGAATACTCAGCAAGCATGGCTTTAGCGGCTTCTACCAAGGTCCGGTTCTTCCTTTCTTCTACCCCATTCTGCTGAGGGGTCCTAGGGGCTGAAAAATTGTGACTAATCCCCTTGTCCTCACAAAAATCTTCAAATCTTTCATTTTCAAATTCTCCCCCATGATCACTATGGATGGTCAAAATCTCACAACCTAGCTTCTTCATAATCCAAGTAGAAAATGTTTTAAACTCCTCAAAAGACTCATTTTTATGTGAAAGAAATCTAGTCCAACTGAACCTCGAGTAGTCATCAACAATCACAAAACCATAGACTTTCCCTCCCAAACTAGCCGTGCTAATGGGTCCAAACAAATCCATGTGAAGGACTTCTAAAGGTCTAGAGGTGCTAATGTCTTTGATGGGGTGAAAAGTGGAGTGGACTTGCTTTCTTAGTTGACAGGCATTACAAAGGTGGTCTTTTGTAAACTTAAGTTTGGGGACACCTCTAACTAGATCTTTTTGGGTCACTTTCCTAAGGGTTTTCATACTTGCATGACAAAGCCTCCTGTGCCACAACCAAGAATCATCAATCAAAGTTTTTAAGCAAAAAGAAGCAGCACATTCAATGTTATTTAAATCAAGCATGTAGACATTGTTGATCATCTTTCCCTGCTAAATAGTGTTGTTACTTAAACTTACAATGCATGAATCCGTAAAGAACTGTACGATGAAGCCTTTGTCACAGAATTGACTGATGCTGAGCAAGTTGTGCTTCAATCCATCTACAAGAAAAATATTTTCAATCATAAGGTTCTTGGAATTTCCAATTATACCTGCTCCTATCACCTTCCTAGTGGTGTTGTCTCCAAGAGTAACCTTGCCTCCAGTCCTGGACTCTAGTACAACAAACTGGCTAGCATCACCAGTCATATGTCGAGAGCATCCACTATCCAGGTACCACATACTCTCACGAGGTCTTTTGTGAGAGCCCTCCTGCAAAATTATCAAATGTTAGATTTAGGAACCCAAGCAGGTTTGGGTTCCTTCTTATGAAGAAAAGAATGCAATGCATGTGTGGTATGCTGTGGATCATGCACCTTAGGTCTCCACACCCAATATGTACTATGGTGAATCGTGCAAGTGTGTGAGATGTGTCCTAGCATGCCACACGAAAAACATCTAACTCCAGGAAAGGGATTTCTTAAGTGATTTGAGTTATAATGCCTCTTCCTAGGTTTTGGCAATTGATCAAAAGTAAATGTCATCCTAGTTTTCTTACATGCTTCTAAATCATTTTGAATCTTCAAATTTGTGCTTTTTAAAACTTCATTTTCAATCCTCAAATTTTTCTCTATCTCTTTAGACTTCTTAAAATCTGATTCAAGTGATGTGTGTGTTATTTTTAATGCATCAAGCTCTTCAACTAACTCGCCATGATTTTTATTTAACTCATCAAATTCATCAAGTAAAGTCATGTGGTTTGAATCAATTGTTTGATGGTCTTTAATTAAAATTTCATGCTCTTTTTGTAGATTTAAAAATTCTAGTTTTAAGCTAGCATGAGTTTTCTTTAATTTCCTATATGATGCATGAATTTTCTCTGAAACATTGATCGTAGGAAAGTTCACATACCTCTTCCTGATCACTTTGATCTTTTCCCATGAAACACAAGTTTGTAGTTTCTTCCTCTGGTTCAGTTTCAGAGGAGTCAGTACCAGATTCTGCCCAAAAGCTCCTTTGGTTTTTCTTCTTGTCCTTCCTAGGCTTAGCTTTCTCCTCACTTTTCCTTTTGCTTGATTGGTCTCTAAGTGTAGGGCAGTCAGTTCTCACATGTCCAGGCTTCCTGCATTCAAAACAAACAACATCAGAAGATTCTTTAGTATGTTTATGATCCTTACCTTTCCTCCAACTTTGATGATGCTTTTGTTTTTTTCTTAGAAAGCTTTTGAATTGCCTTGTGATGAAGGCAATTTCATCGCTTTCAGACCCAGAAAATTCAGAATCTGATTTGTGCGCCTTCAGTGCGATTGTTTTCTCCTTTTTCTTCTCACCTGTATCAAGATTTCTTTGATTCACCTCTTGCTCGTAAGCAATGAGTGAGCCAAGTAAGTTATCAATAGAATAGGTGTTCAAATCTTTGGATTCAGTAATGGCAGTAATTTTTGCATCATAAGACGAAGGCAAGCATCTCAAAATCTTGTTAACTTTTTCATAATTTGAAAGCTCTTTTCCTAGTGCATGCAATGAAGTAACAATCTGAGTAAACCTAGTGTACATGTCAGAAATCGATTCATGAGGTTTCATATGAAAAAGTTCATAGTCATGCAAGAGAAAGTTCAAACGGGATTGCTTAACTTCATTAGTACCTTCATAGGTGATGCATAATTTATCCCAAATCTCTTTACCAGTTTTGCAATTTGAAACACGCATGTAATCTTCAGATTTTAAAGAACAAAAAAAAAACAGTTCAAACACTTTGCATTTAATTGAGCCAAATCACGTTCATCGAAAGTCCATTCAGTAAAAGCAACATCAGTTTTAATACCATTAATTTCACGAGAAGGTGGAGAATATCCTTCTTGAATAAGCATCCACATGCGATAATCAGTAGATTGTAAAAACGTTGACATGCGGGTTTTCCAAAAATCAAAAGGTAAGTTGTCAAATAGAGGAAGTCGTGTAATCGAATAACCTTCAGTAGTGTTTCTATTTCCTAAGTTAGCCATGGATCAAATTCAAAAAGTTTTCAAACTTAAATTTTCGAATCCCGCTCTGATACCACTTGAAAGTTCGTTCGGGATGTTAAGCCCTATGAACTTAGTCCCAAGCTAACCAAGAGGGGGGGTGAATAGGTATTTAAAAATTCTTAAGACAAAGAAAGAAAATCACAAACCAAATCACACCACAATAAATTAATGCGGAATTAAAAAGTGCGGAAGCAAAAAAATAAGAACACAAGATTTATAGTGGTTCGGTCGACTCGACCTACGTCCACTCCTTGGAGGCACCCTCCAAGTATTGCACTACAAAATGTGACTCTCCTTTATCCCCCACGGCTAGGCGGAGAAGCCCTTACAAGAACCTCCTTTTGCTTCCTCCTGAAGCTGGCAGAGAACCACAACCAAAAGCAAACTCCTTACCTCTACTGACCCTTCCACGGACGAGAAACTCCAGACAAAAGACAAGCAGAGCGATCCTTGAAGCAACCCTTGTGAATCCCCCTCACAAGCTCCCCCTCATAAGATCCTCTCTCTCTCCCTCTCTTTCTTTCTCTCCTCAAGGTCTTCTCAGGTCAAGGCAGCAGCCAAAGGTCTTCTAAAATGTTGAAGAAGAGCTCTTTAAATAGAAGAGCTCAAGAGGAGCTCATTAATTGCAAGTAGCCGACTTTATCGTCCCGGCCGATCTGTACATCGGCCTGGCCGATCAGTACAAATCAAAGAAGATCGGCCAGAGCATAGCCCTGGGAACAGTCCTGGACGATAGAAATTTGGCTTGATCGTCCAGGCCGATAATAATATCGTCGTGGCCGATTAGTTCAAATCAGAGGCAAATCGTCCTGAGCATCGCCCTGTTTATGTCCTGGCCAATATTTATCGTCCTGAAGTAATTCAAGGATTTTGAATGTATCGTCCTAGCCGATCCTGCGATCGTCCAAGACGATATGATCGTATCAATCACCCTTAATTACTCCCTTGACTTCCTGATCAATTAAGGCATAATTTGGTAATTTCATCCAGGCCGATATGGGGATCGGCCCGGCCGATAATTTAAAAATATAGTATACCTTAACTGTCTAAGGCGGCTACTTCTTTCTATTTTGAGCGTATCGTCCTTGCCGATACACGTATCGTCCAGGCTGATAGGTTAATGTCGGCTGCCTTAATTAAGAATCCTTAATTAGACTTTCTGTTTTAAGCTGATCGTCCCGGACGATATAAATATCGACCGGGCCGATGTGGGGAAAAACAGAAATTCTAAGTCTCTCAAGTGTGTGTGTGAAGGGTTACTTAGCATCATTCTTTTTGACCATTACAAGTAGACTCAAAAGGTGAAAAATAAAATTACAGACTGACTCAACCCTAAATCTACGCAATCTTGAACTTGGCTTCTTCATGATCGTCCGGTCTTCGCTTCCTGAAAAGTTAGAAGCAACAAGTAGTCCAAGAGAAGTAGTGTTTGTCAATCATCAAAACATAAGCCATGAAAAAATAGATTTGCAACAAATAGAATAAACTAAAAATCTAGAGGAGATTGTCCAGGGACGAATGGGACTATTCATTTAGATGAACAGTTCAAATTAAAAATCCAGAGGAGATCGCTCAGGGACGAATGGGACTATTCGTCTGGACAAACAGTTCAAACTGAAAATCCAGAGGAGATCATCCAGGGATGAATGGGACAATTCATCTGGATGAACAGTTCAAACTGAAAATCTTGAGGAGATCGTCCAGGGATGAATGGGATTATTCATCTGGTCAAACAGTTCAAACTAAAAATTCAGAGGAGATCATCCAGGGATGAATGGGACTATTCGTCTGAAGGAACAGTTCAAATTGAAAATCTAGAGAAGATAGTCCAGGGTTGAATGGGACAATTCGTCTGGACGAATAGTTCAAAGTTAGAAATTAGAGGACATCGTCCAGGGACGAACTAGATAAATTCATCTGGACAATCTGGACTTAGAAAATGTTTCTCACTTTCATTGCTCTCCTAGGGGTATAACTAACCTGATCGTCCTATACGAACATGGTTCGTCCCGTACGATCAGTGTATGAAATTTTGACTATTAAAGATCTCCCCCAGTGTGTGTATGCTAAGTTACTCAATTATAATCACACTATCTCTGACTAAAAAATAAACAAAATACAGACTCTAAATTACAACATATTATAATCAAATCTTTATTTGAAGTCTTCAATAATCTGGAGTATAATTTCCCTGAAATGTTAGTACACACAAGAGCCAAAAACACTTCTTCCAAAATGTGTTAGGAGAAATTAATAATCACTACAATATATTTGGAATCATCAAAATAACAAGTTACAATAATATAAAACATGCAAAAGCTAAGTAACAACTCTCTTAACAATCTCCCCTTTTTTGATGATGCAAAATAATTATTGTGTATAATTTTAAAATTTCTAAGTATCTCCTAAACTCCCCCTGAATTAATAATCATGTGAGAATAAGGGGCATTTAAACATAAAATTTTTTGTTTTAAAATTTTTGAAACACACAATCACTTGAACACAAAGCACAATAAATATTAAATGAATAAATAAAACAAAAATGCAATGATAAAATAAATGCAACAAAAAATGCAATGATAGTTACGAATAATATTTTCTCCCCCTTTTTGACAACAACAAAATGAGAGGAAGAAAAACAACAAATACATAAATGTTAGAAGTCATATGAAAAGCCTTTGATAATTGATCCTTGAAAGAGATTGAGATATACTTGCAAATAAAAGTAATGTTCATTAGAGAAATAGAAGAATTCATATGATTTAAGAAGAGATATAACATAAACAAAAAAAATTATCAAAATCATGAATCAATTTAGGCAATGAGATAAACAAAAATATTGCAAAGTAGATGAATGTAAAATTTGTATATTTCATATTTCAATTCCAAATAAAATTGTACAAAAGATTAATTTGAATTGAATGATTGAAAGATTAAGGAAAAAACTTATTAGAACAAATACAACTTGTGACGCTTTACACATCTTTTCAATATTTGTGGCACACTTTGTGCATACTTTTATTTTTGGGCTAATTTTGTGCCTCTTTTTCAATTTGCAAACCATTGCATATTCTTTTGATATTTTGTACATTTGTACATTTTTAAGTGTATTCTTGATCTTTCTAAAATCAATAATCTAAAATCTCAAATTTCTCTAGGTACAATAATATTTATATTGATAAGAGAAATAAAAAATAAGAAAATATCATAATTGCAATAATAATATAAAAATTATATTAGTCTAATAAGAGACATGAGATTTACATTCTTTAATTAGAACAAGTTATAATCACAACTTAAATTTTTTTAAAAAAATGGATTTTCTAATGAAATCAATTTTGTATTGCAATTCTAAATATAGCACTTATGATATCAATATTTCAAGGATGATTATATAGCTAACACATATTTCTAAAATGAAATAAAAAATAGTAAAACAATACAGGATAACTTTTATTGATATCATTAGTAGAATATCGTACATTGTGTATGGATGATATCAATACAAAGACACAAATACATAAACACATAAAAACTAACAAATCACATTAAAAAAAAATAAAACATAAACATCAACATCACATAACATGAAATGAAACATAAAAAAATAACAGTAAACAATCACATCGCATCACATCTGATAGAGAGAATCATAAAGAAGTACAGTCATCACTCAGAGGGACCCTGATCTGGAGGAGGTGGCTGGTTGTAGAAGTTATAATAACTACTCATCATAGCCATATTTGAGCCTATAGCATCCAGTTGACCTCGCATCCAACCCATGTCCTGCTGGTGCTATACATCCTGTTACTGTAGATGAGTTTCAAATTGATCAAAGCATTGATCAAGATGAGTCTCAAGACGATCAAACCTGTGAACCAAATCTTAAAATTTTGGTTCACGAGCAGGTGCAGGTGCAGCTCTTATCCTATCCTCCTCAGTGTCACTATTTATTACATGTGGATCTTTATTAAAGATTGCTCAAAAAGATCCATCGTTGTAGTAGACCTGCTCCTCTAAATTTTGAACTGGATGGACTAGGTCATATTTCTTCTCCAAAATATAGGTAACAAGATGTCCTAAGGCTATATTTTTCTTTCTCTTGTGGGAGACATGGCCAATCTCAGAAAGTCCATAAATATAGTCAATGATTAGTTGGGCTTCATCTATTGGTTGGCTAGTCATAATTAGATATGTCATTGTAGAAAGAAGAGGAGTAATATTTACACGATCACCAGCTTTAGAAATAATGGAGGTATGAAGAACATGCTGGATGATTCGGGCATTTTGATTAGGAGTTGACACCTTGTGTATATGAGCTATCCCTCTATACCCTCTAATAACATTATTTATAGCAGACCAATCAAAATTGGAGGAAGAAGTCAAAGTATGGGCTCTAATCCCTTGAGTCCTTAAGTTTAGAAATATTCCTAAGTCTTCTTTAGTGATCTCTACTTTCTTCTTAAAAATATATGACCTAATCACAGTTTGATCAGAGTTAAAAGATATATTGGCAAGGAAGTAGTGGAAAGTCTCCTTGTTGTAGAGATCGATTAGAGTGAGAATAAGACCAAACTGGGTAGAAGCAAAAGGCCCATTACCTTGAAAGTGAGTTGTTACTGAAGAAGGACTCTAGAGGGGGTGATTTTGGCGGATGTGAACCTAGGGAAGGACTCCTCTTTTTCTTTTGACAAAAAAATTCTCCAAGATTTCTAGAAGAAGGACCCTTGGTAAATTCCTTTTGCCTGATTCTCTTGCTTGAACTAACACTTAAGAAGATCTAGGAGAATCAAAGATTGAAAGGGGTTTTTGAGAAGATGAAATTTGAGTTCAAAACCTTTCAATTTAAAGAGAAAACAAACTTTTTGTACGAACAAAAATAATTTTGTCCCGTACGATTTTGAGTTCGTACATATGAAAATTATTTTGTATGGACGAATGAATGGGTCCAAAAAAGAAACGGCTTTTCGTAATCATGCAAGTTACAAGGCATCCTTTTGTACAGACATTTAACCAAACGATCATACAAATGAATAGGTGTTCGTCCGGGACGATCAGTTATTTAAGATCATTTTTATGAAGGTTTGAAACATCCCCCACATTAAATCGCCACGTGTTCGTATGTACAAACTAAACGTTCATACGTACGATCAAAAATAAAGAAACTGATCTTATTCGTATAACCATCTACATGCATACATATGATTAAATACACAACATCCGAACGATCGTGATGATCGTACAGACAAATGGTGATACGAAAATTGAAAAATTGTATGCAAACCATTCAAATCAATAGTTAATACGCTACACAATTCGTCCTGTACGTAATTAATTTCGTACAGACGATATTCACACAAATTTTCAAATTAGCTTAAAAATGGGAATTTTGATGTGAAAAAACAAAAACTCATAAACAAAAAAATTTCAAAAACAAAATATGAATAAACATAGAACATAAACACAATCACAAACATAAAAACACACTAACAAAAATTCATATCAATGTTGCAGAGATTTGTATTTAAACATTTAAATTGATTACACCAAGCCTTGTTCTTAATGTACTGAAAGTATCAAAGGTTAGTAGTTTTGTAAAAATATATGCAAGATGATTTTCTATAGTAACATGAAAGAGTTTAATTTCTCCTTTGGATACATGATCCCTTATGAAATGATGCATGATTTCAATATATTTGATTCTTGAATGTTGAATAGGATTTTTAAAAATGCAAATAACACTAATGTTATCACAATAAATAGGAATAGTGCATATTATTAATCCTAAATTAATCAACTGTTATTTTAACCAAAGTACTTGTACCACACTACTTTACAATGCAATGTATTCAGGTTCAGCAGTAGATATGGCTACTGAATTTTGTTTTCTATTGGACCAAGAGACTAAGGAATTTCCAATAAATTGATATGTTCTAGAAGTGCTTTTTCTATCAACCCTATAACCTGCAAAGTCTGAATTTGAATATCCAATTATTTTAAAAGAAGAGCTAAACTTAGAATACCAAATTCCTAAGTTTTGAGTTCCCAACAGATACCTTAAAATTTCCTCCTTCAATTTGCAACATTATATTGGAATGTGTAAGGAATGTCAGATTCTCTATTGTCTTAAATGGGAAGCTTTCAAATTGGATCATAGCTAAGAGCGGGCTTCGTCAAGGATGCCCCTTATCTCCATACTTATTCATTATGTGCTTTCAACTCTTCTCTTATGCTATTAATCAAAGAGGACATCATTTGGGAGTTTGTATAACACCCAAATATCCGAAATTATCACATCTTCTATTTGCAGATGATGTATTAATCTTTTCCAAAGCAACTTCTACAGCAGCCCAGGAATTAAAATCAATTGTCTCTGATTTCTGCAGTTGGACAGGTCAGAATATCAATGCTCCTAAATCTCAAATTCTATATGGAAAATTGGTTAAGCATTCTATGAAGAAGCAAATTAAGAGGATATTGAATTTCAAAGAGGTAAAAGAAATGAACTACTTGGGTATTAAATTGGCTTTGAGGAGGCTCAAATCATTTGATTTTCAGCAAATGATAGACAATATCCTAGAGAGGCTGAATACTTGGGGAAGCAAACAACTATCAATGACAGGTAAAATTACTTTGGTCAAATCCTCTCTTTTAACCATGCCAAGCTTTCTATCAACTCATTCTTTGATTCCAAAGAAAATTTTGTTACAAGTTGATCAATTTTGTAAAGAATTCATTTGGCATAAAAGTGGAGGGAAGAAAGGTTTACACTATGTTGCTTGGGATGTATTATGTAAACCAAAATCTAAAGGTGGATTGGGTATTCATTCAGCCGTCCAACGGCTAGGTCCTCTTGGATCAAGACTTGCTTAGAGATTTACTCATCTTCCCAATAGTTTACTTCATAGAAATATTATTACTAAATATGGTGATAATATCTTTGATCTAAAGAAAGCTGGATCATCAACTTGGAAAATCCTTCAAAATGGAGCTAAATATTTATATCCAATTGTTAAATGGAATGTGGTGAACGGGAAGAAGATAAATGTGATGAATGACATTTGGTTATTAGACAAGAGCTTAAATTCCTGGCCTACAGTAGCTGCTTGTGTAGATCTCAACGAGCTGAATCTGGATACTTTTATCTTAAGCAAAGGAACCTGGGATAAAGATAAGTTGCTGGAATTTTTTAATGCAGATCTTACAGATTTAATTCTTCAAGTTAAACTTGATTGTGTAGCTGATGAAGACTTCTTAAATACCATTTTTATTCACAATGGTAAGTCTATAACAGCTATGGCATATGAAGAATCACAAAAATTTCTTTCTAAAGAAATTGATTACGATTTTACTAATTGGATAAGAGTAATGAAGCTTAATCCTAGAGTTGAACTTTTTTGGTGGAAATTGAGCAAATTTGCTATTCCAACATTTGAATTTCTCAAATACAGGAAGCTCAGCCAAAATGATCAATGTCCAAGAGGTTGTCATATGACTGAAAATTATGAGCACATAATAGTTCATTGCAAATATTTTAGAGAGATTATTTATACTATAAGGAAATGGTGTTTCTTTATTCCTTTATTTCATTCTCTTGAAAATTGCCTTGAAGAACTAAGGAAATTCTCTTCTCGTTTTCCAAACATGGTGAAAATCTATCTCACAGCCGTTTTCCTTTCATGGAAAAATAGAAACCAATTGGTCCATGGTAATTCAGTTTCTTCACGCTCTTTTGTAGCAGCCAATGTACTCTTTATGGCAAAGCAAAGTCTTTTTCCTAATCTAGATAGCTGGGGCGCTAATCTCCTAAGGGAGTTTTCAAAATCTTGGCACCCTCCACCTCTAGATTGGATCAAAATTAATGTTGATGCTTCATTATTAAAGACAAATCAAGGTGGAATTGGTGGTATTTTTAGAGACCACAAAGGAAGACTTTTATTGGCATTTGGCAAAAAGAAGACTCATTGGGATATTTCTCAACTTGAACTTGATGCTGTGTTAATCCTTAAGGATTTCATACAACCTTGGATGTTTGAAGCAAAAGGTATTATCATAGAAGGTGACAACATAAATATCATAAATTTTATTCAATCTTCTTTGAATAAGCTCAAGACACATCCTAACACGAGGTATGAAGGAATAGATCTTTCTTTCCTCAATGATTTTAATAAAGTCTTCTTTAATCATACTCATAGAGATTGTAATAAAGTAGCGGATGGTTGTGCTACTTTAGCTTTAAGCTTTAACTTTTATTTTGATAGTTTTTCTTTTGCCAACATTCCTTCTAAATTGTCTAAATTAATTAAGAAGGAATGTGAAGCCTTTGCTTCTTGTAACTAGTTTCTTTGTTCTTAATGCCAATTGCTATTTGCATTTTCAAAAAAAAAAAAAAAAAAAAAACAGATACCTTAAAATCATTTTCACTACTGTGAAATGTGCTTCTTTTGGATCTGATTGAAATCTAGCACATAAATAAACACTAAATATAATATCGGGTCTGCTAACTGTCAAGTAAAGCAAAGATCCAATTATCCCTCTAAATTATTTTTATCAACAGATTTTCCTTTAGGGTCCTTATCCAACTGAACTGATGAACTCATAGGTGTACTAACAGGTTTAGCATTTTTTATTTCATACTTTTTAAGGATGTCTTTAAACATACTTTGACTGACTAAGAAATGTACCTTCCTAAATGTGCTTAATGTTAAAGCCTAGAAAGTAACTCAATCTCCCAATAAACTCATCTTGAATTCACTACTCATTGTTTTAGAAAAATTATCACAAAAATTTTTATTTGTAGATCCAAAGATGATGTCATCAACATAAATTTGTACAATGAGTATATCCTCTCCCAATATTTTCAAAAAGAGAGTTGTGTCCACACTTCCTTTTTCAAAAGATCTCTCAAGTAGAAAGGTGTCCAACCTCTCATATCAAGCCCTAGGTGCTTATTTCAATCCATATAATGCCTTATTCAACTTGAAAATATGATTTGGGTGTTTGGATTTTTCAAGGCCTGGAGGTTGTTCTACAAAAAACATCCTCTTGAATTTTCCCATTTAAAAATGCACTTTTAACATCCATTTGATATAATTTAAATCCTCTAAAACAGGCAAAGGCTAACAAAATCCTAATTGCTTCAAGTCTAGCTACAAGGGCAAAATTTTCCTCAAAATTAATCCCATATGATCGAAATTCGTACGTACGAATAGTGTAAAAACTATTGCGTACGAACTCAATGTGCATTGGTATGAAATAACTTCATACCCGATCATCATCCCGTACAAACATAGTTCATTTGGTATGAACAATTATTTCAAAGGTTCGTTGGGACAAAAAAATAGGATGAATCAAAGGTTCAAATAACATAGAATATCATCCAGTGTGTGTGTACTAAGTTACTCAATTACAATCACACTCTCTTTGACTAAAAAATGAACAAAATATAGACTCCAAATTATAACATATTATAATCAGATCTTTATTTGAAGTCTTCAACAATCTGGAGTATGATTTCCCTAAAATGTTAGTACACACAAGAGCCAAAAACACTTCTTCCAAAATGTGTTAGGAGAAATTAATAATCAATACAATAATATTTAGAATCATCAAAATAATAAGTTGCAAGAATATAAAACATGCAAAAGCTAAGTAGCAACTCTCTTAACAGTGCAAAAGTGGTCTCTATTCTACAGTGTCAAAATTGGGACCTTTAAGGGCAAGGTTTGCTTGGAGTCTTTTAGAAAATCTAGAATCTTTGCTTAACAGGAACATAGTGGCTAAATATGGGAAATACTGGTGGAAAGGTGAGGGAAAGAAGAGTTGTTCAGTTGCATGGAAGATTATTATTGATGGTTAGAATTCTCTTAAAGGGATCATCAGGTGGAAAATTGCTTCAGGTTCTTTGGTTGATATCCAGAAGGAGGTGTGGATTATTTATAAAAGTATAGAGAAATGGCCTACTTTTGTAGCTAATTGGGAGGAGAATAATGTAACTCTGGATTATCTAATTGATAATGGTTCTTGGAATTTCCCTATACTAAGTAAGTTCTTTGGAGAAGAACTTGTGAACTTGATTGGCAAAGTTGACATATTTTGTAACATGGATGAAGATAGGATGGAGCTAAAATTTAAATTGCCTGGCCAATCCATTTTTAGCAATGGCTTCAAAACTGTGGAATAATGAAGATATGGAAAACGTCTATGATTCATGGGTGGATAATCTTAAACTCAATCCTCAGGTTGAATTATTTATTTAGCGTTTATGCATGAATGATATTCCCATTGCAGACTTTCTCTTACACTGAAGGCTTACTAAATCCAATCATTATTCTAGAGGTTGCCATGAAGTGGAAAACATTGATCATTGTACAACAACCTATCTGAAATTTATTCAGGTAATAAGTATGTTGAATGCATGGGGATTTATGGTGTCGAATTATTATTCTTTCTCGGATTGTATGAAGAACTTGAAAATGAATTTAGTAAGGAACCCATTCATTGTTAAGTTGTACTTAAACTTTGTTGTTATTTCCTGGAATATTAGAAACAATGTGAAACATGGTGGTATGGAAGATAGTGCTGATGTTATTGCGGCTAGAGTCATCAATTTTATGGTTGTTTTACACAAAGACAAAATCATCTTGGGTCACTATGGTGTTAAACAATCTTCTGGACTGTGTTTAATTTTTGGCACCCTCCTCCTCCCAAGTGGTTTAAAATAAATATTGACGAATCCCTATGTAAATCGCATAGAGCTGGTGTTGGTGGAGTGGTTGGAGATAGTAAAGGGAGATTTTTATTGGCCTTCGGCTTTGGTTATGTTCATTGGGATAGTGCACAGTTGGAGTTATTGGCTTTCAAATCATTGAATAGTGTTATACAAGAGTGGATGCTTGAGGAAGATGGTATTATGATGGAAGGGGATAATTGAAATGTCATTAACTTTCTCCACAAATTGTATAGTATACCGGAGAAGATGATGGGAGGACAGATAGATGAAGACCTATTATTTGTTGAAGGATTTCAATAATGTTTTATTTCATTTTGTTAGTCGTCATTATAATAAGTTAGCGGATTATTATGCTAACTTAGCTTGTGAGCATAATTTTATTTGGGATGTTTTTAGTGAGAATAATATTCCCCCTACTTTTGTTGCTTTGTTGAAGGAGGAATGTGATAGGTTGCCTTTTATTTAAGTAGTTTGTATCTAGGTCTTTCTTTTTAATGCTATAAATCATTTCTTCTAAAAAAAAAGACTAAGATGTATGAGAAGCGGTCAGCCTTAATTTAAATATTCTTGAAAAAAAAAGTTTAGTATAAATATGTTAGATAAAACTTTAATGATAGAATATCTGAATAATTTGAGCACTATCATGAGTTAGGTATATTCATTTGGCATCAAGTTTAATAATAATGTGAGAGCATCATTTCTATTATCTTCATTACAAGATATTTGGGATAGGCTTGTTGTTGAAGTAATTCTTCAAGAAGTTCAATGCAAAACTTTGAGGACATTATGGGGTTAGTGTTGAATGAAGAGGTTTATAGAAAGGCAAATTGTGAATGTTCAAATTCTACTCTTAATGTTGAAGTGAGAAAAGGGGGGTTTAGATAGAAATTTAGGTAGAGGGAGATCTAAATCAAGGAGAGAAAACTCTACTTTAGGTAGAGTGAAAGTTGTGTGCTGGAATTATGAAAAGAAGAGTCACTTGAATAAGGACTATACTATTCTAAAGAAGGCTTGTGGTAGAGGTCAAGATAAAAGTCACTTTGCAAATATATCTATAGAATAATTTTAGAGTGATTCTATGATTTTATCTCTATATAATTTTGAATCTTGTGTTATACTTTTAGGTACTTTATTTCATACAATTCATAATGAGGAGGCATTCAAGAACTATAATCAAGTTGATTTGAAAAATGTGTATCTTGGGAACAGCAAGCCCTTTAGCATTATAGGATAGTGAAATATTGATATAAAAAAAGCTAGATAGGTCAACTTGGAGACTAAAAATGTAAGGCATGTTCCTTGTCAGCGAGAAATTTAGTTTATGTTAGTCAGCTTAAAAACTCAGGCCATGTGGCATCATTCATAGGAGATTAATGGAAGAAGATAAAAGGGGTTATGGTTATAGCTAGGGTAGTATTGACAGTACCATACATGTTATCAATAAAAGATTAGATTCTATTATAGTGGCTTATTTAGATGCTGATGTAGATAGTTGGCATCATAGGCTAGGCTATATGAGTAAGAAAGATATCAAAAAGTCACTATGTAAATATACATTCAAATACTATCAAGAGTACATTCATTGGATATGGGTCAAATGATTTTTGTTATAAATTTTGGGATTATCAGAACAAAAAACTCATCAGGAGCAAAGATGTCACATTCAATGAAAATGAAATGTACAATGATAAAAATGAAACTCCTAGAGATTCTTCCAAATATGTTGATATTGAGGATAATGATGATCAAGAAGATAAAAATAGAAAGCGTGCTCAAGCTGATGAAACATAGAGAATTCCTCAGACACCTACTAAAGTTAGCAGATCTAGTAGAATCTCAAAACTAGCATAAATGTATTCTCTTTCCTTATACTATTTATTGTTGACAAATGGTTGTGAACCAAAGTGCTATGACGAGGCCATTCAACTTGATGATTTAAAGTAGAGGTTAAGTCATGGATGAAGAAATCCATTCACTTAAGTTGAATCAGAGTTGAAAGAAAACTAAGTTACCAAATGAAAAGAAAGCACTACAAAGTAAGTGAGCTTACATATTGAAAGAGGAATCTAGTGGTAGAAAGAGTTACAAGGTGAGTCTTGTAGTCAATGGTTTTCTACAAAATGAAAGAGTAGACTATATTGAAAATTTTACTCTAGTTATAAAGATGACTATAGTCAAAGTTGTGTTGATCATAATAACAGTGAATAATTTATATCTAGCAGGGAAATTAAGAAAAGGACAAGCATTAAAAAGAATTAAAAAATTATTTTATTAGGATATAATTAAACATCACGATAGGATTAGCAAATAAAAAATTAATCACCAGCATCATTGAATAGATAAAGACAATTAATAAATTATCTAGCATATAAAAAAAAGAGCAACAACATGAAAAAGAAGCCAAACAAGAAATAAATAATTTAATTAAGAAAAGACATAAAGAAAGATGCATGCCATGCATAGTTGCATACCATATCTCTTTTCTTTTTTTTATATTCTTTTGATTCGTTTTATAATTAAAAAAAGAAAACAGCTAGCAAAAAATAATATCTTCTTAAATTTAAACATATACATACATTTTTTTTTTAATCTTTCTCTGATAATTTGTTTGCTAGGTATTTTTTGACTGATTCATGTTGCTTAAATGGTAAAAAAGAGTATTTATTTGGATAAGAAAAACCATTAACTTTCCTCTTCTTAAAATTTATTTTAAAAACCCATTTTTTAAAAAAATAAAAAACATAAATAAGAAACCGTCCTAAAAAGAAAATTGTAGGTATATGTTCCACAATTAAGAAGATGATATTTTTTTATAGCTGTTTTTTTTTTTAACTATAAAAGTAATCAAAAGAATATAATAGAAGCAAAGTGATGTTGTATGCGTGGCATGCATCTTTCAATATGTCTATCCTTAATTAAATTATTTTTCCCTCTTTTTGGCTTCTTTTTCATGTTTTTGCTCTTTTATTCAAATGCTAGATAAATTATTAATTGTCTTTATCCCTTAAAATAGCCTGGCGAGGGCTTTTGCCATTTAATCAATGATTGTTGATAAAGTAAATCGAATTGATTTTAGGAAATATTCAATTAATGTTTTTATATAAATATATAATATTTAATATGATATATGCCAATATTTCAATAATATCAATATTTGCTACATTATTTTCAATAACTAAATATGCAATGTGTCAATAATATCAATTAATTATTTTAGTTTTGTATGAAAATCAAATACACAGATAGATGAAAGAAGGTTGCTAGTGACAACAACATTTTTTATGTGGAAAATCTAAATAGGAAAAAAATACGAGGCATGGCTCAGTTGAAATGAATCTACTAGTTTATCTAATAAATCACAAATGATGATTTTTCCCAATAATTGGAGAATACATTGATATAATGTAGCATGCATGAATTGGGGATGATGAATTTTGTTGTGGAAGTTGTAAGAGCCTTGAAGCTTTTGAATTATCTTTAATAGATCATTGTAGTATGTTTAATCATTTCTCAAGCTAAATGAGACAAGAGACCAAGAGACCTAATATAAATCGTAATGTTGGCATCAAGAGTTAAAGTTGGAGTAAGGATTGTGTCGGCTTTATTGAAGATTGTGTATCCATTTTGTTAGCAATAGTTGGCAACAAAGTCAACATGCATCAGGGTTGGTCTCATTGATTTGCATTGAACTTATAGTGATAGTGTCTATCGATGTCAATGGCATTGGCAAGTGATAAAGTCCATTGGTGTTGGAATTTTTGTTGATATCGTGTATTAGCTTCATGAGCGATATCATGCCTTGACATTATTTACAAAGGAAAATGATGCATTCAACTGGAGATGTAATTGAGCAATGGTAGTTAGAAAATGATTATTCTCTCTGAACACCTTTTTCAAGGAAAGATTGGAGCCTCATCTCCATTAGCCCCTACACTCAATTGTCATTGTTAGTGTGTTGTTAGACTTCTACCATTGGCACACTACCTAACCCTTTTCCGTTATGATGTTCACTATCCTTCTTTATTAGCATGGATTCCTACTTCATTTAATAAAGTATCACCATCATCAGCACTTTGCTTGATGACTAATGTTGTTCCTTTGTCTCTCAACCATCATCATTGGCCTTTTAATGTGGGGGCTTGAATTTTTTATTTTTTATTTTGCTAAAACCCATATAGGGGCTATTCATTAAATAAAAGAATAAATACACAGTCCTTAAGGGGGACCCTAAACTCCCTAATGCTCAAAACGAGCTATAAAATAAAGTAAAAGAAAACTTATGAGCCGATAGTCCCCACTAAGCCAAAATACAAGGATACCTAGTAACATGCTAATGATGCTGAAGAGAAGCATCCAAAAAAGAAAGATACATATAAGAACATGAAGCACAATCTTTCTACGAAAAATCCTTATGACAGCCATAAATGTAAGCTCTTGAGAATCAAAAGGGTTGCAACATAGAAAACTAAAATGCAAAGAAACAGAGTAATATAAATCGAAATTAATAAATAGAAGAGCAGAATAATAATAAAGGATATTACCCATACGGAGCTCCTGAGTAAAAAACCTCCCATAATTGAGTAAAAGGTCAACACCCATGTAAAAAAACATTATAACAATGATCCAGGGAATAACAACAAAGCAGAGAATATTAAAATAATAACATAAAGGAAAAGGGCATGCCATGTAAGTTACTAATGAAAACCAACCCAAAACACCATTAAAAACCAAATAAGGGTATGGGCAGAATGAGCTCAGGATAGAGTGAAACCATTATACATCACTCAGGTAAACCCAATGCCACTCCATCCTACCACCCAGCCAAACCAACCACCCTCTAACAAGCAGCTCCAAGATGTAACAAGATAAGGCTATAGAGAAGGAAGCCACCCACACCCCGATAGAGCCAATCCTGGACAGAAAAACAATACAACACAAAAAATAAATTGAGGGCCTCAAGAGGAAACCACATAAGGCCCCTAGAACAACAGCAACAACCCATCCAGAATTGCCCCTAAAGCCAACAACCAAAACACAGCAAAACTTAGATGAGGAGATGCCCCAGGTAACCTAGCAGACCACCAGAAACTACCCAGCAACCCCATACCAGAAAAAAAAACCATAACAACAACAATATAGCAGCAGTCCCCACAAATATTCCCATTAATACCCACCACCATAAAATTCAGCTAAAGCTAGGTCCCATAACAGGACCAGGAAGTAGGAGAGCAACAACTAAGAATACCATATGTAACAAAACCAATGGAATCACAACTCAAGCCTAAAACACCCAAAAAATCAACTAGAACATGAAACACCACATAAAAATGCCACTAGCAATTCATATTCACCATATAAATAAAGACATAGACATAAAGCACATCTATAAGCATAAAACGTAAATGAGCAAACCACCAAAGAAAGGCTCCAGCAGAAAATCAACTCTAAGGCCCCAAAAAAATCCCGAACCAATAGAAATAAGCCAACTAAGCCAAACCACCAGCCATAAACCATAGCAAAACACCAAAACAATAAGGAAAAGCCTACAAAAACTAGAAAAACACCAAATTACCTCCTGATATAAGGCATATTGATTTTATCCAATCTTAAGAGCCTTTTAAAGGGATAGGTAAATTAGCCGCCATAAAGGGATGTGGGGGCTTGATTTGATTTGATATGGATATATATTTAAGTTTTCTTTGATATATAAATTATGAAACCACACTAAATATGCAAGTATATGTTCCAATCAAGTAATAAAGTGATAAAGAAGATTGTCGATCACACATGAAAGTGTTCTACTTAATTACAATTAAACTACTACTATTCAATCCAAATACACAATTTATCCTATAAAATATCAAATACATAATTTATCCTACAAAAGGGAGTAATTGAAAACATCTATGGAAGAATTTAAAGCATAAAAGTGTACAACAGTACTTTCAATATGTTTACATCATTAGCCAAAAACATGGAGATTTAGCTAGACTTGGATAACACATAAACCAAACCCATAATCATTTTATTCATAAAAAAATAATAAAAGAATGAATAAGATAAATATCACTCAAAATGATCAATTCATGTTCCTCACACTTCTTCTTCTTCCACATAAAATTGCTTTTACAATATAGATTAAGATCTCCCAAATGAAAGTATCTTGCGCTTTCCTAGCCTCCCTTAGAATTTACTCTAACTGGAAAATTAGAGGAAGACACTATAAAGTATAATACACTACTAAAATGATATAACTCTATAATAAAACAAATGAAAAACTATGTATACAAGTGCAGAAATAGACTCAGGCACCGCTATTCTCTACATGGTTCCGCCGCTGTGGTATAAGATGAATTAATGACTTAGCATTGCAATGCTTGCATAGCAATTGCACTAGGTTGACTTGGTACAGTTACTAGTTGAACAGGTGCATCTTTTAATTATATTGGTGTGCATCTTTATTTTGATAAGTACTCTGATACGGTGCTTGAAAACATAATTGTTGCTACTGTGTTTTGCTAATTGATGTTCTCACACTCATTTTTTTGAGACTCCATTGCTGCAGTGATTATTTCTAGTGCAACAGTATTGTAAAGCACTACAACGCTT
Organism: Dendrobium nobile; assembly: GCA_022539455.1. NCBI lineage: Eukaryota > Viridiplantae > Streptophyta > Magnoliopsida > Asparagales > Orchidaceae > Dendrobium > Dendrobium nobile. The sequence continues at coordinate 48,548,320 of CM039729.1, forward strand.
ACCTTGTTTTCATTAGGGTGCTAATTTGTCCTTAAATTCTTTAGAGGCCTATGCTGCAATTTTTATAATTTGTATTGGGGTGTTGTAGATGGCCACAATACGATGCTATATTGGTGGGAAATGTGGCGCTTGTTTAACACACCTAAATATTAGGCTTCTGTTAAACATTTCATGCACTAACATTGCTAAAATAATATATTTTTACTAAATTTAAACATAATAAGTAGTATATAATTTACACTTAATATTTTTTTCCCAGGTTATACTCATGTTTATCCTCATGCAATGATAAAATAACCCATTGATTAATTTAATAGCTAAATTAAAAATTTATAATTTAAAATTACTATTATACAAGATAATACATACAGCCTAGAAGTAATTTGGAGTTATCAAATTTATAATTATAATTTGAATGGTCATAATAATTATCCCAATCAGTCACACTTCTTATTTCTTGTATTAAACCTATCCACTAAGAGTGTATGTGAAAGATTGATTTCTGATTTTAGAAATGAATAATACATTATTTAGGAATTAGTTGTGTTTGTAGTTAAATTGGAAGTTCATTAATACACAATCATTTGTATTAGTTCTCTTATCTATCCTATTTCATTTAGGTATTAGGATGCTTTTAGACATCGAGCTTTAAAAAATACCAATTTTTTAATGCACAAATTTTTTTTCCTGTTTTTCAAATTTCTTTTATGAATTTTTCATATTTTTCAATTTTTTCATAATTATAGAGTGCATATTAATATTTTAAGTATCCATTTTGCTTTCATCTTCTTGTAACTATAATTAATTTAATGAAAGGATTTAATAATATCACTAATTTCATATTTATGTTTACTATGAACTTTCTAATTTAAGCTACCCACTTCTTTTTCCTAAACTCAATTATTCATTCATTAATTCAGTAGTCATTGTATTAGTGTATATTTTCTAAATTCAAAACAAGTCAATTGCTTAAGTGATCTATATTAGTTGATTATTAAGCTATTCAAATTATGAATTATTATACAAGTTTCATTTAAACTACCATATAGGATTTTATAATTAACTTAATTTTATATATTTTTTAATTATCATTTTTTTAGTTAAATAAGCAATATGTAGAAAATAATATTCAATAATCAAGCATATATAAATTTAAATATAAATATAAATAACATAACACATTACACTAGAACAAGAAAAACTTAATATAAAATAAACATGTGTTTTTATTTGAATGATAATAAGCTTAAAGACATTGAATACAACTACTAAAAATAAACACAAGATAACTAATTCATGAAGCACTATTCTATTAATCCATTTCCACAAGAGACCCGTGGTCATTATTCTGATTAGAATAACAATTGGCATTAACATCGACAACTAAACATCATAATAAAAAAGGCACGTCATAACATCACGGGATCCCCCCTAAATAAAAGAAATGAAAAATAAATAGAAAAGCATATGCTACAAACCAATATAGCAACATCCACATCTCTCTCTCTCTCTCTCTCTCTCTCTCTCTCTCTCTCTCTATTTATCTCAAAAGCCTGCCAAGAACAACCAAATAAAAGAAAACAAATGGCTCCCATCATTCAGAGTCACGAACCTCCTCCTCCTCCTTATCATCAACATCATCATCAGGCTGGGTCCAAACAAATGACTAGAATTCTAGAGCAATAATGAAATGTAACTAGTTTAAATTCTCCATAAAAAGACTCCTCCTGAACATCCCCCTAAATCCTTATTGAATTCTGTTGTATAGTTGTCATATTTTTCTTGTATACTCAAGTTGTGTGCCATTCATTCCCTACTCTCCTAATAAAATTCACTCACCCCCTTTGTCTGCTCTGTTAAATCAACCACTTTCTTAAATAAGGATTTATGAGCCCTAAAACTCCTATTACTATTGTTTTGGGCCTACTAATTAAACGAGGCTCACTTAAACCTTCCTCATATACACTTGGCCTTTTAAAGACTTCAATTTTCTTTTGGAGAGGGCTGAAATAGGAAAAAAAAATTTCCTCTCTGGGATCTCTCCACACACCAGCATTAAATACAAGTCATAAATAAGAGAAGGATGCCCTTAATGATATAGTTTAAATAATAATAAATAAGCTTCCCCACATTAATAGTGTAACCAACCTGCATAACATAATTGAGTATAGCACGATCTTTGTTTACCTCACTAATAATCTTACTTAGTAATTCACATGTAGAGATAAAATAATGCAAAGCTTTAGAAAGTTGGGTTAAGCAAGATGTATGAAAATGAATGATTTTCTCCTCTCTCTTCTTCCACTCAACTCCACTACGAGGCTCACACAACACTCTAAGAAACTCATCAGGATTTATGGAGAAAATATTGAAAGAGGTATACTCATCAAACTCAAAATCCCTCTACTTAAAGAAACAATTAATAGATAACATGTAAAATGGTAACCACTTACTCTAACAAAATATCTATTTTCCATAGCCTACTTTCCATTGGTAAAGAATACTCTCACTACATTTACAATTACAACATGGGGTTCCTTATAGAAAAGCTCCCAACCTTGATTCACTTTTATTTTCAAAACTCGTCCACATGAATTCTAGAATCCTCTTTTAGAAATCAATTACTTGTTTACTACTAATGCTCCATACCTTTATTCAGCCTCAACATAAATTAATTTGCTCTTATCATAAAAGGAAGATGCTCACTTCTTCTTGCTAAATAACTTAGGGACCATTGTATAGTTATCTCAAGAAAAATAAATTGTAGTAACTTAAGAAAAATAGAGAGAAAAATATAATAAATACTCTGAAACATGCACTCCTATATATAACCATTACGAGCATTACAGCACTCAACAAATCAAAGTCGAGGTGTTTAACAACTTATAAAATGATAGATACTCATGTAAACAGACGTTGCAGTGATACATGATATATGGCACTGTTGCGTAAACATTATAAGATGAAGCATTAGTTTTTTTACTAGGAAACTTTAGCATGCTCAAGCATTGTGGAACTTATAAATACTATCAATGTAGCTCTTTAAATATCACAATAATGATTTGACATAACATTGCGGCACTGGAAACAACACTACAATACTAAATAGAGTGTCATTAAGAAAATTTTATGAAAGTATGGTTAATTTAACTACACCACCAATATCACTATAGAGATAATAGACTAATGTTGCAGTGCTTAAGATATTAACACTAGAGTTCTTAATAAAGCAAATGAATGCTAGAATGTTTAATGGTATAGTGCTTTGGCAGTGCAAGTAAATTTGCTTGAGGTTTTAGTACTGCAATATTATATTTGAATACCACAGTACTTGGGTTACAAACATTGAGGTGCTTCGAATAATAACATTGTGATGCTAGTTTAATTTTTAGCACAACAAATTTTTCTAAGGAAACGTTCCATAACTTTATCAAAATTAATATTAATTTTTTTATAAACATACACACACATAACGTAACATGAAAATAAAAATAAAAATTATAAAATAAATTATACAAACACAAAATAGAATTTTTTTGCCTCCTAATACAGTGTTAAATTTCTAGTCTTTAGCTAGACTTGCCTTAATGTATAATTTTGGTTGTTACGAAACATCATCACTTCTCAAGTCGTCTCCACTATGCTCTTTTCCTTTTTTCTTTTAGATTAATTTTTGTATTGCTGGACAAGTTTCAAAGAGGTCTACTTCTAAAAAACTGCAAGTTGGCCTAATTAATTTTCTAAAATTTTAATTAAATAAGCATACCATTGCCATTGGGTTCATAATTGAATAAGAACTTCTTCTAAAGATGATTTCCTCTTTTTGAATTGAATGCTTTGGTTAAAACATGGGTGATACAAAAGTCTAGGATTTAGTATAAGTTAATGAGGATTATTCTAATTTTCTTATTAATTAGATTGAACTGCATTATATTGATTTTTATTAACAATATTTATATTTAACCAACTAAAAATAGGGCGGTTCCTCCAACCTGGATTGTTACAACAACAATGCACTCATGCCCCCTACATGCATTATGCACGTACTAGCTTGATGATCTGGGTCATCGGTGAGAAGTTGTGTCCGACAGATCAGACGGCCATTTTGGCCATCGAGTTGTGTGTGGGCTTGATTTTTGACCTAGACAATTCGATTAAGACATTTTTGGGGTCCCTGTGACTAGTTTTGACATTTTAGACTACATTTTGATATTTTAAGAGCCCAACAGAGCCTGTACATTCCATTTCAAATAATTTTAGAAGTTTTTTAGTAAAATTCTTCAATATTTCTTTTTCCAATTGATGTTCCAACTTCAGTTGACACTAAATTATAATCATAGGTATTTTTGTTAGTTCACGACCTTGAGGAGAGGTCCACATTGACGTCTATGGAGTAGTCATGATTTATAATTATTCAAATATTATAATTTTTCATCAAAAATTTGAAGAATACCCAAACACCTTTTTTGGACTTTATGAGTTACAACATCCAAAAATAAGGAGGCAACTGATACGTCATCAAAAATTGCCTTGATTCAACATGAATTTTGAGGCATATCTAAATTGAAAACTTCCTAAATTAAAATTAGGACCATCAAAACTCTTATTTCAACAAACTTATATTCAAATTGAATGTCTCAAGTGAATAAAACTAAAGACATCAAAATTGGTCCAATCTGAGCACATGTGGGCCCAAATCAAGGGACTGAAACATATTTTGAAAGATAACTAAATGATCTCCAAATATGGAATGCAAATAGTCAAATCAAGCGGCTCGATGAGAAATCTAGTAAGCATAAGGTCTTTTAATTCTAACATCGTTAAGGTGCTTAAATGCTAAATATATGCTTCACAATTCAGTGAATCAATATAGGTCATCGATGGGACATTCCAAATTTACCCATGATCTTTTACATATTTATAGGGCATACCACTCTCAAAATTATTAAATAGTTCCCCTCTTTTTATAAGAAAGATGACTTAGACCTTTAGAATCTTGGACCTTGTGATAGAGGTCAAGAGAGCTATGGGGATTGAATAATCGAGAAGAATGAAAGTTCATGAAGGTTATTAAACCTCTAAGAACTAGCCCAATGCTAACCAAGAGGGGGTGAATTGGTAATTTAAAAACTTTTTTTAGCAAAAAGAAAATCCTTCTTTCTAAATCTTTTTAAAATATTAGAAAAATGTCAATTTTATCCCTAGATGCGAAAGCATATTAATTTCATAATAACAACAAAATTAGTGTTTTCAACTACACATAAAAATAAAAAAGTGCGGAACTTAAAATGTGGAAAAGTAAAAGAATCAACACAATAGATTTAAAGTGGTTCAGTCAAAGCTAACCTACTTCCACTCCTCGGAGGCTTCCGTTACAGGTATTGAACTAAATATTTTATTGTCTCTCCTTTAGCTCGCACAACTAAGAAGAGAAACCCTTACAAAAATCTCTTCCACCAACCTGGTGCAGTAGAGTACTTTAAATCTTTTTCACCCTCATGGTGAAGGTAGAGCATCTAAAATCTTTTTTCTCCCTCCTTGAGATGGAAGAGAACCATGAATCCTTTTACTCCCTGTTGGAGTTGGAAAAAAACCATGATCTAATGCTGAAGAATGTCTGCCCGGAGCCACCCAAGAATCAAATCAGACACTTGAAGAAGATTGGGGGAATATTGCTTGGAGTAACCTTGTGAAGCTCTCATAACTCCCCCTCATAAGAACTCTCCCACTCTTCTCTCCCATAGCTCTCCTTAACTCTCTCTCTAAGCTCCCTCTCAAATAACTCAACAACAAAAGATTGTCTTTACAAGACAATATAAGATCTTAAATAAAGAGCTTCCAAAGAAGCCCTAAATTTAAATATGGTGCTTCTGATCATCCAAGATTATCTTGTACAATTAGTTCAAAATAGAACTTTCAGACAGTACGAACTATATTTGTGTGGAGTATCCATTCAATAGATTATACTGATCATCTTGTACTATCCTACGATCATCCTGTACGATTAGTTCAAGAGATTGAACTAATCATCTAGTATTATAGCTGGAGATTAAATATCATCCCATATAGTGATCAATTTGTACCATATAACATTTGGGGATCGTCATGTATAATCAGTAAAAAATTATGGTTTTTCATCTTGGATGATGGACGATATTTAATTCTCATCCCATGCAGGAATATGTTCATATAGTATGATCATCTCCGATCATCCTATATGATCTGATTAAATAATTTATCCATAATTAAACATCTAATCAGATGATCAATTAAGGCATGATTGTAGTCGATTGTACAGTATGATGAAGATGGTATGGTACAATTAGACACATATTTTGAATATTTAAATATTAACTAAATTATGATTGATGGATATTTTGCTAATTATAAATGATCATCCTGTACGATCTAAATCATACAATATGATGAGTTTAATTAAAAAATTTTTTGAGAGAAACCCTCAAAGGGGCCTATAAATTTATTAAAGTAAAGATTATAAGGTCCTTAAAAGAGACCTCAAGCTCACTACTACTCACAAGAGCTACAAGAAAATAAAAATGAAAACCTAAGAGTCCAAGTTTCCTCATAATCAAAATTATAAATATCTGTAAACACTCTAGGATGGTAAACAACTAGCCCCTAAAAATAGGAAAGAACATATGATAGAACGTAGGCATAATCTTTCCACCAAAAAATTCAAGAACCTACAAAATAACACTAAAAGGATCATGCAAAATAATAAAAACAACATAAGGGAAAAAGTATAGGCAAATATATCTTATGCAATTGAAATTCAGTTCATAACTAACCTTTATACTATTAACTGGAATATTAAAGTGATGAAAAAAGTAGTGAACCAATATCAGCATTGTTATTGGATAGCAGGGCACATATATTAGATAGCATGGTTCTCTGAAGCTAACAAAACTGAACCCTCGACCAACACAGTAGAACGTAAAGAGAAGGCACCCATATACCGAGAAACCTTGAAAATGATTCAGAAATAGCCATAACATAACAAATTGAATAAAAATACAAATAGATTTTAATCAATCTTAACAAATGTAGGTGCCCTAAATAGGGTTTTCTATTTTAACAAATCAAACAGTACAATCTTACTCGTATTATATGATTAGTTAAAAAAAAATCTAACTCACCAAATCACTCTCTTCAGTGTGTGTGTGCAAGGTTACTTAGCTTAGTATCCACCATACACATGACTTGACTCAAGAAAGATAAAATTATATTGAGGTTGAAATTACAAATATACTCAACCCTAATCTATCCAATTTGGAGCTAATTGAAGTTGCAAGTGAACAATGGACCAAAAATTTTAGTGAGCAGGGAAAAATAGATATGAAATAAATTGAAATAGCATAGTAAAATGTCTAATAATATTTTTTATCATCAAAATCACAAGACTTGGATCCAGATTTGCAATAATCTCCCCCTTTATGATGATGACAAACATTATTAGTTTATGATTCAAGAGTATTTTGCTATTCCCTAAGCTCTCCCTTACTAAGTAAACTTTTCAAAAATAGGCAAGTTGACATTTTTTTTAAGGAAAAATAAAAGAACAACACATAATAGGAAAATACATAAGATGAAATGACAAACATGGAATTGAACATTTCAAAGCAAAATATAAACTACCAATACATGCTACTTGCTCTTTTGACATCACAAAAAGGGGAGAAAATAACATCAAACAAATAGGAAATTACAAAATAAGAAAAGTACACATATCACAAAATATAAAAGTAAAGAACAACATAAACACAGGAAAAAAAATAGAGTCAACTAGAAAAAGGAAGAATCCTAATTAGGTGAAGTTGGTGGTGGTGGCTGAAAGAAGTAGTGAATGGAAGAAAATTGCTCCCAAAACCAAGCCATATCATTGTCATGTTTTTGCTACTGTTGTGTTACGTAGCTTTCAAAATGAGCCAGATCACTTCCATACTATTGCTGCTGCTCAGCTATGTAGTTTTCAAATCTATCCTCCCACTGATCAAACCTCTTAACCAATGGATCAATCTAATGCTACTGGCGGATAGGGGTTGGTGCTTGAGGTTGTTCTACAACTCACTCATGTGGCTCGGGGTTAACATATAGAACGTGGTGGTGATGAGTATTGTGAAGGATATGGAAGTTGATATTGAAATAGAAGACTGGGAGGTGATCAGGTTGTCTAGGATACTGGAGGTTATATTGGCTTTCTAAGACATAAGAAATGAGATATCCTAAGGAAAGGTTATGATTATTTTTATGTTTAGGATCTCTAATATAGGTTAGATTGTCAAGATATCAAATTAAAATGTTAACTTCATTAAAGTTCCTTTGAACCATGGTATAATATGTAGCAAGCGGAGATCAGTTGTAATGTTAATCGTATCACCAACTTTAGGAATTATAGAATTTCCAAGTATGTGCTAGGTAATGCTGGTATCCTGGACTAGAGAATTGACTTGTGCGATATGACAGTTAACATTGGACTCTCTAAGGATGGTGTTGGTAGGGGTCTAATTATAGTCAAGATATGAGCCTAAAATATAAATTTTGTCCCTAGTAAGGGAAAGATGAAGAAAGTCATGAAAGTCCTGATAAGTGATTTCGGAAGGCCTTTTAATAACATAGAATTGTAAGGATATGACCTCATTATTAATGCAAAGGTGTGAGAAGAATTCTAATAAAAGCTCAGAATTTAATGGAAAGGCAAGAGTGAAAATGAAGCCAAGACTGGTGTGGGAAAACATATTAAGTATAGTATGATCATGAGATCATATTGGATGATCTAATTTAATCAAGTCATCCATATGATCATTCAAAAAAGTGGTCTTATCATATAGTACGATCATAAATCATATAGGATGATTAGAGACAGGGCGATCATCCTGAAGAGTCAACCTATATGATCGTTGATTTTTTGAGTTCATATAATATGGATAGGTAGATTGTAATATATAATGTGATTATAAATATTGTACAGACTAAATTCAAGTTGTCCAACATTTCCTGCCATGTGGATCATACAGTACAAAGAATAAATCATATAGTCTGATCATCAATAATTAATCAATATTGGTCATTGGATGTGTTGCGATCAGAGATTTGATATTTTGTTTAGATCATGTAGTATGATATGAATCATACTGGACAATGTGAAAAAAAAAACTTATGGGATGAAATTTGATGATCATAAAAGATCCAAACACATAAATAAAACATAAATAACATAAAATAAATAAAAAAAACAAGTTACAACTAACCATAAAATAAAAAATAAAAGTTTTTTTTTAATAATTGATCAATTATATCAAATGAAAATTTTACACGATGATTAGATCAGTAAGAAATGCATTGACAATGCTAAAATCCAGACAATTTAGAAATTTTAATTTTCTCAACCCTAGCTCAAGCTCCGTACGGGTTAAAGTTCTTTTTAAATAAAAATCTAATACATAATATAAATTAGAAGGAAAATATGATCTTTTCAAACTTCTTTTAAAAAATATATCTAAGAGAATAAAATTTCAAAGTGATGGATCAGAAATTGTGATTTTCAAATTTAGGTGTGGACGATATCAATTGGCATACGAATTTGTCAAAGATTTAATTAATTGAAAGGAAGGGAAGCTAACTCATTATGGGCTCATTTTCTACCTCTTTTATCAGTGTTTGGCACACTTTGAGCATCTTTTGATTTTTGATACACCTTGTGCATCTTTTAATATTTGGCAATCGTTGAGCATCTTTTTTTAGCTTTTGGGCTCATTTTGTCTCTTTTTCACTTTTGCAACTATACTTCCTTTCTTAGTCTTTAAAGGCTCATAGTTATGATATTATCTTTCAAATATAAGAGAAGAATGATTCACTCTCTTATAGAAGGAAGAATAAACCACAAACAAAACCTGATCCATCTGATATAGCAAAAAAGTTTGATTAAGAAAATTTTGAATAGATTCATTTATTTGCAAAAATATTCAAATGAGATAGAGAACTGTAAAAATATGAAACATATGTCTATTTCTTGGTCCAATTTTTAATTTAGAAATAGATTTTGATTCAAATAGAAATTACACCGCTAAGGGAGTTAGAGGAAGAGAGATAATCTCTAATTTCTTTCATTAACTCTTAACTATTTTTAGAGGAGTCAAACACTGCTTACAAAAATGGTAAGTTTTTTCATGTAAGGAAGAGTTCAACTACTGAAGTGAGTAGTAATCAGATTCTTAAATTTTTAAAAGAAATAAATAACATATGCAGTTGAACAAAATTCATAATACTAAAAAACAAATCAGACAAAACAGAAAATAAAACATAAAACAAATAAAATAAGAAAACATCAATTAGATTTCATAATTTCAAAGCATCCAGTTTCAAGAATGAATATCTATGAAACGTAATCTAGTTCTGAAGTCGTTGAAGGTTTCAAAAGCCAGTTGTATTGTAAAGATATCTGCAAGCTAATTTTTAGTTGTTATATGATATAGCTTTATGTCTCCCTTGGTGCCATGGTCCCTAATGAAATGGTGTTTTATGTCCATGTGTTTGGTTATGGAGTGTTATATTGAATTCTTTGAAATACAGATGGAACTAGTGTTATTACATAAGATTGAAATGGTGCCTACAGGTAGTACTAAATCCAAAATTTATTTCTTTAACCAAAGGACCAATGGTACACAACATCCTAAGGCTGTATATTCAGCTTCGATAGTGGACATGGCTACTGAGTTTATTTTCTACTAGACCAGGAGACTAAAGATTTTCTTATGAATTGGTAGGTTCCAGAAGTTCTTTTTCTTTCAACCCAACATCTAGTAAAGTTTGAATCAAAATATCCTATTATTTTAAAGGAAGTGTTGTGCCTATGATACTTGATTCCCAAGTTTTGGGCTCCTTAGAGATATCTAAGGATTCTATTAACAGCAGTCAGGTGGGACTCTTTTGGATAAGCTTGAAATCTAGCACATAGAAAAATAATAAACATAATATAAGGTCTACTAACAGTCAAGTAAAGAATTGATCTACTTATTCATTTATATTTTTTCTGCTCAACTGATTTTTCATTTGAATCCTTATCTAATTGAATAGTGAAACTCATGGAAGTGTTTATTGCATTGTCCTTATCCATTTTATACTTCTTAAGGATGTCCTTAATGTATTTTGATTGACTTAAAAAAATTTTGTTTTCATTCTGCCTTATACTAAATATAAGAAAGTATGTCAGTTCTCCCATCATACTCATCTCAAACTCCTTACTCATTATTTTAAAAAATTTATCACATAACATTTAATCAAAAGATATAAATGAAATATCATCAATATAGATATAGACAATGAGTAGTTCTTCTCCTATTTTTTGTAAGAAATAGGTTGGTGTCTATGTTTACCTTAATGAAAGGTTCTATCCAGTATGAATGTGCTTAGACTTTCATGCTATGCTTTAGGTGCTTGTTTATTCCATACAATGGATTTTTTAATTTGAATACGTGATTGGAAAATTTAAAATTTTTAAAGCCTGAGGGTTATTCAACATACACATCTTCTTTTATTACCCATTCAGAAAGGCACTTTTGACATCCATTTGGTATAGTTTTGAATCCCTTAAAGCATGAAAAAGCTAGTAGCACTCTTATGGCTTCCAATCTAGCTACAGGGGTAAGTGTCTCTTCAAAATAAATTCCTTCTATCTGGTTATATCCCTTAACCACTAATATTGCTTTATTTCTCACCACTACACCAAAATCATTAATTTTTTTTGAAAACCTATTTAGTTCCAACAACACTCTAGTCATTTGGCCTTTCAACTAGCTCCCAAACATCATTTCTCATAAATTGATTTAATTATTATTACATATCTAGGATCCAAAATTCATCAGATAATACTTAATTTCTATTTATGGGTTTAATCATTAAGATAAAGGCAGAGTGGTTCACTTGTTTTTTAAGTCCATGCCTAGTTCTAACACCTTCAGATGGGTCACCTAAGATCAGTAATTTAGGATGACTTGAAAAATATCTCCATTTTCTACGAAATGAATTTTCAGCTTCTACCTTATGGACCTCCAAAAGGACATAGCTCAGCGGGGATAAAGTGCAAAGGGTATAGGATAGTTCCATCTCGAGGGACTAGACCATCATAGGCCTCTGTGCTCTTCATAAGTGGGCCAATCGAAGGGCATATTAGATCATACATACGATCAACCATTAAGGTTATCGACTCTTGTCAATGCAGCTCAATGGGTGATAATATGTATGACCAGATCGAAACAACATGTTTCTCCCACTTTATACATCAGCATGAGTGGGGTTTATTTGATGGTGGAATTCTATTTCCCACAGGCGCAAGCCCACATGGTTAATTACATCTAAGGTCGAAGCTTAAGAATACTCTTATTTAAGGATCTGATATAATTCTTTCCCAAAATGGATTGGCACAGAGGGCAGAGACTACAAAGTTTATACTCAAATGGAAAGAAGGGTTCAAGAGGGCTTAGTCAACATGCATGGATCATACCAACATCTAAATGGACTAAGACACTGAGAAGAAATAGGAGAAGAAGAAAGAAATGCATCCAAAGCATACAGGAGAGAAGATGGAAATGGTGTCATCCATGTGATTCAGATAGGTAGGATTTATAGCCCCTAAAGAGTAGCAGACTTACCCACCGATGAGGCATACTACGAGACACCGATTGTAGTATCCTTGAACCCTGAATCTAGAGTGGGTTTAGTGTTCTACACCCAACACTAACACTCATGTCCTAGCTAATACATCTGGGCTTATATCTTGCTTGAAAAGGAAAGTCCGCTAAACATCTAGGCACATAAAATCCATGTTGTCCAGTCTTTATGAAAGATGGGTAGATAGATTATTTTTTTTAGAAGTAAGGCTAACATCTAAAGAGTTTCCTAATTAGCCTCACACTTATGTAATGTGAATGCTCCTAGAGCTAATACAATTAAAGTTTTGATTAAATTAGTTTCTAATGCAATGCATTCTAGTTGAGAAGGTTTCCAAATCAAGTATGCTTGATATTTTAAAAAGGCTTATAAAAGTAAATTTTTAGAAAAGATTGGGCTTCCTCAGGTATGGCACCTCATCCTCATAAGCTAGATTTTCCGGACTCTACCCACATGCGGGGAAGTCTCTTATAGCAAGGGGAGAAAAAAATGCAAGAATATGCATGCGACCCCAGATGATTTCGACTATTCCCTAGGTCATTAGGTTTCTATGTTATTTAATCCTTAAAATTTTAGAATTTAATTACGAGTAAAAAGATTTTTATTCCTAAAGAGCCTAGCGAGCTCAAGCCAAGCATATGTAAGAAAAAAACTTTAAAAAAGTATACAATTTCTACTGGTGCACACAAATTAAACACATCAATATAAATCAACAAAGTAAAGTAAAGAAATAAAGTCCACAGTAAGTGTCGTATAAGTACAATCTAGGGTCTGCAAAAAAGTAATTATGGCCAGGCCCCATCGATAACAACCTGGATTCTAATCCTACTGAACGATGCAAGTCTTAAAAGAAAGGCTTTCATTTTCAAGTCATCATCTTCAGGTGGATCATCTTCCTCTGGATTATCTTCCTTTGGATCATCTTTCTTTTGGATCATCTTCCTCCGACTCGTCTTCCTTTGGATTGTCCTTCAAAAGGGTACCCAAATGAGAAAGAAACTCCCTGTACGCGACCTTTCTTTCTCCCTTTGGGTACCTAGTATTTGAAATACAATGCTTTTTAAGAATTTCACTATTCAATATAAATTACATCAAATTACATTATGAAAAAAAATCTAGACTCAAACTGAACCTGCAAGGTTATCCTAATAGAAATCTCTAGCAGTTAAATATAGAACAACCCAAGCATTTATATATGAAAAGAAAGTTCTCATTTCCAATCACACTTGTCCATGCTCTTTTTAATTTAGAGAGGGGGCTTTAGCAATTTCTGAAGCATCTACAGAAAATACTGTTAGTTTTAAAGCTTAATTATTTTTTGCCCCCTTTTTATTAGCGTTGGATGAGCATAGCCACCTGCAGAAGACAACATTAGTTATAAAAGCACCCCTAATCTATGGCTGATCTATCACATAACCCACATCACAAGCAAGGTATAGAATGTATAACTGTAAAACAAAGATCAAAATAGTCATAGCATAATAGAGCAAACCAAATCAATCAATCACACGTGCCACATATAATAACACAAAAAGTAGAAAAGGAAAATCATCTGCCCTAATCATGGGGCTAGAAGCGATGCCTTAGAAAATTTATGTGTGTGCAGTAGGATTGTGTGGCTTTGGATAATTCCTATGTCGGGTAGTTAGTTCAAGTTACCTCGAGTTCAAGTTTTTTGAAGGTCTGAAAGGAAAACTTTGATCAAAGTTTAAATATTAGTGAATTAGGATCCATCTTAGTACACTTTAGTTTTTTGATCCCTTTTAATTCTTAGTGTAGTATTTCTTGAAGTTTAAGTTGGATTAGTGGATTTTAGAATGTTCGGGGTAGGCCTACTGCTAAGTTAAGGGGGTCCAAAAGGTCACTATTATAAATAAGCTAGGTTTGGGGTTCTAACATTTTAATTAAATATTAGGCCACAAGAGAGTAGTTAGACTATTATTTTTCTAGATTCAGAGTTCTGTAGGAAAAGTTATAGTTCTTGGAAGTTCCGGGCCCTAGTTAATGAACTACGGTTGATCAAAGAGTTGAACTTTTGATTTATATTTTTTTAGGAAACCTAATATTTTTAATAAATACTAGATTTTAATTATAGTTGAATGCCTTTTAGTTTTACGAATTTAGATTTTTCTAAAATTAGTTATGAATTTTTAAAGTTGGGGAAATTAATGAATTATCAAAATTATTTAATAATGGGGTATTTTAGGGGTTTTGATCCCAATCAGCTCCAAACTACTTGGAATCAACCCTAAAGGTAAAAAATGACCTAAAAAGATGTTCCCAATGTTTTTAAAAAATTTGTATTTTTTTAATTTTTTTAATAATTTAATTAAAAAAGGTGATTTTTAGTCAAATTTAAATTATGGTTCAAATTAAAGTCCAACTAAGGAGCTTTTAATTATCTGAGATTAAGTATTGAATTCAAAAGATTTTGAAGTATTTTAGGTAATTTTTTATTTAAAATAAATTTATTAGAATTTTCTAAATTTATTGTGTCTTAATTAAGGGTTAAATTAGGGTTTGATGATTAAGGGGTTTAAAGGCTCCTAAAAAATCCAAGGAAATTCTAGGATGTTTAGAATGTTACTAAGTTAAATTGTTTAAAGTTTCATGTCAATCAATAATCTACCCTAGCTCCTAGAATTTTTCTAAGTTCACTACACGGGTCCTAAGTTGTTGTCCTTAGGGTGTCACTACGTTAGATAGGTTTGCATCAAGTTCAAGGACTAACGCTTTGGGTATCATGAAGGGGAAATGCAATAAACATAAACACACCAAGTCATTAGATCTAGGAGTGCCTAAGATAGGTGCTCGTGCGTCCTACACATGCAAAATATGATAAAAATAGTAATTAAAAACACTTATTGATACGATAAGTGGATGACTTGAACTTAAAAATATAGTAATTAAGAACACTTATTGATACGATAAGTGGATGACTTGAACTTAAAAATCCACTAATCCTTCCCCCAAGAATACTATTCATGTGCATAAACCATGTTTAAAAATTTGCAAAGTGAATCTCCAAAAAATAGGGATTTAGCATATTGGTAATATTAAAATAATTTAAAATACCCTTATTATATGTATATATATATATAGACACACACACACACACACACACACACACACACACACACATAAGGAAAAAAGTAAGATAATTAAAAAATAATTCAATGCATTTGAAAAAAATGAGAGATCCACTTGTCACCCAAGCAAGGATTCAAAATAGTTGGAAAGAATTTTTTTTCAAATAAATTAGCATATTTTTTAAATAAATAATAGTTAAATAATTAGGTAATTAACTAATAAATAAATAATTAGAAAAAAATAAGTTTTGGTTTCTAAAAATAATTTTAAAATAAAATATAAAATTTTATAAAAAAATTTAAGGTATTATATATAATACTTGGATTTAAAATGAATTTATTAGAAATATTCAAAGGTTAATTTATTAAAAGGTATTTTAAAAATAATTTAATATAATAAATATTTAAAAATAGTTATTAAATTAGGATAAATTAAATATTAATTTTTTTGAATTTAAAATAATTTAATAATTTTTTTTTGTAATTTTGGAAACTAATTGAATTTTAAAATATTTAATCATTAATTAAGTAATTTAAGGAAATTAATTAATTAAACTAATTTAAAAAAGTAAAATAATTATTAATTTAAATTTAGATAATTAAAATAATATTTCTCTTATTTTTAAGGAAAATAAAATATTATCATTATTTAAATATCATTATTAATAATAAATATTAATTAGGTATTAATTAATTATATATATGTGTAAATAATAAAAAAATTTAAAATATGAAATACATATTAAATTAAATTAATTTTAAACTATTATATTTTAAAATAGTCAGTTAGTTATTTAAAATATATTAATGTAAAAATAACTAATTTTCATCAAATATCTAGTATTTTTTAATTTAAATAATAATTAAATGTTTAAAATAGAATTATTTAAATAATTTAAAATTTATAATATATTTAAAAGTAAATTTAATTTTAAATTTAAGAGAATAAAATTCTAAAAATTTTGATATGTTATATTCATTTTTTAGAATTATAAATATTTTTTTTATAATTTTTTAAAGTTCTTTGAATTAAAAACACTTAAAAAAATTATTTAAAATTAATTAAAAAAACAAAATGGCAAGGATGGGTGATGTGGCATGATTCAATTGGTTTACTCAAACTGCAAGCAATCATTGCTAATGATTTCACTGTCATGCAATCATTGGCAATGATTACCGCGGCGAGGGAATCAGCGCCCGCCACTTAAACACATAGGCGTGGGTGCTGGACCGTCGAATCATATGTAATTTGGAACAAATGGCAGTGATCTCACCAAATTGAAAGTGAGACCGTGGGTTCATTTCTGCGATTCAGAATAGACCACAGAATGACTTGATCTCCGTCATTGATCAAATAATCAACGGTGGAGATCTTTCATACCAGGCATAGGGAAAAATAGAAGCCCTAAAACATTTTACGCTTCATTCTCAAGATCGGGTGAACTAAATCAAATGAATTTTTAGGCATATGTTCTATACATGAAGAGTGTTCATGGGGGACTATTTTCATGGTCGGAAATGCGATATTTGCAAAGCTATTTAACCCTATGTGTAGTGACCTAGGCTAAGGGTTTTAAAGAGTTTTCACCATTGGATCTTTGAGATCTTTACACCATTGAGCTTGTAGATTGTCCATGTATGTTTCTCTAGCTGGTATCAAGCCTTTAAATGAGTTGGATCATCTTATAGGAAGTTTGGAAGATTTTGAGTCTCGGATCGCCAGAAAGTCATCACCGGCGGGGGTTCAATGGTGGATTTGACTTAGGGAAGGTAAGGAAGGACTAGGTGAGCTCACACACAAGAGGTTCAGCTTCTGGGAGCTTGGAAAAAGAGAGTTCAAAAAAAGATCCCAACATTAACCCTAATAGCCCTATTTATAGTTCCAAGCATTCAATAGACGGCTAGGATTAGATCTAGGGCTAAATAGAAGGGAGAGAGTGTGATTTGGATGGGATTTGGCTCTAGGGAGGATACGGATTGCATTAAGGGGACTTAAATTGGTTCAAATTGAACTAAAAAGGTCAAATTGACCTAATGAGACTTAGGTTGACCAAGTTAAAGCTTGACTTGGTCAACTTAGTCAATTAGGACAAAGGAGGTAAGGGGTTGAGCCAAAGAAGGGTTGATTGGGTTAGGATTTGATTAGAGCTCATAAGGGCCAAATGGGTCAACCTAGGTTGACCTGGTCAACAAAGTTTACCCAGGGCAAGAGTTTAGGCCCAATGGGTTAGGTTTAACCCACTTGGTACAGGGGAGGTGAGGTTTAAGCCAAAGAAGCATTGAATTGGATTTGAAATCAAGTAGGGAAGGATTTGATTTGATGTTGACTGGGTCAACCAGGTTGACCCCAGGTCAAGGGTTTGATTTGACCCACTAAGTCTAGGGGAAGGGAGAATTGAGCTTGAGATGAAGTGAAACTAATTTGAAATCAAAAGAAAGCATTTAGGCAAATTTGGATCAACTAAGTTGACCCAGGGTCTGGGTTTGGGCTCAGCAGACCTAGTTTGACCCTGTAAACACAAGGGATGTGGTTTTGGGACCTGGCTTAGTCAATTTGACTAGGTCAACCCTTTAACCCAAGATTTAGATGAATGGTTGGTCAACAAATTTCTTCTAGATTTTTAGATTATACTCCTTGAGTGACTTTAACTACTACTTCTTCTTCTACCCTTAGCCCTCCAGAGGTATTAGATTTATTAAAAACTATATGAGTTGTCTCCTTTATCATCAGTGTCCTTTAATTGAAATCTCTAAAGGATTTTCCAATAGTTGAGTATCCTAGGAAGACTCCTTCATCAGAATTTTTGGTCAAACTTTCATAAAGAGATTTCCCATTATTTAGAATGAACACTTTACATCCAAAGACATGAAGATGATAGAGGTTGGGTGTCCTACCCTTAAGAATTTCATAGGATGTTTTATTCAGCTTGGATCAAACATTAAACCTATTTTAAACATAACAGGATATGTTTACCTCTTCTGTCCAAAATTATTTTAAAAGTGAATGTTCAGCTAAAATGGCTCTAGCAACTTTTACCAAGGTCCTATTTTTTTTTTTAGCTACCCCATTCTGTTGAGCGGTTCTAGGAGCTGAAAAGTTGAGCTATTCCTTACTCCTAATAATAGGATTCAAATCTTTCATTTTCAAATTCTCCACCATGGCCAGTGTGAATGGTCAAAATTTCACACCCTAACTTTCTCTGAATCAAAGTAAAGAATGTCCAAATTTCCTCAAATAATTTACTTTTAAGAAACAAGAATCTAACTCAAGTAAACCTCGAGTAATCATCAATAATCACATACCCAAAGACTTTTTCTCCTAGGCTTGTTGTGCTGATGGGTCCAAAGAGATCCATATGAAGGACTTCTAATGGTTTTTTAGATTTAATGTCCTTAATTGAGTGGAAGGAGGATTTGACTTTCTTTCCTAACTAACATGCATCACATAGGTGGTCCTTAGTGAATTTTTGTTTGGGTATGCCTCTCACTAAATATTTTTTTGGTGATTTTTCTAAGATTTTTCATGCTTGCATGACAAAGTCTTTTGTTGCACAACCAAGATTCATCATCAACAGCTTTTAGGAAAAGAGAGTTATTAGGTTTAACACAATTTAAATTAAGCATGTAAACAATATTGATTATTTTTCCTTGCATCACAGTATTTTCATTTAAGCTTACAATGCAGCTGGTAGACAAAAAATTAATGCTAAAGCCTTTATCACATAATTGACTTATGTTACACAGATTATGTTTTAAGACTTATACCAGTAAAATATTTTTAATGAGGAAATTTTTTGAGTTGCAAATTATATATGAGCCCACAACTCACGTGGTGGTGTTATCTCCAAGTGTCACCTTTCCTCCTTCCCTGGCCTCCAATGAAATCAATTGATTTGCATCTCTAATCATGTGCCTTGAAATTTTGTTATCTAGCTACCATATGCTCTCACGAGACCTTTTGTAAGAGCATCCTTATAAAATCATCAAAGGTTAAATTTAGGAACCAAAAGAAGTTTGGGTCCACCTTATGAATTGAAAAATGAGATGCATGCTTGCTATGCTGTAGTGTATGCAATTTTGGTCTCCATGTAAAATATGTTTTATGGTGGATATTATAAGTGTGGGAGATATGTCCTTGTATTCCACAAGAAAAACATCTAATACTAAGAAAAGTATTTACTAATCTATGTGGTTTATGATGCCTCTTCCCAGGTTTGAATGCATGTTATACTGATGATTTATAAAATTCTATAAGTGAAGGTGGTGTTTTGTTTTTTTTTTAAGAAGTTAACTTCACTTGGAATGATTTTTTTGCACCTTCAATAATTAAATTTTCAATTCTAAAACATGCTCATTATTATCTAATTTAGATGCAAGAGTCTCTAGTTTTTTTAATGCATTTTCTAATTTAACGTGTGATATTTTCAATGAATCATGTTCAGTAGTTAAATCAAAATGCTTCTTGTTTAAAGAATCAAATTCAACTAATAAATCCATATGATTACTATCCAATGTAGAATGATCTTTCCTAAGGCATTCATGCTCTTTTTGCAATTTTAAAAAATCAGAATTCAATCTTACATATACTTTCTTGAGCTTCCTATTTGCATTATGAATTTTTTTAGAAACTTTAAATAGTTCATCATAAGAAAGCTCACATACCTCCTCTTGATTAGAATTATCAAGTTAATTATCTATCATTAAGCACAAGTTGGTTACCTCCTCTTATACTTTTGTTTCAAATGAGTCATAAGTAGAGTCTTCCCAGAAAACCAACTAAGTCCTTTGTTTACCCTTTTTAAACTTGGATTTTTCTTCACCCTTCTTCTTGATTGGGTGAGTTTTCAGATTTGGGTAATCTGACTTCAAGTGCCCAAGCTTCCTACATTCAAAATAGATAACATCAACAAAAACCTTAGAATTTTTATAAGCTTTACATTTTCTCCATTGTTTACGACACTTTTGCTTTTTCTTTAGAATGCTCTTGATTTGCCTTGTCATCATCATCCTCAAGTGCAGAATTGTCACTATCAGAATCTTTAGCCTTTAAGGCTACAATTTTCTCCTTTCTCTTTTCACCTACATCAAGTTGTCTTTGACTCACTCCTTGCTCGTATGTAATGAGTGATCCAAGTAAATTATCAATTGAGTAAACATTTAGATTCTTAGATTCAGTAATAGTAATGATTTTTGCATAATAGGAAGTAGGTAGACAATGCAAGATCTTGTTAACTTTTTTTATAGTTAGTAAGCTCTCTTCCTAAAGTATATAAAGAAGTAACAATCTGAAGGAACCTAGTATACATTTCAAAAATAGACTCACTGGGTTTCATACGGAACAGTTCATAATCATGAAGTAGAATGTTCAACATAGATTGATTTACCTGTTTTGTTCCATCATAGGTTATGCAGATTTTATCTCAAATTTCATTTCCAGTTATGCAAGTAGATACACATATACAATCTTTAGATTTTAATATACAGAAAAAATAGTTTAAACATTTTACATTCAGTTAAGCTAAATCTTTATAATATGCATTCCATTCTGAAAAAAGATATTTTAGTTTTAATGTTATTTACTAAATGTTAAGGTGCTAAATATCCTTCATAAACTAACATCCACATGTGATAATCTATGTATTGCAAGAAAGTAGACATGCAAACTTTCCAAAAATCAAAAGATATATTATCAAATAAAGGTGTTCATAAGATTGAAGATCCTTCCACGGTATTACTATTTCCAAAGTTAGCCATTGATCATTTTTTTAAATTTATTTAAAAAACTTAGTTTTTAAATTCCGCTTTGATACCACTTAAAAGTTCATGAAGGCTATAGAACTAGCTCGAGGCTAACCAAGAGGGGGGTAAATTGGTAATTTAAAAACTTCTTTAAGCAAAAAGAAAATCTCACTTCTTAAAACTTTTTAAAATATTTAAAAATATCAATGTATCCCTTGATGCAAAAGTAGATTAATTTCACAATAGCATCAAAATTAGTATTTTCAACCACACAAAAAATAAAAAAGTGTGGAACTTAATATAAGAAAAAGTAAAAGAATAAACACACAATATTTTATAGTGGTTGGGTCAAATCTGACCTACGTCCACTCCCCAATGTCCTATACTCCATGTATTGTACTAAACCTTTAGGTGTCTCTCCTTTAGCACCAACAACTAGGCGGAGAAGCCCTTACAAAAATCTCTTCCACCAACCTGATCTAGCAGAGTACCTTAAATTTTTTACCCTCCTTGTAAAGGCAGAGAACCTTAAATCCTTTTTCTCCCTCCTATAGTTGACAAAGAATAAAGAATACTTTTACTCCCTCCTGGCGTTGGCAAAGAACCATGAATCCTTTTACTCCCTCCTAGAGTTGGCAAAGAACCACAATCTAATGCTGAAGAATGTCTGCCCGGAGCCACCCAAGAATCAAAGTAGAGACTTGAAGAAGATTTGAGGGAACTTTTCTTGGAGTAACCTTGTGAAGCTCTCATAACTCTCCCTTACAAGAACTCTCCCTCTCTCTATCTCTCTCAGAGCTCTCCTCAACTCTTTCTCAAAGCTCCCTCTCAAATAATTCAATAGCAAAAGATTATCTTACAAGATAATATGAGAGCTTAAATAAAGATCATCTAAAGAAGCCCTAAATTACAATCTAATGCTTCTGATCGTCCAGTAGGATCCAAGATTATTTTGTACAATTAGTTCAAAATACCACTTTTAGACAGTAGGAACTACATTGGTATAGACAATCTCTTTAATAGATTGTATTGATCATCCTATATTATCCTATGATCATCCTACACAATTAGTTCAAGAGATTGAACTAATTTTCCAGTACTATAGCTGGAAATTAAATATTGTCCCATACATCGATTAGTTTGCACCGTACAAAAGTTTGGGGATCGTCTTGTATGAATTAATGAAAAATTATAGTTGTTTTGTATTGAATGATGGTTGGCATTTAATTATTGTCCCATGCAAGAATCGGTTCGTACAGTATGATCACCTCCGATCGTCCTGTATGATCTAATTGAATAATTTAATCATAATTAAACACTCAATCATATGATCAATTTAGACTTGATTGTCATCAATCCTACAATACGATGAAGATCATACAATACATTTTGACACAAATTTTGAATATTAAATTTTTACCTAAATTGGGATTTGCGGCTTTTTTTGCTGATTATAAATAATCATCTTATTCGATGAGTTTAATCAATCTTAATTAACTGAGGTGCCCTAATAATGGCTTTTTTATTTTAATGGATCATCCAGTATGATCTAACTTGTATTTTATGATTAGTATAAAAATAGAAAAAAAAATTAACTCACCAACTTGCTCCCTTGAATGTGTGTGTACAAGTTTATTTTACTTAGTATCCACCATATACATGACTTGACATAAGAAAGGTAAAACTACATTAAAGTTGAAATTATAAAAATACTTAATCCTAGTCTACCCAATCTTAAGCTGATTGAAGTTGCAACTGAACGGTGGACTTGAAATCTTAGTGAGTAGGGAAAACATATATGAAATAAATTGAAATAGCATAGTAAAAAGTCTAATAATATTTGTTATCATCAAAATAACATGACTTGTGTCCAAATTTACAACAAAGAACCATCGCAAAACCTCTGCAGGTAAACCCACATTGATTGGTCACCACTATTGAACCTCCACATTATCATCACCATCAAATATCTGCCTGGTCACCACCATTGAGTCTACCTCTATCTACCATTGTTATCTTATTATAGTCCCTATAACCTCCATCACCCATCAATTATAATCCCTCTAACCTCCATCACCAACTAACAAAAGACCCTTTGAGCTCCATCACCTGTTAAATATGGTCCCTTTAACCTCCATTGTCCATTGACTTTGGTCCCTCCACCTCCATCGCCCATAAACTAGGGTTTCTCTGATCTACATCTCTAATCGACTTCAATCCCTCTAACCTCTATTATCTACTAATTATGGTCCATCAGACCATCATCACACATTGACTATGATCCCTCCAATGTCCATTGCCCATTGACTACAGTCCCTTCAACCTCTATAACACACCAACTATGATCCTTTTGATCACCCTCGCACACAAGCTGTAGTCTCTTAACCACTATCACCTAGTACTGATGTCTCTTCTAGTACTATCACCCATAAACTATGGTCCCTCTAACCATCATCACCTGCCAATTTCTATCATTTCGACCTTTGTTGCCTATTAACTATGATCCCTTCAACCTCTATAGCCTAATAACTATAATCCCTCTGACTTTTATGTCTAAATAAGTATGGTCTCTTCGATCTCTATCACTAGTCGACTATGGTCCCTCCGACCTCTATTGCTTATGGATTGTGCACCCTTAGACCTACATCACCTATGAACTATGATCCATTTGTCCTCCATTGCATGTAACCTATGGTCCCTCTGACCATTATCCCCTGATAATGGTCCCCTCTACCTTAGTCACATGATTATAACACCTCTGACCTTCATAGCCCGACTATAGTCCTATGGACTAAATGAATATGACAAAATTCTTTTGAGGATAACTCTCTTATCATTAGATTATTCCAACTCCTCACCATGTAATGTGCTCTAAATTTTTGAATATTTGCTACAAGGAACCAAGGCCTTTTCCAAATAAAGTACATCATTTATAATAAACAACATATACTAGTAACATCATTTTAACTGGGCCAAACCCCATAATTTTTTTCCTTTTTAGGATTTTCACGTAAAAATCTTAATGTCGCATATGACTCTTGTACACCCCTTGCTTCTATGTATTTGTGTTGGATCTTTGCAAGCTAGGATGTTAAACCCTATATCTCTCTATAGCCATAAATGTTTCAATAAGTAACAATTTTTTTTTCCATTTATGAGAAATGTTCCTTGGCTCAGGGCAACCTTTATAGTAACCTCAAAAAGCTGTTCACGTCAATGTCCTGGGCATAGTTTAAGTTATGTAGTCCATTTACCATGATATATTATTAGTTCTAAAAGAAGTAATACAATATTGAGAGTAACCTAACAATAATAACAAACATACATCTTTTTATCTCCCCTCGACTATTAGGTTTCACTATATTTTTATGGGAAGTAGATTTGGACTAGTGGGCAACCTTGGTTATAATCTCAAATAATAATCTTAGTGGAAACTATTTATCATAAAGCTTTCAATGAATGCAAGAAAGTTTAAAGTGAATTTTAAACTCTAGAAAATCCTCAGCTAAACTTATAATCCTTAGGAAATGCCATAATCTTGACATCAAAAAGAAAAAAATTATCTAATAACAGACTAATCTTCACATTCAATTTTGGATACACACAACCTTTTTCACCTCCCAATCAAGGCATAATCAATCCCAATGAATTTTGAATTAACCTCTTCTATACAAGTTAACATCATCGAACAACACTCTAATAAATAACCTCAGATAGGTCAAATATTCTTGGTGGATTCCCTCAATCTCTTTCACATAAAGTAAATCCATCAAGCAATGCTTTGTAAAACAGTCTTATATTGGTCAAACATTCCTTGTGAATATCTCTCAATGTCATCGAGCAACACTCTAACAAATAACCTTATATATGACAAACATCCTTAGTCGATTTCCTCAACTTCTTCAATGCAAGTTAACATCATCAAGAAATGCTCTGATAATAGTTCTGAATAAGTTAAATATTATTTGAGAATTTCTTCCAACCTCTATCAGGCAAGTTAATGTCATTGAGCAATGCTCTAATAAATGGTCACTAATAGGTCAAAATCCTTAGTTGGTTTATATGAATCGATTAACACTATTAAGTAATGCTTTGATAAATAACTTTAGATAGGTCAAAAATCCTTGATGGATTTCTCTTGACCTCTTATATGCAGCACTTTAAGCATCCCTCTCAACTCCTTCTTCAAAGAAATATCAGATACCTATCACCATTAGGTCTCCACTCAATTGACACTATTAGTGTGCTACTAAATTTCTATCATAAACACACCACCTGACCCCTTCCCTCGGGATCTCTGTTATCTTCCCTAATAGTATGGATGCATATTATCTTTAATAGAATGTAACATGACCACCAATATTATCGGCCCTTTACATAACTTGCACTATTATCTCTACCTCGTAACCACCATCATCAGCCTTTTACCCCCCTGTAACTAATCATTGGTCCTTCTATTAACTGCCATCATTGAAGTACACTCCAATTACCATAATTTACATATGCCTACCAGGTACTCTGCTTACATGGACTGGGCTTTAATCAATGCCCATGACATTCATCTCTTGCGAGAAGTCACCCTGTGAAAGAGGAATAGGCTCTTATCAAAATATTATTCCCTCCTTTTATGGGAGCAAATTAGGGCATGTGCATGAGGATTGGGCCTTACTGGAGATTGATGGTCTTTATTCTCTTGGCAAATAGTTATTCTCTCCTTTTATGGAAGAAAACTATATACTGCATAAGAGGGCCAACTTTTACAAGTGATTGATAGTCTTTACAATCTTGTTGGATAGTTATTCCCTCCTTTTATGGAGAACTTAACCCTACAAAAGAGGATTGGGCCTTTACCAGAGATTGATGGTCTTCACACTATTGAAGAATAGTTGTTTCCTCCTTATAGGGGGAGAATCAAAGCATGCGTAAGAGGACTAGACCTTTACCTGAGATTGATAGTATTTAACTTCTGTTGGATATCTTTTCCATCCTATATATATATATTAATTTTAAAGCCAAAAAACAAATTCTTCCCTTTTTACAAAATAAAATAGGGATATTATTTCTTTTCCCAATAAAATAAGTTAAATTTACATATATTTTATTATTTCTTTTCCCAAAAAAAATGACTGATTTATTTTTTTGAATCTTTCCTATTTTTAGAGATATAAAAAAGGAATTTAAAAACAACAATGGAGAGGGGCGTGTAGTGAGCCCCTTACGAGCCCAAAGGGCACACACTAGCACGCATCACGAGGCTACCCACTATTGGCAATGGTTGGCCAACTAACTAGTCGCTTGTCTGCCAACATGTGTCTAGGCTAGATATGTGGCACAAAAAGTCCTAATCAGACATCTTTTAGGTTCTTGAGATCATTTTTAAATGTTATATTCTCAATTTTGACACTTTCGAAGCACAACAAAACCTCTAAAGTTAGTTTCCAGCTATTTTAAAGTTTTTAAGAATTTTTTTTATATTTTCTCTTTTGATTCTCATGCTAACTTATTGGAATTCTAAAATTATTATTGATAGTATTTTACTTGGTTCACAATCCCAAGAGGAATTCCACATTGATGAATAGGGAGTAGTCATGCCTCATAATTCTTAAAAAAATCACCTATTTATTCTGTAACTTTTTGGAAGGAACAATCACATATTTTTGTCTTTGTAGACTTTAACTCCCAAAAATAGGGGGCAATTGATACGGTAAACACTATAGGAAAATTCCCTGTTACTGATGGCCAAAATTCATCGATAACAATAAAAATTTGCTGGAAAATGGAAATTTTATGGGAATTTCCGTCAAAAACTCATTCGATGGTAATTTGTGCTTTGGAAAATCTAAACTGGCACAATGTTTCTATCGGAAACCTTTCTAGTGGCATTTCTAACAAAATTCTGGCAAAATAAATGATGCATATACATTGACTTTCCTTAATGGATTTTGGCGTTTAATCTGCTATTATTTCTGGCAAAAAAATTGTACTGAAAGTACCGACAAATAATCCGCCGCCATAATTCTACTGCACTATTATCGATAGAAACATTTATGTCGGATTAGTCGTCGGAAATACCAGCGTAAAAGGTGTGCCATAAATACCCATCCATTTTTTATATATCTTTTTGTTAGCAAATTTTTCGATAAAAATCCACCAGAAACCTATAGCATAAAAAAATAACCTTTATCGAGCATGGATCTCAAGGAATATTTAAGTTGGAAACTTCAAAAATTTAATGTGGGGCAATCTGAACTCTAACTTCGGCAAACTATAATAAAATTAAAAGACTTAGCGAGATGAACCCGATGACATAAAGATAGATCAATTCAAATCCCAAATTGGATCAAATTAAGGGGTTATAACATATTTCGAAACTACAAAGCATTAATTAGGTGACCAAATATTATCCAAATATGGCATGCCTATAATCAAATTGAGTGGCTCAATGAGATGAATCCAATGAGCCCAAGATCACTTAATTCTAACATTATTAAGAAACTTAAATGTTGAATAAACACTTCATGATCAAGTGAATTAGTATGGGCCATCCGATGGAGCACTCCAAAATTTTCCTAGATCTTCCTCATATTTACAATGTATGCCACTCTCAAAATTAATAAATAGACCCTCTCTTCTCCACATAAAAGTGAGCTTAGAAATTTAGAGGCATAGACATTTGGATGCTTTAACTTTTGGATGCTTAGACACTAAAAAGATACTCAAGAGAGCTATGAGGCTTGAAGTATCTTGAAGATCCACCCCAACACCATCATTAGCAAACCCTCAATACCAAGCCACCATTGGTGGACCTCTGCCTAACCATCATCGGACCTTCTTTTAGCCTTCGTCACTAGCCAATTATAATCTCTCCAATCACCATCCTCCGTCGACTATAGTCCCTCTAATCACCATTGTCATTGACAATAATGAATCAGACTACTGGCACTAGCTAACTATAATCCCTCTAACCAACATCTCCCTCCAACCATGGTCCCTCTGACCTCTATCCCATAATAATGATCCCCTCTACCTCTGTCACTAGATTATGGCCCTTTTGACATCCATTCCAAAACTATGGTCCTACCAACCAAACAAACAGACAAATATTATTTTCAGATTAACTCTCATATCACTAGATTCTTCCAACTCCCCACCATGTAATGCGCTCTATATGATGTATATTTACTATATTTAGCCAAGGCCTTCCCACGAGGAAGGACATCAATTGCAATCAACTACAAACACTAATATAATCATTTTACTTGAGCCAGGCCCAATTATTTTGGTCCTTTTTCAAGGTTTTCTATATAAAATATTGGTGTCACTAATGACTCTTATACCCATGTCTCTTGATTGTGTGTGTTAGATTTTCATATAAAACTAAGATTATGGACCTCCAAAAGGGATCCGTCAGCTACCGAGTGCAAAGGGTATCTGGTCGCACCACCTCGAGGGATATAAATAATTGCAAGCCTCCATGCTCTTTGCAAGCTGGCCAATGGGAGGGTAGATTAGATCTTGCATATGATCAACCATTAGGGATAGCGTCTCTCATTAGCGCATCCCGATGGGTGATAATATACACGACCTGGTCAGTGTTACGGGGTTTTCCCCACCTGATACATCAGCTCTAGTGGAGTTTATTTATTGTGGAATTCCATTTCCCGCGGGAGCAAGCCCCCGTAGTTAATTATATCTCAGGTCGGAGCTCAAGAATACTCTCAATTAAGGATTCGATATTATTCTTCCCAAAAAGGGGATTAGCAAAAAAGAGAGACTATGAAATCCTAATAAAAGGGAAAGAAAGGATTCAAATGACTTAGTCAACATACACGGCTCACACTGACATCTGGAGGGACTAAGGCACTGATAAGAAAGTGGAGAAAAAAATCATGCACTCAAAACATATAGAGGAAAAAGATGGAAGTGGTGTCATCCATGTGATGCGGATATGTAGGATTTATAACTCCTAAAGAGAAGGAGACTTACCTACCAATGAGGAATAACACAAGACATCAAATATAGTAGCCTTGAATCCTATGTCTAAGGTGGGTTTAGTGTTCTACCCAACACTAATGCCCATGTCCTAGCTAATGCACCTGGGTTTATATCATGTTTGAAAAGAAAAGCTAGTTAACCACCTAAACACATAAAATCCATGATATCCAATCTTTATGAAAAATAGGTAGGTAGATTAGTTTTTGGAAGTAGGACTGACATCTTGAGAGTTACCTAATTGGCCTTAGACTTATATAGGGTAAACGCTCCTAGAGCTAATGCAATTAAATTTTGATTAAGTTTATTTCTAATGTAAAGCATGCTAGTTTAAATGGCTTCCAAATCATGAATACTTAGAATTTTAAAAATAGGCTTATGAAAATAATTTTTAAAAAAAGACTAGGCTTCCCCAGGTCTGATACGTCATCCTCATAGGCCAGATTATCCGGACTCTACCCGCAGGCGGGGAAGTGTCTTATAGAAGGAAAAGAGAATGTATTAATATGCATGCAACCCCAGATGATTCTGGTACTTTCCTAGCTTGTTAGGTTTCTATACTAATTATTTCTTGAAATCTAAAAATTTTAATTATGAGTAGAAAAATCTTTACTCTAGAGAGCCTAACAAAAATAGGCTACACACATGCAAGAAAGAAACCTAGAAATAGCAGGCAAGTTCTACCATGCAATCAATAGTAAACACATCAATATAAATCAACTCAAATAATTAAACAGAAAGTCTACGACAAGTGTCATATAAGTATAATCCAGGGTCTATAAAACAGTAATGGTGGCCAGACTCTACCGACAATAATCTGGATTCTAATCCTACTGAATGACGCAAGTCTTAAAAGCAAGGCATTTCATCTTTAAGTATTCATCTTTAGATGGATCGCCTTCCTTTGGATCATCTCCTTTGGATCATCTTCCTTCGGATCTTCTCCCTTTAGATCGCCTTCCTCCATAAGGGTACCTAAATGACTAAGAAATTTCCATATAAAGGGCCTTTCATTATCTCTTTGGGTATCTAGTGTTTGAAATGCATCACTTTTGAAGACTTTCATAACTCAATATAAAATTACATCAAATTACATTATAAAATTGAAAATCTAGACTCAAACTGAACCTACAAGGTTATCCTAAAATAATCCCAATCAATTTATATAGCATAACCCAAGAAGTTAATATTTGAAGAAATGTAAACACATTTGGCCACGCTCTTTTAATTTTAAAGGGGGCTAAGCAGTCTCTGGAGCATCTACAGAAAACATCGTTAGTATTTAATCTTAATTATTTTGCCCCTTTATTTCAGCACTGCATGAGCATAGCCATCTGCATAAGAATAAATTAGTAACAAAAGCAACCATAGCTCATGGGTGATCTATCACACACATTATATCATAGGCAAAATAAAGTTAGCATAATAATAAGATAAGCAATCATCACAATAATCCAGAGTAATCAAATCAACCAGCACTCATACCACATATAATCGCATCACATCATAGAAGCAGAAAAAAGTTAAGCACCAGCCCTAATCCTAGAGATAGAAGTGGTGCCCTTATAATTATATGTGTGTGTAATAGGATTGTGTGGCTCTGGATAGCTACTATATCGGGTAATTATTTCAAGTTGCCTCGGGTTCAAATTTGTTGAAAGCCAAAAGGGGAAATTTGGTTAAAGTTTAAGTATTAATGAATTAGGGTCCATTTTAGTTAATTTAGTTTATGGATCCATTTTAATACTTAAGATAATGATCTTTAAAGTTTAAGTTGCCTTAATAAATTTCAGAAGTTTCAAGGTCCTCCTTTATGCTAGGCTAACGGGGTCCAAAAGTTTGCTATTTGAAACAGGCTAGGTTTGGGGATTCTTGCATTTTAATTAAATATTAGTCTTTAAGGGGAGTAGTTAGGAGTTTAGTTTTTTAGATTTGGAGTTTTCTAGGCAAAGTTATGAATTTCAGAAGTTTTTGGCAATTATCGAATTATTAAAATTATTTAATAAGGGGGCATTTTAAGGGTTTTGATCCAAATCGACTCCAAACCACTTGAAATCACCCCCAAAGGTCCGAAATGACCTAAAAAGATGTTCTCAAGTGTTTGGAAAAAATTTTGAATTTTTATAATTTTTAATTATTTAATTAAGGCAAAAAGGTAATTTTTAATCCAAATTAAATTAAGGTTTAAATTGAAGTCCAATTAAGGGGCCTGAATTATCTATGATTAAGGGTTAAACTCTAAAGATTTTGAAGTATTATGGGTAATTTTTTGATTTAAAATATATTTATTAGAATTTTCTAAAGTTTTTAGGTCCTAATTAATGGGTAAATTAGGGTTTTTTAATTAAGGGGTCTAAAGGCTCCTAAAAATTCCTAGAAATTTCTAGGAGGTTGAGGATGTCACTAAGTTCAAATTTTGAAAGTTTCATGTCAATCAGGAATATACCCTAGCTCTAGAATATTTTTAAGTTTGTTAGACGGGTACTTAATTATTATCCTTAGGGTGTCACTACAATAAGTGGGTTTTGTTAATTCCATATAGGTTGTTAAACCTAAGTTATTGTCCCAAGGCTAACCAAGAGGGGTGGTGAATTGGTAATTTAAAATTTCTCTTAGTTTTTTTATTAGAAACTTGTTTTAATTAAATTCCAAAATTGATTTTTTTTTTAAACTTTTCAACCATAATAACAGAATTGTGGAAAATAAATGCGGAAATTAAAGACATAAAGATTTATAGTGGTTCGGTCAAATACAACCTACATCCACTCCCTGAAGAGTCCCTCTTCAGGTATTGGACTATTACCAAAAGTGACTCTCCTTTATACCCCCATAGCAAGGCGAAGAAGCCTCTTTAATTCCTCTCTTCCACCAATCCCCGGTGCGACAGAGAATAGACATCCTTTCATACTCTCCAAGTGACAGCAGAGAACTGTCGTCTATTCACACCCTCCAAGTGTTGACAGAGTACCATCGTCTGTTCACACCCTCTAAGTGTTGACAGAGTACTAGATCTTCTTCAAAGATCTTCTCTTGAAAAACATGAAAGAAGAAAAGAAGAGTGATCACCAAAAACATAAAGAGATCCTTACCTTTAAGTAACCTTGTGAACCCTTCACACTCCACTTGCAAGAAATCTCTCTCAAACACTCTCCCACTCTATCTCTTTCACTTGCTCTTGAAATATCATGAAGAAGGACACTATTTATGTCAGTTTTAAAGGACCTTTTATATGAAAGTCATGAAAAACCATAAAGAAAACTAAAATTTTCTATTTTGAGCTTACACGGTCGTACAGTATGATCGTATGTTTGTACGTACGAACAGTTCAAAAACTATTGCATATGAACCTTATGTGAATCAGTACGAAATGATTTCGTACATGATGATCGTCTAGTACGAACCCAGATTATACTGTATGAACAGTTATAAAATTTTTCATCTTTGTCGGGACGAAGAGGGACCCCATAATTTTGTACCATGGATGCCATACGTACAATGACGACATCGTATGGTTTGATCAGTTAAGAAAATTTCCAAGTTCATCGGGACAAAGAGGGAACCATCCAACTAGTACACTAGACGGCATACATATGATGACAACATCGTACGGTATGAACTGTTTAGAAATTTTTTAAGTTCATCTGGATGAAAAGGGACCCGTCCAACTCGTAGACTGGATGGCGTACGTACGATGACAAAATTGTATGGTACAAACCATTCAGAAACTTTTTCAAGCTTGTTTGGACTAAAATGGACTCGTCCAATTCGTACCCTAGATAGCATATGTATGATGACGACATCGTACAGTATGAACCGTTCAAAAATTTTCAAAGTTTGTCTGGACGAAAAGGGACCCGCCTAATTCTTACCCTGGATGGTGTACGTACAAATGTAATATCATACAGTATGATCCATACTTATAAAAATTTTCTACTTTCTGTTTGTTTGATTGCTCGCATGGGAAAAGAACTAAACAAATCGTCCGGTACGAAATGACTTTGTATAGTACGATCAATTTAAAAATTCTAAATTTTAAATAATCCCCTGGTGTGTGTGCATAATTACACAAATACAATCACACTCTCTCAGACTCAATAAAATGAAAAATACATACTTCATTTATAATAAACCCTAAACTAATCTAATTTAAAGCCTTCAACGATCAGGAGTATGATTTCTCTGAAAGGTTAGTACACACAAACAACAAAAAAATGCATCCAAAATATGTTAGGAGAATTTATAATCAATGCAATAATATTTTGAATCATAAAAAATATACATGTTGTATGAATATCAATAATCAATGAAAACTAATTTGCAACTATCTCAACAATCTCCCCCTTTTTGATGATGGCAAAAACCATTATTGTTTAAGTGAACTTGTATACCCTACATTTCTCCTTAGCTCCCCCTAAAAGAATGAACATGTAAATATAGGAAAATTCCATGAAGAACACAATTTTTTTAAAAAAAAATTCTTTTTGCACAAATAGTACAACAACAACAACAATATCAATCCATTATCCCACTACGTGGGGTCGGCTACATGAATCCTTTTTCTCCATTGTGTCCTATTAAAAGTCAAATTCTCATTTAAATCTAATAAAGAAAGGTCATTCCTAATATTTTCTAACCAAGTCTTTTTAGGTCTAACCCTACCTTTCTTAGCATAAGTCAAATCTAATACCTCTACTCTCCTAACTGGGTCATCGAAAGGCCGCCATTTTTTGTGACCAAACCATCTAAGGCGACTCTCTCTAATCTTATCTTCTACTGGAGCTACTCCAACCTTTTCACGTATATGCTCATTTCGTATCCTATCTCTAAGGGTAAAGCCACTCATCCACCTGAGCATCCTCATCTCTGCCACACTTAACTTAGTATTATGCTTCTCTTTTAATGGCCAACATTCGGCACCATAAAGCATTGCAGGCCTCACTACCATCTTATAGAATTTTCCCTTAAGTTTGAGGGGTACAATTCTATTACATAACAAGTTCGATGCATTCTTCCACTTCAACCAACCAACTTGAATTCTGCTGATAATATCCCCATCTATTTCACCATCACTCTGAATAATAGATCCAAGATATCTAAAACGTGTACTCTTATTAATGACTTGATTATCCAAAGTCACAATCCCCTCACTAGGTCTATTACTACTAAAATTACACTCCATATATTCCATTTTAGATCTACTCAAGCAAAAATCTTTAGACTATAAGGTTGACCTCCATAATTCAAGTTTACCTTCAACTCCCTCTCTAGTCTTATCAACAAGAAGAATTTCATCAGCAAAAAGCATACACCAAGGTACATCCTTTTTCAAATGTCTAGTGAGAACATCCATGACTAAAGCAAAAAAGATATGGGCTTAAGGCTGATCCTTGATGTAACCCAACCGAAATAGGGAAATACTTAGTCAATCAACCTTTTGTTTGTACACAAGTAATAGCTCTTGCATACATATCTCTAATGATTTGAATATAAGCATTATTGACTCCTTTCTTTTCAAGAACTCTCCATAGCACTTCTCTTGGAACTTTATCATATGCTTTTTCTAAATCAATAAATATCATATGTAGATCCTCCTTATTTTCTCTATAATTCTCCATCAAACCTCTTAATAAATGTATGGCTTCCATAGTCGACCTACCCGGCATGAATCCAAATTGATTTTGAGAAACATCAGTATCACGCCGCAACCTATGCTCCATAACTCGCTCCCATAGTTTTAAAGTATGACACGTTAACTTAATACCTCTATAATTCGCACAATCTTGTGCATCACCTTTATTCTTAAAAATAGGAATTAAAACACTCATTCTCCACTCATCTGGCATATTTTTAGTCTTCAAAATAGTATTAAAAAGTTTTGTAAGCTAAGAAATTCCTTCATCTCCTAAGCATTTCCACACCTCTATTGGAATATCATCAGGTCCAACAGCTTTTCCACCCTTCATTTTCTTTAAAGCCTCTCTAACTTTAGTTTTACTAATACGCCGATAAAAATAGATATCTTTATTTTTATTTAGAGTGCTAAGGTCACTATAGTCAATGTTATTTTTGCAATCTTCATTAAAAAGTTTAGCAAAATATCTCATCCACCTTTGTTGAATATCATCTTCTAAGAAAAGTATTTTTTGATCTTCATCCTTAATACACTTCACTTGAACTAAATCCTTATTACTACTATCTCTTTATTTGGCTAACTTATACATATATCTTTCTCCCTCTTTAGTATCTAATCTATTATATAAATCACTAAAAGTTAACGTCTTTGCATCGCATATTGCTTTCTTAGCATCCTTACGAGCCACTTTATATATTTCCCAATTATCAGAATTTTTAAAATTAAACCATTTTTTATAACTAAGCTTCTTATTTTTAATCTTTTCTTGCACATTTAGATTCCACCACCAACTATTTTTACTATTAGGAGCTTTTCCTTTTGATACTCCAAGGACATCTTTTGCAATATTCTTAATATCACTAGCCACTTTTTCCCACATAACATTAGCATCCTCATGCACAGACAAAATCTTAAGATCTAAAATCTTATTCTCAAAAATATTTTTGTTGATATTCTTTAAATGCCCCCATCTAATCCTAGAAAGTCATTTTACTTTATTTTTTATTATATGCCCCTTTATCCTAAAGTCCAAAACTAATAATTGATGTTAGGTACATAAATTTTCACTCAGAATAACTTTACAATATTTGCAATCTAAACGATTTAATTTTCTAATAAGAAAATAGTCAATCTGGGTTGTATTATATCTATTTTTATAAGTGATGAGATGCTCATTCCTTTTCTTAAATAAAGTATAAGCAATTGAAAAATCATAAGCTAAATAAAAATCCAATATGGTCTTGCCACCTTCATTCGTCGTTCCAAATCCATGGCCACCATGAATGCTTTTAAAATCATCTACCTCTCTACCAACATGTCCATTTAAATCTCCTCCAATAAAAACTCTTTCTTCAAGAGGTATCTTTTGTATTAATTCTTCTTAGTCATTCAAAAAATTTAATTTAGAACTCATATCCAAACCTACTTGAGGAGCATAAGCACTTATAATATTAACAATGTTATCATCAACAACAATCTTTAAAGTTATAATTCTATCTCCAATCCTATTAATTTTTATAATATTATCCTTTAAACTCTTATCTATAATAACACCTACACTATTTCTAGTATGACTCCTATCCGAATACCAAAGTTTAAATCCTAAACTATCAATTTCCTTAGCCTTCTCTCCAACCCATTTAGTTTCCTGAATGCACAAAATATTTAACTTCCTATGAATCATAATATCTATTAATTCTATTAATTTTCCTATAAGGGAACCAATATTCCAAGTTCCTATCCTAATTTTAGTTTCATGGACTAGCTTCTTTGCCCACATCCGTCCTTGATGTGGGAACCCTTGCCTATTTAACACTGCACCTGGGCGTCGGTGCAGCGGCCCTTGCACACTTGTCACTGTTTCAGGCCATACAGTGCGTCACTTCCAAGGGGTGCACTAGCATTAACACAATTTTTTAAAGGATTCATGTCATTATTATTCGATAAGTTTTACGCTGGCTGTCGACTACCTAACACAACCCTCCACTTTTCTCATCCAGGACTTGGGACCTGGCAATGGCAGTGTTAAACAAAATATTTAAAGTCAACAAATCCTCTGGAGTATGAACTATACAAACTTCAATCATGGATGCACATACGTACAGAAAGGTACTTCAAGAAAGACAGCATTTACAAGATTGATTTCTAAAAGAACGAGATGAGATCATGTAGAAGTATGAAGATTTGATCAATGAATTGGATGCATAGTATTGACTCCCCTTCTTACGAACTCATCTCCCTATGAGTTAACTAAAGATTTGACTACAAAAACTCAAATGACAACATGACTCAAAACTCACATGAAACTAAAACTCACAAGATTTACAAGACTTACAAACTTGACTTGACTTGACAAACTGACTCACAAACCTAGGACTTCCTAACTTGCTCTGATACCAAATGATGCAATCAAAAAATAAGGGGGACCCTTATTTTTTGATCACAAAAAGACAATTCTTCTAGGAACAAAATAAAGACATAAAAGGCTTAAAAGAACACAAATACTATAAAACACAACTTTATATAAAAAGACTTACAACCATTGACTCTTACAAACTTGACTCAACCAAGACACCCTAAAGTTGCTTCACTTAGAGAAGAAGGATACAGATGGAGTGGCACTTACGGAGAGACGAAAGAGGTTAGAAGCCAAGACAAAGGTTGGAAAGAGCTCGCAAGATTTCCGGAGGGGATGAGAAAGAAGGTGGACAAAGCTTGCAAGCTTTTCCAATGAAACCCGCAGGTTTACATTTCCAAAAATAAATCACATAACATATCATTACAACTCTAAAACATCTCATATTTATAGGTATGAGAAGGGAATACAAACAGCCACAAATATTAATTAAAAGCTTATTAAATAAAGGAAATAAAAAGCCAACAGTCAATTCCCGAAAATGAAGCACCAAAGCCAAAGAAAAGCCCCCCTAACTTCACGGAAAACAGCCTAGCCAGGGAACCGAAGAAGCAGCCACGGGAACCGAAGAAGCAGCCGCAAGAACCAAGGTGGCCCGCATGGAACCGAGGCATCAAGGCACGGGAAAGGCCACCCAGCACCGGAAATCGAAGAGGCAACCGCAAGAACCAATGAGGCAGCCGTGGGAACCAAGGAGGCAGTCGTGGGAACCAAGGAGCCAAGGCACAGGAACCCAAGATGTCAAGCACAGAATTTTAAAAGATAAAGCTATATAAATAAAATAATGAATGAACTAAAACCAAGCTAATAATGAGCTAACATTTAGTTCAATAAATAAACTAAAAATCAGCTCATAAATGAGCTAAATTCTAGCTCAAAATTTATTGAGCTTGTAGACTCAAGGGAAGCCAAAATTAATTTATTTTGGACATGAGTTGACCCCCCATTTATTAATCTTTCTTTTTTCAAAGTTCTTCTTTTACACAAATAGTAAAAACCTAAAAAAAATACATAAACACAAATAAAATAAGAACTTTACAAAAACAATATAACACAAAAATAATATTACTCCCCCTTTTGATAACAACAAAAAGGGAAAATGAAGGTTAAAATGAAAGAAGTCATATGAGAAATCTTAGTAATTGATCTTGAAAAATATTGAAATAGAATTACTATAACAAGTTTAATTATCATTTCATGAAAAAGAAAGATTCAAAAAATTTAAATTAAATTATAATTTAGATAAGAAAACTTGATCAAGGTAATGAAGCATTCTAGACAATTAGATAAGGAGAATTATTACAAAAGTGATGAAATGAAGATTAATTAATTTCAATTTTCAATATAAAACATAATTGAACATTAGATTGATTTGGATTTAAAGATTAAATGATATAGGAAAGAAACATATTCAATTGGTGACATTGCACATCTTTTAAAATATTTGGGGCACACTTTGTGCATCTTTTTATTTTTGGGCTAATTTTGTTCCTCTTTCAGATTTGCGAACAATTGCGCATTATTTTGATTTTTGTACACATTGTATATTTCTTTTTTATATTCCCCTTTTTTTAAAATTAATCTTTCCAAAATCAATAATCTAAAAGATCAAATTTCTCTAATTACAAAGATAATTATATTGAAAAGAGAAATAAAAAATAATAAGACATCAAAATTACAATAATAATATTTAAATTATGTTTGCCTAAAAAGAACATGAGATTAATATCCTTAACTTGATCTAGTTATAAGTTAACTTAAATTTTTGAAAAAATTAGAATTCATAATGAAATT
This sequence comes from Dendrobium nobile, assembly GCA_022539455.1. NCBI lineage: Eukaryota > Viridiplantae > Streptophyta > Magnoliopsida > Asparagales > Orchidaceae > Dendrobium > Dendrobium nobile. Next base: position 48,587,669 of record CM039729.1, read on the forward strand.
AATTTTGCAATGCAAGTTAATTTATAAAACTTTTAGATCAATTAAATCAGGATTATCATATAAGTAAACTTACATTTTAAATAAGGAATAAAAACAACTAATTAAAATAAGACATTTTTTATTTATATCAATTAAGGATCAGATACATTGAAGCAATTGATATCAAATCAACATAAGTCTTAAAAAATACAACAACAACATAATACTAAGCAAAAACAAGTACAACAGAAAGACATAAATACTGAAATCATCATATCTGGAGAGGACTCGCAAAGAAAACTACAAAGAAGTACATCTAAAACTCTAAGGGACCCTGGTCTGGAGGAGGAGGCTGGTTAAAGACTGAGAAATAGCTATTCATCATAGCTACATTAGTGTTCACCGAGTAAAACTAACCTCAAACCCAACCCATGTCTTGTTGGTACTATGCATCATGATGGTTTAACTGAGTCAAAATTTGATCAAAACATTGATCAAAATGACTCTTTAACCGATTAAAGCGATAGACCATCTCCTGAAAGTCAGGTCCTTGAGCAGGTGTAGGTGCTCGCCCTTCTTCCTTGGTATCTTCACTTGAATTTTCATTCTTCCCAAAAATAGATCAAAAAGAGGCATCGGTGAAGTAGATTGGCAAATTAGTGGGAACATCAGAATGAAATATATTGTACTTCTTTTCTAAGATATAGGTCGCTAGATGCCCTAGAGTAATATTTTTCTTCCTCCTATAAGAATAAAACCCAATTTCAAAAAGGTTATGAACATAATCTAGAATGAGTTAGGCTTCATCAATTGGTTGTTCGATCATAATTAAATAGGTAAGTGTGGACAGAAGAGGAGTAATGTTTATACGATCACTAGCCTTATGAATGATTGAAGTTCTAAGGACATATTGAATGACCCTTACATTTTGATTCAAAGTATATACTCTAGCCAAGTGAGAAACTTGAGTGACACCTCTAAGAGTCTTATTTATTTTAGACCAATCATAGTCAGATTTGGAGGTTAGAAATTATGCTCTTGTCCCACGAGTCCTTAAATGGAGAAAGTTTTTTAGATCTTCCTTGGTTATTTCTACCCGGTGTTTTTTGACATATGAAGTTATCTTACTCTCATCCTCGCTAAAACTCAAATTCGCTAAAAAGTAGTGAAAGGTCACCTTATGATAAGCATGGATCAAAGTCAAAATAAAGGCAAATTGTGTTGAAGCAAAAAGACGCATAACTTGAAAGTGGATATCATCTTGAATTAAGAGTCTTGAAGGAGTGATTTTTGCAGTGACAAACCTACAGTAGGAATCCTCATTTGTTCTAGAAAAAAAATTTTCATCTCCACCCCCAGACGACGAACCCTTCGAAACTCCCCAGCGCTTCCTAGAACTTGCCATTTCTAAGATGAGAAGGATTCAAGGAGGATGTTGAAGTGAATGAAAATACTTGCCATTTCTAAGATGAAAAGGATTCAAGGAGGATGCTGAAGTGAATGAAAATGAATTCTAATTCCCTCCTATTTAAAGAAAAATGACCCTTCGTACAGAATGAAAATTTGTTTGTACATACGATCGTGAAATCGTACGAGAAGAAACATTCTTTATATGGATGAACGAAAACATTCAAAACAAAATAACTTTTCATAAACACATAAGTTACGAAGCATGATTTCGTACAGACTTTTTGACCAGACGATTGTACAGACGAGCAAGTGTTCATCCAGGATGATCAGTTATTTAAGATCATTTTAATGACGGTTAGGTTCGTCCCCCATAAAGAATGATACATGGTTCGTACAAACAAAATACAATTTTGTACATATGAATAGTTATAACAATTGATTCTACCTAAATAACTATCTACATGCATACATACGAATGAATATAGATTATACGGGATTATAGCAGTATCGTACAATATGATATATATTAGAAAATCAAAACTTTACGCATTCAGTCAAAAATAATGATTTACATTCTACAAAACTCGTACGGGACAAAAATAATTTTGAATAGTATGAATATAACACTTTGAAAATTCAGCACGAAAGATCAAAAATAGAACTTTTGATACACGATACATGTCTAAATCATACAAAATATAAAAGGTAAATCCAAGATCTAAAAAACACACACACAAACAAAACATTAACAACTAAAGATAGAAAATATACAAGGAAAAATATCAAGTTTGCAGAAGTATTTTTATCTAAGCATTAAGATTAATCCCACATAGACTTATTCTTAATGTGCTAAAAGTATCAAAGGCTAGTGGTTTTATAAAAATATCTGCAAGTTGATTTTCAGTTGAAACATAATTCAATTCAATTTCTCCTTTGGATATATGATCCCTAATGAAATGATGCCTTATGTATATATGTTTGGCTTTAGAATGTTAAAAAGGATTTTTTAAAATGGAAATGGCATTAGTGTTGTCATAATAAATTAGAATTGTGCCTATTATAAATCCTAAATCAATCAACTGTTATTTCAACCAAAGAACTTGTGTCACACAACTTCCCAAGGCAATGTATTCAGCTTCAGCAGTAGATAGGGCTATGAAATTCTAATTTTTAACTGGACCAAGAAACTAAAGAATTTCCTATAAATTAATAATTTTTAGATGTATGTGGGCTCCAAAAATTTAGCTCCGGCCTCCACCCGCACTGATCATGCTTTATTCGGCGAGGGAGTTTTAACAGAAAAAGTTCCAGGGTAAATTTTGGGAAGGCATATGGGTTTGTAGATAAGACACTACCCAGAGATTTTTCCCTCATTTTGTGAGGACTTTATGATCTGAGTTCTAGTTTCCTATAGGCGCAAGCCCCTATAGATAATTACCCATCTCGATCATGAGAGAGAACTTTTGATTAAGGCTAGTTATTAATGTGATACGTAGAAAATACATATTATCTGGCATATAGTAGCAGCATTGGGTATTGAGATTTGAGGTGCTTGGAAATGGTTGAGAATTTAAAGATTTGATATTTAAAAATTAGAAATGTCACCATTTTACACTTAAAGTGAATGGTGGGGGAATAGATGATGGACCCGATAAAGATCCCATGGTTCTGTCATCCTGGGTCATCGTGTTCCCTGGTCTACTTAGTCAGAGTTAGTAGTTGACCCAACCTGACAGAATGATTCTTATCAGCAACCACGGGTTGCTTCGTCCAAGGGTACCTTATAGACCTGGGGTGAATGTTTGTCTAAAAGAATAAATTTGAATCCACCTTAGCTAACAGAGGGCTTTGTGCCCTATCGATCATATCCTATTAATTCATATCTCAAGGATTTGATGCCAATAAGGAGCATATTAGCTCTAACCATAACTGCTATTTCGTGGTGCCAATTGGCAGTAAAACCACTCAATTCAGAGGGCCCTGGGTCATAATCATTTATCCTGCAGTGCCATTTGGCGGCAAAACTGCCGGTTAAAGGACTCGTACCATGTCCTTATTGGTGGGAGACTATTTAAGAATGGATCCTAGTGATATTTTCGACTGGGCATTTGGCTCTTTATGAGCTGAAGTAAACTTTAATTTGTCCACCTCAACAAACTGTTGCGGAGGGTGAATGGATTTTGCTTTGAGTGGTTGATGATTGAGTTTCAATTTTAAATATCTTAAAATTAGAATTTTGATGATTTTTTAATTTTAGAACCCGTGGAGTTTTGAATTTTGATGGACATTTAAAGTATTTGGAATGCACCCCTCTGGTTGAGATTTTTGTTCAACACAACCATCATAGGGGTATTTGGGGTCATTTCCATTTAAAGCTTGAACCTTGTCAACCCTATCAACTTGTGATAGGGGATCAGGTTTCATAGGTTTTATACCTTTGTTAGTGAATTTTTAGTGTTATAGGCCTTGAAGGCCTAATATGAATATATTAAAATAAATATATCGGTCACCACAACCGTACATTTATTTAATGGTTCGAACCTTATCGACTCCTATTGATCCGCATAGAAGGATCGGGTTCGAACTTGAATTTATTCATTGACCCGTGCAGCATCCCTAGACGTCACGTGTGTACCAATAACACGCTCATCAAAGCCCATGCGGGTGTATTGGGGCATTTTATAATTATTTGTTAAACCTTGTCGACTCTTATTACTTAGGAGGGTCGAGTTAAATTTATTGGCCCTCGCAGCATCCCTAATAACACACTTGTTGGGGCCCATATAAGTGTTTAATTGTACTTGCCCTTTTAGTGTACCTATGTATATACAAACTATAGTGCATGTACGGGGGCACTTTGAAAGTATTTGTAAATGCCTTATGTTCGCTTGCATAGAAGTTGTGGATTTGATGGCTTGGCGTAGCAGTTTTTGAATAGAGTTGTTTGCTGCTTCGTACAGGTAGACTGTCGTGCACTACTCGTTGCTTTCTGTAGGTGGATCATAGTGCACTAACTAATCTCCTACCTAAATCCATAGGTGCTTGCATTTATTGTAGCCCTTTAGGATTTTGCCTATGAATATTGTATTGGGTACACCATGGGTCTTCTATGATAATTTATAGGAGTCTGCATCTGTCACCAACCCCTCATGCACATTGGTTGGTGTGGACTATGTGAGGACATTATACCCATTGCATATATGTTTCTATAATCTATAAAAGCTCTTTTTATTGTATATTGCATCATACGTGTCTTCCCTTAACTTACATGGCTTTCATCACCACCTCGTGAATAATCAGTCAAACGTACGAGTGTATGGCTATATTTGTATAGAATCCATCATATCTACATTATTTCAATCAATGTTACTCATGAGTGAATTGCCAGTTCTATTTGTATTGACTTCAAGCGTGCCACAGCACTCAATATACATTAGTTGTAGGTCAAACTACTGCATGCATTGTCAATATTCTGTGAGCAAAATTACATTGAACGTAGATCTCCCAGCATCATATTTGTTGTAGTCATTTTTGAAAGTTCGTTCGGGATGTTAAGCCCTATGAACTTAGTCCCAAGCTAACCAAGAGGGGGGGTGAATTGGTATTTAAAAAACTTTTAAGACAAAGAAATAAAATCATAAACCAAATCACACCACAAGAAATTAATGCGGAATTAAAAAGTGCGGAAGCAAAAATAAGAACACAAGATTTATAGTGGTTCGGTCGACTCGACCTACGTCCACTCCTTGGAGGCACCCTCAAAGTATTGTACTACAAAACGTGACTCTCCTTTAGCCCCCACGGCTAGGCGGAGAAGCCCTTACAAGAACCTCCTTTTTGCCACCCCGGCAAGGTAGAGAACCTACCTCCTTTTGCTTCCTCCTGAAGCTGGCAGAGAACCACAACCAAAAGCAAACTCCTTACCTCTACCGACCCTTCCACGGACGAGAAACTCCAGACGAAAGACAAGCAGAGCGATCCTTGAAGCAACCCTTGTGAATCCCCCTCACAAGCTCCCCCTCACAAGATCCTCTCTCTCTCTCTCCCTCTCTCCTCAATGTCTTCTCAGGTCAAGGCAGCAGCCAAAGGTCTTTTAAAATGTTTGGACAAGAGCTCTTAAATAGAAGAGCTCTCAAGGAGCTCATTAATTGCAAGTAGCCAACTTTATCGTCCCGGCCGATCTGGACATTGGCCTGGCCGATCAGTATAAATCAAAGAAGATCAGCTAGAGCATCGCCTTGGGAATAGTCCTGGACGATTGAAATTTGGCTTGATCGTCCCGGACGATCATATGATCGTCCTGGCCGATTAGTTCAAATCAGACGCAAATCGTCCTGAGCATCGCCCTGTTTATGATCTGGCCGATATTTATCGTCCTGAAGCAACTCAAGGATTTTGAATGTATCGTCCTGGCCGATCCTGCGATCGTCCAGGACGATATGATCGTATCAATCATCCTTAATTAATCCCTTGATTTCCTGATCAATTAAGGCATAATTTGGTAATTTCGTCCAGGCCGATATAGGGATCGTCCTGGCCGATAATTTAAAAATATAGTATACCTTAATTGTCTATGGCGGCTACTTCTTTCTATTTTGAGCTTATCGTCCTGGCCGATACACATATCGTCCAGGCCGATATGTTAATGTCGGCTGCCTTAATTAAGAATCCTTACTTAGACTTTCTATTTTAAGTTGATCGTCCCGGACGATATAAATATCGGCCGGGCCGATGTGGGCAAAAATAGAAATTCTAAGCCTCTCAAGTGTGTGTGTGAAGGGTTACTTAGCATCAGTCTCTTTGACCATTACAAGTAGACTCAAAAGGTGAAAAATAAAATTACAGACTGACTCAACCCTAAACCTACGCAATTCTGAACATGGCTTCTTCATGATCGTCCGGTTTTCGATTCCTGAAAAGTTAGAAGCAACAAGTAGTCCAATAGAAGTAGTGTTTGTCAATCATCAAAACATAAGCCATGAAAAAATAGATTTGCAACAATTTTCCCCTTTTGTTCCTGGATGACATTTTGCATATTATAAAGGATCTATAGGCAATTGTGTTTGTTACACACCATCTTGTGTTTACTTGTAATGGATTTATGTATCTACTCAACATTGACGGATGAATGATTGTAATAGTGTTGTAGCATTTGCTCGTTAAAGTTGATCGTAAAACATTATCACATTCACCTAAATATGTTTCACAATCATTTACAAACTTTCATAAGTTTCTTGTAGTTACTTGTAAATGGATCATTCTGTGTGCAATAAATTCATGTTCATGCTTATAGGTGCATTATTCTATCCACCACAAGTCTTCAACATATGTTTTGCATGTGAATGGTCATGATCATTGCATACTCTTTGTATATGACTATTGGTAAATCATCAAGTTCATTAAGAAATACTATGTCATTGAATGATGTTCTTTACAAGCTTATACAAAGAGTATGCAATGAACTTGATGATTTACATGCAAAACATATGTTGAAGACTTTTAGTGGATAGAATAATGCACCTATAAGCATAAACATGAATCTATTACATGCAAAACATATGTTGAAGACCTGTGAATCCATGCTTAAATCCTGCTTGGACGAGGACACCACGGCCGTATTTTTTTTTATGCCCCACCATGCTAAGAAAAGCTTATATGGGTCTTCGGTACCTATTGCAAAGGAAAAGCAGTTGTTTCCCCGCAAGCAGATACTTATGGGTATTCCTGCTTCGTTGTACGCATCGCACCGGGCTCCCATCCCACCATGCTAAGAAAAGCATGTATAGGCAGTTTTTCGGTGCGCCACGAACTCTGAAGAAAGGACTTTAGGTGATTACCCTCTTTGTTGCAAGCCTCGCGATGTACTTCCTCCCACCACGCTAAAAAAAGCGTGTATAAGTGGTTGTTTTGTCGCATTGCAAACATCAAAAATGGATTCTCGGAGTTTTAGGGTTAGAGAGTTTATACCTTCGCGGATTTATAGATGTCAGCTCAGGGCAATAGAGGAGCATTTCATTTCAATTATAATTAATTATAATTTAATTATAATTAATTATAATTTAATTATAATTAATTATAATTTAATTATAATTAATTAATCAATAATAATTAATTATGATTAATTAATAATTAATTAATTATAATTATAACTAATAAATAATTAATAATAATTAATTATAATTAATTAAATAATTATAATAAAAATTTTATTAATTAATAAAAATTTATTTATTAATTATAGGTATAATTAATTAATTAATTAATATTCAAATTAAATAAATAATCATAATTAATCATTAATTAATTAATTATACTTAATTAATAATCAATTATAATAAATTATAAATGCTAATAATTATAATCAATTGTAATATTAAGAAAATTAAATCCCTCCTCCCCCATTCTCTAATTTAAGGATTTACGGGGTTTGACCGAAGTTGCACGCGAAAGGGAGTAAGTTACCTTCAAAGCAATTGAGCTTCCGTTATAGCTTCCGATCAAAATGTTATAACTTCTGATCCAACAAGCAAAGGGAGGGTGGAAGTCGGAGCTAGGATAGAGGTTCGGTCGATATAGGCTTGCGATCGGGGGCTTGAAGTCAGAGATGGGAGAATGGGGCTGGATGGAGATCGGAGGAGGGAGTTCGGTGGGCACCTGTGAGTGAGGTAAGGATTTTATCTCTCTCTCTCTCTCTCTCTCTCTCTCTCTCTCTCTCTCTCTCTCTCTCTCTCTCTCTCTCTCTCTCTGTGTGTGTGTGTGTGTGTGTGTGTGTGTGTGTGTGTGTGTGTGTTTCTCTACAGATCGAAAGGATCGGGACAAGGCAATGATAGCTTGGAGAATCAGAGCAGGCAGGGATTTTGCATGTGGGAAGAGCAGGGAGCTGAAGCCTCTTTAGCCTCAATTTATTGACGCTGAGAGGGGTGAAATTGAGGTCATCATTGCGGGTTTTACGTAAGAATTTAGGGAAATGATGCAAATGGCGCCGATTTGTACGAGGTCATCCATTCAAGCGGGATTTACGCATGGATTCATGAGATTTAGCAGAGGTAAGTTTTTCTTAGGCTTTTTATTTTGTTTTCCTTTTGGCTTCTTTAGTATAGATCAACAAATGCACCCCAACAAATGTGGTTCACGTCTATAGCGAATAACGTTTGTTGTATGCTGATTGACCTGATGGATCTTTATATATTTATTCTAGATGTCACACTAGGGCTTCCATTTAGTAGATCTCTAAAAATTTACTTCGATGTCACACTATGGACTTCATTTAGTGGATCTCCAAAAGTCTGCTTGGATGTAAAACTAAGGTTTTCATTCTGTAGATCTCCAAGAATCTATCTTTATGCCTTCATAACTCTCTAGATGCACTTATAATCTTCAGCATTATTGATATATTTGCTCTTAGTCAAGCAAAGATTTATAGGGTAATAATAGAGTACTTTATACTTAGGTCTCTAGAGCATCACTCTATAGATTAACGCTAGCAGGTAGCATCATCATCTTCTTTTGTACCACTATTTCCTTGGTTTTCAGTATTTTTGTATATGCTTGACATTCTTTCATCATATGGTTGTATCTTGGAAAAATTTTAAATATTTATTTGGGGATCTCGACATATGGCATGATGTTGACCCAAATAAATATTTAAAATGCCCCCAGTCTATAGGGACATTTATAGATGTCATTCAGGGTACTCTTTTCATAGCTTTGGCTTGAGTCCTGATATTTTAATTCTTCTATCATGTGCTTTATGTTGCGAACATTGATGGAGGATTACCTGATTTATCAATAATGATTTGTCATGAGATTTATGTTCCTTCGACCCTAGCTTCATACTTTAGCGGGCTTGATGAAGGAGTAGATGCCGATGACCTAAACTTTTAGGTTCGTATCAGGTCGATGGCAAAAAGTCATCGGTCCATAGCTTTGTGCATAGCGAACTTGTTGATGATGGAATCCACTTAGTTCAACCTTAGGCTTTGTGTGAACTTTGAGATAATTTTCTTCCATCCTTTGCTTTGTGCTTTGACGGACTTGTTGAAGAAAAATTCCTTAGATCCTCGCTTTGTGCTTTATGGATTTGTTGAAGGATTTGCAGGTTTTGGATTCAGTTGATAGTACTGAACGTAGGTAGTATCTTGATCCTTAATCACTTGAGAAGACTTTAATCTGAATTACTTGAGTTCATCAGATCAGGAGAGCTAGGATTTGATAGCTCTTTATCCTCTGGTTGCTGAGATAGGGGTTCCTCTACTGCGGATTTTCTTATGGCGTGTTGAGTAGATGGAGCTACCAGCGATCCGGCCATATTTGGGCATGTTGGATCTGACCTTTTACACCCATTCAGGCTTCAGACTTGAGCTATGGGAATTGTGCTCCCCAATGTTGATTTTGCTAAAGTTGGTAGATTTGGAGCATCCTTTGTGGTTGAAGATTTAGAGCATCCTTTGTGGTTGAAGATTTAGAGCCTACAAATATTCAGTAGTTGCTCGAGATCCCTCCTTCCCACTGAAACATTGATTTTCCGGTCATTTGGAAAAATTTTATAAACTACGATCACTTGAACTTGTCAAGCCAAATTTGCTTTCGTGCTTCCTATAGTCCCTACTAACGGGTTGAGGTTCCGCTACTACGGCCTTTCTTATGGCTTGTTAAGTAAATGGAGCTGTCAGTGATCCGGACATATTTGGGCATGTTGGATCCGACCTCTTACACCCATTCAAATCTTAAGCTTTAGGCTAACGAAAGGCTCAAGCTTCTTCAGCTCAATTTTATGGGAGTGTGTAGCCACAAAAGTCTCTTTATTAACTTTTGAATCTTTGTATATTGGAGAAGGTGATGCCTTAAACTTTTAAAAGATCATGTGCATATACTTTGGAAAACAAGTATTTATCTTCTTTAGCACAAAAGAACATTTGAATTGATAATTTAAAATATTTATTCGGGGATCTCAGCATGCAGCGTGATGTCGACCTAAAAAAATATTTAAAATGGCCCTATCTAGTTTGAATATTTTGGATAGTCTTTGTCTCTTTGAAATTTTAAATATTTATTCGAAGATCTTGGCATACGACGCGATATCGACCTGAATAAATATTTAAAATGCCCCCAGTCTGATGGGGGATTTTGAAATGCATTCTTTTGATACATGAGAATTTCAAAATATGAATATTAGCATGCTTTAATAAATATGCCTATAACACTTTGATCATTATAAAGTACATTAGATATAGAATTTTCATGCATGATACTTCTTTAAATATTGGCTATTGATAAGCGGTATAGGCCTACGTCCATCTAGATCGATCAACTGATAAGCTCCTCCTTGATACACCTTTTCGATGACGAAGGGACCTTCCCAATTAAATACGAATTTACCACCAATTTTTTGGTGTGGGATGATTGGTCTTCTCAGCACCAGGACCAATTCTCTTTCTTGAAACGTCCGAGGGCGTACCATGCGATCGAAGGATTTTGTCTTTCTTCCTCGGTACATTTATATATTTTGTTGACCTTGCAATCTGATCTCATCAAGTGCATTAAGTTCTTCCATTCTTAAACGAGCATTTTGTTCTTGGGTAAGGTCATTCTGGATTTCCACCCGGAGTTACGGTAGTTTAATCTCCAATGGTAATACGGCTTCAACACCGAATACCAATGAATAAGGAGTGGCTTTGGTTGGTGTCTTGTATATTGTATGGTATGCCCATAGCGCTTCTTCCATCCTCGTATGCCACTCTCTTTTGTTCTTGGTAAGGATCTTCTTCAACAATTTCACCAGCATCTTGTTAAAGGCCTCTGCCTAGCCATTTACTCTCGGGTTGTATATAGATGAATATCGCCAATCAATTTTATGCTGATTAATGAACTTATAAATTTTTGTACTTTTGAATGCAGTACCATTATCTGAGATTATATGGTGTGGCACACCAAATCTGTAGACAACATTATGGGTAAAGAAATTTATCACATGCTCGGATGTGACCTCTCTGAATGGAGTCGCTTCTGCCCATTTTGAAAAGTAGTATGTTGCTTCTAGAATAAAGTGGTGTCCCACTAATGACAGTGGGTCTATTGGACTGATTATATATGCGCCCCAACATTCAAACCGTCAGGATGCTACTATTGGGTGTAGCGGATTTGGAGGCTAATGTATAACATCAACATAAATCTGACATTTGTGGCACCTCTTTGTGTGGTCAATACAATCTCTCACCATTATTGGTCAGTCAAAAGCTCGTCTATATAAGGTGTCATTGACAAATGCATATCGCAACACCCTTCTTCAAATTTGTGCGGCCAAAGACTTTTCTGTTGGGAGTTTGTTTTCTTTGAAGTAGTCAATGAATGGCTGCCTCCAATCATTTTCGACTTCAATATCTAAATAATGCCACCACGATTCTGAAGCTTGACAAGCTTTACATCTCTTGGCCATATGATATCCTTCCGGATAATTTTCCATAATGATCTGATAGAGAGGTTGAGGATAACTAGAAGTTTTTCTTGCTGATTTGACTCAGGTACTTCTGTCCTCGAGAATTGTAACAAAGCGGGCTTTAAGATCCGATGGTTGTAAACTCCGATGAATATGGGCTTCTCCTCATTAAAATTTGCCATTTTCTTGGCCAATTTAGCCAAACAATCTGCTTTGGCATTCTGTCCTCGAGGAATTTGAATTATTTTAACATTCAGCACCTGCTTCAGGAGCTCAAGGGTCCACCAGTGATAATGATCCAAGTCAACTTTGCAAATCTTGTAAATTCCTAAGACTTTATTTATCACTAGTTGAGAGTCACCGAAGATTTAAAGATTTTTAATTTTGACATCAATTGCGATCTCCAATCCAACTATTAGAGCTTCATACTCGGCTTCATTCTAAGGTTCAGTCAAACTGAATGAAAACCTCATTATGCCTCTTTCAGGTGGTATGAGAACAAGACCGATACCGGCTCGGGCTCTTGCAATATTTGGAGGTCGAGCAAGTTTAATTGATGATGCTCGAAGTACATCTCCTTGAATGGTAGCTTTTCATTCTCCTCAACTTATATTATTTGATTGTCGGGCAAATCATCATTTAATGGAGAGTCTGTCGGGATAGGATGTGCAGTAAGAAAATCTGTCAAGGCTTGTCCTTTCACTGCCTTTTATGGCATGTATATGATATCAAACTGTAGTAATAGTACTGACCACCTAGCTAGACGACATGTCAGCACTGGTCTCATCATCAAGAACTTTAGCAGATCGATCTTTGATATCAGGATAATTTTATGGGATAACATGTAGTGGCAGATTTCTGAACTACAAACATTAGTGCCATACAATGCTTTTCAATCGGGGAATACCTCAATTCTACGCCGATCAATCTCCAGCTGATGTAGTAGAGTATGTTTTCTTTTCCTTCTTCATTATGCTGGGCCAATAATGCTCCGAGGGACTCTTCTAGCGCTGTCGTATATAGTATAAGAGGCTTCCCCGAAATTGGCGCTGCTAGAATGGGAGAATTTAACAAGTATTTCTTGATACTATTAAATGCTTCCTGACATTCTTCATCCCATTTGAAGCTAACATCCTTCTTCATTAATTTTGAAAATGGATGGCACCTTTCCGATAGATTTGATATGAATCTTCGAATGAAAGCTAGTTACCCTTGCAGTAAGCGAAGCTATCGAAGGTTCTTTGGACGTGGCATCTCCATGATTGTCTTGATCTTGTTGGGGTCGACTTCGATACCTCAATGACAGACAACGTACCCTTTTCAGAAGAGACTCCAAAAGCACATTTGAGATAATTCATTTTTAGATCATACTTTCTGATCCTTTCAAAAAACAATTTTCAAGTCACCTATGTGATCTCTTCTATCCATGCTTTTGACAATAAGGTCATCCACATAGCACTCAAACCTTTTGATGTATCAAATCATCAAATATATGAGTCATCGCCCGCTGATAGGTGGCACCAGCGTTCTTCAGGCCAAAGGGCATGACTGTGTAACAGAAAATGTTGATGGGCATCCTGAATGATGTGTGCTTTTCATCTTGAGATGCCATTTTGATTTGATTGTAGCCGTATGATCGGTCCATAAATGAGAACATATCATAATTGGAAGTGTTGTCCACTAGTAGTTCTGATATAGGGAGTGGAAAGTCATCTTTTGGGCACACCTTGTTGAGGTCCCAGAAGTTAATACATATACAAATCTACCCATTCTTCTTATTCTCTGGGATGATATTTATGATCTAATAGGCATATTTTTCTTCTCGAATGAATCATACTTCAATAAACTTCTTTGTTTCAGCAATCACCTGTTCTTCAATCTCTAATCTCATTCTCCTTGGAGCTTGCTTGACGGGTGCTATACCCAATTTAATTGATAATTTGTGAACTCCTACATCAGGGGATAAGCTAAGCATCTCAGCATATGTCCAGGCGAAGTAGTCCCTGAATTCACAGAGGAGTTATTTTATTTCTTCTACTTGCTCTTTGGGTAAAAGAATACTAATGAAGGTTAGGCAAGGGTCTTCCTCAGTTCCCAAGTTGAATTCTTTTAGCTCATCTATAGTGGATGCCTGTCTACCATCTTTAAGCTCTTCTAGTGCAGGTTTGGCCTCTACGGGTTGATCATCATAATCATCAGCTTTGTATGTCTCTTCAGCACCACCATCCTCAGATTCAATTTCCATGCATGTGATTGCCCGACAAGTCTCTTTCCGGAGGAATTTTTGTTTGATAAATTTGATACCCTTATATGCATCTATATCCTTCTATCGCATTGGATGCGGATTCCTTCCATACCAGAGGCCCAAGCTTGTATGAAGTTGTCTTCTGGTGGTAAGAACATTAATTAGCTTTCATATCATTCTCTGAATATTTTTGGCATTGAACGTAGGTAGCCTCATAGGAAGTAACTCTTCGGAGTGGAGGAGCATGCAATCCCAGTCATGATTCTCTTCTTCATGTATTCTAATAGAATATAGTATATTTTTTGGCACAGTCCCAATTTTAAAGGGAGGTAGATAGAGGGTGGCGAGTTCTTCAACTTTATGCATCTCACACGAAATGATTTCTTTGAAGTGTTGCAAGGGAACACGTGTGACTACGAGTATGCTATCCAAAATTGATAGGCTATCTATTCTTTTGGAGAACATATTCTGCACTGTATTCATGTAGATGGAGTTGTAATCATAATCATCATTTGAAAATTCAACCTCCCTACTCCATTCATCTGTGGACTGTCATACTCTTCGAGATTTGGCAGGAGTAACATCATCTTCATCCATGTCACTCCCAAGATTAGGTACATATTTCTTTTCCTTGGGAATGGTCGGTGCTTTGGGAAGAGTCGGTGCTGCCTTCTTTCTCCCTAATTGCTTCTTCTCACCTTCACGTTCAGGTCGTTTTGTAGTCTTTGAGTTTGATGCTCTAGCCTCGAGAGAACTCAAAGACTTTTGCTTCTTTGGCATGAAGTACCGTGCATCTTCATAAACTATTACTTCATGAACGGTGAATGGTTGGATTTCATTAGGGATCTTGAATTCATTTCCATTCCTGAGATATTTCATGCACTGGTGTAATGTTGATGAAACAACATCGTATTTATGTAACTAGGGATGACTAGTAGTGCTTTGAAGAAATTATTCGCATCAATCACATGGAATTTAGCTTCTATATAGAGTTCTCGAAATATAAGAGGAATCATGAATGATACGAGGGTCTTCTGCCCTTTTTCGTTGAAACCATGCACCATCAGCTTATCTAGCCCGAGGTGTTCCATATCAAGGTAGAGGGATCTCAGTGCTTTCAAGCTTATTAGATTTATATAGGATTCGGGATCGGTCAGGATTCGATTGATGATCATCTTATCGCTCTCTACAGTAACATACAGATGATGATTATGGTTTGTAGTCCCGAGTGTCATGTCCTCTCCGGAGAAGGTAATAAATGGCTCATTACGAGCTTGTAGAACCTCAGTCAAATTATGTTCAGCAAAATATGCCTCATATCTTTCGAGATCTTTAAGAGTCTGAATCAGAGTCTCCCGAAGGTCTTTAGACATTACCAAGGCATCGTATATGCTAAGTTGTGCGGGTATCTTTCTCAAATGGGATAAGATATTATAATATATCCCCTTGGTTGAAGTGTTCTTTTTCTTAGGATCTTCAAGGATAATATCATTATTGATTACTATTTCTTTTTCCTTGTCTTTATTGGAGACCCCTTTCTTTGGTTGGGGTGGCAGTATCTTGCCACTTCTTAACTGCACTTGAGCGATCTCCTCTAGTTTAGGGTTATTTAATGGTGCATTTTCTTCAGAGTTAGCCATCGTTGCGTCTAGGGACTCGTTTGTTGATTCAGAATCACCACCCAGGTTTACATGTCCCATCTGAGACGCTATGCTAGGGTCTGATTCATCTTCCTCTGGAAAATCCAAGTCCTCCTCCGAATTGTAATCCATTGGTAACACCATCATACAGGATTCAGATGGTACTTTTTCAGTGCATTCTTCTTTTATCAGTATATTTTGTGTCACTGAGATAACCCGGCATATTTTTACAGGAAGGGATTCCTCATCACCTTCTTCAGCTTCATCTATTTTAAGTTCTGCCATAAAGTCAACGAGCTTGATGGGTCGCCTCACAGTCTGATAATATTCATCCAAACTATCAATAACCCCCGGAGTTGCAGTCTTTTTCTCCTTGGGCTTCTTCAGCTTGGTTTTCTTCTTGGAGGATTTTATCCTTCCAGACTTCGAAGTGCCACCTCGATTCGGGAATTATTTAGAAGTAGAAGCGCGTGTCATAGGTAGTGCTTTCAAATTTATCACTAGCTCCATAGGAGATTTTCACTTCACCCCTGGAACTCCTTCAAGCTGCTTTAATATTTTCACTGTCTTCTTGGAGACTGTAATCTCCCATTGCTCTTCTTGAACTGGCTTCTTTTCTTTTCTTCTTTCTTCAACCAGGGGTACAGAGGAAGTCGTAACTACCCGAGTTGATTCTTTTCTAGGGTGAGATAGCACATTGTCGGACAATGTGAGTTCCCTTTTTTGATATTTTCTTTCAAGCCAATCCTTGAAGATGTAGCAATCTTCAATAGGATGGCTGAGTACCCAATGATATGGGCAACAATTTGGGTCACTAGTGTGCTTCGACGCTTTGGGCCTCTTGCATTCAGGTAGTTTTAAACCTGCTTTCAACACTTGTTGAAATAATTTGGCGACACTCTCCCTCTTGAATGAATATTCTTTATTCATTTTATCTTTAAAGGATTGGAACGTTCTATCACCAATTCCTATTTCCTGCCTCAGGAGTTCTCCTCCACCTTGATAAGTTTGTGGCTTATCGTTACCCCCGAGTATCAGCTTCGGCTAGGGGTGATGGTTGTAGGCATGCTTGGGCTTTTCTTCATACTACATTGGCTGATTGCTCTTGTCTACATTATAGACCACCTATTTTTCTTTATTGGTTTAGGAGAAAAACTTAGAGTCGGCCTCACCCCTGCTAGCACCCGGGGCCTTAGCCTTCTTGGGCTTATTAGAGTGACTTTCTGATCTAGACAATTTCAGTTTTTCAAAATTTTGCCACTATGTCTAGCAAGTCTTGAAATGTGTTAATTGTAGTCATGCACATGAAGGGTTGTATCTTGTCATTAATGTTACTCATTAACAACTGTACGGCATGCTCTTCTTCAAGCTGCTGCTCATATTTCATACTCAGATTTTTCCAACGAGTGATGTATTTAGTCACTGATTCTTATCTTTTTCTTTATCCAGAGCAATGTCAGCGATCGTGATCTTCTCAGTTGCACTAGCAAACCTCTTCACGAATATAGATTCTAACTCTGCAAATATTTTTTATAGAATCATTTGGTAGTTCAGCATACCATTTGAAAGCAATTGCTGTCAAATTACTAACGAATTATCGGAAGAGTAGGGCGTCATTGCCTCCTGTGTTCCTGCAGGTGGCTTTAAACTATGCCAGGTGCTGCCTGGGGTTATTATTATCATTAAAAGTATTAAACTAACTGAATACCCTTTCAGGTATGGTACCTGGTCGTATTCAATAGGATACGGATGACCTTTACCCACCAGCTTTTCTGCTTCATCAACGGCTATAATAGCCCTGATCTTTTTTGTGATGATTCCTTCTAACTGTGCAGCAGTCACAGGTTTAGAAGTACTTGCAACATTTTGTGGGGTGGGCTGGCGGATGACATTATGAGACTCATGACCATCTTCAGGAATATCTCATACTCTCGAGACTTGAGGCATTTGGAAGTTTGGAGGATCAGCAGGAGGATTAGGCATGATGCCAATAGCAGCATTTCTCTACATCATCTGCATCATTGCCCCCATTTGAGCCATCATCTCATTTATCTTCTCATTCAACTGAGATATTTCTCTATCTTTGGCTCTTATTTATTACCTCATCTGCCTTCTCATGTCGGTGAGTGTGGCATTTTCATCATCAAAAGGATTCTCCTCCACTTCCTCTTCTTCTTGGGAATGACCACCTCTACCAGTGGTGGACCCTTCTCTGCAACGATGTCGGTGTACTTGCCTTGGTGGTGGTTTCCAATGATCTTCATCTTCATTGTCATCATAATCGGCGCCATCATATGTCACAATATAGACAACTTTCATTTCCAATGTGTTATTTATATCCTCCAATTCTTCTTCTAGGTTTTTTCTCATAAATTCATCAACATTTTCTTCAATATTTTCTTTAATATCTTCTTCCCCTTAAAGGTATTCTTCTCATTCCATATTTTTTTCTTCTTCTACTATTCAAATCTCTGAGCGACGACGCCATTAGATCTCTAGTTCTTGGTTAGGCAAGGATATTTCTTCGACAAGTGGACTACGATCGAAGTTAGTCTCTTCCTTTGGAGGGGATGGAGGGCGACAGAATCCCCTGGATGATTCTCCAAGGTGTTAACTGTTGGGAGGAGTGTCATTATGGGTCCTTCATGGGGCCCATTTCTGACATTATTTATAGATTGGGGTGGATCTTCGAGAAGCATCACCAGATGTCATGCCCATATCAGTTCTTCTTTCTTTTCTTTCTTTTCTATGAGGCCTTGGCCTCCATATTTTCTTTTCTTTCCACTAGGACTTTTCAACGGCAGATCCTCACGCCCTGATGATCACCGCATGTGGTATACTTTCTTTCTCTTCTTTTTGTTACAAAGGATAGACGTTCTCTTGGTGGAGTTCGTCTATCTTAAATTATCAAGGGCCGCTGATATCTTCTCTTCTTTATCCCTTCCTCCTTCACTGTTTTAGGACTTTGTAAACCCAAGCTAAAAGAGTCTCAGGCTCTCTCTTCCTTGGAGGGATTGGGGCTTTAGGCAGTTGCTCCCAAAAAGATTGCTTTAGGTCTCTAGTGGAGCTATTTCTCTTTACCCACTTTAAATCAAAAAACTTGTTCTAGATAGGAAGATTGGCTTCAGTCTCCTGGACAGACATGTTTGAAGGGTGAACAGGCACCAGTTGCTTCTGGGCTGTAAGTTCAGCATTCATCTTTCTACTCTGCCTCCTTATAGGCCTTCCTCCATATGAGGAGGCTCCAGCATCGTACTTTCAAGGTGCAGATAACCCAGTTGACAAAGTAGTGGTGCTGGTAGTCACCACTAAGACTCTTCCACCATTCACGATTCTTCTGGTGGCTGGGATTTCTGGCTGTGATAGCCTCTCAAACACAGAAATTCTCCTACGAGGATTTTCGGCAGCAGTTCGTTGTGCCGGCAGATGCATACGACGGGTGACAGCTTTAGTAGAATGAGACCTCCTAGCAGGCCTCTCAGCACTCCTGCCATTCGCAGGAATGAAGGTAGTCTTTATAATGACGGTAGGTAAGTCAATGCTACCGAATTGGATAGTAGCTCTGATATTTTTGGGTCATAACCGTTTATCCTGTGGTGCCATTTGGTGGAAAAACTACCGGTCAGAGGACACGTACCACATCCTTATTAGTGGGAGACTGTTTGAGAATGGATCCTAATGATATTTTTGACTGGGCATTTGGCTCTTTGTGAGCTGAAGTAAACTTTGATTTTTTTCACCTCGGCAAACTGTTGCGGATCGTGAATGGATTTTACTTTGAGTGGTTGATGATTGAGTTTCAATTTTAAATATCCTGAAATTGGAATTTAGATGATTTTTAAATTTCAGAACATGTGGAGTTTTGAATTTTGATGAGCATTTAAAGTATTTGGAATGGACCCCTCTGGTTGAGACTTTTGTTCAACATGGCCATCATCGAATATTTGAGATCATTTCTATTTAAATCTTGAACCTTGTCAACCCTATCAACTTGTTGATAGGGGATCGAGTTTCATAGGTTTTATGCCTT
The DNA here is from genome assembly GCA_022539455.1 of Dendrobium nobile. NCBI lineage: Eukaryota > Viridiplantae > Streptophyta > Magnoliopsida > Asparagales > Orchidaceae > Dendrobium > Dendrobium nobile. The sequence continues at coordinate 48,607,408 of CM039729.1, forward strand.
GTTAGTAAATTTTTAGAGTTATAGGCCTTGAAGGCCTAATATGAATGAATTAAAATAAAAATACCGGTCGCCACAACCGTACATTTATTTAATGGTTTCAACCTTGTCGACTCCTATCGATCTGCATAGAAGGATCAGGTTCAAACTTGAATTCGTTCATTGACTCGTGTAATATCCCTAGATATCACGTGTGTACAAACAACATGCTCGCCGGGGCCCATGCGGGTGTTTAGGGGCATTTTATAATTATTTGTTGAACTTTGTCAACTCTGATTACTTAGGAGGATCGGATTTAAATTTATTGACCCGTGCAGCATCCCTAGACGTCACGTGCATACCAATAGCACGCTCGCTGGGGCCCATGCGGGTGTTTGATTGTATTTTCCCTTTTAGTGTACCTATGTGTATACAAATTATAGTGCACATGCGGGGGGGTACTTTGAAAGTATTTGTAAATGCCTTCTATCCGCTTGCATGGGAGTTGCGAATCTGATGGCATGGCGTAGCAGCTTCTGAATAGAGTTGTTCGCTGCTTCGTACAAAGAGACTATCGTGCACTACTCATTGCTTTCTACAGGTGCATCGTAGTGAACTAACTAATCTCCTACTTAAATCCATATGTGCTTGCATTTATTATAGCCCTTTAGCATTTTGCTTGAACATTATATTGGGTATACCATGGGTCTTCTATGATAATGTATAGGAGTCTACATCTGTCACAAACCCCTCATGCACGTTGGTTGGTGTGGACTGTGTGAGGCCATTATACCCACTGCATATATGTTGCCATAATCTATAAAAGCTCTTTTCATTGTATATTGCATCATATGTGTCTTCCCTTAACTTACATGGCTTTCATCACCACCTTGTGAATGATTTGTCGAATGTACGAGTGTATGGATATATTTGTATAGAATCCATCATTTCTACATCATTTCAATCAATGTTACTCATGAGGGAATTGCCAGTTCTATTTGTATTGACTTCAAGCGTGCCACAACACTCAATATACATTGGTTGTAGGTCAAACTACTGCATGCATTGTCAATATTCTGTGAACAAAATTGCTTTCAACATAGATCTCCCAGCATCATATTTGTTGTAGTCATTTTCCCCTTTTGTTTGTGGATGACATTTTGCATATTATAATGGATCTATAGGCTATTTTGTTTGTTACACACCATCTTGTGTTTACTTGTAATGGATTGATGTATTTACTCAACATTGAAGGGTGATTAATTGTAATAGTGTTGTAGCATTCACTCGTTGAAGTTGATCATAAAACATTATCACATTGACCTAAATATGTTTCACCGTCATTTACAAACTTTCATAAGTTTCTTGTAGTTGCTTGTAAATGGATCATTCTGTGTGCAATAGATTCATGTTCATGCTTCTAGGTGCATTATTCTATCCACGACAAGTCTTAAACATATGTTTTGCATGCATACTCTTTGTATATGACTATTGGTAAATCATCAAGTTCATTGAGAAATATTATGTCATTTAATGATGTTCTTTACAATCTTGTAAAAGAATGATGGTCACATTCCTTTGATTCCCAAATTTCTCTTCTATTCCTTTTGTATTTAAAGCTCATTGCTTTGCAACTTATGATTTAATTCTAAGCATGATCATGCCTTCTAGCACAAGTTCAAACTCAATTCAAGTCCATTGTTTTTCAAACTCAAATTCTTTATATTTGTTGATTTGAGTTCAAGTTATGCATAGTCCTTTATATTTTCTTGTATATAAGTCCAAGTGACCCAAGTTCAAGTTTGAGTCTGTGTTTAAATATGTACCCCTACTGTCCTTTGAGTTCAATCAAATTCAGGTCTTGTTCAAGTCCCATTCTTTTTGAAAGTTTAAGTTCTATATTCAATCCATGCTTGGGTTTAAATTCACTTGAAGTTCAAGCCCTTTTTGTGGTTCATTTAGGTTATAGTTTAGGTTTAAATTAAGTTCAATGTGATTTGGTCCAAGTTCTTACTCTTTGAAGTTCAAGTATAAGTTCTTACAAATTCCTTATGCTCAATCAAGTCCAAGTGCGGTCCTATGTTTATCCAAAATTTTGGCAACCTCTCGGCGTCTGTCCTATTTAAGGGAAAACTACGGGAAACTAAGCCTTTCCCACTATTCTAAGAAAAGTGTGTATGGTAGGTGTCCTCGGACAATGACACTTCAGCCATTTTTTTTATCCCCCACCATGCTAAGAAAAGCGTGTATGGGTCTTCGGTACCTATTGCAAAAGGAAAAGCAGTTGTTTCCCCGCAAGCGGGTACTTATGGGTATTCATGCTTCATCATATGCATCGCACCAGGCACCCATCCCACCACGCTAAGAAAAGCATGTATAGGCAGTTTTCTAGTGCGCCACAAACTCCGAAGAAAGGACTTTAGGGGATTACTCGCTTCGTTCCAAGCCTCGCGATGCACTTCCTCCCACCACGCTAAGAAAAGCATGTATATGTGGTTATTTTGTCGTGTTCCAAACATCGAAAACTGATTCTCGGAGTTTTAGGGTTAGAGAGTTTATACCTTCGCCAGGTTGTAGATGTCGGCTTGGGGCAAGGGCGGAGCATTTCATTTCAATTATAATTAATTATACTTTAATTATAACTAATTAATCAATAGTAATCAATTATGATTAATTAATAATTAATTAATTATAATTATAACTAAAAAATAATTAATTAATTATAACTAATAATGATTAATTATAATTAATTAAATAATTATAATAAAAAATTTATTAATTAATTTATTAATTATAGTAATAATTAATTATAATTAATTAAGATTAATTATAATTAAATAAATAATTGTAATTAAATAATAATTAATTATATTTAGTTAATTAATTGTACTTAATTAATAATCAATTATAATTAATTATAATACTAAAAAAATCAAATCCCTCCTCCCCCGTTCTCTAATTTAAGGATTTACCGGGTTTGGCTGAAGTTGCATGCGAAATGGAGTAAGTTACCTTCAAAGCAATTGAGCCCCCGTTATAGCTTTCGATCAAAATGTTGTAACTTCTGATTCAACAAGCAGAGGGAGGGTGGAAGTCGGAGCTAAGGCAGTGGTTCGGTCGACCTGGGCTTGCAATCGGGGGTTTGAAGTTGGAGATACGAAATCGGGGTTGAATGAAGATCGAAGGAGGGAGTTAAGTGGGCACCTGTAAGTGAGGTAAGGATTTGATCTCTCTCTCTCTCTCTCTCTCTCTCTCTCTCTCTCTCTCTCTCTCTCTCTCTCTCTCTCTCTCTCTCTCTCTCTCTCTCTCTATTTCTCTACGGATCAGAAGGATCGGGATAGGGCAACGACAGCTTAGAGAATCAGAGTAGGCAGGGATTTTGCGTATGGGAAAAGCAGGGAACTGAAGCCTCTTCAGCCTCAAATTATTGACGCTGAGAGAGGCGAAATCGAGGTTGTCGTTTTAGGTTTTACGCAAGAATTTCTGGAAATGATGCAAATGGCGTCGATATGTACAAGGTCATCCATTCAAGCGGGATTTAGCGGAGATAAGTTTTTCTTAGGCTTTTTGTTTTCTTCTCTTTTTTGCTTATTTAGCAGTGATCAACAATGTACTTTTTCGATCAACCCTACAACCTACAAAGTCTAAATCTTAATATCTAATAATTTCAAATGAAGTGTTATACTTAGGTAACAAAATCCCTAAGTTCTATGTTCCCAAGAGATATCTCAAAATTTTTTTTACTGTTGTTAAATTTGAATCTTTTGGATCTGATTGAAATCTAGCACACAAACAAACACTAAACATAATATCGGGTCTACTATCTGTCAAATAAAGCAAAGATCTAATAATTCCTCTAAATTTTTTTTGATCAATAGATTTTTGCTTTGGGTCCTTATCCAACAGAACTGAGGAACTCATAGGTGTCCTAACTGGTTTAATATTGCCCATTTTATACTTTTTGAGCATGTCCATAACATACTTTAACTGACTAAGAAATGTTCCCTCCTAAATTTGCTTAATGCTAAAACCTAGAAAGTAACTAAGATCTCTCATTAGGCTCATCTAAAATTCACTACTTATTATTTTAGAAAAATCATCACAAAGATTTTTGTTTGTAGAACCAAAAATAATATCATCAACATAAATTTGAACAATGAGTATATCATATCCCAATTTCTTCAAAAATAGAGCGGTATCCTTACTTCCTTTTTCAAAAGATATGTCCAGTAGGAAAGGGCTTAACCTCTCATACAAAGTCCTAGGTTCCTATTTCAATCCATATAATATATTTTTCAATTTAAAAACATGATTTGGGTATTTTGAATTTTCAAAACCTGCAAGTTCTTCAACATAAACATCATCTTATATCACCTCATTCAAAAAGGCAATTTTAACATTCATTTGATATAATTTAAATCCTCTAAAATATGCAAAGGCTAACAAAACCCTAATTACTTCAAGTCTCATTATAGGGGCAAAAGTCTCCCCAAAATCAATCCCTTCAATTTTGATATTAATAAAAAGGACTACATTAGAGAGAGAAACTCCCATTTTTTTCAAAAAAACTCGTTCGGCGCATATTCTGTTCATCTTCTCCACCATTTTAGTAAGAGATGGTGGTAGAAGGCCATCGGTCACCGGCGGTCCCTCCGACGTCTAGATCTCCATTACAAGAGAAAAATGGTCATTGCTTTGAAGATTCAATGCGAAAGAATTCTGGCTTGGTTCCTATTGCTGAAGGAAATAAAAAAAGGATATCCTCAAGCATTGTAATAAAAGACAATGTGGAGATTTTTCTAAAGGTAAGTCTTCAGGTTGAAGGAAAAGGAAAGGGCATTACTTGTGACTATGACTATAAAACTCCCTGTTCTGATAAGGTTTTCGGAATTTCTCCTTCTAAGCCTTGCGATAATCAAGCTTTATCATCAGGTTTGAAAATTTTTTTTAATATATTCGGGAATTCAAATGCAATCCCCGGCAACGATGCGATAAATGCGAATTCCCTTAGTTCAGTTAACAAAAATATTCAAAATATGGTGAATGGTAAGGCTTGTAATCTGGATTTTCAGCAAGGAAAATTTCTTCAGGATATAATCGGAATGAAGTCTCTATTTTTGATAAAATGCCCGTTAAGGGAGGTAATGATGCTGGTATGAGCAATCCTTGGATTAAGAAAAAACATATAAAAGTCTCATTCAATTATAGGGACAAAGTGTTGACAGAGGATGGCAAGGCCGTCAAACTGCATGAAGGTAGTGAAATTTCTAATGTTAACACTCTAAAAAACTCCTTGGTAACTAAGGTTTTTGGCAGAGATGTTCCATTGCACATTGTGGTTGTGGAACTAAGACGTCAATGGCTTGAATTCAGACAATTTCATTTTACCACCCTTGGGATGGGATGGTTCTTATGTTCTTTTAAGAATGCTAAAGCTTTGGGGGGAGTGCTCACTGGTGGCCCTTGGTATGTGAATGGGCACATTATAGGTATGGACAAGTGGACACTAGAGTTTTCTCCTTTATCTATGAAAGGTCTAACATCTTTTATTTGGATAAGAATGCCCCATTTTCCCTTACAGTGTTGGGATGAGGTGAATGTGGTGAGAATTTCTTCTATGGTTGGAACACCATTGATGTTAGATGGTAACATGTTTTAATGGGGAGGAAGGGAATTTGCAAGAGTTTGTATTCATGTGAAGCTGGACCAAACTCTTCCCTTGGGGATTTGGGTGGAAAGTTTAACGGGTAGGTTCTTTTAGAAAGTGGAATATGAAAGAATTTATACTCTCTATTTTAATTGTGAATTGATTGGGCATATTAAAAAAGATTGTAAGAAGAAAGAGGTGGAAACTAATGTGTTGGGTGCTGAAGCTCAGAAGCAGGAAATATAGATTCTGGAAAACAAAGATCCAGAGGTTGAGAAGAATGGTACTTATGGACCCTGTGTTTAGGTAAATTACAAAAAAAAAAAATAACCTACTTGTGGTATTCCTAAAGAAGCATGGGAGGTTAAAAGGAAGAAGGAAATAATCAACCTAGAGCCTCCTCTAAGGGTTGTTAGTGATAAGCCGTCTGTTGAGGAAGAGTTGGATGAGAATCTAGAAGAAAATTTGGGAATGCTGAGATGGGTGAAGAACGTGAAATTATTAATGGAAATTCTGATTCCATTGCAAGGCTGATTCTTCCAAGAAACGAGAAAGTTTCTCCTACTAAAGTAGCTGATGAGATGGAGCTTTCTAAAAAAGTTTATGATCCTGTAGTGAGAGGGAAAAGAGCTGAAATAGTCCAAGATCTTCATAATAGAGAGGAGGTTATCCTTAAAATCTCTCAAGATATTATATCAGATAAGGATGGTTCTTCTTCTACTTCAAATGGGAATGATGGGAAGGGCTTCTTGTGAACTCAAGTAGGTCCTATTGGATTACTTGTGAGCTCAAGTATTCCCTATCAGAAATCTGATTTCAAACTTCATAAAGAACTAAAATCCTTGGGGAACGATAACTTTATAAATCATGGAAGGAAAGGTGGTGGGCTTGTTAAAGGTAGGAAAGGGAGCAATCCTATTTCTTATCAATAAATGTCTTCCATAATATTTTGGAATTGTAGGGGGCTAGGAAGAAAGAAGCCTCCCACTACTTAAAGGAGTGTGTGAAAGAGCATGATGTGGTTTTTGTTAGTCTTGTAGAGACAAAGATTTCATCTTTTGATAGAAATGAATGTGATAAGTTCATTGGTAAGATTTGGGATTTTTTTTTACTTCCTGCTGAAGGATTTATCGGGAGGTATTATGGTTTGTTGGAGGAAGGACTTAGCTTCATTTACTATTTTAGAAACCTCATCTCACGTAGTTGTTGGAGAAATGAGTATTATGTCTAAAGGCGTGTGGCTCATTGCTTCAATTTATGGTAGTAATGATTCGTATAAAAGAAGAAGCTTGTGGAATAAACTTTAAGGGATTTCTAGCATTAATTTGCCCATTGTAATATGAGGTGATTTCAACTATATAATGTCTCAAGAGGACAAGAAAGGAGGGAAAAAAATTTATTCTATATCAAGGTGCTCAAGATATGAGCAATTTTATGAGTTCTTGTGATCTACATGAAATGAAAGTCATTGGCCCAAAATTTACATGGTGTAATAACAAGAAAGGTGGAGCTCGGATACTTGAAAGACTATATAGATGCATTTTGAACACAGTAGCCTTGGAAGCTATCCAAAACATGGCTGTTTGGCACCTACCATGTGTAGCTTCAGATCATTATCCCATTCTAATCAAGTTGTTGTCCCATGCTATTCGGAAAAACAAAATTCTGAGGTATGAAGAAGTTTGGTCCTCTTATCCAGCTTCAGCTGGTATTGTTGCTAAGTCCTGGGAAAAGAAAATGATGGGAGATGCTGTTAACTCTCTTAATATGAGGTTTAGGAGAGCTTTGAAAGCCCTTTATTTCTGGAGCAAATCAAAACATCAAAATTTGATGATATTGAAGGAGAATTTGAAAAAAGAAATTTTGGATTTACAAATTGAAGAAGCTGAGGTTGGCGGGCTCACTGAAGATAAAATCCTGTTGCTGAAATCTAAGGTTCATGAGATTAATATTACTCTTGCTCGTCTTAATACGTGGTGGAGACAAAGAGAAAAAACTAAATGGCTAGTTGAAGGGGAATCCAACTCAAAGTTTTTTCATGCTTTTGCATCTGGAAGGCGTAATTCAAATTGGATTCATCAGGTAAAATATAGTGATGGGAAGTTGGTTGAGGACCAAAAACTGATAGGAGAAGTCTTTTTTAATTATTAAAAACAAATGGGAGGAGAGGAACTGCAGAATGATGGGTTGGCCTAACTCTTTACATATGTTGAATGAAGCAGACAAAGGAAATCTAATAGCAGATTTCAGGGAAGAGGAGCTGGATAAGGTGGTTGATCAGCTGAAATCAAACATTTCTCCAGGTATCGATGGAATTTCTTATTCTTTCATTAAATCTTATTGGCATATTATTAGAGGTGATGTCTGGAAGGCTGTTCATTCCTTTTTATGACGGGTTTTATGAGTCCAAGTTGGAAAGAGACTTTAGTTGTACTTATCCCTACAATTCAGAATCCGGTTAATCCATCTAATTATAGACCTACAAGTCTTTGTTTGTCAATTTATAAGATGGTGGCTAAGATGTTACTGAATAGAATGATTGAAATTATTCCTAAGCTAATATCTGAGGAACAGGCGGCGTTTGTTAAAGGTCGTTCTATCTCAGACCATGTTTGATTAGCCCAAGAAGTGTGTAACAAATTTAGATATTCAAAATCCAAGAAAGGGCTTATGGCGATCAAAATAGATCTGGAGCAAGCTTATGATAGCATGGGATGGTCTACTCTTAAATAAGTTTTGAAGAATTTAGGCTTTCCATATAAGTTTTATAACGACCTTCTTCAATGTGTTATAGACACTAATTTTTTTATAATGATTAATGGAAATAATTCAATTTGGATTAAGGCAAGGAGTGAATTTAGGCAAGGTTGTCCCTTGTCTCCCTATCTTTTTATCTTATGCTCTCAACTTTTGTCTGATGTTGTTGCCTAGAGAGGGAAGGGATTGGGTTTTAAAGTGGCTCCAAATGCAGAAAAAGTTTCTCATTTATTATATGCTGACGATATTGTCATATTCTTGGAAGCCAATGTTAAAAGTGTAAAGAAAGTAAACAAAATTTTGGAGGATTACTGTAAGTGGTCTGGATAGAAAGTATATATTCAAAATTCTTCTATCTTATTTGGCAGATCGGTTAGAAGATCGAGAAGAAGGAATTTAGCTAAAATCTTGGGATTCAAAGTCGTGAAAGAATTAATGTATCTTGGTGTCAAGATTGTATTGAGGAGATTGACAGTGGCTGGTTTTAATAATCTTTTGGAGAAGGCTAACAAATATTTGAATGTTTGGGGTAACCGTTATATTTCTCTTCCAAGGAAGTTACTTCTTGTTAAATCCATATTTTCTTCTATCCCTATTTTTCATATTACACATTCTTTAGTTCTGTTGGGGGTACTCAAAGATATGGATAGAATGTGTAGGGATTTTTTGTGGAACAAGCATGATGGAAGTAAGGGTTTACACTATGTTTCTTGGGAAGTTTTATGTAGTCCTAGAAGAATGGGAGGTCAAGGAGTCCAATCCATGGTTTCTAAAGTTGGTCCCCTTTAGGCTAAATTTTCTTGGAACCTCCTCTCTGAATCATCTTCCTTCCTTAATAGTGTAATATATACTAAATATGGGAATCAGTTGTGGAATTTTCACTTGAAAAGATATAGCTCTCCTATAGTGAAGATTATTTTAAATGGGTTCTATTCTCTAAAGGAAATTTTAAGATGGAAAGTTTCTTCGGGTAGCTATATTAACATCATGGAAGATATTTGGATTTTTGAAAAATCCATTGCTAAATGGACAACTTTTGTAGCAAATATGGAAGAGAATATGCACTTTCTGGATTATTTTGTTGGTGAAGGAGAATGGAATGAAATTAAACTGTAGCACTTTTTCAATTTTCATCTGGTGGAGACTAAAGGGCATACCTATCTTTTCTGATCTAGATGGGGATCAGTTGGAACTCAAATACAAATATTCAGGTAAATCTCTAACTGCTTTAATATCTATGAAATCGAAAGGGGTTGCAGTTGAAGATCCTCATTGGTGCTGGAGAAGAAGTCTGAAGCTTAGGCCTTGGGTAGACTTATTTTGGTGGAGATTATCTATCAATGCTATTCCTTCAAATGAATTTTTGATGTTCAGAAAGCTGTCCAGGAATAACATATGTCCTAGAGGATGCGAGGTTGTGGAAAATGTTGAGCACATTGCGGTTAATTGTTTTAAGTTGTTGCAAGTTTTCAATATTCTCAGGAGTTGGGGCTTCTTGATCCCGAGTTTTACTTCAATCCAAGAGTGTTTTTTGGGTTTGAAAAGCTTGGCAAACTCAGGACCTTTCATCGGGAATGTTTATTGCTCTGCGGATTTCTTAAGCTGGAAGAGCAGAAACAATGTAATGCATGGCGAAAAAGAAGACAGCTTCACATTCATTGCTGCTAATGCAATTTGCATGGCTGAGGCATCTTTCAAAGGAAGTTCGAAATACTGGGATACCAACCAGGTATCACAGCTGTCTTCATATTGGTATCTTCCTCCCTCCAAATGGATTAAACTTAATATTGATGCTTCTTTAGGAAGCAATTACAATGCAGGTGTTGGAGGTGTATTCAGGGATCAAAGAGGCAGATTTTTGTGTGCCTTTGGGTTGAATTGTTTGCATTAGGATTCAGCTCAATTGGAACTTTTTGCAATCTTGTCAATAAAGAAGTTCATCCAAGACTAGAGGTATGATTATATAGGGATTATGATTGAGGGAGATAATAAGAATATTATTGATTTGGTTCAGAATATCTTTAATAAGGTGCCGGTCAAAGATGGAGGTCCAAAGATAGAGGAATTTTCTTTTCTCACTGAATTCAATCAAGTTTTATTTCATTTTGTTAATAGGAAATGTAATAAGTTAGCTGATTTTTGTGCTAACTATGCTCATTCTTTAGATTTCTTTTGGGATGACTTAAGTAGTAATAAGGTTCATCCTTACTTTTTTACTTTACTCAAGGAGTACAGTGATTATGGATCAATTACTTAGTTGATTGTATTTTTTACCTTAATAAAATTGCTTCAAGCATTCCTTCAAAAAAAATCTAGCCTTACTTCTAACAAAAACTCCTGAGTCATTCATTCTATTTTAATAAAATTGCTTCAAGCATTCCTTCAAAAAAAATCTAGCCTTATTTCTAACAAAAACTCCTGAGTCATTCATTCTATTTTTAAATATCCTCTTAGTTCCTACTATACTTTGATCCTTTGGCCTTGCAATTAATTCTCAAACAATATTCCTAACAAACTAATTTAATTTTTCTTGCATTGCCAAAATCCAAAATTCATCCAATAGTGCTTTATTTACATTTGTGGGTTCTATCATTGAAATAAAGGTAGAATAATTGACTTCTTTACCACGCCTAGTTCTAACACCCTCACTAGGTTCACCTAAAATCAATTTCTTAGGGTGGTTTTTAGAAAATTTCAAATCTCTAGGCAAAGGGTTTTCTATTTCCAAATTTTCTTCCAAGTTAATTTTTTCAATCCTTTGAGAGTTATTTTCGAAATCATCCTCTTCTAAACTTGGCTCTTCCAAAATTTCAGATTCATCAAATACAACATGTTTAGTCTCCTCAACTACCAAAGTTTTTTTGTTAAATACTCTATACAATTTTCCAACACTAGAATATCCAAGAAACATTCCTTCATCTAATTTTGGATCAAATTTTCCTATAGAATATTTTTCATTATTATGTATGAATACCTTACATCCAAAAATATACAAATGTGACAAATTTGGTGTTCTACCCTTAAGAAACTCATAGGATGTTTTATTCAGTTTTGATCTAATGTTCACCCTATTTAGAACATAACATGTAGTTATAATCGCTTCAGCCCAAAAATATTTAGGAAGTACATATTCATCCAACATGGCACTAGTAGCTTCAATTAATGTTCTATTCTTTCTTTCAACTACCCCATTCTGCTGAGGGGTTCTAGGTGTAGAAAAATTATAATCAATTCCTCATTCTTTGCAAAAATCCTCAAATCTTTCATTTTCAAATTCACTTCCGTGATCACTTTGGATTGTTAAAATTTTACACCCTAGTTTCCTCTAAGTCCAAGTCAAAAAATCCCTAAATTACTCAAATGATTCATTCTCATGAAATAAAATTTAACCCATATGAATTTTGAGAAATTATCAACAATCGCAAATCTGTATACCTTCCCTCCTAGAATTACAGTGCTAATCGGTTCAAAAAGATCCATATGTATAATCTCCAAAGGTTTGTTAGTTCTAAGATCCTTATTATAATGAGTACTTCACCTGTTTTACTAGTTGACATGCATCGCAAAGGTGAAACTTTATAAAGTCTAGTTTTTGTATACCTCTAACCAGTTCATTTTGGTTAATTTTCCTAAGATTTTTCATGCTAGTGTGACAAAGTCTCCTATACCATAACCATAATTCATCATAGATTATTTTTAAATAAAAAACATTATGAGTTTTAATACAATTCAAATCTAGCATATAAATATTGTTTACCCTAATTCCATGCAATACATCGTTTCCATTTAGGCTTAATATACAGCTTGTGGGAAAAACTTTAACGCTATACCCTTTATTACAAAGTTAGCTTATACTTAATAAATTATGCTTTAATCCTTCAATAAGTAATACATTTTCTATGAAAAAATTTGCAAGTTTCTGATCATACCTATGCCAAACACTTTTCTGGTGGTATTATCTCCCTGTATAACCTTACCTCCATTCCTGGCTTCCAACGAAATGAATTGTGTAGTATCTCCAGTCATATGCTTTGAGTAACTACTATCTAGGTACCAAATGCTCGCACGAGATCTTGTATGAGAGCGTTCCTATAAAATAATTAAACATTAGTCTTGGGAACCCAAACAAATTTGAGTTCTCCTTTTAGCAAAATAAAATTAGATGCATGTCTGATATGACTTGGTATATGCATCTAAGGTCTCCACACTAAATGATTTTTTCTATCTAATGTATAAGTGTCTGAAATATGTCCAATCATCCCACAAGTAAAGCATTTAACTCCAAAAAATGGGTTTTTTAGTCTTCTATAATAAATCTGTCTCTTCCTGTGTTTTAAAATTTTTGACCTCAAAATAGGATTAGTAAAATCTTCAAGTGTTGGGAGTTTCCTATTTTCTTCAAGGCTTTCACTATCACTCTAAGAAATGAATTTGTATCTTCTAATACAATGTTATCATATCTTAGATAGTGCTCTCTATTCTTAGATTCATCCCTAAAATTTTTGAAATCTATTTCCAATTTAGCATAGGATAACTTTAGTAATTCATTTTTCTTATTCAATTCATCAAATTCATTTAAAAATTTTGTGTGGTTGTTGTCTATTTGTGTGTTATCTTTCTTAAGGATGTCATGCTTTTTTTAAATCTCTTGTATTTTTAGATTCAATCTAGCATGCATTTCTTAGGTTTTCTAAATGCATCATATATTCTTTAAGAAATTTCTAGTAATTCAGCATAGGGTAAGTCACATACCTCTTCTTGATCTGACTGATCAAGATTATCAGCCATTAAACACATGTTGATGACTTCCTCCTCCTTATTTATTTCTGATGAATCCAAATCTAAGTTCGCCCAAAAAGCTCTATGAAATCTATTCTTACCCTTCTTCACATTTTCTTTCACCTATACCTTCTCCTTGCTAGGAGTGGATTTTAGATTTGGGCATTCTGATTTTATATGTCCAGTTTTCCTGCATTTGTAGCAAATCATATCATTAGAAACTTTAACATTTTTTTGTGAAACTTACCTTTGTTCCACTGTTGCCGTCTCCTCTGCTTCCTTTTAAGAAAACTCCTGAATTGCCTTGTCATCAGGGCAATATTGTCCTCATCCTCAGGTTGTGACTTATCACTCTCTGAATCATCCACTTTCAGTGTTATGTTCTTCTCCTTTCTCTGTTCTCCTGCATCAATCTTCTTTTGACCCACTCCTTACTCGTAAGCAATTAGTGATCTAAGAAGACTATCAATAGAGTAAACATTTAAATCCTTATAATCTATAATTGCAGTTATTTTAGCATCATAAGCAGTAGGCAAACAACAAAGATATTTATTGACTATTTCAGCATTCGTTAGTTCTCTACCTAATACATGCAAAGAAGTGACTATTTGAGTAAATCTTGTGTATATTTTAGAAATAGATTCATTAGGTTTCATGTGAAATAATTTATAATCATGTAATAAGATATTTAATCTAGATTTCCTTACTTCATTAGTCCCTTCATAAGTAATACAAAGTCTATCCCATATATCCTTTCCACTTTTACAAGTGGAAACCCACAAATAATCTTCTGACTTAAGCACACAAAAGAAATTATTTAAGCATTTTGCATTTAGTTGTGCTAAGTCATGTTCTTCTACTATCCAGTCAGCAAAGGGTGTTTGAACTCTAATGTCATCTACTAGTCTTGTTGGCCTAGTATGCCCTTCTTGAACTAAAATCCACATGCGATAATCAAGTGATTACATAAATGTAGGCATGCATGTTTTCCAAAATTGAAAGGGATATTGTCAAATAATAGAGGTATAGTGACTGAATACCCTTCAGGTGTGTTTCAGTTTCCAAATGTAACCATTATCATTTTCAAAAAGTAGTCTAAACTTATAGTTTTGAATCAAAGCTCTGATACCACATGTTTATTTTGTATAGGTTGTTAAACCTAAGCTATTTTCCCAAGACTAACCAAGAGGGGGGTGAATTGGTAATGTAAGAGTTCTCTTGGATATTTTAATAGAAAACCATTTTAATTAAATTCAAAAGATGATTATTATTTTAAAATCTTTTCAACCACAATAACAAAATTGTAGAAAATAAATATGGAAATTAAAGACAAAAAGATTTATAGTGGTTCAGTCAAACACGACCTACATCCACTCCTTGAAGACTCTCTCTTCAGGTTTTGCATTTTTACCAAAAGTGACTCTCCTTTTGCCCCCACAGCAAGGCGGATAAGCCTTTACAATTCCTCTCTTTTATCAATCCCCAATGCGGCAGAGAACCATCATCCTTTCACACTCTCCAAGTGTCGACAAAGAATAGTTGTCTGTTCACACCCTCCAAGTGTCGGCAGAGTACTATCATCTATTCACACCCTCCATGTGTCGGCAGAGTACTGTCGTCTCTTCACACCCTCCAAGTATCAAAAGAGTACCGAATCTTCTTCAAAGATCTTCTCACGAATAATTAGAAAAAAGAAAAGTAGAGTGATCACCAAAAACACAAAAAGATCCTTAACTTTGAGTAATTTTGTGATCCCTTCACACTCCACTTACAAAAAATCTCTCTCAAACACTCTCCCACGCTCACTCTTTCACTTACTCTTGAAAATTCATGAATAAGGACACTATTTATATCAATTTTAAAGGACCTTTTATATGAAAGACACAAAAAACTGTCCAAAAAATTGAAATTTTCCATTTTGAGCGTAGACAATAGTATAATACGATCGTATGTTCGTACATACGAATAATTCAAAGAATATTGTGTATGAACCTTATGTGAATCAATACAAAATGATTTCATACATGATGATCATCTAGTACAAACTCAGTTTGTACTATACGAATAGTTAAAAAAAATTTCATCTTTGTCAGGATGAAGAGGGACCCCATAATTTCGTTCCCTAAATGGCATACATACGATGATGACATCATACAGTATGATCAATTAAGAAAATTTTCAAGTTCATTGGGATGAAGAGGGACCCGTCTAACTTGTACATCGGATGGCTTACGTACAATGATGACATCGTACGGTACAAACCGTTTATAAAATTTTTAAGTTCATCTAGACGAAATGGGACCCGTCCAACTCGTACACTGGACGATGTACGTATAATGATGTAATTATATGGTACAAACCGTTCAAAAATTTTTCAAGTTCGTCTGGATGAAAAGGGACCCATCCAATTCATACCTTGAGCATCCATTTGTTTGATACTAATCTGCTTCGATTTCCACTTTTCGTATTCTAACCCGAGCTCTTTCGAGCTGTTCAATGGATAATTCTTCTAAATTTTGAATAGTACTCAAGATCCTCTGTGCATATCTAATAAATCATTTCATGAAAGTATATTATCTTTCCATTCATTTCAAAACTATCATATCTGGACAACGTACGTACGATGATGACATCGTACGATATGAACCGTTCAGAAAATTTTTACGTTCGTCTGGACGGAAATGTCCCTGTCTAATTCGTACCCTAGATGGCATACGTACGAATGTGATATCGTACAGTATGATCCATACTTAGAAAATTTTTCTACTTTATGTTCATTTGACTCCTCGTAGGGGAAAATAACTGAACAAATCATCCCGTACAAAATGACTTCATACAGTACGATCAATTTAAAAATTACAAATTTTAAATAATCCCCTGGTGTGTGTATGCACAATTACTCAAATACAATCACACTCTCTCGAACTCAATAAAATAAAAAATATATACTTCATTTACAATAAACCCTAAACTGATCTGATTTAAATTCTTCAATAATCAGGAGTCAATTATTTATTAATTAATAGTTAAAATATTTGATTAATTAACTAATCACGAACTACTTAAAATAGTAATAATAATAAACATAAATTTTAAAATTAAATAATAAAAAAAATTCTGATTTTTAATAATATTATATTATTATTATATATTTTATTTAAAGTAATTATTAATAAGATATGTAAATATTAAATAATAACAAAATATTAATAAATATAATAATAACATAAAATAGTCAGATATTCAAATAAATTTTAAATTAGAACACATTTGATGCTATTGTGAGATAATAAAAAAAAGTTATGACTTTTGTATATAAAATTTTTTAATAGTTACTAAATATTAGTTTAAAATAATCATTATTTAGTAAATAATATAATTCAAAATATGCAAACCATTTTTTAATTAAAATTAATTTTAAGTCAAAGAGGATGAAAATACAATTGATTCGATATATTATACATATTTTTTGGATTAATATGTAGTTTATCATGATTTATTAAAGAAAACCATAATTAAAATAATTTAAAATAGATTTAAAAAAAAGTTAAACCTAATCCGACGACGACGGCGCCAGGTGATGCCTTTCAATTAGCGAGCTCTGAATCTCACGGTAGCAGCAATCAGGGTCACTGATTCAGCTGATTCACAATCATCATCATATAATTAAGACAATGGCTGGCCCCATGCGCTTTCAACTTAAATGACTCAGCAACGCATGACAGCCACTCGATCCCCCGCTGTCTGAAATATATAGCTATGAATTTATCGAACGGTGATCTCCACAGCAAACTGATCCCCACGATTATGAATATTCACGGGATAACGCGATTTGAACCGTTGATCGCAAGATCAACAGCCTAGAAAATGCTCCATTAAGGCATACTAATGAGGATGCCCTAGGATCGATTTTTTTGCTCGTTCTCTTGATATACTCAATGAAATTACTTGAAATTTGAAACTTAGATCAAGCTTATGAACAGAATTAATGGGGGAGCATTTGGAAGATGTGAAAAGCACCAAGTAAAAAGCTAAATAGATCTAACTGTGGTGACCTAAATCTAAAGTTTTTGAAGAATCTCACAGTGGGATTTGGGAGATAATGGATTCTCTAAGCTTGTAGATTGTCCTCAAATGTTTCTCTAGTTAAAATCGAGCCTTGATATTCCTTGGATTGATGGGAATCTTCCTTGGGATGTTTCAAGGCTCGGGTCGCAAGAAATTTGCCGCCGCTGACTTTGACCGGCGGTCTTTGGCTTGAGGAAGGTAGAGGGAGGTCGTGGTAGCTCTCTTATAAAATTTCAATAGCTGAGGAGGTTTCAGAAGAGAGAACAAGCAAAAAAGTCCCTCTAATATTGACCTAAGTTCCTATTTAAAGGCATAAGCTCATGATCAACGGCCAAGATCATCTCTAGAGAAAATTAGGAGGGAAAGGGGATGAATTAGCGATGTTCTTGCTCAAGGGAACAAAAGGAAGGATATAAATTCTTTAATTAGGTTGAATTTAACCAAAATAGGCTAGGTTTGACCAACCAAGGCTTGGGTTAACCAAGCCATGAGTTAACCTGGTCAATTTCATCAAATGAGTCCAAGGGATGAGTGGATTGAACCATGGGTAGGTTTGAATTTGAATAGAGCTTGAATTAACCCAATAGGGCCTAATGGGTCAACTTTGGTTGACCTTGTTAACTAGGTTGACCTAGGGCACAGGTCTGAGCCCAATGGGTTGGGTCTGACCCACTGGTTAAAGGGAAGAGAGAATTGGACTAAAGGATTTTAAATATGATTATAAATAAATAAGGGAGAGAGTATGGGTCAATATGGGTCAACCCAAGTTTACCTAGTCAACTAAGTTGACCCTTGGCCTGGGTCTGGGCTCAAAAAATTTAATTTGACCCAGTGAACATAAGGGAGGTGGTCTTAGGGCCTTTCTTGGGTCAATTTGACCAGGTCAACCCCTTGACTAGGGGTCTGACAAATTCAAGGTCAACACGGTGGAGCAACGATGTCATGCGGTGGTCCGACGAAACTCTTGCTGTGGTATAGGAGGTGCAAGAAGGAAAGAGCGATCTCTGATCTCTCTCTTGAATTCTTTGGCTTGGGGTAGGTAGAGGGAGGTCGTGGGAGCTCTCTCACAAAATTTCAAGAGCTGAGGAGGTCTCGGGAGAGAGAACAAGAAAAAAAGTCCTTCTAATATTGCCCTAAGATTCCTATTTAAAGGCCTAAACTCATAATCAATAGCCAAGATCATCTCTAGAGAAAATTAGGAGGGAGAGGGGCTGAATTATCCATGGTCTTGCTCAAGGGAAAAAAAGGAAGGATTTAAATTCCTTTAATTTGGTTGAATTTAACCAAAATGTTAAGTCTAGTAAATAGGTTGTTAAACCTAAGTTAATGTCCCAAGGCTACCAAGAGGGGGGGGAATTGGTAGTTTAAAAATTTTAAACCCTCTTTAAAATTTATGTTGAACCGAAATGAAAATTTTTTTTTAAGTTTTTGTAGAAAACGTTTTTCAACCACAGAGTTTTTAAAATCAAAAATAAAATGCGGAAAAGTAAAAACAGTAAAATAAATGACACCAGATTTATAGTGGTTCGGTCTAAACCAGACCTACATCCACTCCCCAGAGGCACTCTCTGAGTATTGCACTAATACCAATAGTGACTCTCCTTTTGAACCCACAGCAAGGCGGAGAAGCCTTTACAAAACACTCTTTTCACCACTACCCGGTGCGGTAGAGAACCGTTCGTCCTTTCACACAATCCCCAGTGTTGGCAGAGAATCGTCCGTCCTTTCACACTCTCCTAGTGTGGACAGAGAACCCTTCGGCTATTCACACTCTCCAAGTGTAGGCAAGGAACCCTTTTGCTATTCACACTCTCCAAGTGTAGGCAGTGAACCCTTCGTCTATTCACACTCTCCAAGTGTAGGCAGCGAACCCTTCGTCTATTCACACTCTCCAAGTGTCGGTAGAGAACCGGATCTCCTTGACAGATCTTCTCATAACAATCTAGAAGGAAGAAAGAAAAGAGTGAAGTAATCCCAATTCACAAGTAGAGATTCTTACCTTTGAACTCCAAGTGAAGCCTTCACGCTCCAGTGGTAGGAATCCTCCTTTGAATGCACTCTTACACTCTCTCCTTAGCTATTCTCTCAAGAAGCATGAAGATCAAATGATAAAAAGATTGGGTGGTAGTCTAATTTGGACTATTTATACAAAAGATAAGAAAAACCGCCCCAAAATTGCAAGTATTCAATTCTGTACGCAGTGGATCGTCCCGTACGATCGTGGATCGTCCCGGACGATTTTACTTAAAAGCCTTGAAACGAACTTATTTGCATATGTGTACGAAACATTTTCGTACAAGCTGATCATCCCGTACGAACTAAGTACGTCCGTACGAACGGTTATTACAAGGTCGGTTCTAGAAACAGCAGAAAAACCGTCCTAAGTCGGTTGTATCGTTTGGACAAAAATTGGTTCGTCTGGACGAAATTTTTACAGAGACCAGATCGTCCTGGACGATAATTAATTTCGTCTGGACAAAAATTTTACAGAGAGCAACTCGTTTTCTGACGATAATTAATTTCGTCTGGACGAAAATTTTACAGAGACCAGATCGTCCTGGATGATAATTAATTTTGTCTGGACGAAAATTTTACAGAGAGCAACTCGTTTTTTGACGATAATTAATTTCGTCTGGATGAAAATTTTATAGAGACCAGATCGTCATGGATGATAATTAATTTCGTCCCGGACGAATAGGACTTAGAAAATTTTTCAAGCCAGTTCCTATTCGTTCCCTGTGCTCAATAGGAGATAACTGTCTGATCATCCCGTACGATCTGATATCGTCCCGTACGATCAGTATAAATTTTATATGATCTCTTTATGTGTGTGTGTGTATGTTTTTATTCACTCAATTACAACACTCCCTTTCAAATTTTATTCAAAGAAAAGTACAAGCTTCAAATTCACAAAGTATCTCATGTTGATTTTGATTTGAAGTCTTCATAGTCTGGAGTTCGATTTTCCTGAAATGTTAGTACACACAAGAGCAAATACAAATCTTCTAAAATTATTAGGAGATAACTACATATTTGAACAACAATGTTTGGAATCATCAAAACTATACAAGTTGCAAAAATGTAAAGCATTCAAATAGCAACTATCTTAACAATCTCCCCCTTTTTGATGATGGCAAAATAATTATTGTTTGTAGGGTTTCAATTTAAACAAATCTCCTAAACTCCCCTTGAATTGATGAATACATGAAAATAAGGAGGTATTTTGAACCAAAGAACATAATTTTTTGTTTTTCAAAAATTTTTAACAAAAAATTAAAAAAGACCAAGACAAGACTTGATAAGACCACAAGTCAAAAGACAAAATCAAAATACAAGCATACAAACACACAATAATTTCTCCCCCTTTTTGACAACAACAAAAAGTGAAGAATAAATAGACAACAAAATGTAAGTAATTATATGAAATCCATTTGAAAATTTAATCTAAAGAGTGATTGACATAAGGTATGCAATCTAAAACTAATAACATTAGTGAAATTCATAGAATTTAAGAAGTCATATAACATTGTAAGTAAGAAGAATTTATCAAAGACATGATTCAATTTAGACATTTTTTATAAAGAAAATCATTACAAGAGAGATGAATAAAAATTTTATGTTTCAAAGTTCAATAGAAATATAAATGAACAGAAGATCAAATTGAATTAAGAGATTGAAAGAATCTGGAAAGAAAAGAATTACCACATGTGGCGCTTTGTGCATCTTTTCCAAATTTTTGGCACATTTTTGTGCATCTTTTTACATTGGGCTTATTTTGTGCCTCTTTTTCACATTTACGAACCTTTGCGCATTCCTTTTGATTTTTGTACTCTTTGTATAATTTTTCAAGAGTAATTGAAACTAATTTTTTCCAAGATCAATAATCTAAAATTTCAAATTTTTTTAAGTGCATAAATATCACTTGAGCAAAGAAATACAAAATAAGAACACATCTAAATTGCAATAATAATATTAATTTTTATGTAGTCTAAATGAGTAGATATGAAATTAAAAATTCTAATTATAACAAGTTATAAACAAATTTTAAAATTAGAAAGACTAGATTTTCTAATGAAATTAATCTTAAATTACAATTTAATTTAAGCACAATTAAGATTAAAAAGACTAATGAAATTCATAAAAACTAAACACATTTCAAAAACAATTAAAATTTAAATTAACTACAACATATATTGATATTGATGAAAAGGATTACAAGACCATTTCATAATATCAATACAAAAACACAAAAAAAAAATTAAAACTTAACATAAACAAACACAACTAAAACAAACACTAGAATAAACACTAATACAAATACAAATACAACAAACATAAAGAAAATCATCACTCATTCTCTATTCTTCTGGAGGAGGAGGAATGCCACCAAATAGGTTGAAGTATGAGGTCATCAACATAACATTGGTATTGATTTCATGAACTTCATTTTTGATACTACCAATGTCCTATTGCTGCTGCAGAAGTTGAGCATTAATTTGATCAAATCTTTGATCAAAATGAGTCTCAAGTCTATCAAATTTCTCAATCAAATTCTGATAATCTGATTGAGGTGCAGAAGTTTGTTCTCCTTCTTCTTCTTCTTCAGAAGCACTGGCATGTGCTTTTTTTTTTCTCCTTGAAAATTGCTCTGAAAGAAGCATCATTGTAGTAGACCGGCTCTTCATATTCATCATCAGGATGCACTAAATTGAATTTATTTTCCAAAATATATGTAACTAAGTGTCCTAATGAGATATTCCTTTTTCTTTTCTTTTCTGCATGCCCAATTTCTGAAAGCCCATAAAGATGGTCTAGGATAAGTTGGGCTTCATCGATAGGCTTACGATCCATAATCAAAAAAGTCACAACAGAAAGGAGTGGGGTAATATTGATCCTATCACCAGCTTTAGGAATGATTGAAGATCAAAGAATGTGCTGGATGATTCGAGCATTTTTGGTCATTCCTAAAACTCTAGCAACATGATATGTTAGGCCACTTTCTTTGATCACCCTATTGACTTCATACCATTTGAAGGTGTTTTCATTCATAAGGATGTGGACTCTATAACCTTCAGTTCTTAAGTTTAGAAAGGCACCTATGTCGTGCTTGGTGATTTCAACTTTTTGTTTGAAAATAAAAGAACTTATAGAGGAGTGGTCGGAATTAAAACTCATATTGGCTAGGAAATAGAGAAAGGTTTGTTTGTTGTAGAGGTGGACGAGAGAAAGAATGAATCCAAACTGGGTGGAAGCAAAAAGGTGCATTACCTTGATATTTATCTCGCTTTGAATCAGAATGCGAGAAGGTGTAATTTTGACAGAAGCAAAACGAGGAAAGGATTCCTCATTTGCCTTTGAAAAGAAGTTTTCAAAGGAATTCCTGTGGGGTTTCTTCGCCAACACCTTTTGTCTCTTGCATGAGGAGGCCATTGTCGATTTGAAGTTGAAAGGGATTGAAAGTGAAGTTTAGAGTTGTGATTGTTGAGTTGAAAAGCCTTCTTATTTAAAGAAAATGATACGTTCGTCCTGGACGAAAACTGTTCGTCCTGGACGAAAATTATCGTTTGTCTGGACGAAAAAATTTCGTACAGACGATCCAATTCGTCCAAAATAAAACGGCTTTTCGTAATTAACACAATTTACGATGCGTCCTTTTGTACATACTTTTGACTTGACCGATCGTACAGATGAAAAAAATTTGTACAGACGATCAAAAGTAATTCGTTTTAATGTCAGTTGGAAACCGTCCCCGCCTATGAATCGACGTCTGTTCGTCTGGACGAACAAAAAGTTCGTACGGACGAACTTCACAATTAAAACTGCCTTATCCATTCAACTGCCGCATTCAATCGTCCCGACATTTGAGAGAGAAAAAACTTTCGTCCTGGACGATCAACAGATCGTACAGACGATCTACATTAAAAACTGCTCTCAAGACGTTTTATATCACGCAAATTGAATTTTACACACATCGTCCAGTACGAAAAATTTCGTCCCGGACGATTTTCACATTTTTGAATTTTTTGAATTTTTATCAAACAAGAACAAACTAAACATACAAATCATAGAAAACAATGACAAATCCACAGACTCTAAAATGACATCACTCAAAAATAGTCAAAGATCACAAAAATAAAACAAAACAAACTACGAAAACATAAATATCAATGTTGCAAAAACATTTTTATTTAAGCATTCAAATCAATTACACCAAGCCTTGTTCTTAATGTACTAAAGGTATCAAAGGCTAAAGGTTTTGTAAAAATGTCTGCAAGTTTATTTTCAGTTGAAACATGAGTAAGTTCAATTTCTCCTTTGGATACATGATCCCTTATGAAATGATGTCTTATGTCAATGTGTTTGGTTCTAGAATGTTGAATAGGATTTTTGGAAATGCAAATAGCACTAGTATTATCACAATAAATTAAAATAGTGCATATATTTAATCATAAATCAATCAACTGTTGTTTTAACCAAAGTACTTGTGCCACACAACTTCCTAATGCAATGTATTCTGCTTCTGCAGTAGATAGGGCCACTGAATTTTGTTTTCTACTGGACCAAGAAACTAATGAATTTCCAATGAATTGATATGTTCCAGAAGTGCTTTTCCTATCCACTCTACAGCCTGCAAAGTCAGAATCTGAGTAACCAACAATTTCAAATGAAGAGCTAAACTTAGGATACCAAATTCCTAAGTTCTGAGTTCCTAGTAAGTATCTTAATATCCTTTTCACTGCTATCAAATGTGATTCTTTTGGATCTGATTGAAATCTAGCACATAAGCAAACACTGAACATAATATCTGGTCGGCTAGCAGTCAAGTAAAGTAAAGATCCAATAATCCCTCTATATTTCTTTTGATCAACAGATTTTCCCTTAAGGTCCTTATCCAACTGAACTGAGAAACTCATTGGTGTACTAACAGGTTTAGCATTGTCCATTTCATATTTTTTGAGGATGTCCTTAATATATTTAGTTTGACTAAGAAATGTACCTTCCTCAAGTTGCTTAATGTTAAATTCTAGAAAATAATTTAAATCTCCCATTAGACTCATTTCAAATTCACTACTCATTATTTTAGAAAAATCATCACAAAGATTTTTATTTGAAGATCCAAAAATGATATCATCTACATAAATTTGAACAATGAGTATATCTTTTTCAAATTTCTTTAAAAAGAGAGTTGTATCCACACTTCCTTTTTCAAAAGATCTTTCAAGTAGGAAGGTGCTCAACCTCCCATACCAAGCCCTAGGTGCCTGTTTCAATCCATATAATGCCTTTTTTAACTTGAAAACATGATTTGGGTATTTAGAATTTTCAAAACCTGGAGGTTGTTCTACAAAAACATCTTCTTCAATTACCCCATTTAAAAAGGCACTTTTGACATCCATTTGAAACAATTTAAAACATTTAAAACAGGCAAAGGCAAGTAAAACCCTAATTGCTTCAAGTCTAGCTACAGGGGCAAAAGTCTCCTCAAAATCAATTCCTTCAATTTGATTATACCCCTTAGCAACTAATCTAGCCTTATTTCTAATGACTACTCCTGAGTCATTCATTTTATTTTTGAACACCCACTTGGTTCCAACAATACTTTGATCTTTTGGCCTTGAAGTTAATTTCCAAACTTTATTTCTTACAAATTGATTCAACTCTTCTTGCATGGCCAATATCCAAAATTCATCAGAAAGTGCTTGATCAATATTAGTGGGTTCTATTGTTGAAATAAAGGCTGAATGATTGACTTCCTTGTTTAATCCACGCCTAGTTCTAACACCATCACTAGGTTCACCTATAATCAATTCTCTTGGGTGATTTTTAGAAAATCTCAAATCTCTAGGCAAAGGATTTTCTCTTTCCAAATTCTCTTCCACATTTTCTTCCAAATTTAATCTATCAATCTTTTGGGAGTTTTCTTCAATCTCATCTTCAACAACATTTGGCTCTTCCAAATTTCTAGATTCATCAAATACAACATGTGTGGTTTCTTCAATGACTAAAGTTCTTTTGTTGAATACCCTATAAGATTTTCCAACACTTGAATATCCAACAAAAATTCATTCATCTGATTTTGGATCAAATTTTCTTAAGGCAGATTTTCCATTATTATGAATGAACACCTTGCAACCAAAAACATGCAAATGAGACAAATTTGGTGTTCTACCTTTTAGCAACTCATAGGGTGTTTTATTTAAATTTGATCTCACATTCACCCTATTCAGAACATAACATGCAGTGCTAACCGCCTCAGCCCAAAAATATCTAGGAAGTGAGTATTCTGCCAACATTGCTCGAGCGGCTTCTATTAATATTCTGTTTTTCCTTTCAACTACCCCATTTTGTTGAGGGGTTCTAGGTGCAGAAAAATTGTGATCAATCCCTTTTTCTTTACAAAAATTTTCAAATCTTTCATTTTCAAATTCTCATCCATGATCACTTTGTAAAGAAATTATTTCACATCCTAGTTTTTTTTGAATCCAAGTTGAAAATTTTCTGAATTCCTCAAATGATTCACTTTTATGAAAAAGAAATCTAACCCTAGTGAATCTTGAGAAATCATCCACTATAACAAATCCGTATACTTTCCCTCCTAGACTTACAGTTCCTACTGGTCCAAAAAGATCCATGTGAAGAATTTCCAATGGTTTACTGGTCCTAAGATCCTTATTGGACTTAAAAGAAGACTTCACTTGTTTTCCTAATTGACATGCATAACAAAGGTGGTCCTTAGTAAAGTCTAGTTTTGGTATACCTCTCACTAAGTTCTTTTGGGTAATTCTTCTAAGGTTTTTCATACTAGAATGACAAAGTCTCCTATGCTAAAGCCATGATTCATCAGAAACAGTTTTCAAATAAAAAGCAGTAGGAGATTGAATACAATTTAAATCTAGGATGTAAACATTATTTACCCTTTTTCCATTTAAAACTTCTTTCCCATTTAGGCTTAATATGCAGCTAGTAGGTAAAAATTTTACATTATATCCTTTGTCACATAGCTGACTTATACTTAACAAATTATGTTTTAAGCCTTCAACCAATAACACATTGTCTATGAAAAAGTTTTTGAAATTTCCAATCATACCAGATCCAACCACTTTCTTTGTGGTATTATCTCCAATTGTTACTTTGCCTCCATTCCTGGGTTCCAGCGTTATGAATTGAGTAGTATCTCCAGTCATATGCTTTGAACATCCGCTGTCCAGGTACCATATGCTCCCACGAGGTCTTGTGTGAGAGCAACCCTGCAAAATTCTCAAATGTTAGACCTGGGAACCCAAACAAGTTTGGGTTCACCTTTTAGAAATTTATAATCAGATACATGTATGATATGTCTAAGTTTATGCATCTTAGGTCTCCACACCAAATTAGATTTCATCTTCAAAGTACAGGTGTGAGCTATATGTCCCAAAAATCCATAATTATTACATTTAACTTTAGGAAAAGTATTCCCAAGTTTTCTTCTATTTATTTGTCTTCTAAGGGATTCCATATATTTAGGATAATATTTAGGATTTGTAAAATCTTCAATTTTGGGGGGTATCCTATTATCCTCAAGAGCTCTTATTATCAATTTATAAAATGAATTCATTTCTTCCAAGAGTCGATTTGTATAACTGATTCGATATGTTTTCCTCTCAGATTCATCCTTAAATTTTTTAAAATCTCTTTCAAGATCAGTATAGGATGATTTTAGATTTTCAAAATTCTTATTCAAGTCATCATATTCATTAAGTAGTTTCATGTGGTTGTCATCTATTAATGCATGATCTTTCTTAAGGATTTCATGTTCCTTCTTGAGCTATTCTAATTCTAAACTTAAACTAGCATGCATCTTTTTTATTTTCCTATATGCATCATACATGTGTTCAGAAACCTCAAACAATTCATCATAGGTTAAGTCACATACCTCTTCTTGATCTGATTATTCAACATTATCTGCCATCAAATAAAGGTTTGTGACTTCTTCTTCTTTTTCCGTCTCAGATGAGTCTGAAGTTGAGTCCGCCCAGAAAGCTCTTTGAAACTTCTTCTTGCCCTTCTTTACCATTGGTTTCTCCTCCACCTTCTCCTTGCTAGGAGTGGCTTTTAGTTTTGGGCAATCAGTCTTGATATGACCTGTTTTCCTACATTCATAACAAATCACTTCATTAGAAACCTTGTCATTTCTATTAAACTTACATCTATTCCATTGCTGACGTCTCTTCTGCTTCCTCTTTAAAAAGCTTCTGAATTGTCTAGTCATCAATGCAATATCATCTTCATCCTCAGGTTGTGAGTGTTCACTCTCTGACTCTTCCACCTTTAGTGCAATATTCTTCTCCTTTCGTGGTTCACCTGCATCAATCTTTCTTTGACTTACTCCTTGTTCATAAGCAATGAGTGAACCAAGAAGATTGTCAATAGAATAAATGTTTAGATCTTTAGACTCTGTAATTGCAGTAATTTTAGCATCATAAGCAGTAGGTAAACATCGAAGAATCTTATTAACCATTTCAGCATTAGTTAATTCCCTACCAAGTGCATGCAAAGAAGTGATAATTTGTGTGAATCTTGTGTACATGTCAGAAATAGATTCATTAGGTTTCATGCAAAACAATTCATAGTCATGTAACAAGATATTGAGTCTTGATTGTTTAACCTCATTTGTCTCTTCATAAGTTATACAAAGTCTATCCCATATGTCCTTTTTCGCTTTTGCAAGTGGAAACCCGCATGTAGTCTTCAGATTTTAAAGCACAAAAGAAACTATTTAGACATTTGGCATTTAATTGTGCTAAGTTACGTTCTTCTATAGTCCAATCTATAAAAGGTGTTTCTACCCTAACTCCATTAACTAATCTAGTTGGTTTTGTGTAACCTTCCTGGACTAGAATCCACATACAATAATCAAGTGACTGTAAGAAAATAGACATGCGTGTTTTCTAAAAATCAAAAGGAATATTGTCAAACAGTGGAAGTCTAGTAATAGAGTAACCCTCAGGTGTGTTTCGGTTTACGAATGTAGCCATCTACAGTAATCAAAAAGTAGTTTAAACTTATGATTTTGAAACGATGCTCTAATACCACTTGTTGAGTCTAGTAAATAGGTTGTTAAACCTAAGTTAATGTCCAAGGCTACCAAGAGGGGGGGGAATTGGTAGTTTAAAAATTTTAAACCCTCTTAAAATTTATGTTGAACCGAAATGAAAATTTTCTTTTAAGTTTTTGTACAAAACGTTTTTCAACCACAGAGTTTTTAAAATCAAAAATAAAATGCGGAAAAGTAAAAACAGTAAAGTAAATGACACCAGATTTATAGTGGTTCGGTCTAAACCAGACCTACATCCACTCCCCAGAGGCACTCTCTGAGTATTGCACTAATACCAATAGTGACTCTCCTTTTGCACCCACAGCAAGGCGGAGAAGCCTTTACAAAACACTCTTTTCACCACTACCCGGTGCGGCAAAGAACCGTTCGTCCTTTCACACAATCCCCAGTGTTGGCAGAGAATCGTCCGTCCTTTCACACTCTCCTAGTGTGGGCAGAAAACCCTTCGGCTATTCACACTCTCCAAGTGTAGGCAGCGAACCCTTCGGCTATTCACACTCTCCAAGTGTAGGCAGCGAATCCTTCGTCTATTCACACTCTCCAAGTGTAGGCAGCGAACCCTTCGTCTATTCACACTCTCCAAGTGTCGGTAGAGAACCGGATCTCCTTGACAGATCTTCTCATAACAATCTAGAAGGAAGAAAGAAAAGAGTGAAGTAATCCCAATTCACAAGTAGAGATTCTTACCTTTGAACTCCAAGTGAAGCCTTCACGCTCCAGTGGTAGGAATCCTCCTTTGAATGCACTCTTACACTCTCTCCTTAGCTATTCTCTCAAGAAGCATGAAGATCAAATGATAAAAAGATTGGGTGGTAGTCTAATTTGGACTATTTATACAAAAGATAAGAAAAACCGCCCCAAAATTGCAAGTATTCAATTCTGTACGTAGTGGATCGTCCCGTACGATCGTGGATCGTCCCGGACGATTTTACTTAAAAGCCTTGAAACGAACTTATTTGCATATGTGTACGAAACATTTTCGTACAAGCTGATCATCCCGTACGAACTAAGTACGTCCGTACGAACGGTTATTACAAGGTCGGTTCTAGAAACAGCAGAAAAACCGTCCTAAGTCGGTTGTATCGTTTGGACAAAAATTGGTTCGTCTGGACGAAATTTTTACAGAGACCAGATCGTCCTGGACGATAATTAATTTCGTCTGGACAAAAATTTTACAGAGAGCAACTCGTTTTCTGACGATAATTAATTTCGTCTGGACGAAAATTTTACAGAGACCAGATCGTCCTGGATGATAATTAATTTTGTCTGGACGAAAAT
Organism: Dendrobium nobile; assembly: GCA_022539455.1. Classification (NCBI taxonomy): domain Eukaryota; kingdom Viridiplantae; phylum Streptophyta; class Magnoliopsida; order Asparagales; family Orchidaceae; genus Dendrobium; species Dendrobium nobile. Next base: position 48,637,008 of record CM039729.1, read on the forward strand.
TTTACAGAGAGCAACTCGTTTTTTGACGATAATTAATTTCGTCTGGATGAAAATTTTATAGAGACCAGATCGTCATGGATGATAATTAATTTCGTCCCGGACGAATAGGACTTAGAAAATTTTTCAAGCCAGTTCCTATTCGTTCCCTGTGCTCAATAGGAGATAACTGTCTGATCATCCCGTACGATCTGATATCGTCCCGTACGATCAGTATAAATTTTATATGATCTCTTTATGTGTGTGTGTGTATGTTTTTATTCACTCAATTACAACACTCCCTTTCAAATTTTATTCAAAGAAAAGTACAAGCTTCAAATTCACAAAGTATCTCATGTTGATTTTGATTTGAAGTCTTCATAGTCTGGAGTTCGATTTTCCTGAAATGTTAGTACACACAAGAGCAAATACAAATCTTCTAAAATTGTTAGGAGATAACTACACATTTGAACAATAATGTTTGGAATCATCAAAACTATACAAGTTGCAAAAATGTAAAGCATGCAAATAGCAACTATCTTAATACAAAATAGGCTAGGTTTGACCAACTAAGGCTTGGGATGACTAAGCCATGAGTTAACCTGGTCAATTTGGTCAAATGAGTCCAAGGGATGAGTGGATTGAGCCAAGGGTAGGTTTGAATTTGAAGAGAGCTTGAATTAACCCAAAAGGGCCTAATGGGTCAACCTGGGTTGACCTGGTCAACCAGGTTGACCCAGGGCACAAGTCTGGGCCAATGGGTTGGGTCTAATCCACTTGGTCCAATGGAAGAGAGAATTGGACTAAAGGAAATTAAATTTGATTTAAAATCAAAAGGGAGAGTGTATGGGTCAATCTGGGTCAACCCAGGTTGACCTGGTCAACTAGGTTGACCCAGGGACTAGGTTTGGGATCAGCAATTTTGATTTGACCCAATGAACATAAGGGATGTGGTCTTGGGGCCTTGCTTGGGTCAATTTGACCAGGTTAACCCCCTTGACTAGGAGTCTGATAAATTCAAGGTCAACAAGGATGTTAAGCCTTACATCTCTCTACAATTATGAATGTTCCACCAAGCAACAATTATTATAGGTTATAAAAGGATGTTCATTGCAATGTTACATCAAAAAATAAATTTTAATTTTATATTTATTACATACTAGAAAATTTTGAGTTGAGTCAGTACAGTGTTTGTTTTGTCCCAATGTTGTACCAAAGTTTAGAACACACAAATAAAAATAGTAAGATCATAAAGTTTTTATGTGAAAAATCTAAAAAAATAAAGAAATTTTGAGGCCTGACCTAGCTGAAAAATATATAATGCAGTAGGTGATAAAAAAATCTTCCTTTCTTCACAATTGAATAAGAGGGAGGTTATTTGAGAATATGACATCTAATTTATATTATGGGGTTAACAAAAATCAAATGTCCACAAATGGACATTTAGCACTTAATAATAGGGCTTGATTTTCTCAGTAAGGATTACAGAGGTCTTATGTCACTAAGCAAACAACTAATACCTAACAATAATAAAATATTTTCAGGATTCTAAAGACGAAGAATATTATTGAAGGTAATCATCGGCAAAGATGGTGTTTGTTGCCGACAATAGTTGGTGGTGGTTATTAGTGGGGATGGCTAAAAAAGACAAGTGAGCTCTTTCTAATTCGTCTTATGTGGAGAATGAGACTCTATTTATAAACTTTTGAGGTAGACATTTTGGTTATTTGAATGAGATTCCAAAACACTTCATCACATGATCCATATTGATTCTCTTGAAAATAAAATAGTTTCTTTAGCATTTGAGTGCATTAATGATGTTGAAATTGAGTGGTCATGGGCTCATTGGATTGATCTTGTCGAGCCGCTCAATTTGACTATATATATGTTAAATTTGGAGATAATTTGGGCATCCAATTACTGTTTTAAGCTTCCAATCATACTTCAAAAGTTTGATTGGGCTCATTTGGGCTCGGATTAGACCACCTTACCTTAGGTCTCATTGAGACGTTCAACGTTCAATTCAATTATAAGTTTGCTGAATTTGGAGTTCAAAACGTCATGAATTTAATTTTAAAATTTTCCAATTCAAATTTTACAATACGATTCATGCTTTTAAATATATCAATAATCATTAATTTTTTAAAATATTAATATATTACTCAAATAATATATCAAAATTTATAATTCGTTCATCCCAAGGAAAATCTAATTATTTAAATTTATCATAGCAAATTTGAATTAGGATATTCTAACTTTTCTAATACAAATTACATAAATTTAGTACCTTTTTATGCTCGTCAATTTATTATAAATACAAGGTCGTGAGCATGAAAGACATTTTCTTTTTCTAAAAAAATAATGAGGTCAAGATATCTCAATAAAAATTATTGTCTACAAAAATTTAAAATTATTAAACTTATTATGAATATATTGTACTTATCTTGAAACAAATTTATGGAGTTTAAAACACATCCTGTTGTAATTTTTTTTATTTTATATTTAGAGGCATTTGCATAAATACCACATAGTTTTTATAAATTTACATTTCTATTATCAAAATATTTATATTGATTTACATAACGTCATAACATCCTAATATTTCAATGACGGCAGCAAAAAATACAAGTAATAAGATGTATTTCACATTGAATAAGTTCATATTAATTTTAAACAAATCAGTATAAAGATTTTATATGTTAGTAATGTAAATATATAAAAATTTAATGGCATGGACGTAAATCTCCATTTCATTAAATTTTTCAATCATATAAGTACACCACAAAATACAAATGCTATACAGATAAATTAATAAAAATCTTCCCCATTATTTCCCCTTTCCTTCTATATATATCATATATATAATGTATAAGGTGGAAAGTGGAGAGAGAAATCCAAAGATGAGGAGCTTCTACTTCTGCTGCTTTTTTTCCTCCGGCGATCAATCTCTGCCATCCAATTTCATCCGTGCGGTTCACATCAACGGCCACGTCGAATATTTCTCCCCTCCGGCGACTGCTCAACAAGTCCTCGGAAAACGGCTCAACGGATATGCGGTTTGGACCGCAACGCGGCTTTTATCAACCGGTCCGGTTCCGCTCCATTGGACAGATCGGCTTGAACCAGGTAACATCTATTTCATTCTCCCTGATGCCGTTGTGCTCCATTCGGACGCTACTCCGGCCAGCCTCGTCATGCTCGTGAGGCGGCTCAAAGCAATGGCTGATCGATCCACATCACCGGATAGTCAGGGTGAACCATACTCGGAGGCGGAGGAGGATGTAATGGGACGGTGGACGGTTTCTGTGGTTAAACCGCCGATGTGGAGGCCCGAATTAGAGACGATTGAGGAGCTCTGCTCGAATGGCCGATCTAGTATTAGTAGTAGTTGTAGTAGGGAACCACATGGCAATCAGGCTTGGGATAATCGAGTATGACAAATAAGGAAAAAAATTCGTAATTTTTTTCTCTTCTATTATGAATTCTGTTGTAATGATTTTTTTGTTAAATCTTCTTACTATGGATGGAACTAGATTGATATTAATTGATTTTGTTTGGTATTAGAATTATTTTGTTTTCAATAGTATTGTTATATTTTTTGTTGATGGATGATTCATAGTATTAATTTAGTTTTAATGTTAGGGCATTCTACAATGCGAAGTATGACCTCAATTAGGGGTGTCAATTTTAGGTTACGGGTCAACCCGGGCCCGACCCGTTTTTGCAAATAGGTCAATTTTTCGGACCTGAACCGACCCGCTTTGGGTCCAGGTCAACCCGACACGACCCGAATGACCCAAAAACCATTGAAATTTGATTTTTTTTATTAAATATTAAATAGAAACAATTTGTAAACAAATTATAATTATATCAGGTAGCATGGTTGAGTAACAACTCAACAGTGCATTACATATCATTTAATCATTTACAAATACATAATTACATATTGAATTGCAATATAATTATATAAACAATTATAGATTGTCAGCAAGTACATTTACAGTATTACATATCAATTGCTTAAAAAATATTTTCAAACTAATTGCTCTATTAGACATTTACAAATCCATTTTGCTAAAATGCTCCTCTAGCAAGTACCATCTGCCTTTAGGCTTCAAGCACGACATAGAAGTATTCAACTATAATAAAACAAGTTAGATATGTATAAACCTTCAATACGTTGCTCAGATTAGACCCTCCAAATCTGTAATCACCAAATGAGGTGTAAGTTCAATCAACATTGGCATATTACCATCTAAGGAAACAGTTTGTATTTTGCATTAACTTAGAATCTATTCATTTAAATATATATTATCTGCTCATTAAAATATAACACAAAATTACAAATAACTCCTGGTTTTAATAGCAATTATTATGATATTGTTCCCATAGTCCCACTGTAATTTGAGAAGGTTTATCATCATAGCTTGATCACTTCATACAACAACAAAAAGTCAAATAATTTATGAATTCAGTATGTTGTCTTTTTCCTGCATTTGCTCCAAACCCAGATACAACATTAACATATTACCATCCAAGGAGATGGTTTGTATTTTGCATTAACTTAGTATCTATTCATTTAAATATATATTATCTGCTCATTAACGTAATACAAAATTACAAATGTCTCCTGGTTATAATAGCATTTATTATGATATTGTTCCCACAATCCCACTGTAATTTGAAAAGGTTTATCATCATCGCTTGATCGCTTCATACAACAACAAATAGTCAAATAATATATGAATTCAGTAAGTTGTCTTTCTCCTGCATTTGCTCCTAACCCAGATACAACATTGACAATATTACTTATATAATTTGAGAATAATGAGAACAAGTTATCCTTCACCCTCTTAAGCTCAAACACATAATCACCCACATACAACCTCCTGTATCACCATTCTACGAATGTTAATTTATATCACAGTTCAAGAATAACAGTTATTGCAAGAATGACACTAATATCATAGCAATACTTTTCAAACTTTCCAATCATCCTTATACATATTTACTTTATATAATCAGGACCCTGTAACAATTCATGTTTCAATGTAGCATAAGCTGTTGATTTGCATGGAAATTAAAGATTAGCCGTTGGGTATTTTGTGACAGGTATAACACACGTTATATCATAGAAAAGCCTCAAGAAAGTTGAAATTTTCTCTACTCTCTCCCATTCTAAATTTGCTAGATAAGAATTGTAGTTTGAGTCATCCAACTCTAGATGTTGGAAAGCCCTTCGATAATAGATAGCACTTTCTATCATTATGAAAGTGGAACTCCACCTTATTGTAACATCTTGCCTTAAGTCCCTTGTAGATTCCAAACAACTTTGTCTTACAAAATCTAGAAATTTTTGTTTCCTTTCTTGAGATCCTTTGACATATTTTACACTCTCTCTGATTTTTTAAATTGAACCATCAATATCCTTGATTCCCTCTTGGACAATAAGATTAACAATATGTGTAGTACATCTAATATGAAAAAACTGACCTTCACATAACATATCACTACTCAAATTCAATTGATTTCTCAAGTAGTCTACACATATGTTGTTTGCGGAAGCATTGTCTAATAGAATACTGAAAATTTTAGATTCTATTTTTCATTCGAGAAATAGGGATTGAAATTTCTCAAAGAGAGCTATACCATCATTAGGTGGTGGCATAAAATAAAAAACTAATGATTTTTTAATGTAGAATCCATTCATTATCAGTAAAATGCATGGTCAAGCAAATAAATCCATCGATGTTTAAGGATGTCCACGGGTCAGATGTTATACAAACTTTGCTATTGCACTTAAACAATTGTGATTGAATATTAGAAAGCTCCTTGGTGCATAATTTCTTGCAATCGTTTCTTGTTGTATTCCTAGAAAATAGTTGAACATCCAGACGAAGATAGGTTAGAATTGCTTGAACACCCAACCATTCAACACATTGGAATGGCAAATCATGCATAATTTTGTAAGCAGTAAATAAATCACAAAATTATGTAGTGTCAAACTTATGATCAGTCATAAAAATAGATGTATTAGAACCGATTTGCATTATAAGCTGGCCTATATCATGTATATCTCTTCTCTTGTAATTTTGTGTCTTCTTAAGTTATCAGTCTCATTTTTACTATCACATAAGTATTTATCATCATATTTTTTACATTTATAGCTTTGTTTACAATTTGTAGAATTAGATAACATCTCAAAATGATCCCAAACCTTGGAAGTCATCCTTCTACACTTCTTAATTATGATTGAACCTTCATTACATGTATCACCATATGCCTCTAAGCCCTCTACCACATTATCTTTAATGCAAACTCCCTCATTTTCTTTAATATAATTCTCAGTAATGGTGTTTGAATTCTCCATCTATTGAAACAATTAAATCAAATTATACAAAGGAAAAAGGTAATAGGTAAGTATGAATATATGATTACAGATTACTAATTCAATATGAAATAACTACCTAAATAATATCAAACCAGCAATACATTGGCAAGTTTTAAGTGACAATAACAAAGAATCAGAGATTCCAACTGTCAAGTGCCAACAATATGTCACCAACTCAACAGTCATTATGGAATATGGATATTCCAATCTCACATAACAGGTATCAAAGTTAAATATAAAATAATAATAGATATTGGCATATTGTTATAACAAAATAACATATAAAGAATGAATTAAAGATTGTCAAATGCCAACAACAATTCAGCATTTCAATTTTCAAAACCCTAATCGACATTTCAAAATCCTAAACAGCATTTCAAAACACAAATCATAATATAACTGCATAATAAAACTAAGACTGCATCATAATTTCAAAATTTCTAAAAAAATAAATATAAAAATGTGCAAAAAGTGATGCCCTAATAGGCATTCAAAACCAAAATAGCTTCAAATTGGAAGGAAGAACCGAATAACACAAAACTAACACTCTGGTGAGGTAGTGACTCAATAACACAGAAAATAAAAAAAGGGCAAGACTCATAATGTCACGACCCAGCCCGACCGGAACAAATCCCTTCGCGTCGAGTCGCGACGGAGAAAACATCCAGGATCTAGCTTTGGAATTTGCTTCTGACTTTCTTCCAACTATCAAACATGCATAACACAGAGCTAATATAAACATCTAAATATACAGAACAGTTCATCTATATTTTCTTCTTTTATCAAAATAATCATGTACAATACAGTGCATGACTACAGGCAGAAAAAACAGAACAGAAAAGTCATGACTGTATAAAAATCAAAAGAATAAAATACCTAATCACAGATCACATACTAAATGGCTAGTCCATGACCTCCTTCCCTTTCCCAGAACCTAAAAATCACGCAGATAACAAGGATGAGCTAACAGCTCAGCAAGACTACACTAGCCAATCAAAATCTCCAGAAACACACATCATAAAATACATCAGAAGATTAGCCGTACAAAATTTAGATAATCGTGCAGAAATCATATAAGTAGACAGAATACAGATACTTGCTCAAACAGAAATCAAACCACAAATGGAGTTCATTTCATATAACAGAATATTCACTTCAAATTTCATAGAACAGACAGAATCGTACAAATCAGATAAAATCATATTTCACATTTCAGATAATACATGTCAGATTAGATTCCCGGACCCTAACAGAATCTCAACGGATTCTGGCCTCTTATGCCTCCCTTTCCTGACACATACAGAATCTCAACGGATTCTGACCCCTTATGCCTCCCTTCCTTAACACAGATAGAATCTCAACGGATTCTAGCCGCTTATAACTCCCTTGTGCTTACAGTACCAGAATTTGTCAGATATACAGAATTTTCAGATCAGAATTTCTTTTCAGATTTCCCTGACATAGACAAAATCTCTAAGGATTCTGGCCCCTTATAACTCCCTTCTGATATCACAGCACATCAAAACATTCAAATTAAGAAATTCAATTTCGTTAGAAAAATTCTCAACGGCATAACGGCAATATACAGAAATTCCACAGAATTCATAATTTCAGAAATTACCAAATTACCACAGATAGTAGAAAACATCATTTCAAGACTTTCATTATACTGACGAAACATTTTTCACTATCCAAATAATTTGCTTTTCGATCAAAACGTCGCAGAATTCAAAATAATAGGTGAAAATCTTCCAGAAAATACTCAAAACTTGCAAAAACATTATCTCAAAAACATATCAAAAGTTACATGATAAAATATTCACCAGTACGAAATAATACCAGATTTTGGCTAACGGAAATCGAATTTGAAACATAAAAGTCATCAAAATTCATATTTCTGGAAATAAAGAAAGGTATAATGTGCCTTATCTTGAGTCGAGCAACTTTCCCAACTATAACGACGGGCGAAAATGGACCGAAGTTGCCCAAAAATCACTTTTTCTTCTTTTTCCTTCATTTTTCTCTCTCCTGGGCTTTTCTCTCTCTTCAAAAAGATCTCAATCCAATATATACCCATGCAGATCATACGGGACGAATCCTATTCGTCCCGAGACGATTTACCCTCTGGACGAATTTCGTTCAGACGAAGTGTATTCGTTCCTGGACGACTTGCTCTCTGGACAAATTTCGTACGGACAAACTAAATTTCGTCCTGGGACGAACCTCCCAATTCACATATCCTGTAATGATCGTCGCAGGATGATCTTGAAAGGAAAAACTGAAAATGAGCTTTCACAATCTCCCCGCCTTCAAAACAATGTCATCCTCGATATTTCCAAAACAAAATTAAGTTAGAACAAATGCAGATATAACTGTCTCATATCCGACTCCTTCTCCCAAGTAGCTTCTCTTGTTGTTCTGTGCTTCCACTAAATCTTAACCATCGAGATCTGTTTACTTCTTAACTTGCGCACATCATAAGCCAAAATCTTTTCTGGTTCTTCCTTGTACTGCAGATTCTTCTGAATCTCCACATCATCAACAGAAATTTTTTTTTCAGAATCAGATATCCACTTTCTCAAAGAAGATACGTGAAACATGTTATGTATATCAGACATCTGATCATACAGTAACAATCTATAAGCAGAAATTCCAATCCTTTCAAAGATTTCAAAAGGTCTGACATACCTTGGACTGAGTTTGCTCACTCTTCCAAATCTGCTAACACCTTTCATGGGACTGACTTTGACATGCACAAAGTCACCAACTTGAAATTCTACAAATCTGTGCTTCTGATTGTAATACTTCTATTGTCTATCTTAAGCAGTTTCAGTATTTCTTTAATCAAAATGATTTTCATAACAGTTTCATCCACAAAAGTTGAACTCATTTCTTGTCTATCTTCAATTTCAGTCAGAGTCAAAGGGGTTCTACACTTTCTTCCATACAGGGCTTCGTAAGGTGTCATACCAATACTGATTGAAAACTGTTATTATAAGAAAATTCTATCAAAGGGATGTGATCTTCCCAACTGCCTCAAAAATTCAGAACACATAACCTCAAAAGATCTTCCAGTGCGTGAATAGTTCTCTCAGACTGTCCATCAGTCTGCTGATGAAAAGCCATACTGAAATGCAACCTTGCTGAATATCTCTCCAAAGTCTGGAAGTAAATCGTCAATCTCGATCGGATACAATCACTTTTGGTATGCCATGCAATCTTACGATTTCTTTAACATACAGTTGAGTTAACTTATCCACTGTATCCTTCTGTCTGATCAGAATAAAATATGCAGACTTCATCAATCGATCAATAATCACCCAAATCGTATCATGCCCTTGCCTTGATCGAGGAAACCCCATAGCAAAATCCATCGTTACCTCCTCCCACTTCCACTCAGGGATAGGCAACGATTGTAAAAGACCTCCTGGTCGCTGATGCTCTTCCTTTATCAACTAACAGACTTCGCATTTCAAAACAAATTCTGCTATATCCTTTTTCATTCCAGGCCACCAAAACAAACTTTTCATATCTCCGTACATCTTACCACTTCCTGAATGAATAGTATAGCCTGAATTGTGAGATTTGTGCAGAATCTCTTTCCTCGGATCTCCAAACATAAGAATCTACAGTCTATTTTTACAGAAAATAATACCAGAATCAGAAAGTCGTAGTTCAGGTTTCTTATCAGATTCAATCTGAGCAATCAACTTCAAATAGTCAGTGTCTGACTACTGAGCTTCATAAATCCTCTCTTCCAATGAAGACTGAATGTTCATCTAAGTCAAAATGCCAACATCTAAACCAGTAGAGGAAATCACCTCCAGTTGTAATCTTTTCATGTCTCGTATCAGATAAGATATTCATCAAAAGTGAGCTGAATACCTGATAATCCAGAAGACTTCTTGCTCAGAGCATCTGCTACCACGTTAGCCTTACCAGGCTGATACTGAATCGTTAGATCATAATCTTTGATCAATTCAAGCCATCTTCTTTGCCTCAAATTCAGATCCTTCTGAGTGAATATGTACTTCAAAATCTTATGATCCGTGAATATATCACACCTGATGCTATACAAGTAATGACGCCAAATCTTCAAAGCAAATACAACTGTAGCCAATTAGCAACTGCCTGAACTTTCTAGGGATCAACAGTAATACCTGCACCCCTCACCACATGCCCTAAAAAAGAAATGCTCTTCAGCCAGAATTCACACTTGGAGAATTTAACATACAACTGGTGTTGCCTCAAAGTCTCCAACACACTCCTCAAATGTCTGGCATGATCTTTCTCAGAAGCAGAATATACTATAATATCATTTATAAAGATTATCACAAACTGATCCAGATAATCTTTGAACACTCTGTTCATCAAATCCATAAAAATAGCCATTGCGTTGGTGACCCCAAATGGCATAACCAAAAACTCGTAGTGCTCGTACCGAGTACTGAAAGTTGTCTTCATCACATCAGCTTCCTTTACCTTCACCTGATAATATCTAGATCTCAAATCAATCTTTGAGAATACAAAAGATTCAGTAAGTTGATCAAACAAATCATCAATCTGTGGCAATGGATACTTATTCTTAATTATAATTTTATTCAAATTTCTGTAATCAACACACATACGCATTTTCCCATCCTTCTTCTCTACAAACAGAACAAGTGCTCCCCAAGGAGAAACATTAGGACGAACAAATCCTCTATCCACTAACTCCTGAAGTTGAACTTTCAACTCCAAAAGTTCCTTCGGTGCCATCCTGTACGGAGCCTTAGATATCGAAGCTGTGCCCAGAAATACATCAATACAGAACTCAACATCTTTATCTGGAGGTAAACCAACTAACTCCTCGAGAAATACATCTAAAAAATCTCGTACAACCTAAATATCAGAAATAGAACTCCCATCTATATTCATATCCCGTACTGATACCAAAAACACCGTACAACCCTTCTTCTACATTCTTCTGACTTCCAACACAGAAATCAAACAGGACAAAACACATCTTAACTCTTGGAATACACATCTTTCACCATCCATAAGCAAGCTCACTTGTTTCTTTAAACATTCAATCTGAGCCTCATACAGACTCAGCCAATTCATACCCAAAATCACGTCATACGAAGAAATCGGCAATAAAATCAAACTCGACTTCCACTTCTTGCCAGAATATCAATCTCACAAAAATAAAACTTCCGAGCAATCAATTTATTTCTAGTCGGCAAAAGAACAGAAAGTGAAACAGGCAATGTCACAGAATCCAGATGCAAAACATTAAAACAGCGCTCAAAAATAAACAAGTGACTGGCTCTAGAATCAAACGAAAGATGACAAGGATGTTCAAAAATGTAAATTGTACCTGTCACCACATCCGGAGCATCTCGAGCCTCTTGCTGAGACAAACTATACACACATGGCTGAACTGAAGCTGGAGCTATAGAACTAGTAGGCTCCCTCTTATTACCACTAGGTGGTCTCCTTGCCATAGAACCTGAACCACCAGCTCTACCAGATGATCCTTCAGAAACAGTGCATGGAGGAACTGTGTTCAGCCTTCCTGTTAGACCGACCGGTCTAAAACTCTCAGATCTGGACTCAGACCCTCGATCAAATCCAGCTTGTGGACACTCTACTATCTAATGTCCTGGCTGACTACATCTGAAACACTGACCAGTCATCCTGTAACACTGGCCAAAATGTCATCGTCCACAAGTTTGGCACATAGGTGCCCCACTGACTGACCTAGAACTAGTCACACTGCCACTACCAGAAACAGTAGTGGACCCTAACTGTCCACTCCTCCTGGAGTCTCTAGAAACAAATCACTTCTTTCCATAATAACCACTGCCAGAAGCATCACCACTGAACTTCTTCCTACTAGCAGTCCACCGCTGCTGAGTAGCCATCAGATCATTCTCTATCAGTCGAGCTCTCTCCACAAGCTCAGAGAAATCAAAAATATGAAATGGTACCAAGGGCTGCCTCAGACTATCTCGTAGTCCCCTCAGAAATCTATAGCACATTTCAGCAGAAGTACTCACCAACTCTGGAGCATATCTGGCCAAAGCAGTAAACTCTGCCTCGTATTGCATAACTGTCCTGCTCCCATGAACCAACCTCAGAAAAGTCTCCTGCATTTGCTGTCTTATAGAAGGGGGTACAAACTACGATCAAAATACTTCAAAAAATTCTTCCCAAGAAATCACAGAGTTCAGTTTACCTTGAAATTTCTCCTCCTGATGGCCCATCCATCAGCACTCTGCCTCACCATCTAACAGAAAAACTGCTAACGATACCTTCCTATCTGGAGGATATTACATACCATCAAATGTCTTTTCTAATCTCCTCAACCAATCCTCAGCTGCTGGGCTCAATAGTGCCCTCAAATCTTGGAGGCTTCAATCTCAGAAATATTTGTAGATATCTATCTACATCTTCAGATCTAACAGCATAAACTCTATTCTATATCTCGCTCATCATCTGAGCAACCAACGTCACAAACTACGAAACTATATCAGAACCAACCACTGGGGTATTACTATTCACAAGAGCTGCCTGACTAGCACTCTACCCATCCATCATATCTGGGTCTGGCAGATCCATAATCACATAGAATACAACTAATCACACAAAATAACATAATAAAAATCCAGACAAACTAGAACTACCCCGACAAATGTTATAGATCAATTCCTATAGCTCTATCTTACAATCCAAATTCCAAAACTAAGATCTGATACCACTAAAGTTTGTCACGACCCAACCCGACCGGAATGAATCCCTTCGCGTCGGGTCGTGACGAAGAAAACATCCAGGATCTAGCTTTGAAATTTGCTTTTGACTTTCTTCTAACTATCAAACATGCATAACACAAAGCTACTATAAACATTCAAATATACAGAATAGCTCATCTATATTTTCTTCTTTCATCAAAATGATCATGTACAATACAGTGCATGGCTACAGGCAGAAAGAACAGAACAAAAAAGCCATAACTGTAATAAAATCAAAATAACAAAATACCTAATCACAAATCAAATACTGAATGGCTAGTCTAAGACCTCCTTCCCTTTCCCAGAACTTGAAAACCATGCAGATAACAAGGATGAGCTAACAGCTTAGCAAGAATACACTAGCCAATCAAAATCTCCAGAAACACACATCATAAAATACATCAGAAGAGTAGCCGTACAGAATTCAGAAATCGTGTAGAAATTATATAAGTAGACAGGATACAGATACTTGCTCAAACAGAAATCAAATCACAAACGGAGTTCATTTCATATAACAAAATATTCACTTCAGATTTCACATAACAGACAAAATCATACAGAACAAATAGAATCGTACAAATCAGATTTCAAATCAGATAAAATCTTATTTCACATATCAGATTAGATTCCCAGACCCTGACAGAATCTCAACGGATTCTGGCCCCTTTGCCTCCCTTCCCTGACATAGACAGAATCTCAACGGATTCTGACCCCTTATGCCTCCCTTCCCTGACACATATAGAATCTTAACGGATTCTGGGCCCTTATAACTCCCTTGTGCTTACAACACCAGAACTTGTCAGATATACATAATTTTCAGATCAAAATTGCTTTTCAGATTTCCCTAACACAGACAGAATCTCTAAGGATTCTGGCCCTTTATAACTCCCTTCTGATATCACAGCACAACAAAACATTCAAATTCAGAAATCCAATTTCGTCAAAAAAATCGTCAGCGACATAACGGCAGTATATGAAAATTCCACAGAATTCACAATTTCAAAAATTTACCAAATTATCACAGATAGTAGAAAACATTATTTCAAGACTTTCATTGTACTGACAAAACATTTTTCACCATCAAGATAATTTGCTATTCGATCAAAATGTCACAGAATTCAAAATAACCAGTGAAAATCTTCCAGAAAATATTCAAAACGTGCAAAAACATTGTCATAGAAACATATCAAAAGTTACACGATAAAATATTCACCAGTACGAAATAATACCAGATTTTGGCTAACGGAAATCAAATTTGAAAAAGAAAAGCCATCAAAATCCACATTTCTGAAAATAAAGAAAGGTATAATGTGCCTTACCTTGAGTCGAGCAACTTTCCCAACTACGACGACGGACGAAAACGGACCGAAGTCGCCCAAAAATCACTTTTTCTTCTTTTTCCTTTGTTTTTCTCTCCTAGGCTTTTCTCTCTCTTCAAAAAGATCTCAATCCAATATATACCCATGCAGATCGTACGGGACATTTGCCCTCTGGACGAATTTCATTCAGACGAAGTGTATTCGTTCCTGGACGACTTGCTCTCTGGACAAATTTCGTACGGACAAACCAAATTTCATCATGGGACAAACCTCCCAATTCACAGATCCTGTACTGATCATCCCAGAACGATCCCACTTCGTCCTGGATGATCCTGGAAGGAAAAACTAAAAATGAGCTTTCACACATAAGTCATAAACATAACCGAAAGAATGTTAACACCCGTAAGATTTAAGATATACTGATAGAGAATATGATGAGTCAAGGACGTAGAGTCACAGAGGATAAGAGAAGATGAAAATATTCGAGCATAAGGGAGGAAGCTCCATGAAAAAGAGAAGCCCTAGCTTGGAAGCTTTGTGAAAAACGAGTAGCCCTAACTGATATTTTGAGTTTTGACTCTCAAATGTCGAATACATACTTATTAAACCTAAAGATAAATAGATAAATAGTGGGCCATTGGGGGATGGCTTGCAAATTGGATTGAATCGGGTCAAATTCAGGTTTCTCGGGTTGACCCAAACCCGATCCGAAATTACATACATGTTGATAAACATAACCCAAACTCGCCAGTTTTGGGTCTGGGTTCAACCTTACACAAATTTTTTGGGTCAAGTTCGAGTCAGGTTTTTGGGTCATATCAAATATTGAGAGGCCTAACCTGAATACAATAAAAAGTGTAAGAACCGACTCTCGTATGTAATATGAAAGATCAAGAGTTCCCACATCATTGATATATCTGGGTAAATAAGCTATTTCATAAATTTAGAATTTTGATAGTAACTTGGAATATATATTTAAAAGTTTGTTAGGGATGTTGAACCCTTATGAACTAATCCTAAGGCTAACCAAGAGGGGGGTGGATTGGTATTTAAAAATTTCTCCAAACAAAAACACAAACACAACTAAACCAAGTTTCACCACAAGAGAAATGAAGTGCGGATATTAAATGTGGAAGAATAATAAGAAATAATACACCATATTTTATAATGGTTCAGTGAACTTGACCTACATCCACTCCTCGGAGCCTCTACTCTGAGTATTGCACTAAACTCAGTGTCTCTTCTTTTGCCCCATAGCAAGATGGAGAAGCCCGTACAAAAACTCCTTTCCACCAACCCCGATGAAGCAGAGAACCCAACTCTTTTTGCTTCCTCCATAAGCAGACAGAGAACCCAACTCCTTTTGCTTCCTCTTAAAGTAGGAAGAGAGCCCAATTCCTTTTGCTTCCTCTAGAAGCAGGTAGAGAATTTTGATCAGTTGTTGAAGTAGACCTCTCTCGAACCTCCAAGGAACCAGGGATGGCGACTGGAGAAGACGACTCAGATCCTTACTTGGAAGAACCTTTGTGAAACCCTTCACAAACTCTCCCTCACAAGATCCTCTCTCTATCCCCCTTGCTCTCCCTCTCCTCTTGGCTCTCTTAGGTCAGGATAGCAGCAAAAGATCTCCTCTTGAGAAAAAAAAAGAGATCTTTTAAAGAAGGGCTCCAAATTAGCCCTAATTAATAACTAATCATTAAATATCATCCAGGATGATCTTTCGATCATTCTATACGATCAGTTCAAATTTAACTCAATCAGTCAGGATGATTTATAAGAGTCTGGAAGATTAGAAGGTTACTTTATTCAGATCACCCAGGATGATAGGATATCATCCTGTATGATTAGTTAAATTCATTGAATATCATCCAAACCATCGCCTTGGATGGATGTCCGGATGATGAAAAAGTAACCTGATCGTCCGGCATGATCTCACGATCATCCGAGACAATTTCATGATCATCCGGGATGATCTCACAATCATCTGGGCTGATTAGTACAAAAAGGCACATATCATCCAGAACATCATCCTGGATGGATGTCTGGATGATGAAAAAATAACTTGATCATCCAGGACAATCTCATGATTGTCTATGATGATTAGTATAAAACATCACATATCAACTAGAACATCACCCTCAATGGAGCCAGGCTGATTATAGATCATCCAGGAAGAACTAAGGTTTGTTTAACTAATTGTCTCTAATGATTTTGCGATCGTCCAGGATGATATGATTGAGCAATCAAATCTTAATTACTTTTCTTAATTACCAAACTAATTTAGGCATAATTGTAGTGCATCGTATATGATGATGTCTAAAAATAAAGCATGCCTAAAAGGTTATGGCGATTGATTCTTTCTGATTTGATCATTTCATCCCAGATGATGATAATATCATCTAGGATGACTTACTTAATTGCGGCTGCCTTAACAGGATGCCCTAGTTAGGTTTATGTTTTTAACTAATCATCTAGGATGATTTGGGATCATCCCGGATGATGTGATCGAAAATTAAAAACTCTAAAATAGTCAAAAAATTTCCCCCAAGTGTGTGTTTAAGGTTACTTAGCATCAGGACTCATATTATTACAATGGACTCAATAAAAGATAAAAGACACTTGTCATACATTACAAGTTGACTCAAGCCTAATCTACCCAATCTTGAGCTGGTTTGATTTATAATTTGATCTTGTAGATCTAAAACATTAATAGGCAATGCGGTCGTAGAAAAATAAAAATGTTTGATATCATCAAAATTATATTTCCTGAAATCAGATTCATAATAATCTCCCCTTTTTTAAAAAATTTATAAAAATAATAAGTTAACATCATTGAAATCCTAAAAAAAAGTATAATAGCCAATCCTGTTAGCCCTAGCTCAGACTTCTCTCAAGGCAAATCATCTTTTGAAAACAAAAGACCTAACTCAGAAAAACCAATTGGATAAGAAAAAGAGATCCGTTCAAAACTTGGTTCCAGAAAAATATCTTATAGAATAATATACCAAAGTAATTTATCACAATCACAAAATTCAAAATCAAGCCTTTTAAAATATCAAGTGACACAATAATTCTTCTAAGTTTCAAAAGGTTTCAAAGAGAAGGAAGCTTACCTTTTGTGGGCTCATTTTATCCCTCTTGTTAATTGATTGGTGCACTTTGTGCATATTTTGATTTTTGATATACTTTATGTATCTTTTAATTTTTTTGGCGATCATTGCGCACCATTTCATTTTTTTTTCTTTGGGTCTCATTTTATGCCCTTGACATTTTTGCAAGAAAGTCCCTTTTAAAACTCTTAAATACTCTCAGTTGTGAGTATATCTTTTAGATATTAGAGAAGAAAAGCTCACTCTCTAATATAAGGAAGAGTAAACTACAAAACAGAATCAAATTCATATGATAAATGCAATGACAAGATTATGAAAGTTTGAAAGTAATATAAAGACTTTGAATATTATATATATATAAGATAGATTACTGTAGCAAGATAGAAAAATTTTCAATCGCAAAGTCCAGTTGTTAATTTGAAATAAATTTTTTTTTAGAAAAAAAAATTACACCGCTAAAAGAGGTTAGAGGAAGGGAAACAATCAACGGTGTTTCTTCCTTTAACTGATTTAGAGATGTCAAACATTGACTAAAAATTTTTAAAAATAAAAATAAGGCACAAAATATAAAGAGAACATCAGAGATGAAAACACTAGAAAATAACAACAAATAAAAAATTAATACTCAAAACAAAAAAAAGAATAGAAAATAATCACAAGCAATAGATCAAAAAACATACAGATCATAATTTATTAAGCAACAAGTTCATGCAATTATATGTCGTGAGCCTCCACTGTCCAGGTACCACATGCTCTCACGAGGCCTTTTATGATAGCAAGCCTATAAAATCATCAAACATCAATTTTAGGAACCCAAATAAGTTTGGGTCCCTTCTTATAGAAAGAAGAATGCAATGCATGTATGTTATACTGTTAATCATGCAATTTGGATCTCCAAACCTAATGTGTACTATGGTGAACAGTGCAAGTATATAAAATGTGTCCAAGCATGTCACATGAAAAACATCTAACACTAGGAAAAGGATTTACTAATCTACTCAGGTTATAGTATCTCCTCCTATGTTTCAAAACTTTTAGATTTGGATCAGGATTGAAAAATTGTTCAAGTATGGGTATATTCCTATTTTTCTCAAGTGAATTTAATTCAGCTTTAAATCTCGAGTTAACACTTTCTAAAATGACATTATTAATGCTCAAATAGTGTTCCCTATGCTCAGATTCATCAATATATGTTTTAAAATCAGTCTCAAGTGAGGTGTAGGTTGCTTTCAATGAATCATGTTCAATGACCAACTCAGGATATTATTTATTTAACTCATCAAGTAATGACATGTGATTGCTATTAAATGTGGAGTGATCTTTAAAAATAACTTCATGCTCTTTTTTGCAAATTTAAAAACTCCTATTTCAAACTAGCATGTGATTTCTTAAGTTTCATATATGATACATGAATTTTTTCACAAACTTCAAGTAATTGTTTATAGCTTAATTCACATACCTCTTATTTGTCAAACTGACCAAGATGATCACCGACCATCAAGCATAAGTTTTTTGTCTCCTCCTCAGCTTCAGTCTTAGAGGATTCAGATGCTGAATTTGCCTATAATGCCTTTTGGAACCACTTCTTGTCCTTCCTAAACTTGAGTTTCTCCTTACCCTTCCCTTTATTTGGACAAGCCTTAAGTGTAGAACAATCAACTTTAACATGTCATGGTTTCCTACATTCAAAATAAACCATATTAGAATAACTTTTAAAATTTTTACTATCCTAACCTTTTTTTCACTTCTGATGATACTTATGATTTTTTTCCTCAAAAAGCTTTTGAATTGCCTAGTAATTAAGGAAACATCATTTCTTTCAAACCCGAAAGAATTTGTATATGTATCGTTAGCTTTCAGCGCCACAGTTTTCTCCTTCTTCTTCTCACCTGCATCAAGTTGTCTTTAGTTTACCCCTTGCTCGAAAGCAATGAGTGACCCAAATAAGTTATCAACAGAATAAGTATTCAAATCATTAAATTCAATAATTATAGTAATCTTAGCATCAAAGTAAGAAGGAAAGCATCTCAAAATTTTATTGACTCTTTCATAGTTAGTTATCTCTCTTCCTAATGCATGCAATGAGGAAACAATTTGAGTAAACCTAGTATACATGTCAGAAATTGATTTAGTATGTTTCATATGAAAAAATTTATAGTCATGCAATAAAATATTTAACCTAGATTGATTAACTTCATTTGTTCCTTCATAAGTAATACACAATCTATCCCAAATTTTATTACCAGTAGAATAAGTTGAAATACGCATATAATCTTTTGATTTCAAAACACATAAAAAATAGTTTAAACATTTTGCATTCAGTTGTGCTAAATCCCTATCATCAAAAGTCCATTCAATAAAAAGAAGTTCAATTTTAATGTCATTAATTTTGTATGACAGAGATGAATAATGTTCTTTAATAAGCATCTACATGCGATAATCAATCGATTGTCAAAATGTAGACATATGAGTTTTTTAAAAATCAAAAAGAATATTATCAAATAAAGGTGGTCGGGTAATAGAGTACCCTTCCGCAGTATTATGATTACCAAAGTTAGCCATTAATCAAAATTCAAAACTTTTCAAAAACTCATTTTTATGAATCCCGCTCTGATACCACTTGAAAGTTTGTCAGGAATTTTAAGCCCTTATGAACTAGTCTCAAGGCTAACCAAAAGGGGGGATGAATTGGTATTTAAAATTTTCTCCAAACAAAAATATAAATACAACAAAACAATCACCATAAAAATTAAAATGCGAAAATTAAATGTTGAAAAATAATAAGAAAGAATACACCAAATTTTATAGTGGTTTAATCAACTTGACCTATGTCCACTCCCTAGAGCCTCTCATCCAGTTATTGCACTAAACTCAGTGTCTCTCCTTTTGCCCCCATAGTAAGGCGGAGAAGCCCTTACAAAAACTCCTTTCCACCAACCTCGAAGTGGCAAAGAACCCAACTCCTTTTGCTTCCACCTGAAGTAGGCAGAGAACCCAACTCCTTTTACTTCCTCTTGAAGCAGGCAGAGAACCCAACTCCTTTTGCTTCCTCCTGAAGCAGGTAGAGAATCTCGATCAGTTGTTAAAGAAGACCTCTCTCAAACCTCCAAGGAACCAGGGACGATGATCGGAGAAGATGAATTGGATCCTTATTTAAAGCAACCTTTATGAAACCCCTTATAAACTCCCGCTCATAAGATGAAAAGTAACTTAAACATCTAGGATGATTTCATGATCGTCCGAGCCGATTAGTACAAAAAGGTACATATCATCCAAAACATTTTCTTGGATAGATGTCTGGACAATGAAAAAATAACTTGATCGTCCAGGATAACTTATAATTATTCGGGATAATTAGTACAAAACATCACAAATCGTCCAAAACATCGCCTTGGATGGAGCCAGGCCGATTATGGATCATCTAAGAAGAACTAAGATTTGTTTAACTGATCATCCCAAACGATCTTGCAATCATCTAGGATGATATAATCGGGCAATCAAACCTTAATTGCTTTCCTTAATTACCAAACTAATTTAGGAATAATTATAGTGCATCATTCAGAACGATGTCCTGAACAATGTCCAAAAATAAAACATGCCTAAAAAGTTGCAGTGGCTGATTCTTTTTTATTTGATCCTATCATCCCAGACGATGATAATATCATCCAAGACTATTTTCTTAATTGTGGCTTCCTTAACCAAGATGCCTTAATTAGGATTTCTATTTTTAACTAATCATCTAGTACGATTTAGGATCATCCTAGAAGATGTGATCAAAAATAAAAAAAAAAACTCTAAAATAGTCACAAATTCTCCCCCATATGTGTGTGTGTAAGGTTACTTAGCATCATGACCCATATTGTTATAATGGATTCAAGAAAAGGTAAAAGAAACTTGTCATACATTACAACCTGACTCTATCCTAATCTACCTAATCTTGAGCTGGTTCAATTTGTAATTTGATCTTGTGGACCTGAAACATTAGTAGGCAAGGCAGTCATAGAAAAATAAAAATATTTGCTATTATCAAAATTATATTTCCTGAAATCAGATTCGCAACACTAATATTTATTATCCTAGTGGAAATGAATATATTTCTTGCTCAAGGCTACAAATAATTAATAGATTTCAAATACATTTAATATAAATCTTCTCAAATATGCTAACCAACCTCACAAAGATTCAATTTTGTGAGCCTTCTAGGTAGTTGCATATCTAAGACTGGTTTTATTTTACAAGGATCAATTTAAATTTTGTGGTGTTTTATCATGAAACCTAGAATTTTTCCTAAGTTACACCAAAGGCACACTTTAAAGGGTTTATTTTCACTCCTATCAGTGCTTTAAAGATAAACATGTTTTATCTTTAGAAGCCATTTTAGTTTACTTAAATCTAGAAGACTCATCCATAAAAGAGACTATTACATGTAAGGAAGCAATATCTAAAATGAGTTCTAGTATGGGTGATGGCATAGAAATCTAGGAGCCTGACCTTATATTTAGATTATTACAAACACTATTGGATATTTATTTACTTATCCATGCTTTATACATTACATATCTTTTTTTTGTGCACTACTAATATTTTAGGTCCAGCATACACAAAGCACTGTCAAAGAATCAATGCTGAAGAAAGCATTGTGTTAGTCAGTTACTTTTTGAATGAGTTTATAATTTTATTTTTCTTGAGTCTATATTTATAATAAGTGTATGTTGGCTTAGCAACTGTGCACACACACACACACTAAGGGGTGTAATTAAATAATTTAATTTTTCAAAAAATCATATTATATAATCTTATAACTATATAATCAATGCCATTAAAAATTAATTAAAATGATCAATTTGTAATGGTCTATAACAAATTGTATTGTGTAACCACACATCATACAGGACGATCAACTATATTTATTATCCCCATCATCATTTAAATTAGGAAAAAATTCAAATTTTAAAATTTGTTCTAATCATATTATAGGAACTAGTTCATTGTGTACAAAATTTAAATATATCTCATAATTTGATCCCTATGATTAAGCAATTAAATCAAAAATAATTAAGATTGATGAATGTACTACAAGATCTTTTTCATATGAGATGATAGGCAAAGCATCCTTCTGGATGACAATTAATCATCCCAGGTTTCATCCTATTCTAACAATATTTGAGTGAACTAATAATATTTTATTACTATTAATTCATACAATACGATCATTAAAGGAATTGAACTGATCGTCGTATAGTACTATGAGAGAGATGTTAATGTTTCATGAGAAGGAGAAGAGCCTTGAGGGAGTCAAGGGAGTGTAATGGGGGTTCACATAATTTTTCCAACTGACCTACACCTGAGGTCCTCCAGTTATGTTGGGGTGTCTCTTAAGCAAATTTCTATAAAGGAAAGACTTTGGGGCCAAGGACCATCGACAAGACCATAAAATTTTAGCAAAAGAAAAAGAATATTATTATTACTTTTCTTTAAAAAAATAAAACACAAAAATGTCCACTTTTTTCAAAGTTATATTATTTCATTTATTCAAATTCTTCCATTTGAATTATTAATTTGGTTTTTAATTTAGAATATGTTGGTGGAATTTTGAAAAGATGTTTTTGAAAAGATACTAGTTTTCTTTGGGGATTCCAAAATTAAGGTTAAGCTCTAACTCTAAGGTCGAATCAACTCGCTAGAAGGAATATATTATCCTGGGGGAAAAATATAAACTTTCATAACGGTGTTCAGACTCAGAACTATATGAACTCATCTTGAATATTATAATCGGGTCTAAAGAGAACCTTATATAGCCCCGACGGGACAAAACAGGGTTCAGCTGAATACCCAACTTACAATACTCAAGAAGTATGATCGTCGTATTTACATCCAAAGCCTTATCGAAGAAAGATGTATCTCTCCAAAGAGAAATGACACTGTTCTACGATAATTCTCCTAATGCAACGACGACGATCGTTCTTTAAGTTTTCCCAAAGAAATCTAGTGGAATTTTAAAATCAATTTTAAAATCAGGTGTATGTGGTTCCAAACTTCCTACGAGCGCAAGCCCTCGTAGTTAATTACATCGTAGGGAGACAAAAATCTCCTACGAAAACTCCCGATTAAAATGGTGGCAGAATTTTGTTAGAGTTTCTAAGAATGATATCAAAGTCTGAATAGAATTATTGGAAAAATCAAAAGGGAATGGAGCAAGATTGAGCAGTTATTAGCAGATTCAAAGGAAGAGGGGTAGGGGATACTTTGAGATTCCAGAACCATCCGGAAGTGTCCCAACCTAATCTAAGTGTTGGGCTTTATGTTTTAGGATTGAAAGAAAATTTTGATTAGAGTTGAGTATTTTATTAGAAATTTGGGACTATATTCCCGAAATTTGGGGACTTATAATCAAAAATCTGCCCCGGATCCTAAGTCTAATTTGGACACTGGACCACAGTCATCCGAACCTAACTAATGCAGTGCAAGGTCTGGACTTACCCCGGCCTGGATTGGGGAGCCAGCTAACCACCTAATCGATTTAAAATACATGAATCCGGTCTTTTTATGAAAGAGTGGTAGGGACGTTATAATTAAAGTTTTGGAGGATCGGGGCCGACATCTAGAGATTTTCCTAATTGGCCCCTTTAACTTATGTTGGGTGCTAAAATGCTAAACTGATGCAATTAAAATTTTTGACACTCTTAATTTGTATCTAATGCAATGCATGCTGGTTAACAACTTCCAATCAAGTATGCTTGAAATTTTAAAAACAGGCTTATAAAATAGTTTTTTAGAAGACTGGACTTCCCCAGGTCCGGCACCTCGTCCTCATAGGTCAGACTATCCGGACTCTACCCGCAGGCGGGGAAGGGTCTAAAGCAAGGAAAGAGTGATGCAAAAATATGCATGCGACCCCGGGGTCGATCCCCGGCTAATTCCCTAGATTCGTTATCTTTCTATGTTGTTTAGACTCACTAAAATTTTAGACTTTTAAAATTATGAGTAGAAAAGTTTCACACCCTCACGAGCCTCACGTATCCAGGCGAAAACAAAGAACGGCATGCAATCGCCAAAAAAAAACTAGTAAAAACAAGTAATCCTAGAGGCAATCAAATCATCACATCAAATATAAATTAATTAATAAATGTCCATAGGCAGAGTTGCCTTGCTTATTACAAACCAGAATATTGCAGAAAGTAAAGTGGCCGGGCACCACTGACAACAACCCGGATTCTAAACCTAGTAACGACGCAAGTTATTTTGAGTGGGACACTCTCAATTTTCAAATCTTCAAATCTTCAATTTCATTCTTCTTTGGACTCCTTTTCTTCAATCTTCTTGGAATCTTCGTAGCGGATTACCCAAATGGACAAGAGGGCACTTCCCTCTAAGGGGGTAAGGCCACTCTTTCCTCTTTGGGTGAGGAAGAAGTATGATCCAAATTTGGATTTCCAAATGGAAAAGGAGTGTTCCCTAAAGGGGTATCCTTTCCTCTTTGGAATCCAAGCTTTGGATCTATGTATCCCAACTCAAAATCAACTTTCACAACACTTAACAATTATACAAATTACATTGACATCAAAATAAAAATCTAGACTCACCTGCAAGGTTATCCTAAACAATTAATATAAATAAAGCAGTTATTCCCAAGCAGTTATATATGAGCAAAAAAAAGTAAACACACTGGCCACGCTCTTTTAATGATTTGGGGGCTTTAGCAGCTGAAGCACCTGTGCAAAGAGTTTATAATATTTATGCATTTTTTGATTTGCCCCCTTTTTTTATTGCCCTGCATGAGCGTGGCCACCTGCAGAAAACTGTGTCAACATCCAGATCGTACCTAACCTAAGGGTAATCTAGTCGCCAAACACATCAATCCATCCACAGAGTACAGAAAAAAGTAAGCAAACACAGCAAAGCAATTTCATCCACAACATGCAGTGAAAACTACGAAAAATCCGGCACACAGCAGTAAAGTAAACACCGGCCTAACCTAGATCTAGAGTTGGTTGTCCTAGCACATCATCTAAAGTGTGTGTAAAAGGTCGTGTGGCTGGGGTAGGTCCTAAAGTGGGTTGTAAGTTAGAGTTGTCTAGAAAAGTTATGAATTTGTTAAGGCCTAAAAGGGGATTTAGGTTAAAATTTAAGTATTAGTAGGTTAAGAATTTTAATTGAATAGATTTTAGAAGTTAATTGATTACTACCTTTGTTTCACACCGAGGCCGTGAAGTTTATTTCACCTTCCTTAGGGCTAAGCTAATAGCCTCGTAGGCCTGGGTTACCCAATAGCAATCGGGGTTGATTAAGTTACTTTAAGTTTGTTGTAATTAAGAGACATGAATTAATATTAGGGAGGGTTTCTTGCTGATTTTCAAAATTGATTAGTTTAAGTTTGCCATTAATCGATTCGTGGCGTTGTGCCACCAGGCTCGAGGAACCAGCCTCCTTAGGACACTTAGCCCCGCAGTCCGGAGTAGTCCAGCCGATAAACCAAATTAATGTAATTAAATTAGAAGTTTTAAAAGATTAGGTAATTAATAATTAATCTATTCTTAAGGTTTAACACCCCTTGGAATCCATTCGTGGCGTTGTGCCACCAGGCTCGAGGAACCAGCCTCCTTAGGACACTTAGCCCCGCAGCCCGGAGTAGTCCAGCCAATAAACTTCATCTTCGGGATGGTTGTTGTGTTTTAAAAGGTTTGTTGAATGTTTTAAACATTAAGTTAACATTTTCTGGAGTTTTGGAATAATTTTGAATTTTATGAATTTTTTGAATATTTTAATCATTTAATTAAGGGGTTGAAAATGACTTTTTGATTAAGTCCAAATTCTGGAATGTTTGTATTTTATTAAAATACTAGACCTTACTACGATCAGTTAGAAGGTAAGTACATTGAAATTGGATTTTTCTGCATTTTATTACGAAGGTTTGAAGTTTTGGACTAGTTTTGAACTATGGTTTGACCAATTTGTTGACTTTTTGAAATATTGCAGATTCCTGGAATTTAATATTTTTAGTAAATATTAGAACTTATTAGGAGTTGAATGCAAGTGAGTTTGGGTGATTTTGATTTTTCTGGAATTAGTTATGGATATTGGAAGATTTGACTATTTAATGAATTTTGAAATTTTATAATTAGAAGGCCTTTTTATGATTTTCCTCCAAATGAATCCCAAACTTCTTGAAATCAACTCCAAAGGTCAGAAATGACCTAATGAGAGATTCCCAAGTGTTTGGAAATTTTTTTGGAAATTTTAATATTTTTTTAATGAATTAATGAATTAAATATTGATTTTCACTTAAAATTAGATTAAGGTTCAAACTGCTGTCAAATTAAGGAGCT
The DNA here is from genome assembly GCA_022539455.1 of Dendrobium nobile. Classification (NCBI taxonomy): domain Eukaryota; kingdom Viridiplantae; phylum Streptophyta; class Magnoliopsida; order Asparagales; family Orchidaceae; genus Dendrobium; species Dendrobium nobile. The sequence continues at coordinate 48,663,903 of CM039729.1, forward strand.
TTTAATTTTCATTGGTTAAGGGCTTGGTTCTGGTCAGTTAGAGGGTTTATATGTATTTTTTGGAGTTAAAATGGATTTATTACATTTTTTAGAAGGTTTTGGGGCTTAATTAAGGGTATAAACTTAGGAAATTTGATTAAGGGTCCTAATGACTTTTAACTTCAGTGAAAAATTTTTCTAAGGAAGAGAATGTCACTAAGTTTAAATGTTTGAAGTTCCAACTCAAGAGGGAGTGAATCCTAATTATTGGAAACATTCTAGGTTTTCTATACAAATCCTTAATTATTGTCCTTAATGACACTAAGTTTAATGGGCTCAAATCAATGTATTGTCTAACCCTTAAACAAAGCATAAATAAGCACATGAAATGGCACAATCAAGTCCTTAAGACTAGGAGAGCCTAGGCTAGGTGGTGTGTGCACCCTAAACATGCAAAGACTAGACCCTTTTTTATTAATATAGCTAAATTGTGATTAATGAATAATTAGGATATAATTACCCATTAATCACCTTCCCCCATGTATTCCATTCACATATCCAACTTATGCTTAAAATTTCAAACTCTCCTCTTAAACTCTTAGGGATTTAAATATATATATATTATAATTTTAAAGTAGATTTTTCTTTTAAATATAGATATATAAATATATATATACACATACATATGTAAATATATATATATTAAGATAAAATAATTGAAAATATTATAAAAATAAGATCTTAAGGATTGAGAGACCCACTGACCTTGGAGTCATTTGAAAATAACTTTTAAAATATAAGATAATTATTGTAATATTTAATTAAATATTAATAAATTATCAAAATATTAATATAACTCAAATTAATATTAAAATTTACTTAAATAACCCTGAAAATTTTTCTAGAAATCAGTCATATATCCTATGATATTCATACTAAATTTCAAAGTAATATACCTTATATATATTTAATTAAAAATAAAATGTCATTTTCTGTATTTCTTAAATTATTAATAAAATAATAATCAAAATAATCTCATTTTATTTTTATAATAAACTAGATAAAATTATGAAGAGTTTGATATATTATACTCATTTTTTGGTTTTGTATTTAATTTATTATGATTTTTCAAAGTTCTGTTAATAAAAAAGAATTTAAAAAGGATTTTTTAATCAAAAGACGGCGCGGCGGGACAGATGGCGCACCCGGATTCGCGGGATCGAAACCGCGTGACGGCGGGGACACGCGTCAGCCGCGGGCCGCTTCACGCGGTTTTCACTTAACCACGTCAGCGGCTAACGGCAGGCGTCGGATCTGCCGCTGATTCGATCCAACGGACGGGATCGAATCCCGCATTCGATCTCAACGGAATGAGATCAGACGGTGAGGAAACCATCCCGCGGTTTGGAACAGACGGCCCAGATCTCGTCGGACGAATAATCGAGCGAAGGATCAAATACACGGCTGAATCAAACGACGGAATGGCTAGATCTGGGCCGTTGATCAAATGATCAACGGTCCAGAAAACGTACATGCGAACCCTAATACGGAAGACGCCCTAGGAAACATTTTTGGGCTCGTTCTTTCGATCGGGTGAACCAAATCACTTGAAATTTTAAACTCAAGAAGAAGACATGAACAGAAACAGTGGGGAAAGATTGGTTTTGCTTAGCAAACTCTAGGCGTAGAGCTAATTAATTCCATCTAAAGTGAGCTAGATCTAAAGTTTTTAAGAGATTATACCGTTGGATCTTGGAAATTTCTGGATTGATGAGCTTGTAGACTGTCCAAGTGAAGATCCCTAGCACGAAGACGAGCTCGAACACGCCTGGATCGACTGCTACAAGCTTGGGACGGACTAGGTGGTGGACTCGCCGGAGAACTGGCCGCCGGTGACGTGCAACCACTTAGATCTTGTAGTGGGAATGTAGAAGAAGCCCTGGAGATCTCAAACGAACAAAGAACTCGCTCTGGGAGGCTAGGGTTAGTGAGAGAGAGTGCCTTGATCCAATACTCTCAAAAGTCACCTTTTCCCCTATTCAAACGGCCTGGGCTGGATTGGATGGCTGGGATCGACTCCTAGGCTCTCCAGATGATGCCACCTGTCCCTGGGGAAGCTGGAAGGCTGTCCCAAAGGCTGGACACGCCTCATTCCCATTGGGTGGACTTGGGATGAGTGGAGGGGGACATTGCTTCTTATGGCTAAACCAGGCAGTTAGAGCAGCTTAAGCAGGGGTTAATTAAAGGAATAAAGCTAAAAAGATGAGGTTAGGCGTGTGATATAGGAAGGGAAAGGGGTTTAGTATGGCTTTGACCATGAAAAGAGATTTTTTAAAGGGTTTTGACTGTCTCGACCAGTCAACTGGTCAATGACTGCTGATGTGGCATGGAGAGAGCAGTAGCAGCCAATGGGAGAGCTTCCAAGCTTAGGGAAAATGAGTTTGAGATTAAAAAGGAAGGTTTGACCATTTAAAAGAAGGGTTTAAGGCTCTATTGACTTGGTTTGACCAGTCAACCAAGTAAAAATTGATGATGTGGCACTTGGGGAGGTAAAGGGTTATTTGGGATGATTTGGTTAAGGGTCAAAAGTCAAAAGTCAAAGCTAGGAGAAATAGGGGCAAATGCCATCAAGATTTGACCAAGAATTGAGGGTTGACTTGGTCAACTCAAGTTAGGTTGGACTCTAAATAGGTTTAGAAATATTCAAGGTATTGAATGGAATGATTTCAAGGGTTTGAAGATGTTGATATAGTTAAATGAGTCAAAATGGTTCATTTGAACTCTTAAGGGTTCATTGGGTCAAACCATGTTGACTAGGTCAACTAAGTTGACCCAATGGGTGAGCTTGGGCTGGATAAATTTGAGATGATGTTTGGAAGTCATTGGAGGTGGTCTCCAAGTCTAGAGAGGTCAATTGGGTCAAAACCCCTATTTGAACCCTTAAGGGTCCTCTTAGGTCAACCATGTTGACTTGGTTAACTAGGTTGACCTAGGAGCCGGGAATGGGTTCAATAAATTTGAAATAATAATTGAAACTTGCTGGAGGTGGTTGGATTCAATTTGGAGCTCATTTGGTTGGAAATCAATACTTGAGCCTCATGGGGGTATTTTGGTCATTTTGGGCTCATGACCACTAGGGGCTGAAATGAGTCCAGAAAGTTTCAGTTTATTAATCAACATGTCCAGATTAATGGTCTGGAATTGATTAGAGGCTTTGGTGAAGGTTCTAGGGTCAGAATCTTCAAGGCCAAAGGTCCAGTGGCATAGGCTGTAAATATTTGAAGGTTTTACAGCCTATGGATTTTGATTTAGATTATGAGGTTAGAGACCTCAGAATGGGCTCAAATTTGAGGGGTAACCTCTAGAGACATGTCCTATCACTTTGCAAGTGGTAGACTCTGAATCAGAGGTCATTAAACTGGGTTTCAAAGTATTTGAAAATTCAATGAAAAAGGTCTTTAGGACAGGGCCTTAAGGCTTAGGATTTGGGTTTGGATTTCTGGATTTGGAATGGATTTTAAGTTTGAAAGATTAATATTGAAGTATTCAAATCATTAACAATCATGTGGTGATTGTTAATGAATGGATAGGGTCAAAGTTAGATCAAGGGTAGGCTCAAAGTCAAAGTTGAAGTTTGAATTGTCAAGTAGATTGGATCAAGGTTTGGATGTGGTTGAAGCTTAGATTAATTAGAATTTGGATTGAATGAAGTTTGAGATTTGAATTGATCAAAAGTAGGAATTGATTTGATGTTAAAGTTGATCAAAGGTATGGGATTAATTTGAGGTTAGAATGGATCAAAGGGATGGGATTGATTTGAAGTCTGGATTGATCCTAGGATCTAGAGGAGTTCTAGGATTTGGATATGGAAGAATCCTAAGCTCTAGAGTAGGCCCTAAGGTTTTGGCTCTAGAAGGATCCTAAGGTCTAGAATAGGCCCTAAGGTCTGGCTTTAGGAAGGATCCTAAAGTCTAGAGTGGATCTTAAGGTCTGACTCTAGGAAAGGATCTTAAAGTCTAGAGTGGATCCTAGGATCTAGGATTGGATCTGGATTCTGGAAGGGTTTTAGTGACCTCATACAAAAATGAGGTCAACAGAATACTTTTTGAAGAAATTTTTAAATAACCAATTCACCACCCCCTCCTGCTGTATCATCTTCACATTCAATTAATTTCATAGCCAATTATTAAACTTTCAATTGTTAATAGATCACTTTCAAATGAAAATGCATCTTTAAGATAGGCTTTATTTAATACTTTGAAATCAATATAGATGTGAATATGACCACACTTCTTCTTAACATGCACAATGTTAGCTAACTAGGTTGGGAATTTTTCTTCTCCGATGAAAACAACTTCAATTAATTTCTTGACTTCAATAATAACTTGTTATTTTATTTCAAGTTGCTTGGGCCTAGGTACTTATTTTATGGGAACCATACCAGTTTGAATTTTAAGTTTATGGACTATTATATCGGGAGATAGTTCAAGCATTTCTTCATAACTTCAAGCAAAGCAATCTCTATACCATGAAATCAACTTGATCATGTCATTTTCCTCTTCCTCATTCCATAACGAACTTATGAAGATTGAATGTGGATTTTATTTGTTACCCAACTGCTTTTCTTTTAGGTCACCTATAGTTAATTTAATTCCCTCTTGAAGCTTGGGGAATGCATCCCTAACTTGAGTGTTATCCAGACCATCCAAGGTCTCAAAATAAAGTTTCTTAAAAGATTTAACATTCATTGTGAAAAGACTTTTGGACTCTAGAAAGGTGTTTATTGGGGGGTCTATGCAAGCACATTTATACATAGAGATATATTTTTCCATGTAAAAAGACTTCAAGTTTAGTCATGGGAGCCATTACATATTGATCTCTCGACATAATGGGTTCCTTTTCCATAGGGAAATGAATGGAAGCCTCTTGGTTGAAGGTACTCTCTTCCCACACTTTTTTTTAATTTAGGGTATGTTATATTTATTTATAAATTAATATTACATAGCATACAGGTGGACTAAAAAAGGGGTATACAAGGTCCCAACTATAAACACAATGATGTATAAGGATATGTTTGATGGCCTATGATAGAGCCAAGTAAGTTAAGAGGTGTAGTAAATATAAATTATGCATTTATAATGTAATCATTCTATGTTATAATTTATCAATAGGACACCATGGCAGCTTACATTGAGAATATTTTTGTGAGGTTATCTCAAGTATGTCTTGAACGATCTGAGTTATAGGTGGCTCGCACCCCACTCATCTATTAGAAGCATATTTAGTGGACTTTGGGTGACCCGATAGTGTAAGAGTTTGGTGGTATACCATCCACCCATATTTTAACCCATTGACCAGACCTCAGGTGAGTTGATGGATAGTATAGAGCCAATGTAGTGGATGAAATAAGATGATAAGCACACTGCATTATGGAATAATAGACATAGATTCATCACATCTATCATGCAATCAAAAGGAAGTAGGAAGGATGACTTGGCCACATACATGAGGTGGAACATATGTTGGGCATCACTCCATTTATGAAGGCCGTAAGCCAACCGAATGAGATATTCTACCTAAGTATTCCAATGAGATGATGTTGATAAGTAAATTTGATTTTTGAATGAGCTAATCAACACATTACATATTATCATAATTATGATAGTTAATGCATTATACAAAAATAATTAGATTGGTTCATATGGACTGAGGCATTGCATAACCTTTCATTGGTGGGAATGGAGAGAATACAAGCTTGATGTAGCAGTCGCTCAAGGAGATTACAAAGTTATCAAGCAAGTTGTAGAAATTAGTGTTCATAGACTATAACAAATTTGATACCTTAGATGAGCATGTGGTGTAAACTCAGAGGACACAAATAATTCATGACCAACCTTAGGCATTTTGGAGATTAATGTTGGTTGCTCCATTTTTCTGTGTATAGATTATTTTTTGTTCAGTTAAAATCATACAAATTTCTAAATACATATTATAAAATTTTTAAAAATACTCAAAATATTTGTAATCTTAATATCTAAAAAAAATTATTAGAATCTTATCATGTGCTATAAAATCATTATTACAAGATATCAAAGAATATATAATTAAAGTTTAAATAAGATATATATTACAGTAGAAGGTAATACACAACTAGAAAGAAAATAGAAACTTGTATAAGAGATGTAAGAATAAAAAGTCACATCACAACAATAACAAATGAACAATACTAGAAATGCACGCTATAGAGAAATACTTAATAACTTCAATATAGCCAAAATTAGTATATTATCTACTGCTTCCATTTCTTCACTTCTTATCATCGGTAACTGGTGCATGGGGATTGTGATTGTTTCTAAGTCGAGTAGGAATGGATGTAGAGTTGAAATTGTGTTGAATTTCTTGTTAATCATTTGATTAAATGTTTTCTTCTACCATACTTAAGAGGTTTATCGATCAACTTATCATGCAAGTTTAATATGAACTCATCATCATGGCTACTCCACTCAATAAATTGTGATGATAGAATTCATGCCATCGACTAAAGAAATTTCAATCTGGTATCAAGGCATATTAGCCCATGGTTTCTTCTTTATAGAAAATTTTGCCCAATAATATGTTATTCTCTCTAGAAATCTTTCTTGTAGGCTTCCAACCATAGTTGGTTAGAAATGCTTATACGGGGAGATTATGTATTTTCATCATCTCTGCATGTAGTCTCATAAACCATTGATCACATTATGACTACCAAAGTTACATACATAATGGAATGCAACATTGGAACACATCACTATTTTTAAGGTGAGTTGTTGTCTCTACCAAAAATAGATTGGATGATCCTTCACTTCTTTCTTATAATTATGGCTCCTCCTTATGGATGTTAGATAAGATAAACTCAAGAATGACTAAGGTAGATTTTAGCAAAATGGAAATAAGATGAGTGTGAGCTAATTGTGGTGTCTCTATGCTTCATAGTAATTACACTTAAATGCATCTAATGTTAGGCCAAATTTGTGCATAATAATGACCAATTTTTTTAATGAGGCCCTGATGATCTTATAATAGTGAAAGAGTGTTGACCTAGTTTTTGCTCAAACTCCTAGTCAAAGGAGTTGACTTGGTCAAATTGACCAACCCAGGCCCTGAGACCACTTCTACTGTGTTTAGTGAGTCAGACCCAACCTATTGGGCCCAGGCCCATGCCTTGGGTCAACCTAGTTGACCAGGTCAACTCAAGTTGACCCTATTTGAACCCTTTGAGCCCAAATCTATTTCAAAAATGTCCAAACCTTTCTTTGGCTCAAACCCCCACCCCCTTAGGTCCCTTTGACCAAGTTGACCAAGTCAACCATTGACTTTGTCAACCCAAGTCAACCTTGGGTCAAATTGACATATTTAGGTCAATTAAAACCCATTTAATGTATTTAACTCCTCCTTGATGGCTCTTGGATTAAAACCATGGCCATCATAGCTTGATTTCCCTCCCAATTAGGCCTTGATGCAATCTAGGCCATTGGTGATAAGTCTAAGGCTTTAAATAGATGGAATTAGGATTTCATAAGGGACTTTTTGCAATTACTCTCTCCCTGGACCTCCTCAAGCCATGAGATTTGGTGTGAAAGCTCTCACGACCTTCCCCTACTTTTTCCAACCTAGAGTCCATCGGTCAAAGCTTGACGACGGCGATCCGGTGAACTGAAGGCCAAAAGCTTCCTAGGAAAATTTAGCTCAATCCAAGACATATCAGAGCTTGATTTCAACTAGGGAATTATTCGTGGACAGTCTACAAGCTCAATCATCCCTTTTCGGTTCATTCCGCCCATTAAATCACTATAAGACCCTAACACTAGTCTAGGACACCTAGGGTTAATTAACTTTGCATGAAGATCAGTTTATGCCTTGAAAAGGGCACCCCATGAATTATATTCAAGTCCACAATACATGTTTAAAATTTTAAGTAATTTGATCGAGTCGTTTGCGAGAACAAATCAATTTAAGTTTTAGGGTTTTGGGGTAGCATCTCGTTAAGCTATACGAGATCTAGGCCATTGATCCTTTGATCAATGGCATGCGTTTCTCCATCCCACAATTGATATTACACCATGTATTGCTACCACTATTCAGATCACAGTCTGACTCCATCTGGACCATCCATCCAGAACTGCGGGGGATCCTACGGTGTAAGTGGCGTGCTGACGTGGTTAAGTTAAAACAGCGTCCGCCATTGTCTCCCTTCAACATTAATGGCCAATGATTGCTTGGCCGCAATCATTGGCAATTGATTTCTCTGTGTGGCAATGATTACCACGGTTTGCGGGGATGAATCCGAGAGCACCACGTGGCACCGCCGTTCTTTTCATAATTATAATAACTATTTTAAAAGTTTTTTTATTGATTTTAGTTTAATAATTAATTTAAAAATATATATATATATATATATATATATATATATATATATATATATATATATATATATATATATATTATTATTTTTCTTTTATTTTTATTATTATTATTAAAACTATTTTTATTACTAAAATTATTTTTAAATTATCATATTATTTTTATTATTTTTTTAATTATTACTATTTATTGTTATTTATAATTTATTTTATTATTATTATTATTGGTTAATTTTAAATTGTTTTAAAAAATCATTTTATTATTATCTTATTATTATTATTATTTTAAATCATATTTTTATTTATAAAATATGTTGATTTATTTTAAAAATCAGAAAACCATTTGAAATTATTATTTCCTTCCTTTTTAATTATATTTAATATTATTATTTTGGGTATTTTATAATTATTTAAATAATTAAATATTTAATGTATTTCATTAATGATTATCTAAACTTAATTTCAAAATATTTACTAAATAAATGGATAATTATTTTCAGAAAAAACTTTACTATTTAATTTAGGATAATTTAATAATTATTTTTGAATATTAATTATTTTAAATTATTTTAAAAATCTTTTTAATCTCATTAAGCTTTGAAAATTCATATTAAATTCATTTTAAATCGTATTTTAGTGTATAATACCTCATATTTTTCAGAAAAATTTGTACTTTTACTTAAAATTATTTTCAGAAGATAAAAATTATTTTTCTAATTCATTTCTGTATTAATTATTTACTTTCATTATTTAGTTATTATTTAATTTAAATAATACGTTAAATATTTTGAAATTACAAAATTATTTTGAAGCCTTTTTGAAACCTCGCTCGGTTGGTCAGTGGGTCTCCCACCTATTTATGTATTCATTTAAATTGAATTATACATTATTTTCCAAAATCTATATATTTATGGGTATTTTAAATTATTTTAAAATTTCCTATATTATTGAATCCATTAATTTTGGGGGACCCACTACTTGGAATTTTAAACATAGGCTATACTTATGAATGACATTCATGGGGCAGAGGATTAGTGGGTGGTTGGGTATCAATCATTCACTAATCACTTCGATAAGCTCATTTACATTTTCCTTTTAATGTCTTTTGCATGTGAAGAACATATATAATAAAAGAAGATGGAGACGAAGCGTACAGGGGAAAAGGAAAGAATGAATTGTATTAATTATCTTATACAGCAGCAAGCCTACTATATATAGAGTAGGATGAGAAGGTTTACTAATAGGATCATGCCACGTAGGCTGAGTAAACTAATACATCTTTATTTATGTCTTGTGTACTAATATGCTCAGAAAACTGATGGGTGCTGAGTGACAGTCAGTTTGTTTCACAGCTTGATGAATCTTGGTGTAGATAAAGACTTGATGAAGATGTATTCTATTAGATCAATTGTATTGATCAGTAAGAGACGAATATTGTTGTTTTGAATATGATCTCAAATGAATTTCTGGTCGATCTCAATGTGCTTTGTTCGCACATGGAAGACAGAATTATTGGCTAACGCAATTGCCGATGTGTTGTCATAATGGATATTTGTAGGTTATGTTTGAGTTATACCAAAGTATTGAAGAAGTCGGTGAAGCCAAATGACGTCTAATGTTAGGGTCGCTAGCACTCTGTATTCGGACTCTATTGATGATCTTGCGACTGTGTGTTGCTTTTTAACTGTCTAAGAAATGATGGAGTTACCTAAAAATGAGCAGTAGCCAAATGTGGATTTTCTCGATACAGGATCTCATGTCCAATCTGCATCGAAAAAGGATTGCAAGACAAGATTAGATTTAGTTATAGGAATGCCATAATCTAACATGCCTTTGATATAGCGGAGTAGATGTTTGAGCAGATAGGTGTGTTGAGGGAGCGGCTGATGCATATGTTGCTATAGTTGATTGGCGCTGTAAGTTATATCCGGATATGTTATAGTAAGATATTGTAAAGAACCTATCAACCGTATGTAAAGATTGGTGTCTGAAAGAATTGGGTCATCGGAGAAGGTAGACGGTAATTTAATGCATGTTGTATTAGCTAATTATTTGCAATCAGTTAGCTGGGCTGAATGAAAAATGGACAAAGCGTATTTTTTCTGAGAAAGAAAATAAGATCAGTTTTTGGAATCTATCTTAATACCTAGAAAATCGTGAGCCTATCCAAGATTTTTCATGTTGAATTTCAGGCTTATTTTTTCAATGATTTGAGATATGGCTTCCTTATTATTACCGGTAATGAGTATATCATCAATGTATATGAGAAGATAAATTTGTGTTTGGTTTTGACGTAGAATGAGAAAAGAAGAATCTGCATTGCTATGAGTAAAGCCGATTGAAATCAAATATGAGGTGAAAGTGTTATACCATTGTCATGGCGCTTGTTTCAAACTGTAGAGAGTCTTGTGGAGGTGACAAACGTACTCTGGGTGTACGGTGTCTTCGAAACCTTTTGGTTGGCTCATGTAAATAGTTTCAGATAGATTATTGTGTAGGAATGTGTTAGCCATGTCCAGCTGATTTACTTGCCAGTTGATGTAGAGTACTATTGTGAGCAAGATGCTGATGGTAGGTAGTTTTGCGATGGTACTAATGTTTCAGTGTAGTCCAACCAGTATTCTTGAATGTTGCCCTGAGCTACAAGTATTGCCTTATGTTTTGTGATTGTACCATTCAAATGAGTTTTTGATTATATAGGTCCATTTGAAATCCAATATGGAGGCGTTCTTTGGTGGAGGAACCAAACTCCAAGTACCTTATTCTTGCAAAGCAAATAATTCCATAGGCATTGTATTTCTCCATTACGGATGCTTAATAGCCTCGGCGTATGTGGTTAGAGCTGTATGTAATTCGGTCAAAGTATTAGTATGAAAAGATTTAAATGAGTGGTTGGTTTCAGATGTCCAGATTTTGACCGAGTGACCATATGATGTTGAGATATATTGGGAGCCGAGGGTGGTATGTCAATTGAATTTAGTATTTCAACAGCAGGATTGGTATTATGAGAGTGTAGATTATGCTGCGTGTTTTGGGTGTTGGAAGTGTTATGTGAAGGATAGATATTATGAAGTTTAGGTGATATAACATGTAAGGTTAAAGTGGGTTGAAGAAACATGGGGGATATGCTAGGTGTGGTTGAGTTGGATGGAGAGGATGTCATCTTGAAGCGAAATGAATGTTCGTCGAAGGTGATATGCCTTGAAACACAGATTCTGTTAGTAGATATATCTAAGCATTTATAACCTTTATATTGATCAGAATAACCAAGAAACACACAGGATTTAGATTTTGGTTGAAATTTATGACAATTGCGAGAAGGAAGAAGAGGATAGTACGCACAACCAAATGTATGTAGATGACTGTAGTCAGGTCTCGCTTGATGAAAGAGTTCAAACGGTGAGGTATTTTTGGTATTAATAGAGGGCATACAATTTATTAGGGAGACCGAAGTTAGGATGGCCTCAGGCCAGTGAAGGTAAGGGACGGATGCAATATGCAAGAGTGTCCTACAGGTTTCTATTATAAGCCTATGCTTGCGTTCGGTGACGTCGTTTTGCTTAGGAGTGTATGGGCATGATATTTGGTGTGTTATGCCATGCTGCTTGAGATAGTTAGTGAAAGAATTATTTATATATTCGGTGCCACCATCAGTATGAAGTACTTTGATAGATTTAGAGGCATAGTTTTCAACTTGTTGTTTGAAAGCAATAAAAATGTCAAACATATCATATTTATTTTGCATTGGAAAAATCCAAGAAAATCTAGAAAATTGTCAACAAATAACACATAATATCGGTACCCTATAACAGAAATAATGGGGGAGGGGCCCCAAATGTCCGAATGAATAAGTGCAAACATACTGTTTTGATAATTAAAAAAATTTTCAAAAACAACTCTATGACATTTAGATTCTTTACAAGATTGACAAGAAGAAATACTATCTTTTATTTTGAGATGTGAATTGCATCTTGATATAGTTTGACGTGTTCTTATATGACGATGGCCTAGTCTGTGGTGCCATGAGGATGGCCTAGTTTCTGGTGCAATGGAGTTGCATTGTTTCGGAAAGCAGCGAGAGCTTTTTGTTGGTGTTAAGAGGAATCAGTCCGAATGGGATACAGTCTGTTATGACACGGACCTTGAAGATGAACTTGCTGCGTCGTCAAATCCTTAAACATGAAACCATATGGATTAAACGTAATGGAGATATCATTATCCTTTGTTAATTTAGAAATAGAGAGAAGATTGTAATGTAACGACGGGGTGTGAAGAATTTGCGATAATTGCAGCTTACGAGATGGGGTCTTTAGTAACCCGAACCCTGAATTTGCTATGGTGACCGATCGACCATCTCCAATGACTATGCTGTCGGGGCCGTTATAAGGTGCTGATATGGTCATATTGTTGTGAGAGTTAAGAATATGCGACATTGCATCGGATTTAAGATACTAGTTGGTATTAAAATTATCGAAAGCCGCGACCAGAGCTCTATTGTTCTGAGAGGAAGCTGAGGGGATGCAGTTAGTGTTTAAACGGTGCCAATATTCTGAAGCAGAATGCCTCTTCTTAAGGCATATTTGATAAGTGGTGGAGGACAATGTAGATTATCGATGAGTGTTTTCGGTAGGAGTATTAGTCTTTCCTCAGTTATGTCTGTCGCATCCACACGAAGAGTACAGAGCAACATTAGGATCGAGAATAGATTAGTTTCAAGCAACGTCAGAAGCAATATTGATCTCCTTGCTGAGCAGAAGAGGATAAAGATGATCAATACTAATGGGGTGACCATGGTGCGAATCGTAGTTTTAAACGACTAGTACGAAGGTGGTAGGCCGTTGAGAATGTATAGAATGATATCCTCATTATCAACAACAGACTCGGTGGCGGCGATTTTGTAATATCAAGAATCTGCTCCAGGATCGTCCAGGACGATCTGGATCATCCTGGGACGATCAGTGGAATTTGCTCCAGAATCTGCTCCAGAATTTGCTCCAGGTGATTTTCTATACACATCGTCCAGGCCGATTGAAGAAATCGTCCAGGCCGATCGGCACTGTAGAAAATATCGGCCTGAGAATAGTCCTGGGAACCGTCCAGGACGATCCTAAATGGTCTGATCGTCCTGGGACGATCTGGCGATCGGCCGGGCCGATCTAAAGTTTTTAAAGCTGATTTCAAGTCGTTTTGAGGAGAGAGAAAATCATTAAAACGAAAATATCAGCCGAGGAGAGAGAAAGTCGAGGGCAAATTTGGAAAAGTTGATTTTCGGACGACGCGGAGCCGTTTTTGTCCGAGGAGACTGTTCAGAATATTGCTGTACGCAAGGTAAGGCACATTCCGCCTTTCTCAATTTTCAGAACTGTCGTGTTTGGCGGTATATTCTGTCTGGATTTCGTTTCCGTTAATGATTTTCGTCCGTATCTGTTGATTGGCTCAGTTTTTACCGCGTAACTTTCTGTATATTGTTGACGTGCCGAGTGTGCACATTTTGGTTATTTTCTGAAGATTTTTGTCCGGGTATTTTTAATTCGACGGTGTTTTTCGTCGATTAGATTTTTTTGTGTATTCTGAAATTATCTGTGCAGTAGAATAAATGTTCTAAAATGTGATTATCTATATTCTGTGCGAATTTGGTGAATTTTGATTTTCAGGAAAAAATTGTGTAAATTCCGTATACTGCCGTTGTGCTGCCCGATTTTTGTCTGATTTCTGATTTGCCCGGATTTATTCTGAATTGAAATGCTATCGGTATAAGCTATAAAAAGGGAGTTATAAGGGGCCTGGATCCTATGAGATTCAGTTAGTGTCTGGGAAATCTGAAATGAGCTCAAATATGAAATCTGATATCTGTTCTGTTCCGGATCCGAGGAAATCTGTTTAGGTGCTATAAGCACTATATATATGTATTCAGGTATGATAAGTACATTTGTTCTGGTGCTATAAGCACATCTGTTCTGGTGCGTGAGCACAAAGGGAGGCATAAGGGGCCGGAATCCGTAGAGATTCCGTCAGTGTCAGGGAATTTAGCTATTAATTATATATATATCTGATATCTGATATCTGAGAAAAGATTCTGATTCTGATATGATTCTGATTCTGATATGATTCTGATTCTGATTCTGATATGATTCTGATTCTGATTCTGATATGATTCTGATTCTGATATGATTTTGATTCGATGCTGATACGATTCTGTTTTGATACGATATGAGCTGAATTTCTGATTTCTGTACGATTCTGACTCTGTTGATTTAATCCGTTCTGATTTGTACTCTGATGTGATCTGATCTGTACGATTCTGATTCTGATTTGATATACGTCCATATATGTTCTGATTTGATCTGTTTTGTTGTGAACTGTCCGATTCTGATTTCAGTACGAAGATTCTGATTTCTGTCTGATGTGTTTGGTTTTGGGTTCTGAGAGTTTTGATTGGAGGTTTGTTGCTTTGCTGAGCTGTTGAGCTCACTCTTGTTTTCTGGTGGTTTTTCAGGTTCTGGGAAAGGGAAGGAAGTCCAGGACTAGATTTCAGAGTCTGATCAGTATAGGTATTTTGTCCTTTTTGATTTTTTGTGCAGTCATGGCTATTTCTGTTTTATTTTTCTGTCAGCCATGCACTGTATTTGTAGATGATTGTTTTGAGGAAAAGAAAGAAAATATAGATGATTTGTTCCGCTGCATTTGATGTTCTATAGTAGCTCTGTGTGTGTTTGTTTGGTGTATAACATTTTGGAAGATTCAGTTCAGTAACCAATTCCAAAGCTAGATCCTGGTTAGTCTGTTAGGCTGGTCGCAATCCGGCTCGGGCGGGATCCGTCCCCGTCGGGTCGGGTCGTGACAGATTTGGTCTACAAGAATCTTGATTTTGGTTAGGTATTGAGTCATGAACATGTTCTTGAAAGAGATGTTGTGGAGAGTGTTCTTAAGTTGAACAACTTTAGAACGGTTTATGGCCTGAAATCAGTTTTCTAGAATAGACCATATAACGGTTGTGGAATCAAGATTCACCATGTATGGAAGAATGGAGGAAGAGATTATTGAGCCCAGTAAGGCAGACAGATTTTGATCAGTAAGGTTCCATTGGGAAAATAAGGGATTTGGATTGGTGAGACCTTGAGAATCTTGGATCATTTGAGAGGGAATGGGAGAGGAAGGATTGAGATACTTATCGAAAGCGTTTGCACGAAAAATTTTAAGGATTTGTGATTTCCAAACCAAGTAGTTTTTTAGGTTTAGCTGAATCGAAACCATATTTTTGATGTTGGAGATGACAAACTTCAGGTTGGGGGAGATAGCAGATTCTTCTTGAGATGTTGGCTTGGTGCTTTCACTTAGGTGTGAACTAGCTAAGTTCGCCATGATCAAGATTTCCTCTCAACCTGCTCTTGATACCATGAAGAACATGCATAATAGAAAGAAGATGGAGACGAAGCGTACAGGGGAAAAGGAAAGAATGAATTGTATTAATTATCTTATACAGCAGCAAGCCTACTATATATAGAGTAGGATGAGATGGTTAGCTAATAGGATCATGCCACGTAGGCTGAGTAAACTAATATATCTTTATTTATGTTTTGTGTACTAATAACATGTGTAGGACACACGAGCACTTAATTTAGGCCCTCCTAGATCTCAGGATTGGTGTATTTACTATTTTTATGCACTTCCTTGCATGTTATCCTAAGGTTTAGTCTCAAAAACTTACTTTAAACTCCTTCAACGTAGTGACATCCTAACGACAATAATTAAGGATCTGTCTAGCAAACTTAGAAAAATTCTAAGAGCTTGGGTAGATTCTCAAATGACTTGAAAGTTCAAATATTTAAACTTAGTGACATTCTAAACCTCCCAGAATTTTCTAAGATTTTTTAGGACCCTTTAGACCCCTTAATTAATAAATCCTAATTTACCCATTATTTAGGTCCCGATAACTTTAGAAAATTTTAATAAATCCATTTTAACTCAAAAAATTCCCCATAATAGATCAAACTCTTCAGGATTTAGCCCTTAGCCTTAGATGATTAGGGCCCATTAATTGGACTTTAATCTGAGCCTTCTTAATTTAACTTCAATTAAAAATTATATTTTTTCCCTTATTGGATAATTAAAAAACTATTAAAAATTTCAAGTTTTTTCCAAACACTTGGGAACACTTCCTTATGTCAGTTCTGACCTTTGGGAATGATTCCAATTAGTTCGGAGCTGATTTGGACCAAAACCATAAAATTACTTTTTTATTAAGCAATTTCGATAATTATTTAATTGCCATGAAACTTCCAAAATTCATAACTTTGCCTAAAAAACTTCAAATTCAGAAAACTCAAAGCCTAACTACTCCCCTTAAGCCCTAATATTTAACTAAAATGCTAGAACCCCTAAACCTAGCATATTTCCTATAGTGACCTTTTGGACCCCCTCATCCTAGCACATAGGAGGACCCGAGACTTTCCAAAATTGGCTAATATAATTTGAACTTAAAATATCACTACCCGAAGCATTAAAACTGATCCACAAACTAAAATTAACTAAAATATACATCAATTCATTAATACTTAAACTTTAACCAAATTTCTCCTTTTGGCTTCCAACAAACTTTAACTCTATGCAACTTAAATTAACTACCCTACATAGGAATTATCTAAAGCCACACAAGCCTATTACACACACATAAGTTTATTAAGGCACCACTTCTAGCTCTAGGATTATGGCCGGTGTTTTACTTCTTTCTGCTTCTATGATGTGATGATCTTTCTTGTGCCATGAATACTGGTTGCCTTGATTGATTTATTTTGATGATTGATGTGATCCTTATTTCATGTTTTCTATGCTTTTTTTATGATTGATGTGTGTGTTACACTGCCCATGGGATAGGGACACTTTTATACTAACTCAGTATTATGCAGGTGGCCACACTTGTGCAACACTGAAATAAAGGGGGTTGTAATCATTAATGCTTTAAAACTAACGTTGTTTTCTGCAGATGCTCCAGAGACTGCTTAGCCCCCTTTAAAATCAAAAGAGCATGGCCAAGTGTGTTCATTTTTCTGCATATATATAAACTGCTTGTGATGTGATATATCAAATTACTTAGGATATTTTTTTTTATTAGGATAACCATGTAGGAGTTCGGATCTAATTTTTTTATTTTTTAAATGTAATATAATTTATTGTACATCGAGTTATAAAAGTCTTCAAAAGTCTAGCATTTCAAACATAAAGTACCCAAAAAGAAAAAGAAAGTCCCCCACTTGGGGAATTTCTTAGTCATCTGGGTATCCTTCCGGAGGACAAACAAGATGGAGCCTGAAGGAGATGATCCAAAGGGAGATCTGGAGAAGGATGATCCACTCAAAGACGGAGACTTGAAGACAAAATGACTGACTTTTAAGACTTGCATCATTCATTAGGATTAGAATCCAGGTTGTTGTCGGTGGGGCCTGGCCATCATTACTTTTCTGCAGACCCTGGGTTGTATTTATACAGCACTTGCCGTGGACTTTACTTTACTGTATTTTTCTATATTTATATTGATGTATTTACTTTATGTGCACATTAAAAACTGCTTGTTTTTCTTAGGTTTCTTTCTTGCATGTGTGTGACCTATTTTTGCTATGCTCTTTAAGGACTAAATATTTTTCTACTCGTAATTAATATTCAAATTTTAAAGCTTAAATAACTTAGAAACCTAACAACTAAGGGAATAGTCGAAACCGTCCGGGATCGCATGCATATCGATCCATTCTTATCTCTCATTCTAATAAGACACCTCCCCACCTGTGGGTAGAGTCTGGATAATATGACCTATGAGGATGAAGTGTCAGACCTATGAAGGCCCACTCTTTTCTAAAAATTATTTTTATACAAGCCTATTTTAAAAATCTTATACATTCATAATTTGGACCTTTTAACTAGTATGCATTGCATTAGAAACTAACTAATTAAAAATTTAATTGCATTAGCTCTAGGAGCATTCACCTTACATAAGTTCAAGACCAATTAGAAAACTCTCTAGACGTCGGCCCTACTTCCAGAACACTCAAACTACCTACCCATCTTTCATAAAGACAAGATAGCATAGATCTTACGCGCTTAGGTGGTTAGCTGGCATTCTTTTTCAGGCGGGATATAAACCTAAGTGCATTAGCTAGGACACGGGTGTTAGTGTTGGGTAGAACACTAAACCCATCTTAGATCTAGGATTCGAGGCTATAATATTGGGTGCCTCATAGTATGCTTAAATGGTGGGTAAGTTCCCTTTCTTTTGGCATCATTTCCATTCGCGTCACATAGATGGCGCCATTTCCATCCTTTCTCTCTGCGTGCTCTGAGTGTATGAGTTTCTTTCTCTCCTCAACAGCCTTAATTCCTCCGGATGCTGAGATGAATCATGCATGTTGACTAAGCCATTTGAATTCTTTCTTTCCCCTTTAAGTAGGAACTTCTTAGTCTCCCTTTATGTGCCAATCCCTTGTCTGGGAAGAATAATATCAGATCCTTAATCTAGAGTTTTCTTGAGCCCTAGGCTCGAGATGTAATTAACCACGGGGGCTTGCACCCATGGGAAACGGAACTTCACCAACAAATAAACCCCACTCGAGCTCATGTATCGAGTGGGGGAAACCCATTATTACGATCAGGTTGTATATATCACTACCCATCGAGGTGCGCTGGCGAGAGCCGCTATCCTCAATAATTGGTCGTATGTGCGATCTAATATGCCCTTCCATTGGCCCGCTTGCGAGGAGCGCGGAGGCCTGTGATCGTCTCTATCCATCAGGGTGGTGCGGTCATATACCTCTCCACGATCGGTAGCTACGGCGGTGTCCTTTCGGAGGTCCACAAAGAGGAATTTAATGTTATTGTTACATTTTATTTTTATATCTATATTATCCAAAAAAATAGAAAATAAATATCATAATTAAACCACAATAATATAAATGATAAGACAAAGATAGTTTGCAAATTAGATTTATAATAACTCCTAAAATATTATTTGACTATTGTAGGTCAAAAATTTTCTTAAAAAAATTTAAGGGTTATATCTTTGTTTCTTAACCAAACTTTCATAACCTTTTTCAAAGATCAAAATATTTTAAAAATACATTTTAATAAGCAATTCATAGTATCTTATTTATCAATCTTGTATTTATATAAATATTTTAACAAAAAAAAAAAAAGCATGAGATCCTTGTGGTTGTTTCACTATCAAAATTAAACAATTGTCTATTACAGATTTCTTCTACGAAGTCCTTTGTGACTTCATGGTTCTTTGCCATTGAGGATTTCGGGCAAGGAGCATAAGGGAAAAAACAAGGATGCAAGATTTTGAGCAGGACCCAAATAGGTAGAGGATGAGAGTTGCAGGTGATGAATGCATTAATATCAACGGAGAGGGCCATGGAGATTAGTTATTAAACAAAACAAAAAAAAAAAGGAGAAGTGAAGTGGAGCAAATATAGAACATGTATATGATGGAGTCGTATCTATGAAGTTGTGGTTGTGCATAGAGGGAGAGAGTGGATATGGCGAGCAATAGTTTGATAGAGGACAACTTTTTTTTAAATAAAATTTAAAAGAGACTATTGATTTCTCATACATGAAAACAAATTTTTCATCAGTGATTTTTTCTCGTGTGGCAACAGAGCAATATGTCTCCTTACGGCTTTTTCAATATTTCGGAGACATCAATGGTGTCTGGATTTTGAAATAAGTAATGTTCAAATAATTTTAAATTGTGCTAAATATTTTAAACTAAACTTGTGTGATATCACGTCCATCCTTCATCGTTATAGTTGCGCTTGATTGGATCGAAGGCGAAGTATGATAACTGATAAGTTCTATTTGATAAGCACACATGCATGTGATCAGTTACTTGGCCTCTCCACCACTTGATTCGGCTACAATAGCTTTTCCCTCCTACCGTTGATGCTCTACAAAATGAGCAATCTTAGTCGTTATTTTCTAACGACCTTGTCATCATCTTCCTTACTTAAAGACTTATTGTAGTTCATACGGCACATATATGAAAAATGCTTTTTTTTTCATTCCTCTCTGTTTCACTATGCAATTCTTATTCTCTAACCTTCGTGATGCAGGTATTAAATCACTGTTAAAATAGAAATTCTCTTCATGGTATCAGAGTCATTTAACTAAGTTCTCTTCCTGCCCGTGCAATGTATTCTTCTGCATCTTCCTTATCTCCTTCCTCTTCCATTCTGATTAAGATGAATGATACAAAAATTTCTCCTCAACTTAAGTTTCTCATGACAAATGTTAAGACCACTATTAGCACATAGTTCATAGCCGACAATCACCCTATTTCGAAACCTCAAATCCTTAAACTTGTTTCAACAAATGGCTTTGATGGCTATCTAGACAGAACTACCTCCAAGCCACCAAAACAACTACTTGCCTCTGATGGAACCATTAGCATCAATCCTCATTATCAGAAATGGATGTTAATTGATCAGAACTTGGCCACCACTCTTTACCCCACCATCTCTCCCTCCCTATTTCCATATGTACTCAACTTGGAGTCTTTCCATGGCATCTGGATGACCGTAGAATGTCATCTTCAGTCCACTAACTGCTCTAAAAAATTGCATCTAAATAGCAAACTACATCACTTACGAAAGAATGACAAAATGATGGTTCAATATCTGTGCGAGATAAAAAAGAAAGTGGATGTGATTATAGCAGTTGGTTCCACTATAGATTCAAAGGGCATTATCCTCTACACTATTAATGGCTTTCCTCATGTATATAATGCCTTTAAGATAGCCATTCGTACCCAATTGCAGCCTATCGGACTTGATGATTTTTACTCACTACTTTGTACTAAATAGCTAAATCTTCACTCTGATTCAGCTATCGATACCACTACTATATCAGCCCCTAACAATACCTGTGCTCTTCAAACTGTTATGATCATTCACATGGATGCGCCTTGTCTTCTACATTTCATCGAGGTCACTCTTCCCCTGCACCTACTCGTGGTGGTCACACTTTACCCTTGTTTACTCGTGGTGGTCGTAGTCCCCGCTCTTCCATCCAATGTCAAATTTGTGGCAAGACAGGGTTATGCCTTCCAGAGCTGACTTTGCACTGACCTTTCCTATTAACCTCGATAGCAAGCATACACAACAACTGAATAGCACCACCTGAAGACTGGTTTCTTGATTATGCTGATACATCTCACCTAACCTCAAACCTTTAACAATTATAATCACCATAAACCTATAATGGGTCCTCTCATGTTCAGGTTGAAAATGGACAATTCCTCCCTTTTACTAACTCAGGGAAAGGAGTTCTACCCACACCATCTTGTAAGCTCCGACTTACTTAAGTTTTACATGTTCCTCATCTTTCATATAATCTCCTCTCTATAAACAAGCTAACCAATGATAACTCTTATTTCATTATCTTTGATTCTAATGATTTTGTCATCAACGATGCCCGAACCAATCAGACTATCCTCCATGGTCATGTCATCATGGTCAGACCCCATTAAAATGCATCCAGCTGCTTCTTCTGCTCCATCCAGCTCTATTTTTTCCCTTCATATCATTGAATCATATTAAGATATGTGGCATTAACGTCTCGGGTACCCATCTCTATCAACTATACAGCTCTTCTCAGCATCACTTCCCACAACCAAACTGTCTTCTTCTAGTTTTCACTGCTCTGCCTGTGTGTGAGTTAAATCTCATAGGCATACCTTTGCTTTATCTACACCTAAAACTATTAGTTGTTTACAACTAATACATTCTGTTGCATGTGGACCCTCCCCAAGTTTATCCTTGCAAGGTTATAAACATTAACTTTTGTTTGTTGGTGATTATACTCAATTTTATTGGGTTTATCTGCTTTCATAATAAATATAAAAATTTCCATACTTTTTTGCAATTTAAAACACTTGTGGAAAAACTACTCTATCAGCCCATTAAAATTTTAAGATCTAATGGTGGTAGAGAGTACATCAATCATGCTTTTAATACTTATCTCAAGCAATGTGGCATTGTGCATCAAACTACCTATTGATATATGCCTCAACAAAATGATGTGAGCAAGGTTTTCAGAACCGGACCGGACGGGCCGATTCGACCAGTTCAACCGCGACCGGTCCGGCGGGCGGTCCGGAGAGAGTGAGCAACCGGGTATTTTAATAACCGGGTAAAAACCGGTTGAACCGCTGAACCGGGGGGGGGGGGGGGTTCTGAAATAACCGGCCGATCCGTTAAAGCTCTAACTTGAGCCCTTGATCTGCGATCTAACGGCTTAGATAAACTTGGTATCGGTAATTCGGTATTAGTGTATTACTTATTCGCTCGTCTGGTCTGCCCTAGCATACGCGAACGACGGAACGAGACTCGGACGATCCCGACGGAGGTTCCGCGAACGAGACTTCTTCTTTAGTTCTTCTCCCTCGTCCGACCTCCCAGCCGCCGACGAACACGTTGGGGAAGAAGTTACGTCGCTTTTGGCCTCCTACCCGACCCGTCGAGCTCAGCCTCGCAGGTTCTTTTTTTTTTTTGGTTTTTTTATGCATTTAAGCTTGCATTTATTCTCCAAATCGTATCGATATGCTTGCATTTCTTCTCCATTTATGATTTGTTCAATTTCTGTGGCATTATGGTAACCCTAATGTTAGTGTTGATGGGCATTAAAATGTTTATGTGCATTTGGAAGAAGATGATAATATGATAGATAGAGATTAAAATTTTTATGGTGTGCGTGAAAAAATCAGTATTGAAATGTTTATGTGCATTTGGAAAACAAATCAGATACATCATTTGGACATAAATATGTAAGAAAACAAATCAGATAACTAACCTTAATTTCAGATAATTTTATCATCAAATTCAATAGAATGTTGAATGAATGAATTACAGGAAAATTTAATTTTTATTTTATTTTTTTTAAATAATATTATTATTTATTACATCATCAGGTTCGACCCCGGTTCGACCGGTCGAACCGTGAACCTCTCCTTCTTCCGGTTCGTTGTCCAGTCCGGTTCTGAAAACCTTGGATGTGAGTGAAAGAAAACATAGGCATCTTATTGAGATTGTCTTAGCATTGTTATTTCATGCCCACTTACCAAATCATTTTTGGATAGAATCTCTGCTCACTATAGTCTACACTATAAACTGGTTACCATCCAAATCTACTCAAAATGTATCACCCTATGAACTTATGTATCATTGTCCACCAAATTATTCTAACCTTAAGTATTTGGCTGCTTTTGTTATACATGGCTCCCTACTCATCTTCATCACAAATTTTAGCCTCTCTCTCATCCATGTTTGTTTCTCCAATATGCTGATGCCACAAAAGGGTACAAATGTTTCAATTCTCACACAGGTTATATACAACTCTCACGCCATGTCAAATTCTTTGAGTCTATTTTCTCCTTTCCAATCAAGCACAAATGCTTCAAATTCATCGCCTCCTCCTCCAGCATTATCTCCCTCACTACTTGTTCCACCATCATGTACTATCCCTACACCAATATCAACCTCTACTAACTCCATCCAAACTACCTTAGCATCCTTACCCCACACTACACCTTCACCCTCTACTACATCATCAACCAACTTCCAACTCAACACAAGTCCCCCCCTCCACACACACACACACACACTCCCAAAAGTTCAACCAAAACATCTTATGATTATTCGACTTCATAACGGTACAATACCAAGAAAATATTTGATTTACAACACTCAATAATTCCAACCAATCTAATTTATTATTCACAAGCTGTTAAATATGTTGCCTAGAGGAAAGGAATGTCTATCGAGTTTGAAGCCCTTCAAAGCCAAAGCACTTGAACCTTAGTTCCCCATTATCCTCATCTTCATGTCCTTGGTGTCATGACCCGGCCCGGCTAGCCCGATAAAATTGGGGCGGGAACAGTAGTCGTACGAAAAACACATATAAAACATTAATAGTTCTAATTAAAACTTCAATGTCAAATCACAAACATCGTCCAGAAAATGAAAGAGCCACTAAACAACATCAAATAAAAGAGAGATTCATACTGATCATCACACATGACTACTAAACTTTCAAACCCATCAACATACAGGCTTGCCAATTTTTCAACTGGATCAGACTGTTTGATAGGTATAAAGTGTGCAGACTTAGTCAACCTATCAATAATCACCCATAAAGTATCACATCCTCTTCTGGATCTGGGTAAACCAATCACAAAATCCATAGCAATGCCTTCCCATACCACTCTTGTCACGACCGGGCCAGGCTGGGTCGTGACACTTGGTTGCAAATGGCTTTTCTACACCAAATACCATTCAGATGGCTCATTTTATTGATATAAAGCTAGGCTGGTTGCTCAATATTTCAATCAAGACTATGGCCTGGATTACTTTGATACATTTAGCCCCATTACTAAATTCCCTACCATTCGTATCCTCTTTGATGTGGCTTTTAACTGTAAGTGGTCTATTCTACAGCTTGATGTATCAAATGCCTTTCTACATGGACAACTTGATGAAATAATTTACATGATGCAATATCCATGAATTAAAGACCCTCAACTCCCAAATCATGTATGTTTACTCAAAAGGGCTCTTTATGGCCTCAAATAGGCAGCGGAATAGTGGTTTGCCACTTTCACCACTTTTCTAACGATTTTGGTTTTCAAGTTAGCTCGACTAACCCCTCTTTGCTTGTATTTTCTAAAGGCAGTAATCAACTATGCATCCTAGTCTATGTGGATGACATATTACTCACATGCAACTACACTACAATTATCAATTCACTTGTCCATGCCTTGCAATCTCGGTTCAAATGAGGATTCTCGGTTATGTTTCTAAATTTCTTGGCATTCAAGTAGTGCACCTTGACAGTGGTCTTCATTTATCTCATGCTTTGAATGTTGCAAATTTATTGGAAAAGGTGTTCATGAAGGATTCAAAGCTTGTTCTCACCCCTTTACCTACTAAAATCCTGCCAATTCCACCTGACGCAACCTTATTATCAACACATGAATTGTAGCAACAGCTTGTTGGATCGCTTCAATATCTTACACTCACTCATCCTGACCTCTCATTTGTTGTCAACCTACTTTCCAGCATATGCATCAATCATATACAGTAGATTATCAACTGCTGAAACATGTTCTTCGGTTTCTTTGTGAGACACTTCATCTTGGGCTTCCCATTACTACTTCCTCACTTAACCTTCATACTTACTCTGATTCAGACTAGGCAGCTAATACTATAAGTCAAAGATCAATCATAGGCTATTGTGCTTATATTGGGAACAATATGATCTCATGGTGTGTTAAAAAGAAAGCAATCGTTGCCTGATCATTCACCGAAGTTGAATACAGGGCATTAGCTACTGCAACCAATGATATAGTTTGGCTTCGCCGACTACTAAAGGATTTTAGCATAACTATTGCATCTGCCACTCCGCTATTCTGTGACAATGTTTTAGCACTTGCTCTTGCTAATAATCTTGTGTTCCATGCTTAAACCAAACACATCGAAGTATATTTCCATTTTATTCAAGATTGCATCAAACTACATCTCATTCAGTTCACCACATTTTCTCTAAAGATCAACCAGCGGATATCTTCACCAAAATTATTGTCTGCTACTCAGTTTCAATATTCATGCAACAAGTTAACAATTCAAGAACATATTGTTAACTTGAGGGGAGGTGATAATTGATAAGTTCTATTTGATAAGCACACATGTGTGTGATCAGTTGGTTGGCCTTCCCACCACTTGATTCGGCTACAACATATTTTTCCCTCCTGTCATTAATGCTCTAAACAATGAGCAATTTCAGCCATTGTTGTCTAACGGCCCTGTCATCTTCTTCCTTACTTAAAGACTTAATATAGTTCATAATGCACATATATGAAAAATGCTTTTCTATCATTCCTCTATGTTTCACTATGCAATTCTTGGGAACAATTTGATCTCATGGTGTGTTAAAAAGCAAACAACTCAAAATTGATCTTCATGGATTCTTCCCAAAGTAAATTGATCTTCATGGATTCTTTGGCTTAGTAAAATCACAGAGAAAATTGATCTTCATGGATTCTTCTCAGAGTAATGCATGTGTATTAACATCAAGCTTCTCCTAATATATGAAGACCAAATGATACAATAAAAGGAATATGATGCCATAATATCATAATATTCAAAACTTCTATGAGAATCATGAACAATTTCAAAAAAATAAAAATTGTAGTATGATTCATTAAACTATTATAAGCAAAGCCAATACTAGGTCAACTCAAAATTCTCCTTGATCCTTTTCTTCTGGTTCATCTGCAACCTTAGAATCCTTCGAGGACAGGAAGCGGCCAGTCATTGGATCGATGGGACGAGTATCACGGGGACCACCCTTGCGTGCTATTGCAAGCATTGGTGGTGGGGGCAGAAGACCTGCTCTGAAGAGGATCCTCTGTACAGGATCTGATGCCTGAGCTCCGACTGATAACCAATACCTACACCAAAATGATAAGAATCATATGTTCATTGCTGTAAAGATATGAAATTCTTGGATTGAAATAAGCTAAAATAGGAAGCATTTTGGAAAAACATAGCATCAAGAGAATTTGGAAGTTCATTGAAACTAATGAGCCTCACGCATAAAAGCAAAAGTATTATAAGCTAAGCCACACTGTACGTCTTTGCCATCAAGTGACTTCATTTTAAAACCACAGGCAAAACAGCACTTGTTCACGCGGCAAGTACCTGGCTAAATGTTTCACTAAATGTAGGTGGACATTGATCCAGCACTCAGTTGTTTCTGGTGAGCCTCATATCAATATATATAATAAATGGGATGATTGAACATTCCGTTATTTAAATTTTAAGTTAAATATTGGCAAATTTATAATCCGGCTATTTGGAGGATATTCCTCCTTATTTAAAAGATTCACTCTTCTTATACGTGGTCGGATTCCTTCATGCAGGAGGGATTGAATTTCTCCAATTTAAAACTCCTAATATTCACTTATCAGTATTTTAAGTACATCATTATCCCTTCCTCCTAGTGGGCTCCTAAAATTTGGCCCCGGCCTCCGCCCGCTGATTGCTTTTTTCTTTCAGCGAGGGAGTTTTAACAGAATAAGTTCCGGGGTAAATTTTGGAAGGCAAATGGGATTGTAGATAAGACACTACCAAGAGATTTCGCCCTCATTTTGCAAGGACTTTATGATCTGAGTTCTTGTTTCCTATAGGCGCAAGCCCCTATAGTTAATTACCCCTCCCGATAACGAGAGAGAACTTTCGATTAAGGCTAGTCGTCAATCAGATGCGTATAAATATGTGCATCTGGCATATAGTAGCAGCATGAGCTTCGGTATTTGAAAATTGTTGAGAATTTGAAGGTTTGATATTTAAAATAAAAAATTTCACCGTCTTGAACTTAAAGAAGATGGTGGGAAAATTGATGATGGGCCCGATCAAGATCCCATGGTTCTGTCATCCTGGACTATCATGGTCCCTAGTCTACTTAGTCAGAGGATGTAGTCGACCCAACCTGACAGAAGGATCCTTGTCGGCAGCCATGGGTTGCTTCGTCCAAGGGTACCTTGTAAACCTGGGTTGGATATTTGCCTAAGGGGAGAATTTTGAATCCACCTTAGCTAACAGAGGGCTTTGTGCCCTATCGATCATATCTTATTGATTCATATATCAAGAATTTGATGCCACTAAGGAACGTATTGGTTCTGGCTATAACCGGTATTTTGTGGTGCCATTTGGAGGTAAAACCACTAGGTTCAGAGACCTTGGGTCATAACCGTTTATCCTGCGGTGCCATTTAACGGCAAAACCGCCGGTCAGAGGCACGTACCACGTCCTTACTGGCAGGAGATTGTTTGAGAATGAATCATAGTGATATTTTCGACTAGGCATTAGCACTATGTGAGATGAATTAGTTTTAAATTTGTCCACCCCGACAAACTATTGCGGAGGGTGGATGAATTTTGCTTTAACTTTTTTATTATTGAATTTCAAATTTAAATATTTAGATTTGGATGATTTTGGGAATTTCAAATGACATTTTTGGAGTTTTGGAATTTGAATGGACTTTTGGGAAGCATTTAAAAGTATTTGAATCACCCCTCTGGTGAGATCTACGTTCAACACGGTCATCATCGGGGTGACTTTGACGGCACTTGAAAATATTTGAATTTTTGTGAAAGTTTGAGGAAACTTTGAAAGTGTTTGGAATTAACCCCTCCGGTTGAGATAAACATTCAACACGGCCATCATCAGGGTGTTTGAGGGCATTTTCACTTATGGACTGGATCTTGTCGAATCTATCGAGCTGTTGATAGAAGATCGGGATCGTTATAAGCATTGTACCTTTATTAGTGAATTCTCATTGTTATAGGCCTTGATGGCCTAATATGAATGTATTAAGATAAATATATCGGTCATTGCAATCTTATATTTGTTTGATAGTTTAAACCCAGTCGACTCCTATTGATCCGCATTAAAAGGATCGGGTTCGAACATAAATTCACGTATTGACCCGCGCAGCATCCCTAGACGTTACGTGTGTACAAATAACACGCTCGTCGGGGCCCATGCGGGTGTTTGGGGGTATTTTATAATTATTTGTTGAACCTTGTCGACTCCTATTTACCTGCTTAGGAGGATCAACTTCAAATTTATTGACCCGCACAGCATCACTAAACATCACGTGTGTTTCGAAAATATGCTCGTCGGGGCCCATGCGGGTTTATAATTCCACTTACCCCTTGTATACCTATGTGTATACAAACTACGGTGCATATACAGAGGTATTTTGAAATATTTGTAAACGCCTTCTGTCTGCTTGCAATGACGTTACGGATCCGATGGCGTGGCGTTGAACTGGTTATCTGCCTATTGTATATAGGTAAACTGTTGTACACTAGTTGCTTTCTATAGGTGGATGTAGCGCACCAACGAATCTCCTTCTTTTGCTTACAGGTGGATCATGGCATTATCATCTAATTGTCATAAGATACCTCTTTTTTTTATGTGGACTCCCTTTTCTCATTCATCGAGAGGTCTTTATTGAAATTTGTGATTGATGCCTTGAAAGGAACTCCTTTAAAGATTTGTCATTTCCAGTGCTTGTGGTACCAGAACTATTTTCTTCCTAATTATAGGGCCAAAAAGAAATTTTGGAACACCATAAAGTGTAGTTCGAATTTGTTCAAACATCTCTTCCATTTTGCAAGGAGGTGTCATTCTCCATACCTCGAGTTGTCTTCATACTCGACGTATTCGCAGCATCTCAATCACCGTTGTTATAGGTGATATCTATACTTGTGTCCACGAGGGTTCGTTGTACTTACAATATACCTATTGTTGTTATCCACAAGTAGCTCGTGTTTATTTACAGAGGCCCGTTGTATTCACTACGACCTCCTGGAAGTGTTCGTAGAAGAACCATTGTTCCTGCATCATATTCACCTTTCGCCAATCTTAGATGGTTTAATGTACTTGTTTGCAATGATGGATCTTCTACCATCAATTGACAGTGATGTCATTTCAATCTGCAGACACTTGCTTGTATTGGAGATTACATTAGTATATATGGTAGTTGCATATAAACTCTGCAACTTGTTACTGTTGTTTACAAGTATAATTCGTTTGACCTTGTAGGGATTGTCGTAGGAGTCTATTACACCCGCATTATGTC
The DNA here is from genome assembly GCA_022539455.1 of Dendrobium nobile. Lineage (NCBI taxonomy): Eukaryota > Viridiplantae > Streptophyta > Magnoliopsida > Asparagales > Orchidaceae > Dendrobium > Dendrobium nobile. The sequence continues at coordinate 48,693,971 of CM039729.1, forward strand.
CACCTTTGTCATTCACAACTATTTGCGGCGATGGGTCCTCGGCTATTGATCTCTAGTGTCGCCTTCTTCAATCAACAGGCAATGTCGCTAGTGTTGGAGGTTTCAATAATGCATACATGGGACACCCATGCATTCTACAACTGTCTTATTATCTTTGCAAGTATGGCGCATTTGACCTCGTAGGGACTCATATGTGCTTCAAATGTGTTGCATTGTGTATGTTTATAAGAAGCTTTGTTGGTTTGGTTGCATATTCTAAATCACTTGGGTTTCCTTGATCATCTTTCGCAAGCATTGAGATTTTATCTCTCACTTGCAACTTGTTGTTCACTTGGACGACCATGCATTTAGACTTTTGATTTGTTCATTCGTCCAAAGCCTAGTCTTGTGATCCAACTCAAGTCTTCGCTTGAGTTCAAATTATGTTAACTTGATATTCAATTCCGATTCAAGTTCGAACTTATTTTATTTGGTTCAGGTCTTGATTAATCATTTGAGTTATGTTCAAATAAAAGTTTTTGTAGTTCATGCTCAAGTCCACTAGTTCGTGTTCATTTGAATCCAAATCAGGTCCGAGTGCAGTCTTATATTCACCCAAAATTTCGGCAACCTCCCGGTGTCTCCCATATTTAGGGAAAACTATGGAAAACTGGGTCATCTGCCACGCTAGAGAAAGGCGTGTATGGGTCTTCGATACTTGTTGCAAAAAAGAACAGTTGTTTCCCCGCAGGTACAGAGCCGCATACGGGTACTTAAGATTATCCCGACCACACTAAGAAAAGCGTGCACCAGGCCTACCCGCCTCGTCGTAGGTGTCGCACCGGGTTCCCTCCCACTACGCTATAGAAAGGCGTGTATGGGTGGTTTGCCGGCTCGACACGAACGTCGAGGATAGGATTTTGGATCAAGGGCTGCTCACCAACTTCATCATAGATGTCGCACCGGGTTTCCTTCCCACCACGCTAGATAAAAGCGTGTATGGACAGTTTGCCGGCTCGACACGCACACCGATGTAAGAGAGGGATTTTTCTTTTTCTTCTCTTATTCATTTCTTTTTTTATTATTAATTATAATTAATATTAATTATAATAATTAATTAATTAATTATAATTAATTAATAACTAATTATAATTAATCAAAGATTCAAAATTAATTATAATTAACCAAATAATTATAATTAATAATTAATTACTAACTACTAATTAATTATAATTAAATAATAACTAAATATAATTAAAAATTATTATAATTAATTAAAATCCAGATTTACTGGATTTGAACGAAGAAGCTTGCGGAAGGGAGAAATTACCTTCACAGCAAGCTAGTTCCCTTTGTTGCTTCCGTCCAACAAGAAGGGAACGTCGTCAAGTGAGCAAAGTCGGGCAACAGGGACGGGCCGAAGAAGAACGCGTGAGGGAGAAAATTTCCTTCACAACGAGCGAGCTCCCTATTGTTGCCTCCGATCAAAATGTCAAACTTCCTATCCGACAAGTAGGTAAAGTCGTCGAAGGGGCAAGGTTGAGCAGCCACGAAGGAGCTGGAGAAGCATCGAGTGGGAGAAAGTTGTCGTCGCAATGAGCGAGGGCTTGTTGTTGCTATCGATCCGACATAAAGGAAAGTCGTCGAATGAAGCGAAGTCGAACAACAAAGAAGAGGCCGAAGAAGCGAACGATCAAGAGAAAGTTAACTTCACAGCGAGTGGCTCCTGTTATTGCCTCAGATCAAACGTCGTAGCTTCCGACCTGACAGGAAAGGAAAGTCGTTGAAGGGGCTGGGTCGAGCAGCCACGAAGGAGCTGGAGAAGCATCGAGAGGGAGAAAGTTGTTGTCGTAGTGAACAAGGGCCTGTTGTTTCTCTCGATCTGACAGAAAGGAAAGTCGTCGAATGAAGCGAAGTCGAACAACAACGAAGAGGCTGAAGAAGCGCATGATCGAGATAAAGTTAACTTCACAGCGAGTGGCTCTTGTCATTGCCTCCGATCAAACGTCGTAGCTTCTGACCCAACAGGAAAGTCGTCGAGTGAGTGAAATCGAACGACAACGAAGGGCCGAAGTAGCGTGCGAGAGGAAGAGGGAGAAGAGAAGCCGGGGTCTTCGCTTCCTTGGGTATTTAACGACGCGAGGAGTAGGTCGTGGCGGTATGGCAAGACGCGACTTCGATCGTGGGAGGAATTGCGTCGACGTGCGAGGTTCAGCACAAGACAGGTATGCACGACCCCCTTTTTTTTATTCGGCAGGTCAACACTCCTATAAGGATTTGAAAATTTCCCTTGACTAAATGCTTTGGCAACCAATGCACTGAGGAAAGAGAAAAGATGGTGCTGCTTGTGTATTGCTTCCATACAATATAACTTGCCATGCATAATGTTTTACTCCTTAAAAGCCTCCTAATTCCCTTCAACCCCCCCCCCCCCCCCCCCACAAAAAAAACGCTTTGGCCTTAATTAGCTCTTGCAATTGATTTTGTTTTTTCTCGTTGTTTAGATGGCAACTTTAATGCCTTGATTGCCTTAGGCATGCATGAGTATCGCTTCCTCGTTACTTGCCTAGCTTGGTATGTTAACAACTTGGATGGCATGTGATATGGTACTTTGTTAGAAAAAGATGGCTTAATAGTTTATAAAGATGCTAACCAACTTCTTGGCCTGCTTTGTTACTAATTTCAGGTCCATCATTTCATGAGTAATTATGGTTATAACATATTCATTTCTCCCTTTTAGAAAAATATATTTTTCTTCTCTTCTAAAATGCATACATCTCTATCTCATAAATATGGATTGTCTAGAATTATATTTCGTATATCTAAGAGTACTAAATACATGCAACATTATCTATGAATTACCACTTCCTCAACCTATATAATAAGAGTTTTCTTGGGCTTGTCCACATTTTTCATTGGCCTCCTTTAGGGTGAGACCTTAAACATTCCTACTATGAATAGCTTACAAGTTTTTTAGTTAGCATAGTCAGGCTTCAATCCTTGCCTCTTATCTTACTCGAGCTTGTCACATCTTGCTTATATTTTTAAGAGAGCTTCCATTCTCGTTGTTATTCTTGATCCAATTCGTCTTTTCAATTACAATGGCTCTAGCTCTAGAGCTTCGTATTAAGATGCTCCCAATAGAAAATAATTTTAGCTCTCATAAGAGGCTTTCATATAACCCTACAAGATATTTCATGAAAACAATTTTTCCTTCTAGGTAGATTTCCATGGCAATTGCATGCCTTTAGAAATGCATTATATATTCATGCATTGATTGCACATCTCCTTATCTCAATATTTTACATAAAATCAACTTACCATATGTGTGTTTGATTATATAAAATGGAAATTTAAAGAGGCTTTTAAATCTAGATCATCAAATTTTTACATTAAGCAAAATGAAAGAATGTGATTAATTTTTCAAACGAGAAAAAGATATCATTTATGTTGCTTAGATCTATCAAGGTTGTACAAATTAAAACTTCTCATTCTGATCAATTTCGACCAACACCAATTGGTTTCGGCTAGACGAATAAACAAACTACCTTGTTTTCTAAATGTCGCATGTACAGAGGTTTTCATGACTAAGAAGGGAGGAATAGTGAGATTCAATCAATGGGAAGGGGGGAGGAGAACAAAAAAAATTGTATGATAAACTTTAAACTTAAATCCTAATAAATTTAGGGGCAATTTGGCTTGAAATAAAAGGGTGTAAACTGTAAAGTATTCCGAATACCAGGGTCTTGAAAATATTAGTGTTTGCTCTGAAGTAAAAGAAATACAGGAAAAAAAATAAAGTATCTAGACTTTATCTACTAGTTCAATTTTGGCGTATTTGAAAATTGCTAGATTTAGCCAACTTCCAAGTACACCTTAAATTCTCTGCCATCGACATCATTGGCCACCCGCTGCTCATCGCCACTACCTTCGTCGGCTTCCACCCACCATTGGATGTCACCACATAACATTCACCCTCGATCACCTCCACCATCGTAATAGCCGTTGGCCGCCGGCCACTGGCCACAGATCACCACCATCGTTGTGCTTAACACTACATTCATTTTACTTCAAGCTAAAAAAAAAAATTAACTACATTTATTCTACATTGATCAAAACAACTCTAAAAAGTTCAAATACAATGCATTTATTTTACACTATATTTCATTTAATTCTACATTCATTTTTCATCCAACCAAATAGCCACTTAGAATGTCATCAAAGAAAAAGATAAACTTTAAACTTACCTATCGAAAAACTTAAGTCAAACTAATTAGAAGATATTACTACTTATTTCGAAGATTCATCCCTCCTTACAAGCAGTTAGCACTCTTTTATGTGGAAGAGAATGAATTTTGTAATTTAGAATCCCACCAAATATTCATATTTTGTATTTTCAGCACACCCTTATCCTTTCTTCTTTAGGAATTAGAAAATGTTCCTTTGATTAATGATAAGAAAATCCATACATGGAGGAGAGACAAAACATAGTAAAATTGTATCTTGCTCTCATGCAATCCAGCTTGCCATACAAAGTGGTCACTTGCATGCATGATGTTTCTATACCACCAAAGCCTCTTGGATTATACGTTGGCTAAGCAAAAAAAGAGAGGATTTGAAGTTCACAATGGTTACATTAAGAAAATTTTGGGCATCTCAGTCCAACCAAAGCTAACCATTAAGAAAACTGTAGGCATGGCAGAAACACATGCGAATCAAGTTCTGATCAACAAATTATGTCATACTAATTTCAGATCAATCAGAGAAATAGGCTATTTTAAATTATTTTGAGAGGATTAACGGTTTTTTTAAGTTGAGCATATAATAATGATGAGAAGCTAGGTTATAATGGTTGCTACAAGGCATTGGTGCCTAGATGAGTTGCACATTTCAGTCGACTTAGGCTAGCATTGATCAAGTATTAAAAGGGTCAGATTTTGGCTGCGTATAGATTGGTCAGATGAGAAACGAAGTAAAACAAAGCCCCACTTATCAACAGCTCAATAATAGTGTCTTGGAGACAACCCACATTTTGCAAAAAGTCCTACACAAAGGAAGCTATATGGCATGTTCAAGAAAACAGTAAAGTTTCACCTCATAAATAAATTCATCCAAAAAAACAGAATTGGGAAACACTTTGCTTAGGTGGACCAATCAATGCTCCAACACAAGATTGTATGTAATCCTCCCACTTTAATTAGTCCACCAATGCAAAGTGGAGCCCAATGCCATTTTGTGTGGGGATTTGTCTGGGGAATCTAGCAGTACTACTAAGTAAAATGTTACCAGGTTGCATGAGAATACTTGAAAATGAATATCACACAGCAGGCTGATGGATTTTAGTAATAATAGACAATAAAAATAATAATTAATAAGTAAGAACTTGAAGGCAAAACTAGAATTTTTATCAACTTTCTCTTTGATTACATAGAATGATAAAATAACTTCAAGCCTTTATCCCACTGCATGGGGTTGTTTACATGAATATTTTTCTCCATTGTCCTGTTAAGAGTCAAATTCTCATTTAAATCTAAAAAAGAAAAGTCATTTCTAATATTTTCTAACCAAGTCCTTGTAGGTCTACCTCTCCTTTTCTTAACATAAGCCAAATCTAATACATTACTTTCTTAACCGGGTCATCAAAAGGCCGTTGTTTTATGTGACCAAACCATCTAAAGTGACTCTATCTAATCTTATCTTCCACTAGAGCTACTCCAACCTTTTCATGTATATGCTCATTTCGTATCCAGTCTCTAAGAGTAAAGCCACTCATCCACCTGAGCATCCTCATTTCTGCAACACTTAACTTAATATTATGCTTCTCTTTTAATGGCCAACATTTTACACCATAAAGCATTACAAGTCTCACCACCATCTTATTAATTTTCTCTTAAATTTGAGGGGGCTTTTCTATCACACAACAAGCCTGATGCATTCCTCCACTTCAACCATCCAACTTGAATTCTGCTAATAATATCTCCATCTATTTCACCATCACTCTGAACAATAGACCCAAGACATCTAAAAAAACTCTAAACATTCTAGCTAAAAAAGGTAAAACAGTAATCCAGCAAAAAGATATCCATAACCAACATAAAAGATATGATTGTTAATTATGTGGGTTAACATGGTTTAGGTTCAAGATCATTGACTTTCTTTCCTCGAATGGTCATTACTTGTGTGTTGTTCCAGTGCTCATATTAGGAGGCTTGTTTGGTTTTCATTTCAATGGGTTAAGTACCAAGACTTCAACAAATTTGGAATCAAGGACTATCTAGCTTAGGGAAATTTGAGGTTTATAAATATGAAAAGCTATGAAGCATTCAAAGAACAATTGTTTTCTGAACGAAATTATTATTTCCCTTTCAAACTTGCGTGCTAGTTGAGTGCGAGTTCTTAATGTGAAAGTATTGATTGCCAACCTCCAGCTCCTTGTACTTGCAAGAGAATAGAATCTATAATTTGGTGAATCTTTCCTTGTTATTTTGCCACCTATATATTTCGTTAATGTTCTGCAAGTGTTATTAACTTTAGTCAAATCCATAACAATATGGATATTTTCATTGTACTGTGAATTTTGATCAAAATGTATATTTATGATCTCCAATTCGTCACAAACATTCAAATTCAACAATCATTCAATTATAACTTGTGCGAGTTTTTTGTATTTTTGGCTTGCATCAAACGAGACAAGTGGTTATTAGTAGTGATCTGTAAAATGTGAATTTTGCATGTTTAAATTAATTCATCTCATCATTTAGTTACATTAGGAAACCTTACACTATAGATGTCCTACCTCAATTATAGAAGATGAAAGTATTAAGGGAAAGGCATTTGCAAAAACTACACAAATGAATGTCAAGTAAGATTTCATGAACATGGATTTGGAGGAAAAAACGGTAGGAAAAAAAAAAGATTCATGAACATCTTCTCCATTTTTTGTCACTTAATTGATCGAGTCGTATGCTTTCTCTAAAGCTCATATTACACTCAATTCCACAACTTTGCTGAACAAACCCAAATTTAAGGTTTTAAGTCAGTTTGACCATTAGAAGATAGAGAAAGATAAAACTTAGAATTTCTCAAGGGGACTATAATGTGTAATCATGTGGACATCATATTTGTCGGTATGCAAAGGCTTATCCACTAGAATTCATTCTCAATCTCTCTTATTAGTAAGGACGTAGCATATGTCCTCTAACCGGCGATTTCGCAAACAAATGACATCACAAGTAAACAGTTATGACCGGGACCCTCTGAACCGGGTGGTTCTCCATGAAATAACACATTTATATTACAGTCATAGTCAGCGCCCATATGCTCCCCAATGGCGTCAAACCCTTGAGATATGAATCAATAGAATATAATCGATAGTGCACAAATCCCTCTATCAGCTAAGGTAGATTCAAATTTGTCCCCTTAAATAAACATCTACCCCAGGTCTACAAGATACCCTTGGATGACACAACACATGGCAGCTGACAATGATCCTTCTGTCGTTCGGTCGACTACCTCCTCTGGCTAAGTAGACCAAGGACCGCGATGACCCGGGATGACGGAACCATTGGATCTTGATCAGGCTCATTATCACTCCCCCCACCATCCGCTTTAAGTGCAAGATGGTAAAATTTCAATTTTAAATATCAAACTTCTCAAATATCTCAACCCAATGCTGCTACTATATGTTAGAAACCACATATCTACGGATATGACGTATTCACTCGACGATTAGCCTTAATCGAAAGTTCTCTCTCGTGATCGGGAGGGGAAATTAAATATAGGGGCTTGCGCCTATAAGAAACTAGAACTCTGATCATAAAGTCCTTGCAAAATGACAGTGAAATTTCTGGGTGTGTCTTCTTATCTACAATCTTAATCTGCCTTCCTAAAATTTCCCTCGGAACCTAATATGTTAAAACTCCCCCCTTCGAAAGCAGAAAGCGAAATAAAAACAAGAGCAGGGAGGCCGGGGTACGAATTTTTAGAGCCCACATCAATATTTAGCATCGTCAAGCCAGAAATACATAGACCACATGCCCATAAAAGTAGTTCAAATTTATGTCTATCTGTGCAGTTTAATCTATAAATAGTTCCTGGCATAACAAAGACCATAGCTTCCATCGGAAGGTTAATAGTTCGAAAAGATTCTTCCTAACTACTAAAAATAAATTTGATGGCCTTTCTTCAAACATCCTATGCCTTCATATAAGACACTCGAATATTAAACTTTGACTCAATCCGGCCAATGATTTCATGAGGCTTTATTTAATCTCTTGTCTTACAATAGACTGGATAAAATAACTTATGAATTTGGAGTTGCACTGTCTATGCCAACTAGAAGAATGGTATCGGTGCATTTAAGACCATATCTTGCGGATGATACTTCTCATGCCCCATGCAAACACTTGTTAGAGCTTGCATGTAGGCGCCATTTGCAAGGTCTACTTAGAGCTTTATAATGCACACAACATATTATATATTTTTATTTATTTGATAAAATAACTTGAAATTCAATATTATTTATGATTGTCCAACTAAATAGTGTAAATTATAAGTCTCTTTTGGTAACAAAACACATGCCCTAAACAATTTCATTAGGAATATGTTATTCGTGTGTAACAATATTGTTGTCAACCATCAAACATAATACACATATCCTGTTCTTTTGCATTCTAACATGTCCTTGCAAACTCATTCAAACTAACCATTTAATCTAATGTATTATTGGTCCTTCCACAGTAATCTTGCAGTAAACTTTGCACTGCAGGGTAGTCTTCATCGTTTGTCTCGCCCAAATCAGAAGACTCATCACTTGAGCCACTGGCCATACTTGCATGCCCTTCATTAACTAAATTTTAATTCTCAAACCAATCTTTTGATTGGCGTACATAACTTGGTGAAGTGCACCAGAAAGTTCCGAGGGTACTCACATCAACACGTTGACTAGAAGACTTGATATTACTAGAATTTTGATAATAACATAAGAATACAACCACTTACGCATAAGTTTAAGTTAATAAAAACAGAACCATAAAGTCAAACATAAAATGTAATAGGAAGAGCAACTTGAGGCTGTGTTATACTACCAATCGTTATTTCATCTAGGGATGTCAACACTTAACCCGACCCAAAACCTGACCCGAATCCGCCCTAAAAATTGTTCGGTTCAGTCAACCCGTTTGCCAGATGGGTCGGGTTCGAGTTCACCCGAAAACACAAAATTAACCTGAACTGACCCTAGCTCCGCCCCTTCTAGCGTGATCCAGCGCTCACGAGTAGCGCCGCCTGCAGGTCGCATTGCTCGATCCAGCGTCCAAACTCTGCCCTCCGCACCGCACCAAGACTCCGCCCTCCGCACCGCACCAGACCCGAAAACCCATTTTGACACCCCTAATTTCATCAACACTCAATGAATAAAACTCTTCTACTAGGCTGGTTGTCGGGTTAATTATGTAGGATTGTGTAGTGTTACTAGCCTTAACTTACACATATATTACAACGAATTGACAAGTGACATGAAGTAGGGTAACGGTACACACCTCACCATTAACATGCAATCAACCCATTAACCACTAGAAGTCGACTAACTAAGCTCACTTTGAATATTCTTGCATCATACTGAAGCACCCTAAGTACTTTTAATTTCAACTCCTATAATGAGGTGTTAATTGGAACATTAACGAACTATTTGGCTGCCTGAAATAAGAATGCAGTGTAAAAGAAATAATTTGGAGTTGTTTGAATAAGTGTAAAAGGAATGCACGACATTACTTATTTTGTTTTAATTTGAAGTGAATGCAATATAAAGTATAAAATGGTTGAGCTCGGGGCAGTTGGGTCTCGGCGGCCGAAGGCTGACGATGTCTGACTGTGGTTGTGGGGTCGGCGGTGGTCGGATATGGCCGGAGATGATCGGCTGTGGTGGCAATGGCAGTCGGCGGTAGGGCGGTGGGCAACGGTGGCTAGCAATGGTGACGGTCGGCGGCGATAGAGGTAGTAGGAAGGAGACAGAGGTGGGGCTTTGGGTAGCAACGGAAGAAGGGCTGTGGGTGGTGGCAAGGAAAAAGCAGTGGGTGGTGGTCAGCAACAGGAGGTGGTGGCGGCGGAGCTCGTCGACGGGGCCCGCTTACTAATTGTGGCGGCCAATGGTGGGCAGTAAGTGGCGATGGAGATAGTGGCCACTGTGGGTGATCAATGAAGCATATGAATGATGTAAAGCATTCTTGTTCAAATTGGGTGGTCAAGGAAAACTTTACCTCAAAAAATAAATTAAAATGAAATACACTGCATTTATTTTACTTTTCATCCAACCAAACACCAAAAAGTGAAAAAAATAATGCATTTTCCTTACTTTACATTCACTTTTCTTTCAACCAAATAGCTCCTAAATGGGTGGTTATACCCACCAATATATGAAGGAAAAAAATGATCATCAATGATCAACTGACCCCCATATATTAGCATAAGTGATGCAATTGCTGAATCCATTCTGCACCACTTTGCATATTTAAATTTTGTGTTGCAAAATTAATATTGAGTGAAAATTCAAACTCTCAATTCTTGATACGTCATATGCTCTTCTTTATAAAACATTCTAAACTAGCTAAATTGAAGTCTTAGTACTTGGATATTTAATTATTCCAATCTAAAGACAGACACATGATTAATTAATTTTTTTCGGCTCAAAATGCATATGATACCTAAGTAAAATGATAGGAGTACTAACTAATCAACATAAGCATCATTTATCATTTCTAGATGAATAAAGCTTGAGGCAATGATGAAAAGGTGGAGAGGATAACAACAAAATATAACATATATATCGAGTCATAAACTAACATAACTTAATATCTCTTATTTTAACGCTTCGGGTTTTATATAAATCTAGCTATAACATAAACTTCTGCTATAAAATTCTTAATTTTAAATTAAAATTCAAAGTTTTTTCAGGCAATGCTATATTACTCAAAAAAATCAACAAATCTAACATTTTCCAAATAAAAACAATTATAGAGAATGGACCTTCATTTCAGGCAATGCGAAATCATTCTAAAAAAATGAAAGCTCTAATATTTTCCAACAATTAAGAAATTAGAAAAAAAAAGAACTACATCTCAGATAATGAGATCTCACATACAAAATCTCTACAAATCATACATACTCCAATAAAAAAATAAGTGCAGAGAAGGGAAGTGATTATACAATGGAAAATGAAGATATGGTTGCCAAAGCACCTTTTTGATGAGCAAGGAAGGCTGGAAATTGCTGAAGTGCTATGCAAGAGAGTTTTGAGTGATGTGAAGGGATTCGAAAGTGATTGGAAGGATAAACATGAGAAAAAGCAGGTGAATTATGTGAATCGCCCGTCCATCTGTGAACAAGCACGTCCAGCCTGCTATCCATGAACCAGCTGGCATCACCTGAGCCCCATCCTCTAGTTGGGTTGATCAAGAATGATTCGCTTAGTCATTAAAATCGGAAATGACTGACCAATAGTTAGGCCCATGCACGACAAGCCGCGTGACCCAACCCGCCCACCAGCTCGTCCTCCCAACCCGCGACACCAACTCGACCTCCCGACCCTTGACTCGACCCACCAGTTTAACCTCTACTCGCGACCTGACTCGCTCAGCCATTAATGAATTACTAGCCAATCTTTTAGCCCTTGCACAACTCGCAGCTCAACCTCCCGACCCGCCCACCAGCTCAACCTCAACCCGCAACCCGAACCGCTCAGTCCTTCCAAGTAGCTCCAAGCCACATCATCAAAGCCAATCATTTTACTGGTAAACAACTGACATCATTTATAATTTTCTTTCAACTAAAAAATTCAACAAATTAATTTTAAAAATTTTTCATAGCTAATAAACATTCTTTCAAATTGTTAAAAAAACCATCAACAAGATAAAACAATATGATACACAAGCAACTTACTTTACTCTCTCAAAGTTTAGCCCCATCCTCTTACCACCATCTTGCCCTGAAACATATAACAAAACAGTAGCAAGCATAGTAAGCTTCCAAGACACCCAAAAACTCAGCTCAGGTTAGGAACAAAAGAGAAAATACAATGAAAAACAAAATTATTACTAGCAGTAAAAAGATATAGTTAAAACAAATGATGTTAGAGATGGAGACCAAGAAAAAGTAGAGTACCCGGGAGAGGATTATAATACCCTAGAACTTCAAGATGCCTCCCATCTCTCGGGGATCTACTGTCTGCAGCCATCACTCGATAGAATGGCTTGTTTCTACACCCAAATCTCGATAGTCGTATCCTAACCACCATCTTCTTGGTTCTTATGATATTGCTAATATAACCTTCTACATAAAATCACACAAAAGATCAGGAAAAAGAATCAAAATGGAAGATCACATGAAAAAAAGGAAAGAACATGTCGCAACTACAGGGCAGCAGGAACCAGCAATAACATGTCAGAATTATCAATAATCTTTTGGGCAATGCAAAAAATACTCTAAATACAAGTCATTAGAGCAAATTTGTATTTCTTAATAACTTCTCATAAGTACAGATGTCCCCCACTGCCCTATTTCCCTCTTGCTGATCATTAGCGCTAATCGCAAAAAGAAAGTATAACCTAAGTAGAGGAGTCGAGATCGTCACTACGGTAGTGAAGAAAAAGGAAAGCAGAGACGCAGAAAAATAGCCTAGAGCGTCCAAACTTTCGGGTTAGCATCAATTTATCGATTTTCAAAGGTCGCATGGAACGCCGAAAATTCACGAAGGGACTGGAAAGCATACACAAGCTAACCAACCCTAAAACTAAACCGTAATGATCACTCGCTCACTGGCGAAGGAATTATGGGGTCTGTAGCATGAAGGTGAAGAGAGAATGAAGGAAAGAACCTTGTTTTCAGAAGAACGCGTTGGCTGCGCAGTTGGCGTAAGCAGCACCGGCTAGAGGTCGGCGGTGCGGAGGATGGAGAGTAGTCCTAGCTGTGCACATGCATTGATTGTGCTCGAAGTTATCTAATTTGTATAGTTCAATTTAAATTTCAATTATATATATATATTTACATGCATAATATGAAAAATCATTCAAGTTTCATTTGAGATAACTTTTTTGCTACTTCATAAAATAACTTTTTAGTATAAATTTAAATATTTTAAGTTTAAATTTCAATATATATATTCAAAAATAATACCTATTCTATTAGAAATTGTATCCTTATTAACAAGCTATCAATCTTGCCACCCATGGCGCTGAAGTGTCAATGCCTATGTTTTGAGTTTTTAATATTTGACCCGACCAGAAACTCGAATCAAATCGGATCAAAAAAATTTCAGGTTCAGGTTAACCCATTTTGTAAACGAGTCGGGTTCGGATTTCATTTTATGACCTATTTTAAATTTCAGATCGGATTCGAGTCAATCCAAAAACCTAAAAAGTTAACCATTTTGACCTAAAATCAACCCGAACCCCCCACCCCACCTCGCTCGAAGTATCACGCTATGATACTAGCAGCAATCCTGCACATACACTTGTACTCACTCACGTTGCACGCACTCCCCAGTCGCAGTCCCACGCCCACACCACTGGACTCCTACATCATAAGAGCTTTGTCACAGTAATCACGTGTTTGCGCCTGCAATCACGCCCACATCGCACACCCTCACCCGCTCTCACCCCCTTCGTCTGCATGAGCTTGTGCACTCATGCGCCCATGCCCGCATCATTCATGCCTAACTACTTGAAGGTTAACTGCTAGATCGAGTAAACTCTAATTAGGAGTGAGTCGAGTCTGGATTTAGATTTATGATATATTTGTCTAATCGTTTTGGGTTCAATTCGGATCAAATTGAAGTCGTATAGTTTTTGATTGGACCCAAACCCGGCCCAAAAACCCATTTTAACACCCCTACCCATGCCTATGAGCTCCACCTTGCATACTGATCCAATTCTTTAAGTGCATGCTAGCTCCTCCTGCCTTATCAATGCCCTTACCTTCATGATCCAGCAAGTATCCAATAAAATTAGCTAATGCCGTTAATAATGGTGTCGATTGGGATAAATAAAAAAGTTTATTTGTAAAATATATAAATTAGATAGTTTTCATGGCTATGTTTGCAAATTACTTTCAAGATATTGGATCTGAATTTATCCATGAAAGATGCCTAAATTTAACGAAGAGATATAAAGTATTTGAGTAGCATTTAATTAACTATTCATAATTTCATATCAAGCCAAACTTCAAATATAAATATACAAATAAATATAGAAGTCATCTCTTAGATTTGAAGCATCAAAAGTTAAAACCCAAAATCCTCCTTCACCAAAACCTTCCCCTCCCAATGAATCAATATCGTGACTTCCAAGTATTTCATAGTCATCTCCAACATCATCTAAGACATTATCATTTGTATAATAAAAATATAAAATATTATATCTATATCAAGCGTCTTTTTTAAATGATATAACTTAATCCAATTGAGAGCTTCTTTGAGGTTCTCTAGTACAACCAATATTTATTTCTTCAGCAATAAAAATGATATCTTCTACATAAATTTTAATCTCTAAATACTCCAAAACAAGCTTCGGAACTGGTTTTTCATCAAGCACTAAAAAATACACCATCCACATACTTGTATAATCCAAAGGATCATAGTTTTTTTTGTTTCAAATCTATAAAATTAATATAAATCATCATAAAAAATTATGCATTTTTATATACATAAATATTTAAATATAAGTAAAAGACATACAGTCATGTTTATGCCTCAAATTGAGGTTGTACCGAACAAATACAAGATCATTGAGCCTTTGATGCTATGTATGATTTCATCTCTTGGTATGAATTTATTTAAATATACTCCAATTTTTTTTCACATACAGAAAATGAAGATTTTTGGTTAAGAAACCTACAACCAATTTTTATAAATTTTGTGCATCTGATCCAAACATCTTCCACCATTCATCTACAAATAATTAAATATTTGTTAGTTAAAATGTGATTGATATGCATGAAAAAAGAAATACATATTAAAATTATTGCTTCACTTAACATGCTTCATTTCTTTGGCCATCATTAATCTGATTGGTTTGGCAAATCTTTCTAAATTGTCATGAAAAAGTCAAACCTCATTTATTACTACTGATGGTTTATGACACATATCTTTATTTTCAATCATCTCAATTAAATATTGCATCACTTCAGGTTTGTTAAAAAAAAATATTCATCATATTGAAAATGAGGATTAAGAAAATAGGATGCATGCATGTAACGAAGTAGACGTTTGAGGGATTCGTGGTGAATATTGAGAAAAGCTTGCATATGTTGACAGAGTTGTTGGACGACAAATTGTATGTCTGGTCGGGTTATTGTTAGATACTGAAGTGATCCGATTATCTGTCTGTAGAGATGAGGATTGGCATAGGATTCGTTGGATTTGACTGTAATGATTGTACGACAGGAAATTGGAGTTGAGACCAATTTTGATTGCTCCATGCCTGCACATTGGATGATTGATTTGGCGTATGATTGTTGATGTAGGATAATTCCAGATGGAGTTTTGACGGTATGAATGCCCAAGAATTGTGAAAGTAATCTGATGTTTCTCATCTGAAATGTGGCATGGAGGTTAGCTAATAACTTGTTGATTTCGGATGTAGAGTTACCTGTGAGTAGTATGTCGTCGACGTAGATGAGCATGTAGATGCGAATATTGCTAGATTTGTACGTGAGTAAGAAGTGATCGGAGGCGCTGATTTGGAACCCATAGTTGAGCAAGTGATTGGAGAGGGTTGCATACCAATCTCTGGGTGATTGTTTGAGGCCGTAAAGTGATTTCTTGAGCTTGCAGACGTATTTGCGGATGTGTTGAGTCTTAAAATCCTGGCGGTTGAGACATGTAGACGGTGTCGGACAAGGTGCCGTGTAGGAAGGAATTTGAGACGTCGAGTTGGTGGATGGTCCAATTGTGATGAAGGGCGACGAGAATGAGGACACGTATTGTTGGCATTTTAGCGACTAGGCTGAATGTTTCGGTGTAGTCTATACCTTGTTCTTGATTGAATCCTTTGGCCACCAAGCGCGCTTTATGTCGGGCTATCGACCCGTCGGAATTGTATTTGATGCGAAAGGTCCACTTAGAGCTGAGAATATTCATAGATGGGTTCGGTGGTACAAGTTCCCAAGTGCCTTGAGATTGAAGGGCTTGAAATTCTTGTGACATAGCGGTGCGCCATTGTTCGGATTTGATGGCCTGGGTGTAGGTGGTGGGTTCGGTAGGTTGGAGAATGTGAGCTAGATCAAAGATCTTCTTTGGTTTTGAGAGTCTGCTTTTGAGCCGAGTGACCATAGAGTGAGTTGGTATAGTCAAGGATTGAGAGGTAGCCGAGAGTTGCTGGGTGCTAGAATTGGATTGAGGACGGTCTGCTGGGGGAGAGTTCGGGATAGAGAGTGCCGGGTTCGTGGATTGGGTAGGTGAGGTGTCTATTTGTGTGTTATGGGGATGTTTTGATTGTTGAGATGTGTCGGATGGGTAAAGAAATTGCTTGGGAATTGGTTATTAGAGATTGTGGTATGCTAGTATTGGAAACCAGTAAGAGTGGCGGAATGGACAGAGGAGAGTTGGAATGTGATAACGTATGAGATGAATTTGTTGAGCAGGGAAAAATATTTTCATTTAATATAACGTGACATGATGTGTAGACTTTGTTAGTACTTCGATCCAGGCATTTGTAGCCTTTTTGAGACTGGGCGTAGCCTATGAAAACACACGGATGAGAGATTGGTGAGAGCTTGTTGGAATGTAAGATTTGAGCCATGGTAGTAGACACATCCAAGGACTTTGAATTGGTTGTAGTTGGGTTGTTGGCCGTGTAAGATTTCGTAGGGTGATTTATGTTGATTGTTGGGAGATGGCAGACAGTTGATTAAATAGTTGGCAATTAGGAGTGTGTCAACCTAAAGATATAGGGGTAAAGATGCTTGGATGATGAGAGCACGTGTGGTTTCGATGAGATGCCTGTGCTTGCATTCGGCTATGCTGTTCTGAGATGGAGTGTGCAGACAGGTGAATTGATGACATATGCCAGTGGATTTATCGGTGCGAATTATTTGTATATTTCGATTGAATTGACGTTCTATTAATTTTTGAAATTCAAGAAGCTTATAGAAGACTTCGGATTTGTTAATCATAGGGTAGACCCATGTGAATTTGGAAAAATCGTCTATAAAAGATACATAGTATCGGAATCCCTGAGAAGATACAGCAGAAAATGGACCAAAGACGTCCGAATGAACTAACGAAAACAAACATGTAGTTACAGTTTGAGACAGGGTAATAGGAAGCCGATGGCTCTTTGCCATTTTACAAGAGTTACAAGATAATGTTTGAGAGGATGTGTGAACGGTGCTGTAGCATTTGTAGATGGTTGCCAGAGTTTGAGCTGATGGGTGACCGAGACGGTGATGCCACAGGTCCAAAATTTGTTGAATAGAAAGGAGGGAGAGCTTGTCATTGTTGGAGGCCGATTGTTGTTTGAAGCAGAGCGAGTAGAGGCCATTAATAGATGTACCCGTGAGAAGAAGGCGGTGGGTCTTTCGATCCTTGATTTCGTAACCGTGAGGGAAGAAGGTAATGAAGCAGTTGTTGTTGGAGGTTAGTTGATGAACGGATAAGAGATTGAAAGATAAGTTAGGAACAAGATTGAGATGCGATAGTTGGAGACTATCTGTGGGAGTTGGAAGAAGCCCTTTACCCGTGCTTTGGATCTGTAGGTGTTGTCTGTTGCCAAGAATAACTTGGTTGTTTCCATTATAGGGTTGAGGTTGTTGAACATGAGTAGGATCCGATGTTAGATGAGTAGTCGCTCCGCTGTCAAGAAACCAATCCGAGGAGTTAGATTGAGTGGGTGATGTAAAGAGAGCCACCGTTGGTTTAGTGTTGTATTGTTCGTTGTGGCGATGCCAACATTTGATGGCGGAGTGACCAAATTTTCCGCAAATTTGGCAAGAAATAGATGGACGGTTGGTTTTGCTTCCTCTGTTGGCAGAAGCATTGAAGGTGTTGACCTCGATTTTCGCTCAGGTCCCCTCAAGCACCCTTGATCGATTTAATTGGTCCTCGTCGAGCCCGATTCTAACTCGAATTGATCTGAATTGATTTAAATTAGACTCGACTTTTAAAATTGATGTCAATTTTGAATTCAATTCGTACGATTAAATTCATTGAGTTGGCTTGATCCCATTTTGAACCTAAATCAACCCAAATAGGCTCAAATATGGTTCAATTCGACTTAATCTCAGCTTAATTGATTTTGATCAATTTCGGTTAACCTCTAATATGCTTTTGACCAATTTGAATCCAAGTTCCGAAACAAGAATTTAATCAAACGGTTTAAATCAATCGACCGTTCATCTGCGATCTTCAACAGTCGCGACAATGATATAGAGCAGCTACAGACTCCATTCGCGTGTATGCCAGTGACTGTCGTGAGATGCATGAAAGAAGCGGGCTTCTTCTTTCAGAAAGGGTTTTCACTTTACTACAAAATGAAGCCCTCGCCTCGAAGACGGTGAGACATGCTCTCTCACACCGGCACTCTCTCCCTCTCGGTTCCAAGACCGAAAATTCCTTCTCCCCCTCTCGACTCACTGGTTCGAGGAGCCCTAGCCGTCGCTTCATGGCAGGAGACCGACTTCCTCTCACTCTCGGTCTCACTCTCTGGCTCACGACCCTACTCCCGATCTTCCTCCTTCTCCTCTGGAACTCCTCACGCCTGCTCTCTCCCTCTTTCACGCCTTCGCATGCCAGGAGACATCCCGACGCCCCCAGCTATGGTCTGAATGCTGTAACTCCTCCCCTCTCAGCTTCGCACGGTCCGGGATCGAACCCAACGAGCCGATCTCCCTCTCCCGACTCCACACGCTTGGACCGAACTTGGCCGCCGGGATCCCTGCCTTGGTCGTCCCACTCTCTCCAAACTGCAGCCGAGCCCGAGGCTGGATTCGTCGGCCTCCCTTTTGCGACCTGGAGCCTTCTCTTTCTTCTCTAAGGCAGGTATACCTCTTCTCATCCTTTTTATTCTCCTTCTTCTAGTCTTCCTCCTTTCCTTGCCTATTACCGAGATGTCATCCTTCTAGAGCTTGGATGCTACAAGTATGTGATATGGCTGCTTTGATTGTTCTACCCGATAGATCCCATTGCCATCTATTCTCCTTTACATTGGTGGCTTGCCATTTATACCCTTCTTGAGAAATAGTTTACTAGAATTTGACAGCATACACATGTTGGATTCTATAAGGGTTTGTGATAGCCATGTTGCAGGCACATTCAATCTCAGCACAAGGTGTAGATTTAGCTTGTTTTAGAATGGATGATTGGTATATGAGATTTGCACTTGTTTCTTGTCATGCGATTTAGGGCTCTAGGTGTGAACCATGAAAAGTCATGAGAGATCATATTAATCCCTTGTCAAGGCATGCACATAGGGTATTTGTTGTAATGCTTATTGAAGATATGCACATTTAAGCTTTGATCAAATGAGGATACTAAGATTTTATGCTTACATCCCATCATTCTTATGTCTTCAAGAGAATCATGAGCGTGGATATATGGTTTCGCCTAATGGTATATATGGATATGATTTTGGTACTTTGTGAGCATTGGTTGAACCAACATGTCTTATGCTTAGGTTCGTTACAAAACCTAAGAAATGAAATTCTTTTAGTCATCATCTTTTAATATAGATGCATATCTATCTTCTTTTACATGAACCATGAACAAATCTTGTGCAAATTACTTTGACGATTATAATAAGGTAGGTTTATAAATCAAACTTTCATAGTGGCTTGTTTCATGGTTGAAAGGAAAGATCCATGTGATGAGTTTCTTTTTCTTTAAGAAAATTTGTTGTCGTTACTACAACTCTTGGGTTGGATTTTGATATTCTATACCTTACTTTACCTAGAACTGAGCTTTATTCTTATGACATGAGATATCGCTCTTAGCAAAAGTATTGTTACTGAATTTCATAGCATTGAAAGGATGGCTTAGTGCATGAGTTGTTGTGAATTTTCTTATTCTCTTAATTTGAAAGATCGATTCGATTCAACACAAGGTCACATGATTTATATTGAACAATTTTCTTTGAGCTTTGAGAAGGATTTGGAGCTTTGTGTTGTAAGATATTTTGATCCTTTTTAGCGATGAACTGAATTTCTTTCCTTCCATTCATTTGCATGTGGCTTAAAGTTAGATTGAAGCAAGTAAATGAGTTTCAAAACATATTCTTGATCATGAGGACTTATGATGGGTGATAAAGCACTTTTATTTGTCTTCAAATTTTCATATTTCTTTACTAATTTGAAATCTATGAGAGCTTGGTATTAATAATTGTGTTGAAAATTTCCATAGTGCCATACTTTTCTGTTTCGAGCATGTTTTGGGTTTAATACGAGATGATTTAGATATACCCGGCAACTAGAGCATTGTTTCCAATATTTTGGTAAAATGGGTGGCATCAAACTAGTCTCTTCTTAGTGGCATTTGGTTCATAGTGGATTGAAACAAGTTGATGAAATTTTCTTCATGCTTTTATGAACTTGTTGAATTTTTTTTTTTATAAAAAAAAATCATATTGTCAATGTTGATGGAATACCTCTTGAACATTGGACGGCAAGTTTGGCATCGAGCAACCTCTCTTCTTTTTTTTTCTTACCAATAGCATAAGAATTTATTTTGAGTTCTTTGGCAAAATGTCGTATGCTTGGCATGAGAATAGATTCATGGATTGGAATTAGACATTTGTTTGGAATATTTGGTAGCATTTAACATGAAAGTGGAATTTGTGGGAAACATTTGCTATATAGAACTTGTAAAAAAAAAAGCTATGTTTGTAGATGAATTACATTATTCCATGTGTTGCTTAAGGAATGCCCCATGTGCATGCGATAAAAGTGTAGTCGTTATTCGTCAAAATGCAGAATTTCTATTGTTAGCTCTTAAATAGTTTTTGGAAAACAAATATAAGTGCAATTTTTGCTATCGTTTAAGCTTCCACATTGTCTTGGCCATGGACTAATGCAGTTTTTTTTGCTGTTTTGAGGTTCCAAACCATTTGGGAACAATGACACATGCAGTTTTTCACTATTTCTTGTGTTCTAAGTGGATTTGGGAACAAGTAGCATGCAGATTTTCATTGTTTTTAGTTGCCGAATTGTGTTGGGAATGATGCAAGTGCAGTTTCTTTATTGCTTTGGCCCTCAAATTGTTTGGGGAAATAAGCTAAGGGCAGATTTTTCTATGTTTTGGCACAAAGCATGTTTATAAGTTTAAATTAGAGCACCTTCTAAACTCTTGATATTATATAGTGTAGGATTTGGAAAACCCTTGCTTTAGAAGTTCAGCGTTTTATATCATTGGAAGCATGTTTAATTATAAGAGTTTGCAAATATTGAAATATTTCTATACTTCCTTCCCTATTTGATGGAGTCTTGTATGAAAGGCTAGTCAGCAATTGTATTTGAAATCTCATATACCTTTTGTTTCAAACATAGACTTGGCATGTAATAGATTTAATAATTAGGGAGTAGATTGTATTAAATAGTTCAAGTTGAAAATATCAGGGTGACACTTTAGCGAATTGATGTGAAATGCAGTAGTTTAACATTACATATTCTCCTCTATTTCAAAGTCTTTAATGGGATTTATATAGATTTGTATTGCAATGAGGCTCTTTTCTGGTCATTTTGGTAAAGTATTTGCATCAAATTTCATGGATTCGGTCGCTAACGAAGATTGTTTGGGAGCCTTTTGGAGGTTTTTGCGAGTTCTTTTTGTATTGAGAGGTTTTGTGAACTTGCTTTCTGTAGGAAAAGATTATGTTTTGCTTATGTTGAGATGGCTTAGCATTGGTTTTAAATCGATTTTGTTTTAAAAGGTTTTATGCGATGAATTTCATGGAGACTTTATAATAAGAGGTTTTATACAACTTTCTTGTTGGAAAGCTTTATGGTTTCATACCCCACTTTAAATGAAAGGAGAGGCACTTGATTATAGGTTGTTTTGGGTAGAATTTTGTGTCGAAAGAGATGATTTTGGTAGATGACTTTTGTAGGATTTTGTGTAGTGTTTTGTTTAGAAATTTTCATTGAGTAGTTTGAGACTCCTAATTCGATGGTTTGCTTAGTATAGAAGAATCCCTTAGTAGCTTTTCTTAGAACAAGTTAATGATTGGTGTACGAATTGTCCTTTGATTGAATCACATTAGTTTCTAAAGGATGGAACTTGGGGTTTGGGACTTTATGGAGCTTTGGGTTGGAAGGTCTTTAGTGTCTTTTTGTAGTTTCTTTGATTAGTCCTTGCTCATTTGGTTTTTCTCCCTTTAGTGTTAGCTCCTAAAGATGAAAAGAATTTTTGGATGAATATAAAACAAAAGAGAATTTATTTCCCCTAGTTGTTGTAGGCTTTGTTTAGAGTGTGTGATAGGTAGAGGTCCCAAACATATCAAGTGCCTCATTTGGATTGTGGGAACATTAAAGGGCATTGTTGATGTTGCTTTAGGATGCACTTGTCTTTAAAGAAGTGCGTCCAAAACAACAATGCCTACACCCCTTTTATATATGATTTTCATTTTTTTTTGTTTCTTTTAATTGTCTTTTAATTCACCGTTAGCTTTCTTTGTTTGTTTCTTTCGTGCTTTGACACTAGATGCTTGCAAAATAAGGAGAAACCAAATCACAAACGACTCAACCGGTGTATGAAAGGTACGTTCTAGTTTTTTTTTATTGCATTTCCATTTTTTTATATTATTTTTACTTATAGAATATGCTTTGATCCCTCTTTCTTTTATGACATGCGAGGTACCTTTTGGAAAGCAATGGACAAGGAGCGTGGCAGCATTTGGAGAAGGAGCTAGGACAATCGGATCCGAGCATCAGTCACCCCTATTCATTCCGGTAGGGGCGCTACGGGCGGAACCACCGGGTCATAGCCCCCTGTGCTGTAAGATTTTTTAAAACTTAGAAAACTCTTAGGGGCCTAGATGATTGTACGCCTCCTTCCCTTTAGGGCCTTAGAAACTTCAATTATATTTAGGATTGCTTTTACTTTTTTTTTAGATCCCTAAAATCCTGTGACATCCGTATAGAAGTCTTAAGAATTAAAAAAAAAGAATAACACTTTTAGTCCTACAACACTAGTGACATCTAAGGACAAAAACTTAGGACCGAGTCTTAGAAAATATAGACTTAGGATGCATGTTCCCTATAGGATAGAAATATTAAAACAAAAACTAGTGACACGTTTTCCTAGATTTGGATTTTGTTTTCTTAATTCATTAATAATCAACTAATCAATCTTAACCTAATTCCTAAAATATGTTAAAACACCTTATCCTTAATTAAGCTATTATTAATATCCTATAATCATTTAACTTTAAAATCTAAAAATGTAAACCTAAATCAAATCTAACTAATTTAATAAATTATTCCTAATCAATAAAAAATTTAAAAGATGTAGATTTAATTAGGAGATTGAATTACAAGTTAAAATTTATTCGGATAAGATACTTATAAATATCAAACCTTAGAATAATTTCTAAAATCAACCAACAAATATGATTAATAAAATACTTAATCTACCTCTTTCTTTTCTTTTCATAACAAACTACAATAATCAAACAAAATTAATTATCACTGGGTAACCCAAGCCTACGAGGCTATTAAGTTAGCCCCAAGGAGAGTGAAATAAACCTCACGATCTCGGTGTGAAACAAAGGTGATAATTAATCAAACATTAAAAAAACAAAAGGTTCCTAAAATCAATCCTAAAATACTAAGATTTGAATTGTAACTAAAATTCCCTTTTGCCCCTTTTAACAAAGATAAAAAAAAAATACAAACAACTCTAACTAAACTATCCCATATAGGACCTACCAAAACCATACAGCTTTCACCCGCTTAGATGAGTTTGATAGGACACGACTATTAGCTTTAGGTTAGGTTGTTGTTCTGCTTTTCTTTTCTGTGCTGTGTTGTGACGCTCTGCATGTGACCCGTGTGCTGTTTGTTTTTGCTACTTGTTGTAGCTTTTCTGTGATGCTTTCCTGTGACGCTTTTTCTGCTTTTTTCTTTTCTATACTGTTGTTGTGAACGTTAGAATACCCATAGGTTAGGCACGCTTTTCATACTAATGCTGTCTTCCTGCAGGTGGCCGTGCTTATACAATGCTAAAAAGGGGGCTAAAATTAATAATAATAGATGTATAACTGCTTTAGGTACCTGCTTCAGCTGCTTAGCCCCCAATAATCAGAGCATGGCCAAGTGTGATTTATTTTTCAGCATTTTCATATATATAACTGCTTGGATGAATTTTTATTACAAACTACTTAGGATAACCCCTGCAGGAGAGTCTAGATTTTCTATTTTTAATAATGCAATGTATTTGATAAATGTTGTGAAAATCATTAAAATAAGGCATTTTTAAAGATATAGGAGTCCAAAGGAAAAAGTAAACCCCTACAGGGGATTTCCTTTTTTCATTTGGGTATCCTTTTGGAGCATTCACTGCGAGGGGCCAGATGGGAGAACAAAGACGATCCATAGATGAATCAAGGAAGGGAGATGAAGTTAGAGGATAAAAATGCCTTATTTTGAGATTTGCGTCATTCCCGGGTTGTTGTCAGTGGAGCCCATCCACCATTACTTACTATACTCTGTGATGTAATATTGTATGGCACTTGCCATGAACACTCTTTTTCGTGGGATTTTATTTCTGTTGATTGTTTGTTTATTTTGTTTGCGCAGTAGAACCAGCATGCTTTTTATAGGTTTCTTTCTTGCATGTGCTTGTGCCTAATCGTTAGGCTCTTTTAGGATAAAAATTCTTTTACTCGTAATTATTAAATAAAAATTTAAGATTAATTCACATAGAAACATAACGATTTTAGGGAATAGCCGGAATCGTCCGGGGTGGCATGCACGCATTCTCTCATCTTTTAGACAAACTTCCCCGCCTACGGGTAGAGTCCGGATAATCTGGCCTATGAGGATGAAGTACCGGACCTGGGGAAGTTTAGTCATTCAAAAATTATTTTATAAAGCCTTTTTAAAATTCATACATATCTGATTTGGAGACTTTAACCAGCATAAACTACATTAGTAACTAATTAAAATTAAAATTTAATTGCACCAGTTCTAGAAGCATTATACCACTCATAAGTGTGGGATACTTAGGAATCTCTCTAGTTGTCGATCCCAAATTTCAATGTCTAAACTACCCTCCTATCTTTCATATGGACTGGACAACATGGATTTTATACGATTAGGTGGTTTTAGCTGGCTTCCTTTGTCAGGCAAGGAATAAGTCCAGGACTGCATTAGTTAAGTCGTAGATGTTAGTTGTGACGACCCCAGAATCAAATAGTGAAAGGATTCGTCTGACATTCTGATCGAACTCCATTCCAGTTGCCTTGCTCGGACCTGAAAATTTTAACCACATATAATGAGCTTACAAGCCCAGCAAGTCACCAAAGCCTACAACTGAAATCAAAGCAGTAGTCAATGCAGTACAGAAATCAATAATCAATAATCACAGCGGTAAAAACATCGATAAATCAATATTCCCCAGCAACCAAATCAGTAAGTGATTGGAAGTCAATATTTATCCATCGTAGCAGTGTCTATCAATCAATACTATCAGTTCAATCAATCGTGTCGTCCAATCGTGTCGTCTAGTCAATCAGTTGTATCTATATCATTTATCAAATCAGTCAATACTCTTGCACATCGGTTAATCCAATTATTCAATACGATTTACTCGATATCAATATACAGTATTGAATGACACTACGGCAAATTCAATAATGACGACGTACGATGCTACAGTAGGGAAATCATCTCAATCAATAGAGCACTTTTCAGTCAGTTATATCAATCAGCTCAACTCCCAATAAACAATCAAATCAATACGGCGAAAGATCAATTGAAATCAAATCAAATCAATACAATGAAATCATCAGGTCAATAGAAATCAATACAATCAATTCAATAAAGAATCCTATATGTCAATATCATATCTATCAATGTCGATATCGGTATCTATCAATCGATACAATCTATATCAATATCAGTGTCAATACGCAGGATCCATATCAATATCGGTGCCAGTATCTATGAATCAATCAAGTCGAAAAAATTAATCGGAAAAGTAATACGATAAATCCAATCGAAAAAGCAATACGATAAATCAATAAAATCAATAAATCCGTCAAATCATCAATCAATCAAATCCAGTCTATACTATCAAGTCGATCAAATCAATCGGAAATCAATAAATCAATGCAGATCGGGAAATCTATGCAATGCAATATCATATACATGCAATTTCATACCATGGTCTTACTCGACAAGCACAAACACTAGTCATTATTAATAGTGCTGTTGTAGAAATCAACCAGGTTAACTGGCTATTATCAATAGTGCTGTTGTAGAAATCAACCAGATTAACTGGCTATTATCAATAGTGCTGTTGTAGAAATCAACCAGATTAACTGGCTATTATCAATAGTGCTGTTGTAGAAATCAACCAGATTAACTGGCTATTATCAATAGTGCTGTTGTAGATATCCATACGTTGGTTTCTATAACCAACGTTCAACTAGGTTTCCACTTGTCTTTCAGAATCAATCAAGTCAATCAATAGTCAATGCAATAATCGATGCAATAAGCAATATTAAAGAAATCTAGAACGATCATATCAATGGTCATGCACATATCAATTCAATCTATCAATTCCGGGAAAATCAGTAATCGTACGAAAATCGGGCAGAGTAACGGCAGTCTACAGAATTTACACAAAAATCTCCAGAAATTACGATCCACCAAATTAATACAGAACGTGCACAGCAACAATATAAGACTATTCTTCTACTGCTCAAACCAATTCGGACATCATAATAAATTACAGTCAAAATAAAACTCCGCAGAATCAAAACGGACCGGACGAAATCTTCCAGAAAATACTTAAAATGTGCAGAATAATCATCTCTACAACATACCAAAAGTTATGCGGTGAAACCTTCGTCAGTACCAAACTGGGTACGAAAATCACTTACAAAAACACAAATCTGAGCACCATTTTGCAAAACCTCAAAATCTTCGAAAACAGAAGTAGGGTTCGGAGTCCTTACCACGAGATCTACACTTTTCCCAACAGCGACGTCGGACGAAAAGCGCTCCGCGGCCTCTAAAACCAAGCTTTTCCTCTTTTCCCTTTCTCTTTCTCTCTCCTCAAAATATCTGATTTTTATAAAATGATTTTCTCTCTCCTCAAAACGAGCTGATTTTCTTATATCATAAAGTAGATCGGCCCGGCCGATCGCCAAATCGTCCCGGGACGATCAGACCAAAAAAATCGTCCTGGACGGTTCCCAGGACTATTTTCAGGCCGATATTTTCTACAGTGCAGATCGGCCTGGACGATCCCACTATCGTCCCGGACGATCCTGAGAGGAAAAATCCAAATTAGAGAGGAACAGTAAGGGAATGAGGTCTCACATTAGTGTTGTGTGTACAACACTACATCTTTTATAGATTTAGAGTCTAAAGGTGTGTGGTACGAGTGTACCCCTATACACCTTATTGGTGGGTAAGTTCTCCATTCTTTCAGAGACTATAAATCATACCCATCCGCGTCACATGGATGACGCCACCTCCTTCCTTCTCTCGTGCATGTTTGAGTGTGTTGTCCTCCCTTTTCTTTAGTTTCCACTTCTTTGAGCCGACCGGATGATGATTGAACCATGTGTGATTGATTAAGCCAACTTGGGACACTCTTTCTCTTTGATTAAGAAAGTCTAGAATTTGCCCTTACACTAAACCCATTCGAGAAGATAATCTAACATTCCTAATTGAGAGTTTTCTTAGATCAAGGTCTAAGATGTAATTAACTACGGGGGCTTGCGCCCATAGGAAACCGATCCCCACAATCAAATAAACCCTATTCGAGCCGATGTATCGAATAGGGGAAATCTCATGAATTTTAGGTTATAGATATTATTATCCATCGAGGTTGGTAGGTGAAAATTGCTATCCTCCATGGCTAATCGTATCTATAACTCCATCTGCTCTTCCATCGGCCTGTTTGTGTCGGGTGTAAAGGTCTATGACCATTTTGTCTTACGGGATAGTGTGATCGTACCCTTTACATTCGAACCACACGAGCAGAATCATTTCGGAGACCCACAGATTTTTGGCGACCACGGTGGGACAGGTTTCTCTTTCCATCTTTGGATGTTAAATTATCTTCTCTTGTGTGCACTCTGGATTTAGTGTTCTTTAGTTAGGTTATTCCTCTTCTAGCCTTTACGGGCTATTCCGTCCATTTCTCTCTCGTTCCTTCCGGTGGTTTTATTTTACGCTAATTATTATAGTTTATGTTAGCAGACAGCGCAATGGCGTACTCCGGCCCTTCAGTTACTTTTTGTTTTGGCTCTGACTCGCGGGTGACACTCCCTGAGTCCCTGCTCTCGAGCCCACCTGCAGGGGGAATCACCTTCGGTTCTTTTACCGACTCGGCTTACGTCACTCTGGGCGGGCCGACCCCCTCCGAGGCTGCTGCCTTCTCTCCCCCTCAGAGGAGAGGATGCGTAGCCATGTGACCGTTTGGACGACCAGTTGCTCGGCAGCCTGCCCGGGCACCTGCTCGTCCTATTTCTATTCGTGTGCAGCCAGTGCGCCCGGTGGCTAGGCAGCCAGTGCCTAGGCCACTCTCTGTTCACCCGGTTCATCCAGCGGTCAGGCAGCCAGCGCCTGTCGCTCCTGTTGTTCGTGTAGCTCTGGCCCCTCAGCGCTGGCAGCCAGTAGCAGTTCCTTTACCTATCGTTCCGGTAGAGGCTGCTCGTGCTCGGGTCTCCCCTCCTCCTTCCTCTTCGAGGAAGAGGGTTGCTCAGGCCGAGCTTCCTCCACCTCCTACTCGTCGGGTTTCTATTTTCACCCGGTTGTCTCACCCTGAGATTGCCGAGGAGACCCCAACACCCCCTCAGTCAGTAGTTCCTGTTCCTCCAGTATAGTCTGTGGGTACTGATGTAGCTTCTTCCTCCACCTCCGGCCTTGGGAGAAGGGCTAGGAGGAATAGGAACAGGAGATTGCGCTTAGCAGCATCCGATGCAGCAGTTCAGCGGATGGCAGATTCTATGGCTCAGCAGGAGCCGGTTCAGCAGAGGTTGGTTCTCTTACAGCGGGAGCCACATAGACGTGTAATTACCCCAGTCTCGGATGTTGTAGTTGCCCCTGAGATCGACGTAGTCCAGGGAGGATGCTTCTCCCCGCTAGTACATAGTGGTGACGAGGAGGATGATGTTCGCATTACGGTGGTTCCTCCTGTCCCCACTACTCTTCCTCGCGCTCAAGTCCCCAGGAATACTGTTGCTAGGACCCTCACCCAGAGGATCTGAGGCATTATCTGTTCAGCGTGCGGTAGAGGTCGTGTTAGTGAGGAGAGGTTACTCCACCAGATCTCTCAGGTGCACGCCCAGTTGCAGCGGCAGTCAGTTAGACAGAGTTACCGGTGACAGAGAGGATAACCACCACGACAGCAGACTAGAGTTGTTCCCACTATTAGACCTCAGGCAGGTGCCCCTACTGTTGGACGACGTCCTCGTCGTCATGGACGTCGCCCACAATAGGAGCCTGTCCGACCCCAGCTTGGTTCAGTTGTCGTTGCCCCCTCCACTTAGTTAGATGTTCCTACCGGGTCCCGTCGTAGTAGATGGGTTTGGAGACGTCGGCAGGTGGATGAGCCTTTCGAGACGGAACAGACAGTTGGTACGATTCGACGAGTTGATACAGTCCCTTCAGTGTCAGTACCAGTTCAGATGAGTCATGATGCGGTAGATGTTGAGGATAGTACTCGGGCTCGAGTGGAGCCAGTTGTTGTTCCTAGTCCCCTTAGGATTTCTTCTCCTTTGGGTCTGTACATCGATGCCCTTCATCAGACCTCCGATGAGGACTTACTCTAAGGAGAGTCAGATGAAGATATTCCTATGCACCGCGTTTGTGTTGTTACGAGACGAGGCACGTCAGATGAGCAGCATGAGCAGTACGATGATTTGGAGGAATAAGGGGAAGCTGATGTACCTTCCACCTCAGCATAGGGTGGACCTCCCCGTTAAGTAGACACGGATGTTACAGTTTTGCAGTTACAGACTCAGATGGCGGAGATGGCTAGAGTCATGACGGCGATGACCGCCTAGTTGACGGCGTTGGGGGCTACACCCCATGTCATGGATGTAGGTACTCCTACTACATCTAGAGATGAGCCAGCAGCACCACAGTCGTCAGCCCCAGAGCCTGTTAGAGTTGATAGAATTCAGATGGCAGTTCTGATGTCTCCCCCAGCAGTACCTTCGAGTGTACCAGTCCAGAGTCAGTCAGTACAGTTGTCACCAGTTCAGATTCAGGACATGATTGCACAGAGGGTTGACCAGGCTATTGCTTCTAGAAAGTCTGGAGATTCTGTTAGTAGAGGTCGTCCCTACCCGGTAGAGTACGAGCGGGAGCCTTACCCCGCTGGATTTGTTCCTCCCCGTTTTCGAGTTTTTGATGGGTTTGGAAACCCAAAACAACATGTGGCTCATTATCGGGCCATATGTTGTAACATTGGAGGAAATGATGCTTTAATATTAAGACTGTTTGTTAGTAGTTTAGGAGGAGTGGCATTTGAGTGGTATGCCGATCTCCCTAACGATTCAGTTCGCACTTTTGCTGAGATGGAGCAATTATTTGTGCAGAGGTTCATTAGTACAGAGCATAGAGTGACTGTTGGTGAGTTGGTAGTGACCAGACAGAGCCCCCACGAGTCTCTACTTAACTATATCGTTAGGTGGAGAAACCTTAGTCTTCAGTGTGAACCTCAACTGCAAGAGCAGCATGCAGTTGAGATTCTGTTGAAGAATATTGATGGTCCTATTGCTCCTTATCTGAAAGGCTTCAGCATCCGAACCTTTCAGAAATTATTAACCAAAGTCACTAGCCTGCAGGACAGCATACCCACTGCAGTCCCTCCTAAGGTTGAGAGTCAACCCCCGCATAGAGCTCAGCATTTGGAGTTTTCTGGGGCACCACCTCCTAGGAAGGGGGAGGTGCATAGTACTTCTGATGCTCATGATAGGGGCAAGAGGCCCATGGTTAATTCAGTACCACAGCGTCCACCACCACCACGACCTCAGTTTCAGCCCCGACCTTAGTTACCACCACCAGTACAGCCTCCTGGTCAGTTTCAGCCATGACCACAGAGTCAGCAGCCTAGGCCCTCTTATAGAACTCCATAAAGCCAACAATACTTACAAGAGAAGCTTAGCAAGGAGTATCCCTTTAAAAGGGAGAGTGTAAAGAAGATTTTCAAGTTTCTGATTAAGAAAAATATTTTGATATTTCCACCCAACAAAAGAGTAGAAGAGGAAGGGCAAACAGAGCATCCTTTGTATTGTCCATTTCATAAGCATATTGGTCATGTGATTGAAGATTGCTATGTGTTTAAGGATAAGGTGGAGAGTCTTATGGCTAGTGGTGAGATTCACTTGCAAGATAGTGATTTGGTACATCCTCGGGGCAAGGTTGCTCAAGTTGTTCAGATGATTACTAGCTCCAGTCAGTGTGACAGTCAGTATGGTGTTCAGAGCAGTGATAGTAGAGCACCTCTTAGTTCTGGGGAGGAGTGGCAGCTTGCACTCTCTCGCAAGACAAGGGGTATGATCAGACGGGCAGTTCAGAGTTCAGAGGCAGTTGAGAGGAGGCCCCCACAGGCCAAGTCGACAGTTGCCAACCCAGTTCCTTTGCCAGTTTCTTTTTCTTCTTCTGTTGTAGTGCCTACTGAGCACATTTCTTCTATTTCTTCTTGTATTAGAAAGATGTATGAAAGAGAGAAATTTGTTGTAACTTTTGAGGGGAAGACAGGATCTCTTCCAGCACTTACGCTGAAAGATTTTGTTCTCCCTTCAACTGATGATGAATTAATGGAAGAAAACGATTCTGGCTACTTTTGGTGTCTTGCTCTTTCTAGTTCTACTTTTTCTAGCACTCGTTCTTCTTCTATTTTATTTATTTTTGAAAATGATGATGATCTTTCTTATGGAGAAGAGTTTGAGTGCGAGGAAGAGCCTGTGTTTGCTATTTCTGAGGGAGGTTGTTACATGGATTCTGAAGATGAATCCGAGAACACTCCTCAGTCACCTTTTGTTGAACCAATACAAGCCATGTCACCTGAACCAAATGAGTCCTCTATTGAGGCTGACTCAATACGAGAGATACAGCTGCGTTCAGGTAAAATCCTTCCACCTAAAATGGCTAAGAATAATAAAGAAAAGATAGAAACATCATTACCCAACAGGATGAGCATATCCCTCCTCCTCAAGCACCAGCTAAGGAGAAGGGAAAATGCCCTCAGTTGGATGTTGATTATAATGTGTTGGCTCATTTGAGAAAGATTCCTTCTCTTCTTAGTGTTTACGATGCACTTAAGATGTCTTCCGACTTGAGAGAGACTTAGATGAAAGCTTTGCTTGAACCAGAATCTTATCAAGCCTTCTTTGCCACTGAGTCAGTTAAGGATGCATGCTATTTGAGAGAGATGCCATGCATTACCTTTTCAGACTATGATCTTCTTTTAGGGACTCATGATCACAACCGTCCCTTGTACGTCACCATTGAAGTAAATGGTTATGAGTTGAAAAGGGTCCTCATTGACCAAGGAGCTTCAGTTAATATCCTTAATCATGCCACCCTACAGAGCCTCTCCCTTGGACATTTGAAACTGACTTCAGATAAGATTATGCTGAAGGGTTTCAATGATCAAGGTCAGCGGGCTCTAGGTTCCATCACTTTGCCTTTGCGTTTTGGAGATCTTTTGACTGAGGCAAAGTTTCATGTTATTGAGGCAGATACCTCATACAAGGCTCTCTTAGGAAGGCCTTGGATACATGAATAGGGAATGGTGCCCTCTACACTGCACCAGTGCATGAAGTATATGAGGAATGATGTAGAGTTTTCCATTCCTAGAGATACTCAACCTTTTACCGTGCACGAGGTCTCTATTTATGATGTTGCCGAGTATTACATGCCTCGAAAAGCTTGTAGACCTCCCCCTGCCCAGTCACCAGTGATACCCATCAGTATTGTATTGGGTCCTATGCAGTCACTTACACAGTGTCCTATACATCCACTAGCACAGGGTCCATCACAGGTTAGGCTTGGGGTAGATGTTTCCACTAAAGACCTAGATGAATCTTTACGGTTTGTAGTCAAGCGCGATGCTCCCCCTAGTAGAGGTAGGGGATTGCATGGTAGAGGTCGAGGTAGAGAGTCAGTTTATCCTCCGAGGAACTTTGATACTCGAATCCCTCCTCCTTCGCACTTGTACACTTCCCCTTTGACTGTTGAGTCTGACTCTGATGATGAGATGATTGATGTTCCTCGTCATTTAGTTCCTTTTCCTGCCTTTAGTGTTGATCACAATTCATATCCCACATTCCATAGGAGTTTGATACCTCAGGGTGGTTTGGTTGTTGATAGTGATTCAGACGATGACGGAGATGTAGGACGTCAGACTACTAGTTAACAATCCCTTTCTCGCCAGATGTACGGGATGAGAATTGAGGAATCTCCTCCTCAACCTTCTCCTACACCTTCCGCCAGTGTTCGTGGTGCACTACCCTTAGATAGGCGCTCTGTACAAGAGCTGCACACTCTCTATATGCCATCACAATCTGCTTGGCATGCATCGTTGTTCCATAGTGTAGGTGTCCCACAGAGTACTGACATACAGGATCCTGTGGAATCCACTATGGATGATGAGATCATGCCAGTTCCCGGGTACTTTTCCCCTGCTGTGGATAACTTTGTTGAGCGAGGTCTTGTCCCTTCGACTTGGTCAGGTAGACAGGCCCAACAGCAAGCCCGTATTTGACGAACTGATTTTCCTCGAACTGGGCAAGTTATAGGCTATTCTCAGGAAGATCAGTCCCCTTCCGCCAGCATTCGGGTTGTCTCTCATTCCTATCCGGTTGTTTCCATCTCCGATGATGAAGACCCGGAGGAGAATGAGGACAGGGTCCTTGAAGCTCCACGTGAATTCAAAGATGGCGCCAATTCTGCCATGGATGAGTTGTGTGAGATTAATTTGGGCACTGAATCGGATCCTCGGCCTATCTTTCATAGTGCTTTGTTATCCGAGTCTGAGGCTCAAGAGTATGTTGCACTCATTTCTGAGTTTAAAGATTGCTTTGCCTGGAACTATACAGAGATGTCCGGTTTAGATCCAGAAGTAGCAGTCCATAAGTTAACTATTAGTCCTGATGCAGTCCCTGTTAAACAGTCACCTCGTTGGATGAGGATAGAGATTGAACAACAGGTGATCGCTGAGACTAAGAAGCTTATAGAAGCTGGTTTTGTTCGTGAAGAGAAGTATCCCACTTGGCTTGCCAATGTTATTCCAGTCCGGAAGAAGAATGACCAGATCCGTGTTTGTATAGACTTTTGTGATTTGAATAAGGCATGTCCTAAAGACGATTTCCCTCTTCATATCCCTGAACTCATGGTTGATATTGCTTCATCCCATAGCATTTTCTCCTTCATGGATGGTTCATCTGGTTACAATCAGATTAAGATGGCCCCTGAAGATAAGAAATTCACTGCCTTTCGCACCCCCATAGGTATGTTTTGTTACAAGGTGATGCCCTTTGGCCTCAAGAATGTCGGAGCCACCTATCAGCATGCCATGACAGTCATTTTTGATGAGTTGATTCATGAGCAGGTTGAGTGCTATGTGGATGATTTAGTGGTCAAAAGCAAGGTCCGTAGTGATCACTTCCAAGACCTACGAATCATTTTTGAGCGCTTAAGAAAACATGATTTAAAGATGAATCCTTTAAAGTGCGCATTCGGTGTCACTGCGGGGAAGTTTCTTAGTTTCATTGTTCGCTATCGTGGCATTGAGATTGATCCGTCTATAATCAAGGCCATAGTGGACTTGAAACTCCCTAGGAGTCTTACCCAATTGAGGTCTTTTCAGGGTAAGCTTGCTTTTTTGCGGAGATTTATCTCCAATCTTGCCGGTAGATGTCATCCCTTTGCTGCTCTAGCAAAGAAGGATGCCCGTTTCCATTGGGATAAGAGTTGTTAGGAGGCCTTTGAGAGCATAAAGCGCTACCTGATGAGTCCCTCAGTTTTAGCTGCACCCATCCCTGGTAGGCCGTTGATCATTTACACCACTACCTTGGATGAGTCACTCGGTGCACTTTTAGCTCAAGAAAATGAGGAAGGCAAAAAGAATGCCTTGTACTACCTTAGCAGACGTTTGATTCCTGCAGAGCTAAAATACCCGGCAATGAAAAAGTAGTGTTTGGCTTTGATCTTTGCTGTGCAGAAGCTTAGACACTACATGCTCTCACACAAGATCAGTTTGATTTCTCAAGTCAACCCTTTGCAGTACCTGATGACCCGTCCGACTTTGTCAGGTCGTCTAGCACGTTGGTCCATGATTTTACTGCAGTTTGACATCACCTTTGTCTCTCAGCGGGCCGTCAAA
The DNA here is from genome assembly GCA_022539455.1 of Dendrobium nobile. Classification (NCBI taxonomy): domain Eukaryota; kingdom Viridiplantae; phylum Streptophyta; class Magnoliopsida; order Asparagales; family Orchidaceae; genus Dendrobium; species Dendrobium nobile. The sequence continues at coordinate 48,729,501 of CM039729.1, forward strand.
GGACAGGCTCTAGTTGACTTTCTTACCTCTCACTCGATCCCTGCAGATTCCCCACTTAATGACGATTTGCCTGATGAGTTAGTCATGAGTGTGGAAGAGCAGGAGTCCCCTACTTGGGAGTTTTACTTTGATGGAGCCTCTTCCATCAAATCACTGCGTCCTTACAAAACTACTATTGTTAGGGTAGGTTTGGGGCTTGTTTTTGTGTCTCCTGAAGGCCACACCCTTCGTTACTCTTACAGTCTTTCAGAACCTCGTACTAATAATGAAGCTGAGTACGAAGCCCTAATTGTAGGACTTGAGTTGGCCATTCAAATGAGCATCGCACGGGTGAAAATCTTTGGAGATTCCCAATTAATTATTAATCAAGTGGCTGGAATTTTCAAAGTTCTCAAACCTGAGCTCTTGCCTTATCACAACAAGGAAATGGAGCTCTTGTGTTTGATCCTTAAAGTAACTTTAGTTAGAGTCCCTCGATCTGAGAATGATAGAGCGGATGTACTAGCTAAACTTGCTAAGGAGTTGGCTGACCCTACTGGAAATCCGGTGTCGATTGTTGTCCAGTACCGGCAAGCCTTGTGTCCCGCGGACTTGTCTTCTCCTTATCAGACCCTCACAGTGTGTGCTGTTGAGGAAGAGTCAGATTGGAGAGTCCCCTTTGTTGAGTACCTTAAGCGTGGTAAGCTTCCGGATGATCGCTCCCTTGCCACCCAGATTAGAAAGAGAGCTTTGTCCTTCTCCTATATGAATGAAACCCTTTACCGACGCTCTTTCGACCAGATGTGGTTACGTTGCCTCAACAATGAGGAAGCTCGTAAGGTCATGGGTGAGGTACATGAGGGGCTTTGTGGTGCTCATCAGTCCGGACCTAAGATGAAGGTCAGAATTAAACGCCTTGGTTATTATTGGCCGACGATGATCCGTGATTGTATGGAGCACGCTAGGAAGTGCCACCAATGCCAGATTCATAATACTGTTATCCACCAACCTCCTAATCCGTTGCATCCCACTGTGTCTTCTTGGCCTTTTGAGAGTTGGGGCACAGATGTAGTGGGTCCTATTGACAGAAGCTATCTTCTAAGGGTCATAGGTTTATTTTGGCTGCTACTGATTACTTCTCTAAGTGGGCAGAAGCTATCCCACTTAAGGAAGTCAAATCAGAAGATGCGATGCACTTCTTTCGCGATCATGTTGTCTACCGTTTTGGTGTTCCACGCCGTATAATTTTTGATAACGGCCCGTCTTTTAGAAGCACCAAAATTGCTAGGTTTGCCCGCCGCCATAACATAAATTGGGGATATTCCTCAATTTACTATCCTAGGGCTAATGGTTTGGCTGAAGCATTCAATAAGACCTTAGTCCAGTTGATAAGAAAAATACTTGTGGCAAATAAAAGAGAATGACACGACAAATTACCTGAAGCATTATGGGCCTATAGGACTACATACCGTACTCCTACTCAGTGTACACCATATGCTTTAGCTTTTGGGGTTGAAGCTATCCTCCCACTAGAGGTCGAGCTCCCTTCGTTGCGTGTAGCAGTTAGCCACAATTTGTCCCACGAGGATAATGTCCAACTACGATTGGAAGAACTTGATGGTTTAGAAGAGCTCCATTTGCAAGCTTATCAGAATCTCAAGTTGTACCAGGCCCGTATGGCCCAAGCACATGATCGCCTTGTCCGACCCCGTGCCTTTCAAGTCGGGGAATTAGTACTTGTCTTGCGTAGGCCTATCATCTCGCGCCATCCCCGAGGTGGTAAATTTGAGCCTATTTGGGAAGGCCCATTCGTTGTAGAACCAGTATACGAAGGTGGATCCTACTTGCTAGTTGATGCGAATGGTGTTCATCCCATGCCTGTCATTAATGGGCAGTACTTGAGAAAGTACTACGCTTGAGTTTGCACATCGCAAGGGGCATCCCCCGCCACTTGTAAATATCCCTCTGTATAGATATAACTCTAAAGGATTTCTTGTACTTTTTGGCAGTCCGTGGCCACGATGATTTGTCCTCTACAACGTGATGTTTGTCATACAAAGTATGAGATCATCCTTAAGGGTTGTGTGTAAATACGTCGTAGGGATATTTGTGCTTACACCCGCACTCACTAATCACTCCGGTATTGTAGCACAAAATCTCCTGTTTAGTCCCCTGTAAGGGTTGGCTTTCCCCAGTTTCACTTGTCACCTTTATGTGTGGTCTGGATACCAAAACTACTTACTCAAATTTCTATGAAATGTGATATTGGGTCAATCCTTGATCTATATTTGTTAAATATAGTGATGTTGATCCATGATCACTTTGTGAATTTCCCTACAAATTGTTGTTGTAATTTTTTTTCTCTCCCTAGTTTTACTAATATGGCGAGTATGGCCTGGGATATCAAAGCCAACAATTTTCCCCTCTTTATGTTCCGGTGTACTTGATCTATATATGTGAACATAATGTTAAAGAAAAAAAAAATATAATAAAAATAAAAAAAAGAGGAAAGCTCTTAATTGAGTAGAATCGGTTGCCCTTGTCACAGGTGGAACCCGGTTCTACGCTGCAAGAGCCCAAAGTCCCTCCTGTCTCTCCTTAAAACATTTCAATGATTGTGTAGGAGATGACTGTATGTTCATTTCTTCGATTATGGTTGTTCACTTTTAAAGGGATGTTGTTCTCCCTTACTTGTGATGTGGTACATCTGGCTCTAGATGTTAACATCACTTCTTAGTGGATTTTGATCTTCTAGCAGAAAGTCGATCCACTACTTCTTTCAAATGATATATTTTCTCATTGAGATCTTGCTTTTAGTTATAAGAGCAGCCTCTTTTGAATACATAAATGTTGCTTGTACATTTCACAGGGTCCCATCAGTTAGCATGGGTGTTACCACTGTGATTTCTTTAATAATCATTAATATTTGATATGATGATTGTTGTTCTTAGTGGCAAGTGTGTCCCCTTGCCATTTCTATTCATTTATTATGAGATTATTATTTTTACACGGTCGTATATATGTTCCTCTTTTTAGAGAGATGTATATAGATCGTTTACCTCATGATGTGCGATTTCAATTTTGCCTAAGAAAGTCTACTTGTATTTAAATTACTCATGGCCACGACGATTTGTCCTCTACCATGTGATAACTAAAATATAAGTTTAGAATTTCTTAGATGACTGACTACTTCTCTTTCCCTCACAGCACCACGCACAAGTGCGTTGGGTGGTTGTAGAGGTGACTTTCATCTTTTGCCCTGCTGTTGCGATCTGGTCAGGCAGGCATTAGACCTTTTGGGAAGCTCTTTATTCATTGTTGCGAATATAGTCAGATGAATATTGAGCTGTTCTCATTCGCCGTTGCGAATATGGTCAGGCGAATGCTGAACTCCCTTTCTCTTTTCCCCCTTATCTCACTGTTTCGATCTGGTCAAGCGAACATTGGGTTGTCCTCATTCACTGTTTCGATCTGGTCAGGTGAATGTTGGACTTTTTCTTTTGTCCCACCGTTGCGAATATGGTCAGGTGGACATTAGACTTTCGGAAGGGCTCATTATTCGCTTTTGCGAATATGGTCAGGTGGATTTTGGGCCATTCTCATTCGCTGTTTTGATATGGTCAGGAAAATGTTGACTCCCCTTTCTGGTTGGGTGCCCGACAGGGTCCCTGGGAGGCATACTTCACCACCTCTTCATTCCCCCTGTTTTATTTTCCTGTTTGGGGGTTGTTGAGTTTTCTGCTGATTCTTTGTTTCGCTGTTTCGATCTGATCAGGCGAACATCGAGTCGTCCTCATTCGCTATTTCGATCTGGTCAGGTGAATGTGGGATTTTCCTTTTTTCTTCCGCTCTGCTGTTTCGATCTGATCAGGCAGACGGTTGGTTCTCTTTTTCTACTCGTGTTCACTGTTTCGATTTGGTCAGGTGAGCATTGAGTCTTTCCTCATTCACTGTTTTGATCTGGTCAGGTGAATGTGGGATTTTTCTTTTCCCTTCCATTCTGCTGTTTCGATCTGGTCAGGCAGATGGTTAGTTCTTTTTCTACTCATGTTCACTGTTTCGATCTGGTCAGGTGAGCATTGAGTCTTTCCCCATTCATTATTTCGATCTGGTCAGGTGAATGTGGGATTTTTCTTTTCCCTTCTGCTCTGCTATTTCGATCTGGTCAGGCAGTCGGTTGGTTCTTTTCTTTTTCTACTCGTGTTCACTGTTTCGATCTGGTCAGATGAGCATTGAGTCTTTCTCCATTCACTAATTTGATCTGGTCAGGTGAATGTGGGATTTTCCTTTTCTCTTCCGCTCTGCTGTTTCGATCTGGTCAGGCAGACGGTTAGTTCTTTTCTTTTTCTACTCGTGTTCACTGTTTCGATCTGGTCAGGTGATCATCGAGTCTTTCCCCATTCACTGTTTCGACCTGGTCAGGTGAATGAGGGACCTCATTTTTCTCCTTCCGTTCTACTGTTTCAATCTGGTCAGGCAGATGGTTGGTTCTTTCTTCGCTCGCGTTCACTGTTTCGATCTGGTCAGGTGAATGTGATACCTTTTCCTTCTTCTATTCCGCCGTTTCGATCTGGTCAGGCAGACAGATGATTTCTCTATATTTGGTTACTCTCCCTTATTGATTTTCTTTGATTATTGCTCTCTAATATTTCCTTTGATTTTCAAGTGATTATTGATTTTTCTTCTCTTCACATCATCTTAGATTTGATCTCTAAATGGTTGTTTGATTTCCTTTGGACTCTTTATGAACTTGTTTCAATTCTACTCATGTGAGCATGAGTTCTCCTTCTCCCATTCCGCCACTTTTGTTGAATAGAGGATTGAGCTGTTTTCTTTGACTATCTCCCTTTGTTAGTCTTGTTCTTCTGTTACATGACCCTAGAGTTGCATCTCCCTAAAGATAGGGAGGTCAACGCCAACACATACGGTTCACTTGTTGTTCGCCGCACATGTTGGGGGTCCGTTTGTTGACCTCGATTTTTGCTCAGGTCCCCTCGAGCACCCTTGATCGATTTAATTGGTCCTCGTCGAGCATGATTCTAACTCGAATTGATCCGAATTGATTTAAATTAGACTCGACTTTTAAAATTGATGTCAATTTTGAATTCAATTCGTACGATTAAATTCATTGAGTTGGCTTGATCCCATTTTGAACCTAAATCAACCCAAATAGGCTCAAATATGGTTCAATTCGACTTAATCTCAGCTTAATTGATTTTGATCAATTTCGGTTAACCTCTAATATGCTTTTGACCAGTTTGAATCCAAGTTCCGAAAAAAGAATTTAATCAAGCGGTTTAAATCAATCGACCGTTTATCTGCGATCTTCAACAGTCGCGACAATGATATAGAGCAGCTACAGACTCCATTCGCGTGTATGCCAGCGACTGTCGTGAGATGCATGAAAGAAGCGGGCTTCTTCTTTCGAAAAGGGTTTTCACTTTACTAAAAAATGAAGCCCTCGCCTCGGAGACGGTGAGACATGCTCTCTCACACCGGCACTCTCTCCCTCTCAGTTCCAAGACCGAAAATTCCTTCTCCCCCTCTGGACTCACTTGTTCGAGGAGCCCTAGCCGTCGCTTCATGGCAGGAGACCGACTTCCTCTCACTCTCGGTCTCACTCTCTGGCTCATGCCCCTACTCCCAATCTTCCTCCTCCTCCTCTAGAACTCCTCACGCTTGCTCTCTCCCTCTTTCACGCCTTCGCATGCCAGGAGCCATCCCGACGCCCTCAGCTATGGTCCGAATGCTGTAGCTCCTCCCCTCTCAGCTTCGCACGGTCCGGGATCAAACCCAACGAGCCGACCTCCCTCTCCCGACTCCACACGCTTGGACCGAACTTGGCCGCCGGGATCCCTGCCTTGGCCGTCCCACTCTCTCCAAACTGCAGGCGAGCCCGACGCTAGATTCGTCGGCCTCCCTTTTGCGACCTGGAGCCTTCTCTTTCTTCTCTAAGGCAGGTATACCTCTTCTCATCCTTTTTATTCTCCTTCTTCTAGTCTTCCTCCTTTCCTTGCCTATTACCGGGATGTCATCCTTCTAGAGCTTGGATGCTACAAGTATGTGATATGGCTGCTTTGATTGTTCTACCCGATAGATCCCATTGCCATCTATTCTCCTTTACATTGGCGGCTTGCCATTTATACCCTTCTTGAGAAATAGTTTACTAGAATTTGACAGCATACACATGTTGGATTCTATAAGGGTTTGTGATAGCCATGTTGCATGCACATTCAATCTCAGCACAAGGTGTAGATTTAGCTTGTTTTAGAATGGATGATTGGTATATGAGATTTGTACTTGTTTCTTGTCATGCGATTTAGGGCTCTAGGTGTGAATCATGAAAAGTCATGAGAGATCATATTAATCCCTTGTCAAGGCATGCACATAGGGTATTTGTTGTAATGCTTATTGAAGATATGCACATTTAAGCTTTGATCAAATGAGGATACTAAGAGTTTATGCTTACATCCCATCATTCTTATGCCTTCAAGAGAATCATGAGCGTGGATATATGGTTTCGCCTAACGGTATATATGGATATGATTTTGGTACTTTGTGAGCATTGGTTGAACCAACATGTCTTATGCTTAGGTTCGTTACAAAACCTAAGAAATGAAATTCTTTTAGTCATCATCTTTTAATAAGATGCATATCTATCTTCTTTTACATGAACCATGAACAAATCTTGTGCAAATTACTTTGACGATTATAATAAGGTAGGTTTATAAATCAAACTTTCATAGTGGCTTGTTTCATGGTTGAAAGGAAAGATCCATGTGATGAGTTTCTTTTTCTTTAAGAAAATTTGTTGTCGTTACTACAACTCTTGGGTTGGATTTTGATATTATATACCTTACTTTACCTAGATCTGAACTTTATCCTTATGACATGAGATATCGCTCTTAGCAAAAGTATTGTTACTGAATTTCATAGCATTGAAAGGATGGCTTAGTGCATGAGTTGTCGTGAATTTTCTTATTCTCTTGATTTGAAAGATCGATTCGATTCAACACAAGGTCACATGATTTATATTGAACAATTTTCTTTGAGCTTTGAGAAGGATTTGGAGCTTTGTGTTGTAAGATATTTTGATCCTTTTTAGCGATGAGCTGAATTTCTTTCCTTCCATTCATTTGCATGTGGCTTAAAGTTAGATTGAAGCAAGTAAATGAGTTTCAAAACATATTCTTGATCATGAGGACTTATGATGGGTGATAAAGCACTTTTATTTGTCTTCAAATTTTCATATTTCTTTACTAATTTGAAATCTATGAGAGCCTGGTATTAATAGTTGTGTTGAAAATTTCCATAGTGCCATACTTTTCTGTTTCGAGCATGTTTTGGGTTTAATACGAGATGATTTAGATATACCCGACAACTAGAGCATTGTTTCCAATATTTTGGGAAAATGGGTGGCATCAAATTAGTCTCTTCTTAGTGGCATTTGGTTCATAGTGGATTGAAACAAGTTGATGAAATTTTCTTCATGCTTTTATGAACTTGTTGAATTTTTTTTTTTATAAAAAAAAAACATATTGTCAATGTTGATGGAATACCTCTTGAACATTGGACGGCAAGTTTGGCATCGAGTAACCTCTCTTCTTTTTTTTCTTACCGATAGCATAAGAATTTATTTTGAGTTCTTTGGCAAAATGTCGTATGCTTGGCATGAGAATAGATTCATGGATTGGAATTAGACATTTGTTTGGAATATTTGGTAGCATTTAACATGAAAGTGGAATTTGTGGGAAACATTGGCTATATAGAGCTTGTAAAAAAAAAAGCTATGTTTGTAGATGAATTACATTATTCCATGTGTTGCTTAAGGAATGCCCCATGTGCATGCAATAAAAGTGTAATCGTTATTCGTCAAAATGCAGAATTTCTATTGTTAGCTCTTAAACTGTTTTTGGAAAACAAATATAAGTGCAGTTTTTGCTATCGTTTAAGCTTCCACATTGTCTTGGCCATGGACTAATGCAGTTTTTTTTGCTGTTTTGAGGTTCCAAACCATTTGGGAACAATGACACATGCAGTTTTTCACTATTTCTTGTGTTCTAAGTGGATTTGGGAACAAGTAGCATGCAGATTTTCACTGTTTTTAGTTGCCGAATTGTGTTGGGAATGATGCAAGTGCAGTTTCTTTATTGCTTTGGCCCTCCAATTGTTTGGGGAAATAAGCTAAGGGCAGATTTTTCTATGTTTTGGCACAAAGCATGTTTATAAGTTTAAATTAGAGCACCTTCTAAACTCTTGATATTATATAGTGTAGGATTTGGAAAACCCTTGCTTTAGAAGTTCAGCGTTTTATATCATTGGAAGCATGTTTAATTATAAGAGTTTGCAAATATTGAAATATTTCTATGCTTCCTTCTCTATTTGATGGAGTCTTGTATGAAAGGCTAGTCAGCAATTGTATTTGAAATCTCATATACCTTTTGTTTCAAACATAGACTTGGCATGTAATAGATTTAATAATTAGGGAGTAGATTGTATTAAACAGTTCAAGTTGAAAATATCATGGTGACACTTTAGCAAATTGATGTAAAATGCAGTAGTTTAACATTACATATTCTCCTCTATTTCAAAGTCTTTAATGGGATTTATATAGATTTGTATTGCAATGAGGCTCTTTTCTGGTCATTTTGGTAAAGTATTTGCATCAAATTTCATGGATTTGGTCGCTAACGAAGATTATTTGGGAGCCTTTTGGAGGTTTTTGCGAGTTCTTTTTGTATTGAGAGGTTTTGTGAACTTTCTTTCTGTAGGAAAAGATTCTGTTTTGCTTATGTTGAGATGGCTTAGCATTGGTTTTAAATCGATTTTGTTTTAAAAGGTTTTATGCAACGAATTTCATGGAGGCTTTATAATAAGAGGTTTTATACAACTTTCTTGTTGGAAAGCTTTATGGTTTCATACCCCACTCTAAATGAAAGGAGAGGCACTTGATTATGGGTCGTTTTGGGTAGAATTTTGTGTCGAAAGAGATGATTTTGGTAGATGACTTTTGTAGGATTTTGTGTAGTGTTTTGTTTAGAAATTTTCATTGAGTAGTTTGAGACTCCTAATTCGGTGGTTTGCTTAGTATAGAAGAATCCCTTAGTAGCTTTTCTTAGAACAAGTTAATGATTGGTGTACGAATTGTCCTTTGATTGAATCACATTAGTTTCTAAAGGATGGAATTTGGGGTTTGGGACTTTAGGGAGCTTTGGGTTGGAAGGTCTTTAGTATCTTTTTGTAGTTTCTTTGATTAGTCCTTGCTCATTTGGATTTTCTCCCTTTAGTGTTAGATCTTAAAGATGAAAAGAATTTTTGGATGAATATAAAACCAAAGAGAATTTGTTTCCCCTAGTTGTTGTAGGCTTTGTTTAGAGTGTGTGGTAGGTAGAGGTCCCAAACATATCAAGTGCCTCATTTGGATTGTGGGAACATTAAAGGGCATTGTTGATGTTGCTTTAGGATGCACTTGTCTTTAAAGAAGTGCGTCAAAAACAACAATGCCTACACCCCTTTTATATATGATTTTCGTTCTTTTTTTCGTTTTGTTGCTTTTAGTTATCTTTTACTTCACCGTTAGCTTTCTTTGTTTGTTTCTTTCGTGCTTTGACATTACATGCTTGCAAAATGAGGAGAAACCAAATCACAAACGACTCGACCGGTGTATGAAAGGTACGTTCTAGTTTTTTTTTTAATTGCATTTCCATTCCTTTATATTATTATTTGCTTATAGAACATGCTTTGATCCCTCTTTCTTTTATGACATGCGAGGTACCTTTTGGAAAGCAATGGACAAGGAGCGTGGGAGCATTTGGAGAAGGAGCTAGGACAATCGGATCTGAGCATCAGTCGCCCCTACGGGCGGAACCATCGGGTCATAGCCCCCGGTGCTGTAATATTTCTTAAAAACTTAGAAAACTCTTAGGGGCCTAGATGATTGTACGCCTCTTTCCCCTTAGGGCCTTAAAAATTTCAATTATATTTAGGATTGCTTTTATTTTTTTTTTTAGATCCCTAAAATCCTGTGACATCCGTATAGAAGTCTTAGGAATTAGAAAAAAGAACAACACTTTTAGTCCTACAACACTAGTGACATCTAAGGATAAAAACTAAGGACCGAGTCTTAGAAAATATAGACTTAGGATGCATGTTCCCTATAGGATAGAAACATTAAAACAAAAACTAGTGACACGTTTTCTTTGATTTGAATTTTGTTTTCTTAATTTATTAATAATCAACTAATCAATCTTAACCTAATTCCTAAAATATGTTAAAACACCTTATCCTTAATTAAGCTATTATTAATATCCTATAATCATTAAACTTTAAAATCTAAAAATGTAAACCTAAATCAAATCTAACTAATTTAATAATTGATTCCTAACCAATCAAAAATTTAAAATATGTAGATTTAATTAGGAGATTGAATTACAAGTTAAAATTCATTAGGATAAGATACTTATAAATATCAAACCTTAGAATAATTTCTAAAATCAACCAACAAATGTGATTAATAAAATACTTAATCTACCTCTTTCTTTTCATAACAAACTACAATAATCAAACAAAATTAATTATCACTGGGTAACCCAAGCCTACGAGGCTATTAAGTTAGCCCCAAGGAGGGTGAAATAAACCTCACGGCCTCGGTGTGAAACAAATGTGATAATTAATCAAACATTAAAAAAACAAAAGGTTCCTAAAATCAATCCTAAAATACTAAGATTTGAATTGTAACTAAAATTCCCTTTTGCCCCTTTTAATAAATATAAAAAAAAATACAAACAACTCTAACTAAACTATCCCATATAGGACCTACCAAAACCACACAGCTTTCACCCGCTTAGATGAGTTTGATAGGACACGACTATTAGCTTTAGGTTAGGTTGTTGTTCTGCTTTTCTTTTTTGTGCTGTGTTGTGACGCTCTGCATGTGACCCGTGTGCTGTTTGTTTTTGCTACTTGTTGTAGCTTTTCTGTGATGCTTTCCTGTGATGCTTTTTCTGCTCTTTTCTTTTCTGCACTATTGTTGTGAACGTTGGAATACCCATAGGTTAGGCACGCTTTTCATACTAATGCTGTCTTCCTGCAGGTGGCCGTGCTTATACAATGCTAAAAAGGGGGCTAAAATTAATAATAATGGATGTATATCTGCTTTAGGTACCTGCTTCAGCTACTTAGCCCCCAATAATCAGAGCACGGCCAAGTGTGATTTATTTTTCAGCATTTTCATATATATAACTGCTTGGATGAATTTTTATTATAAACTGCTTAGGATAACCCCTGCAGGAGAGTCTAGATTTTCTATTTTTAATAATGCAATGTATTTGATAAATGTTGTGAAAATCATTAAAATAAGGCATTTTTAAAGATGTAGGAGTCCAAAGGGAAAAGTAAACCCCTACAAGGGGTTTCCTTTTTTCATTTGGGTATCCTTTTGGAGCATTCACTGCGAGGAGCCAGATGGGAGAACAAAGACGATCCATAGACGAATCAAGGAAGGGAGATGAAGTTAGAGGATAAAAATGCCTTATTTTGAGATTTGCGTCATTCCCGGGTTGTTGTCGGTGGAGCCTGGCCACCATTACTTACTGTACTCTGTGATATAATATTATATGGCACTTGCCATGGACACTATTTTTCGTGGGATTTTATTTCTGTTGATTGTTTGTTTACTTTGTTTGCGCAGTAGAACCAGCATGCTTTTTATAGGTTTCTTTCTTGCATGTGCTTGTGCCTGATCGTTAGGCTCTTTTAGGATAAAAATTCTTTTACTCGCAATTATTAAATAAAAATTTAAGATTAACTCACATAGAAACATAACGATTTTAGGGAATAGCCGGAATCGTCCGGGGTGGCATGCACGCATTCTCTCATCTTTTAGACAAACTTCTCCGCCTGCGGGTAGAGTCTGGATAATCTGGCCTATGAGGATGAAGTGCCGGACCTGGGGAAGTTTAGTCATTCAAAAATTATTATATAAAGCCTTTTTAAAATTCATACATATCTGATTTGGAGACTTTAACCAGCATAAACTGCATTAGTAACTAATTAAAATTAAAATTTAATTGCACTAGTTCTAGAAGCATTATACCACTCATAAGTGTGGGATCACTTAGGAATCTCTCTAGTTGTCGATCCCAAATTTCAATGTCTAAACTACCCTCCTATCTTTCATATGGACTGGACAACATGGATTTTATACGATTAGGTGGTTTTAGCTGGCTTCCTTTGTCAGGTAAGGAATAAGTCCAGGACTGCATTAGTTAGGTCGTAGATGTTAGTGTTGTGTGTACAACACTACATCTTTTATAGATTTAGGGTCTAAAGGTGAGTGGTACGAGTATACCCCTATACACCTTATTGGTGGGTAAGTTCTCCATTCTTTCAGAGACTATAAATCCTACCCATCCGTGTCACGTGGATGACGCCACCTCCTTCCTTCTCTCGTACTTGTTTGAGTGTGTTGTCCTCTCTTTTCTCCAGTTTCCACTTCTTTGAGCTGACCGGATGATGATTGAACCATGTGTGATTGATTAAGCCAACTTGGGACACTCTTTCTCTTTGATTAGGAAAGCCTAGAATTTGCCCTTACACTAAACCCATTCGAGAAGATAATCTAACATCACTAATCGAGAGTTTTCTTAGATCAAGGTCTAAGATGTAATTAACTACGGGGGCTTGCGCCCATAGGAAACCGATCCCCACAATCAAATAAACCCTATTCGAGCCGATGTATCGAATAGGGAAATCTCATGAATTTTGGGTTATAGATATTATTATCCATCGAGGTTGGTAGGTGAAAGCCGCTATCCTCCATGGCTAATCGTATCTATAACTCCAGCTGCTCTTCCATCGGCCTGTTTGTGTCGGGTGTAAAGGTCTACGACCATTTTGTCCTACGGGATAGTGTGATCGTACCATTTGCATTCAAACCACACGAACAGAATCCTTTCGGAGACCCACAGAAGGATGGTCGGCCATTATTTCGGCCATGTGCATTTGACGATCTTCCACGCCCCCGTCCACGGCTCACGGTGAGTGCAGTTTGATGGCCGGCAATGTTAAGAGAGTAAAGTTATTTGGTTGTTTCGTGAAGTAGATTGAGCCATTAGTAGAAGATAAGATTAGAGAGAGTCGCCTTAGATTGTTTGGTCACATAAAACGGCGGCCTTCCGATGACCCGGTTAGGAGAGTAGAGGTATTAGATTTGACTTATGTTAAGAAAGGTAGGGGTAGACCTAAAAAGACTTGGTTAGAAAATATTAAGAATGACCTTTCTTTGTTAGATTTAAACGAGAATTTGACTTTTAATAGGACACAATAGAGAAAAAGGATTCATGTAGCCGACCCCACGTAGTGGGATAAAGGCTTGATGTTGTTGTTGTGAAGTAGATTGAGCTCTTCACTACATAGAAGAGTATAAAGTTCGTCGAGGCTGATTGAGCGGAGGTTGGTGCGAATGGCCGTCTTGAATGCTTGATAAGTTTTGGGTAAGCCGTTGAGAGTGTAGTGGATGACATCTTCTACGTCGATTGGAGCGCCTGCAGCGGCGAGAGCGTCTACTTTTGATTTTACATCGAGGAGGTACTGAGTCATAGATTTTTCCTTCATGGATAGGTAGTGAAGCTCATTCTTTAGTTGAGTGATTCTTGATCTTATAGAGGATTATAACATGCTATCAAGAATTCGCCAGATTTCACTGCAGTGGTCGACGAAGAGGACGTAGGGTAAGATGGCGGGGGAGATAACAGAGTAGAGGGTAGCGGCGAGGTTTTGGTCGATCAGAAGCCACGTGGAGTGGGCGGTGTTGATGATTTGATGTCCTCCGCTGTCTGGGATGGAAGGAGGCGGGCAGGTGACGGAACCAGTCAGGAAACCTTCGAAGCTACTGGCCCGGAAGAGTTTGATGACTTGAGATCTCCATAGCGAATGATTGTCCGCTGTTAGCTGCTAGGTGATGGAGGAGTTCGCCTGAGTGGAGGACGATGTGGTGGCTGTTGAAGTCATTGCAGAGATAGAAGGAGGTGAGAAGGGGCGAAGGATCTAGACTCGTGATACCATGTATGAAAATAGAAATGGCTTTTGTGGAAGCCAGAGACTAACAGGGAAGAAAAGGGAAATAGTTTCATTGCATTGTCCTAAGGTTACAAGGGTGTATATATAGAAAGCTGAATAAAGAAAGTACATAAAGAAGCTAACGGTACATTAAGTAGCCAATCTAGCTTTGCCACGTGCAAAGGTGGTTGACAGAATGCATACCTATCGAGCCTCTATTGTGCGTTGCGTTTGGCGTTGAGGAGTTGAGCTTGACGTTCTGCGTTGGACAGTTAAACAAATAACAAGAAAAAGTGTTAAAAAATTATTGAAGTCAATACTTAAATATATTTGTAAATATTTTTTTCAATAGATGATGTGCTATCTTATACATATAATAGATCATATATTTCATAGTGTTTCATTCCAACTTAAGTATAAAACAAAAATGAAAAGCATAAAAACAACATAATATGTGTTTTATGGAGTTCTAGTGACATTTACTTATAGTAAAAATGAGAAATAGAGAACCAAAACATAATGCAAGGCTTTAGTTTCTAGCATTCTTTGTTTCAAATAAAATCAATAAGCTATATTGAAAAATTATTGATAGCTATTGGGAAAATAAATAAATTCTTTAATATCTTTTTTTAAAATAAAATGGCATCCCCTCATGGTCTCATTCTATAGTCAAACCAACAGTTACAATAAAGAATGCTCCCAAATCCAACAAATATCTTTCAAGGCCAGCAAATATCATTCCAGTTAACCGACAATTGAACCAGCTTTTAGCCGGTTTGATTGCAACGCGGCTTTACATGTAGGGCTAGACCTCCGCCAGATCGGTTCCGATCCAACTGATTGAACCGGCTAGCGTAATCCGATTTTTAAAACCATGATAATTCATCTAAATGTACCAAATAAAAGAAAAGTTATATTGATGAAGCCTTTTGTTTTATCCACTGATATGCCACTTCGGTTTTTTTCATTACTATCCTCGAGCTTCGAATCAAGGCTTCGAACATTCTTTACGCTATTGCTCTCTAATGGCGTCTGCGAGCCTTTTAGCTGGCCAGGTTCCGAACATACTTTACGCTAGAAGTCGAAGAAACCCTAGCTTCCGTTCTTCTTCGCTCTGTAAGTCCCCACCGCGTATTTGGGATACTAGTAAATATGTTATTTTCATTGTTAGGGTTTCCGATAGAGAGTTTGCCAGATTGTTAGGTCTGATTTCTTAATTAGATTTTAATGCATATGTACGCTTGAATTGTTGCGTGTTAATGTAATTATGGAAGATTAGAAATGTCCGCGGAGCGTTTTCTGGTTTTTAATTTTTTTCCCTTTTTTTTTTTTGGTAAGTTGTCGATTTGAAGCATTTTGGTACTAAAAAATTTGTTTTTTTTCTTCTTGTTGTTTGTTTTGATTTCACTTCTGAAGCATTGAAGGTGCATCTGCCACTACTAGATGCATTTGTTGTGAACTGGAAACATGGCCAGCTATGATGCACGGACATTGACACAACGATACAGACACGGGACACGACATTTTTTGAAAATATAGGACACGGGTACAGCGTGGACATGACATTACAATTTTGTTTATATAGCGTATAGAAATTAATGTAACATCAAATTAGAAATGATAAACAATAATAAATCAATGCCACGATAACTTGTCTAACTTATGGCATAAAATTTTTAGCACAAAATGTCATCATCATTGAATAAAAATTCAATATAAGAAAAAACCATTTAGTACAACATCAAACTTCAACTATTTAGTAGAGGGAATAATAGGATTAGCTTTAGTGGTTTGTCTTTAGCCTTCAATATCATCATCATTGAATATCATTGCTTCCAACTTTGGTTCATCAAAAGAAAGATTTTCAATATCAATTATTCACATATCATCAAGGGACTTAAACCCATCTCCAGCAACATCCCACATCTTGTTATCATCTGCCATATAAATTAGGATCTTTTTTTGATAGAAGTCGAAGATTTGTATACACATAAACTAAATCTTTAGCTCGTTGTGGAGTAATTTAATTTCTTTTCATCGATTGAATGAATGAGTGTGCTATAATTTTCTCTCACAACAAGAGGATGACGAAACTTGACCAATAAGATTTATTGCTATTGTTTGAAACAGCGGTGTTGAAGCTCCATAAATAAACCACCACATCTTTGTATCCATCATCTATCTATCAACCAAAGATTCTTGATCACCAAAAATCATCTAAATATCGAAAGAACTTTGCAAGTTTCCTCATTTGAGAAATAACGTTTCAAACATATCTTTCTCATATTTGAAACTTTTAAATCTTTTTGTGGTGAGATACGTTGATGGTCTTCTTGAAGTCATTCTTTATTTGAATATCTTTAGACAAAATAAATTAATTAAAATTAGAGATTTTATTAGTAAACAAAGTAAAAAACTAATTTAAAAGATATATCCAAATTTACCTTGGATTTAATGAGTGCGCCAGACATGAAGATGCATGTTATTTTTGCTCTACTTATCCTCAAGAATAGTGTAGACAATGTTTCAAAAATTTGATTCTTCATTATGCGTCTTTTTTCATATTTGTATATAATTTTTTTCACTTTAACTGGCATAGAGTCCCACATCTTATAAATCAAATGTAGACATGATTTATTTGTGTTAGCCTCTCTCAACATATCATAAATTGGATTAATAAAAGCCAAAATATAAGCGATATTATCCCATCACAAATCATTTAAGATATTTTCTTTTACGTAACTTGCCTTCCCAACATCATATTCCCGATAACAAGACCACTCTTTACTAATTACATTGGATTGAAGAGCATTTTTTATTTGTTTGAATCTTCTCAACATGATTATTATAGAGACAAAATGAGTTTCGGTAACAACTAACAATCTCAAATGTGAGAAATCATTAAAGATGTATAGTCTCATTGAGTGGTTCATAATGAAATTTCCAATTAGAACAATGTCACATGCAACTATTGTTATTGAATGACATTCAGTATAGATGATTTCATTAGCCTCTGTATTTTTGGATGCACAAATATTTTTTAGAGCAAGATTTAAAGTGTGCACAATACATGGAGTCTAGAAAATATGAGGATATGTTTGGTCGACTAATAATTTTATAGCTCTACATGCTGGTGCATTTTCAGTGATAACTTGCACAATATTTAATGGCACAATCATCATTATCACATCTTTAATCAAATTGAAAATGAAATATTTATCCTTGTATTCCCCTTCACAATTCACTACTTTGATAAACATTAGATGATTATCTACAACAGCTATGAAATTGATGAGTGATCTTTTTTTAGGATCAGTCCAACCATCACACACCAAACTGCCACCTTTTTCTCTGCGCACTCCTTTAGTTGACTCAAGCAACTTTTCAATGTTAGTCCTCTCTCTTTGCAATAACTTGGTTCTAATGGCATTATACTTTGGTGGCGCATAATATATGAGGTTATTATTGGAAGCAAAAGTAAATGCATTCCTGTAATGTGGATTTCTTGCTAAGTTGAAAGGAAGGCCAGCTGAGTAAAATATTCTTGCTATCTCCCCATCTAACTACTCTCTTATTTGCAAATTAAAGGCCTTATCCAAAGAGCTATCTGCAACAGCTTTTCTTTTTCTAGGTTCATATCCCTCCATCCTAAATTGTCCTTTGTTAACAATGATATCATCAGTCCAAATTGAAGAAGAGGATGAAGGATTTTCAGTATGGGAACTTGGAAGTGGAATCTCTTTATGAAGTTCTCTTCTACTTCTTTGTTCACTTTCACTAACTTTTTTTGTAATTCAGCCAACTGTGATGAACTTATTTTTGGACAAATTTTAATCTCATGCTCAACAATCTTCAACAAATGAGCTTTAAATATATAGAACGATCCTTTATATGTGGCATTACAGTAATTGCATTTAAATACAACATTACCACCACCTTCAAAAGTTTTTCCCAATTTTGTGATATGACTCCACAAATGTTTGCTATCTTCAATGTTGGGCTCTGATAAACCATCACCAGTCACAATTCCACCTCCACTAGACTCATTATTCCTTAGAAATAATAAAAATATTGACATTTGACACATGTTGTAGGTTCAAATGTTAGAGCTCCAAATACAAAACTCAAACGTTAGATAATCAATAACTCAAGTAAAGAGTTAAACTCATTGGATAATAAAAATTTTGGGACATTATTTCAGTAATTTTGGCTAATTAGAATTTTGGCTAATTTTGTGACATGATTCCACTAATATTGCGACATTTTTCCATTAATTTGGTGACATGATTCTACTAATTTTGTGACATGATTTCAAGAGTTTTGGCTAATAAGATTTATGGGTAATAAAAATGTTGTGGCATGATTCCACTATAGATAACTCATTAGGTAATCAAAAATCAAGTTTTGTTTTTGTGACATGATTCCACTAATTTTTTTGTAATTATATTTCTTTAAATAAGAATTTATGATTGAAAAAGAAAAGATATAATATGCATGAGGAAGGATTAACGAAGTAGTTAAACAGTAAACATACTACCTTCAATCGCTAAATAGTAAACTTGCTACGTTCAAACACTAATTTTGTGAAAGTGCACATAGCTTTCACAGTTAACTCGTGAAAAAAAAAACATTATGAACTAGCTGTTGAAGGAACAAAAAAAAAATCTTACTTGTGAAAAAATTAAAGAAAGCAATATTAGAAGAAGACTATGAAAACTAACCTTCCTTCGATCCTTGTTTGCCTAATCGCCTTGTCTCACCTGCTCGACGTGCTCGTGTGCTACTCCTTCGATGACGAAGATGAAGAATACGCACGCTCGTAGTTGCGGAAATGAAAAGCCCTAACTCAGAGCTCGTGGTCGCGAAAATGAAGAAGACCTAACTTAGTGCGGAAATGAGAAAGCCTCGCGGTCGTGGAAATGAATACGAAATACAAACCGCTCCGTCATTTTTTTTTTTTCGTTTTTTAATCCTACACGATTATCCGATATGCGTGTCCTTTTGAATTTAAATATTACTTTAATTGGATACGAATTTGCCATATTTGACACATATCTATGCCATATCGGGCACGTATCCGATACTGCATACCTTCATAAATAGGTGTATCAGTGCATCATTGATGGGGAGTAACATTCTTCTTGGAACACAAAGCATCTCATATGAGATGACAAGTAACCTTGACGTGTTTGGTTATTTCATGAAAAACAGAATTTCTAGCAATATATGGCAGCACAATTGTCATAATTTAGGACCATAGGTTCAATTATTGGAAAATTGAATTTTTCTGTCTTAACACACATCACTTCATATTTATAATGAGTCATGACTTTATATTCCTTAATATGTAACCAAATAACCTCCCACAAAAAATATAGTACCCAAAAGTTGACTTTCTATCATCAACAAATTCAACATAGTTGGATGAAGTGAATGCTTCAATATTTAAGTGCTCAATTTAAGTATAAATCAGCCATTTTTTAGTAGCCTTGATGTCTCTCAAAATTTGAAGAACAATATACCAAGGCTTTTGTTTTGAATTTTGCATTTGTTAACTAATGACCAGAACAACAATGTAGATATCTTATCACATAATTGTTAGATGAGTCATCCTTTTTAATTTATTTTCTACACAGAGATAGATCATTATAGGGTATATCCTCATCAAACATGATGTGGTCATCCATGGGTGTGTGATTTGCACTCTAGAAATTCAATTTCCTTATGGGGGACTCCTTTCTTTCTTTGTGCAAATTAAATCTGAAGAAAATATTTAGGGTGTCTAAATCTCTGACAACAAAATAATTATTTAAGTACCACTTTACTTCAGATGCATCTTTATCACTCCTCTTGAGTAATATAGCACACATAAATGACTGGTATAGCATCTCCTATTATTTAATGTTTGCTAAAGATAGAATAATAAGAGGTACCACTTTGATGACCAACTTTTGCAATAACTTTACATAATTTGTCAAACAAAGGTCGTGGTCTTTGCTTGAGCTCATAAATGGTATCCCTAAGTAGGCATATGCATTTCTCCCTCTGAGTAACGTATTAGGAGATTACTCCATATGTACACCACTACAACCTTATCCATATCACCATAAATGAATATTACTACATTCATTTGCAGGATATGCCAACTTTGATTGATGACTCTACCTATTACAATTCCCATAAGAAAATACCAAAATAATCCATCCAATAATCTTAAGCAAAAGCTTTGGCTACTATTCATGCTTTCTACCAATCAATGGAGCCACTTATAAAAAACTTACATGGGAGTAAATGGTCTAAGGCAATGGAATGGGGGATAGGATGCTAAGTAATTTTCTGTCATGTCAATATCATGTGTATTGGTATCCGAGCTTTGAGCAAAATAATTGTTAACTATACATTTCCATGCCTATATTAGATGCATGCTTGACTTGATGTTTGGTTTAGTAATCTCTTTGAAGATTGATTTTTGAATTGCTTATCATCATGCTAAAATGTGCCAAGATGATGAAAAGAAACTTGTTATCAATACTATCAATGGATTATATGAGTGATTGATTATAACTTGGATAAATGTGCCTAATATTTTGTTCATAGTTAAAATTTTAATTATCTAATTATTGAGGAATTAAGTTAATGTGTCATACATTAAAACTATGAGATAGAATTATTGAGCATAGGTTACAATGTGATACTAATATTTCTTAAAGTCAATTTGGATTCTTGCCGGGTAGGTCTATTTTGGAAACTATACATTTATTGAGAGGTTTCATGGAGAATTACAGAGAATAAAGGAGGATCCTTGTATGCGTATGATATTTATTGATTTAGAGAGAGCATATGATAAAGTTCCAAGGAAGTGTGTTAAAGAGTTCTAGAAAAGAACGAAATTAACAATGCTTATATTCAAGTCATTAGGGATATGTATATAGGAGCTGTTGTGTTCAAACACAAGGTGGTTTGACCAAGTATTTTCCCATATCAATTGGATTACATCAAGGATCAACTTTAAGCCCTTATCATTTTGCTCTAGTCATGGATGTTCTTACTAAACATTTGCAAGAGGTTGTACCATGGTGTGCTTTTTATTACTGATATTCTTCTTGTTGATAAGACTAGAGGGGGAGTTGAAGGAAAATTTGAATTATGGAGGTCAACCTTAGAGTCTAAAGGTTTTCGTTTGAGTAGATCTAAATCGAATAAATGGAGTTTACTTTTAGTAGTAATAATTTTAGTGGGGGGTTTGCTCTGTTTAAAATTGTGCAATAAGAGGCGCGCCTTTGCGCAATTTGTCCCAAAACCGCCTCGAGGCTTACGCAATTCCACCCCTGGCAGAGGCGTACGCCTCACTTGTACTGAGGCGCGCCTCAAAGGCGCAATTGCGCAACTCTGGGTGAGGCGTATGCCTCATGGGAACGGGCCCACCCACTTAAAATGAAGATTTTTTTCTCCTTAAACCCGCACGGCTCCAGTTCTCCCGAATTTTTCCTTCCCACACGGCTCCAATTTGCGAAACAGAGAGCTCCCGCACGGACCGCACCCGTCGGCTTCCCTTCCCGCCGCTTCTCCCGCCGGCGCCACCTCTCTCCAGTGAAGATGAAGTTTCCGGCCGCCCTCTAGGAGTACTCACTTGTTCTTCTTCTAGATGTGAGCGAAACTGGAGTACATATAGTCAAGTGCAAACAAAGAGAAGAAATCGCCTATCAACACTCAGAATGAACTCCCTCGTTATTATGCACAACAAGAGGTTAAGAGCTCTGTTTAAAATTGCGCAACAAGAGGCGCGCCTCTGTGCAATTCTGCCCAAAAGCGCCTCGAGGCGCACGCAATTTGGATCCTGGAAGAGGCGTAGCTTTACCTTGTGTGAGGCGCGCCTCAATTGCGCAATTATGGGTGAGGCATACGCCTCATCCAAATGGCTCCACCTACTTAAAATGAGCGTTTTTTTCCCTACCACCCATTCGGCTCCAGGCATTTCTCGAAAACTCCCCTCCAGCAAGCTGCAGTTCGTGAAACAGAGGATCTCGCACGGTCGGCCTCCAGTCCCACCGCCTCTCCCGCCGGCGCCGCCTCTCTCCGGCGAACTTGAAGCGTCCGGCCGCCTTCTAGGAGAAGTCCACAATCGATTTTAGGTATTTTTATTTAGTTTTTGGTTAGATTTTTCAAGTTAAAGGAAATCTAGGGTTTTTGATTTTTTGAATTATTTTGTTTGATTTTGGATTTTTGCATTAGAGAAAATGGTTAGAGGCAAGGAGAAGGGGAATACATCATTGCGGAGGAACCCTTCTTGGAAATATAGTATACAAGTTGACATAGGCGATGGAGAGAAGAGTTATGATTATTTGAAATGCAATTTTTGCGAAAAAGTGGTGAAGGGAGGAGTTACCCGCATGAAGGAGCACTTATCATGCTCTCATAAAAACGTAGCACCGTGTGCAAATGTGCCGGAGAAGGTGAAGGATGAAATTATTGCTTATATGAAGAAAAGTACGACGGCAAAACACTTACAATAGGAGCAATTTGATGATAGGGTTGAACATGGTGCTTCGGGAGCGAGAGTGGAAATGGCTCTTTCTCCATTATACATAATAGAGGTGCACGGGGTCCTATGGATCAGTATATGACTATTCCAGAAGAGGATAGAGGACAAGCAAAAATGATGCCTGCGGCTGGTACTAGAGAGGGTCGACGCTAGGTTTGCATGGATATTGGCAGATTTTTTTTGAAAATGCCATGCCATTTAATGTTGCTACGTCGCCTGCCTACTTCAATATGCTGCGATCTGTAGGGTTGTATGGGAGAGGGTTGAAGGCACCCTCCATGTATGAGTTGTGAACATGGATTTTAAAGGAGGAGCTGCAGAACACAGAGCGGAATATTGATGAGATTAAAAGGACATGGATTGAGACTGGTGTTACCATTATGTCAGATGGATGGTCTGACATGAAGAGCAGGAGTTTGATTAACATCCTTGTCAACAATCCCTACGGCATGACGTTTTTACGATCAGTTGAAGCTTCAGATGAGGTGAAAAATGCTACATTCATTTTCAATTTACTTGATGGAGTTATTGAGGAGATTGGGGAGCAATTGGTTGTCCATGTAGTGACTGATAATGCCAGTGCATACAAAGCAGCTGGTCAGATGTTGATGGAGAAGATGACACGCCTATATTGGACCACCTGCGCAGCACATTGTATCGATCTCATTTTGGAGGATCTTGATGACTTACCTCAGCACAAGAGTGCTCTTTCTAGGGCGAAGAAGATTACAAAGTTCATCTACAATCACTCATGGGTCTTAAGCTTGATGAGAAAGTTTTCAAAGAAGGAAATCATTCGCCCTGCAACCACTAGATATGTTCTTAAATTTGTGCACTGCAAATCATTATTGCAATTCCTACTGTATATTCTTACATTTGTGCACTGCAAATCTATAGGTTTGTCACATCCTATTTGACACTGCAAAGCCTGTTGGAAGTGAGGCAACCTTTGGAAGCAATTTTTACATCAACTGAATGACTTAACTCTGCTTGGAGAAAGAAAAGTGAGGGGAAGGAAATAAGAAAGATAATTCTGAATGATAAATTTTGGGCTACTGTGACCTATGCCATATTGAGCACGAGACCCTTAGTGCAAGTACTACGCTTAGTGGATGCTGAGAAGAAACCAGCTATGGGTTTTATTTATAATGCTATGGATGAGGCCAAGGAGTTGATTGCACACAACTTGGGAGGAGAGGAGAGGAGGCAAGTTATAGAGATATTTGGGATATCATTGATGTTCGGTGGGAGGTGCAGTTACACCGTCATCTACATGCAGCGGCATATTATCTCAATCCTTAATTTCAATATTTGGAGAAGAAATCTTTAAACCTGGAGGTGAAGCTTGGTTTGTATCATTGTATGGAAAGACTAATACCGGAGCAGGCAGATTGAGAGTTTGCAGATTTACAACTTGTTCTATTCTGAAATAAAGAGGGTTTTTTGGGTCTGAATGCAGCAAAATCAACCATTGCCAAATGATCTCCAGGTATAGTTATTTTGGTAAATGCAAGATACTTTATTCAGTTCTGAATTCTGATTATCTTTTTTCTTCTTGAAAACAGTTGAATGGTGGATCCAATTTGGTTATTCCACTCCTGAGTTACAGAGTTTTGCTATAAGAGTGTTTGGTCTCACTTGTTCTTCTTCTAGGTGTGAGCGAAACTGGAGTACATATAGTCAAATGCAAACAAAGAAAAGAAATCGGCTATCAACCCTCAGAATGAACTCCCTCGTATATATTATGCACAATAAGAGGTTAAAAGATAGGAGGTTAAGGAATAAGGGGTTGAAGGATGATGAGGACCCGTTAGTGTGTGATGATGTGTCATATGATAATGAGTGGTTCATAGATGATGAGACAGATTTGCCATTATCAGACTTTCAGCTAGAAGATCTAAGTGTGGATGTCTTGAGGAGCGAAGCAGATCAAGTGGGCACATTCACTAGTACCACACCACACACATCCACTAGCTTTGCAGCACAACAATCAAGTAAAGGTATTCCACAACTTCTTATATGCTATCGCATTATATTTATATCAAGTGAGCAATTAATATGATAATGATCTTTTCTCTTATTGAACAGGGAAGAGAAAAGTGAGTCATATTGAAGATGATGATGATATGTCATTCATATATACAATTTGAGAAGAAGATTCTCTTGAAGACCCATTTAGTGATGGGATATGATTGCGTTTTATATGTTCTTTGTACTTTGGGAGTTTTGTTAAATTAATATTTTGTGATTTATTACTTTGGGATATGATTTTATTGCATCTATTTTGTTACTTTCCACTATTTTCATATATCATTTAGATGCTTTTATTGTAAGATAGAATATTGCTATTATTATCCTGCTAAAATTCTTAATTTCTCATTTACACAATTCTGTGTCCGTGAGGCTTACGCCTCAGACCGCCTCGAGGCTTATGCCTCGCCTCACGGACGAAAATCTCCTCGAGGCTTAATTACGCAATTTTAAACCTTTGTTAAGAGATAGGAGGTTGAGGAATAAGGGGTTGAAGGATGATGAGGACCCGTTAGTGTGTGATGATGTGTCATCTGATAATGAGTGGTTCATAGATGATGAGACAGATTTGCCATTATCAGACTTACAGCTAGAGGATCTAAGTGTGGATGTCTTGAGGGGCGAAGCAGATTAAATGGGCACATCCACTACTACCACACCATACACATCCACTAGCTCTGCAGCAGAACAATCAAGTAAAGGTATATTCCACAACTTCTTATGTGCTATTGCATTATATTTATATCAAGTGAGCAATTAACATGATAATGATCTTTTCTCTTATTGAACAGGGAAGAGAAAAGTGAGTCATATTGATGATGATGATATGACGTTCATAAATATAATTGGAGAAGATTCCCTTGAAGACCCATTTAGTGATGGAATATGATTGCATTTTATATGTTCTTTGTACTTTGAGAGTTTTGTTAAACTAATATTTTGTGATTTTGTACTTTGGGACATGATTTTATTGCATCTATTTTCTTACTTTCCACTATTTTCATATATAATTTAGATGTTTTTATTGTAAGATAGAATATTGGTATTATTTACCTGCTAAAACCCTTAATTTCTCATTTACACAATTCTGTGTTCGTAAGGCTTACGCCTCAGACTGCCTCGAGGCTTACGCCTCGCCTCATGGACGAAAACCGCCTCGAGGCTTAATTACGCAATTTTAAATCTTGGGTGTTTGCAACTTTGGATGATCACGTCATTAATAAGAGTACACATTTTACATATCTCGGGCAATAGATAGGGATATTATTAGTATAATTCAAGTTGGATGGTTGAAATGGAGGAATGCATCGAGCCTATTGTGTGATAGAAATGTATCCCTCAAACTTAAGAGAAATTTCTATAAGATGGTGGTGAGACTTGCAAGGCTTTATGACTTAGAATATTGGTCATTAAAAGAGAAGCATAAAATTAAGTTAAGTGTTGCAGAGATGAGGATGCTCGGATGGATGGGTGGCTTCACTCTTAGAGACAAAATGCGAAACAAGTATATACGTGTGAAAAAGTTAGAGAAGCTCGAGTGGCGGATAAGATTAGAGAGAGTTTCCTTAGATGGTTTGGTCACATAAAATGTCAACCTTCTGATGACCTTGTTAGGAGAGTAGATGTATTAAATTTGATTCATGTTAAGAAAGGTAGAGGTAGACCTAAAAAGTCTTGGTTATAAAATATTAGAAATAATATTGTTTTTTAATTATATTTGATAATTTGACTCTTAACATGACACAATGGAAAAAAAAATATTCATGTTGCCGACCCCACATAGAGGGATAAATACTTGATGTTGTTGTTGTTGTATTTTGATGATATCTTGAATTATATTATGTTTAGAGAAACTCATCTTGTTTATATTACAAGAATCATTGAAGTTTTGTGCAATAGAAATATTATCATAACTTGAAAAAAATGTACATTTATAACTCCTGTTATTTCTAAAGATTTTTTTATCTCAGTTGAGAATTTTTTGATAATATTGTAGAACTCTAAGCAATTATGGAATGATCTAAATATGAAAATATTCATGGGGATACAAGTTTCCATGATTAGCTATTATTTACATGATTTAAATTTTTTAGCAATATTACTAGCAAATTGTAATTTGCATTACGAGAGAAGATATATTTGTTGAGTTTTCTTAGAGGATAAAAACATATTTATAAAAGTAGTTATAACATGACATTTTAGATTCAATTATTTATGTTTTTATGTTATTATTTTCAGTGTTGTTCTTGAAAAGATTATGGAGGAATGTGGATGATATTCCTTAAACATAATGGTAGTTGTTTAGTTTAGTGTAGAAATTAAGATGATGCTATATTTCAAATAGTATCATTTTGGTCTGGTGATGCAGAACTTAAATGATTAGGCGATGTTAAGAATTTTGCATACTTTAATTTAAAGAGAAATATTAACTAGTAAACTTATAGTGATTTAAACGATGAAATAAAATGAAAAGGGGGTGAAACTAGCTTAGGTTAAGTCACATAACTAAAGGTTAAGATTACAAAATAATCAATTACTCAACCATATCATATATGAAAGATTTTCAACGAAAAATCCCTAAGTTAACAATGAGACTAGTCACTATGAAAATAGATCCCTCACTCAACTTCTTAAATTACTAGGTTTAACAGAGGGAGTTAACACAACCTTTATGAATTAATTATGACCACAATTGAAAGTAATTTGGAAGGTATAAAATTCGGAAGGAGAGTTAATTTTCTTCAGGGTTTGGACATAACCTGCCACTGCACGGAGGAGAGTTTTTCGTCAATAGCTTTAGTGAGGGTGAAGAAGATCATCTCTATGTATTCCTCTACAGTTTGGTCAATCTTTAGGTTGAGGTCGAAGAACGGTGAGTTGAGGATATCGACGTTGCCTTGTTCGTCGTAAATGAACCCGTGATCTTGTTCATGATTGGCCATACAATAGTGGACAACGACTTCAGGAACTTTTGGACAGCAATCAGAGACCTCTCCAAGTGGCTGTACAGCAAGGAAGAGTGCTGAAATCTCTGGACAGCCACCAAATAACGTCCAAAAAATTTGGACAGCAACTTGGAAGCTTAGAATTGGGGATTAGGAGCTGTTTTTGGGAGAGAATACTTGGTAGAAAATTAAGAGGAGGAGCAAGGGTATTGGCGGCTGATCTTGGGGAAGTTTGAGAGGTTGATTGAATAGGTTAATGGGGTGTGTTAACTAGATAGGAGAGAGAGGGAGGGGAGGCATAGGCTGGGATTTGATTGGGATTAGGTTTAGGCAAGGTTCATTGAGATTTGGAAGCTTTTCTAATTAAAGGAGAGAGGGGCAAAGAGAGGAAGGGGGGGGGGGTGCGTGGCTAGTGGAAGGGGAAGGGGAAGGGGATTTGTGGAGGTTTTAATTTGTTTCCAAACAAGGTAAATTAAATTAAAGTGATTTAATCATGAAGATCTAGTTAATTTGAATTCAAATTTGAATTGATTTGATTCTGGAAATTTTGCAAATATAGCTTGACTAATTTAGGAAAGAATTTCAATATGATTAGAATTGAAATTTGAATTTGAAATCTTCCCAAATTGAGATACACTAAATATGGAAAGTAACTAATTAGGGACTTGAGAATTTGGAGGCAAAGGAGGGGAGCTATGGCTGGCGGCTAGGGAAAATTGGGGTTGGGGCTGGCGTCCAAGTAAGGGGGCTAGATTTTGGTGGTGGCGGCTAGGAGAGAAGGAAGGGCTTTTGGGAGTTGGTGGCTAGGAGAGGAGGGATCCTTGTGGCTATTGGAAGGGGAAGGGGATTTGTGGAGGGTTTTAATTTGTTTCCAAACAAGGTAAATTAAATTAAAGTGATTTAATCATGAAGATCTATTTAATTTGAATTCAAGTTTGAATTGATTTGATTTTGGAAACTTTCCAAATATAGCTTGACTAATATAGGAAAGAATTTCAATATGATTAGAATTGAAATTTGAATTTGAAGTCTTCCCAAATTGAGATACACTAAATATGGAAAGTAACTAATTAGGGACTTGAGAATTTGGAGGCAAAGGACGGGAGCTATGGCTGGTGGCTAGGGAAAATTGGGGTTGGGGCTGGCGTCCAATTAAGGGGGCTAGATTTTGGTGGCGGCGGCTAGGAGAGAAGGAAGGGCTTTTGGGAGTTGGTGGCTAGGAGAGGAGGGATCCTTGTGGCTATTGGAAGGGGAAGGGGATTTGTGGAGGGTTTTAATTTGTTTCCAAACAAGGTAAATTAAATTAAAGTGATTTAATCATGAAGATCTATTTAATTTGAATTCAAATTTGAATTGATTTGATTTTGGAAACTTTCCAAATATAGCTTGACTAATTTAGGAAAGAATTTCAATATGATTAGAATTGAAATTTGAATTTGAACTTCCCAAATTGAGATACACTAAATATGGAAAGTAACTAATTAGGGACTTGAGAATTTGGAGGCAAATGAGGGGAGCTATGGCTGGCGGCTAGGGAAAATTGGGGTTGGGGCTGGCGTCCAAGTAAGGGGGCTAGATTTGGTGGCGGCGGCTAGGAGAGAAGGAAGGTCTTTTGGGAGTTGGTGGCTAGGAGAGGAGGGCTCCTTGTGGCCAGTGGCTTGAAAGAAGGGGTAGATGGGTGGTCGACCTAAGTGGAGGGATGGTGGTGGGGATTTGGCCGAGAGGTGCAGAGGGGATGGCCGGCGGCTGGAGGAGATGGAGGGGAAGAAAGAAAGCAAATAAAGATGACCATGAGTCCGGACGCTTCCTGCTACTGGTGGGTGATCCGATTCCCTCACCTAGGGTTCTCTCCAAAGCTTTCTCACAACCTCACAAGGAACAAGTTGTTGAAATTTTCTTAATATCATTCATTAGTCCTCAAAGGAGGACGAGGCTTTAAATAGCCAATACAATGAAGAAAAATACAAATACCAACTTGCTCTTAGGGCATACACATGACTAGACCCTCAAGTGGGGTATAAAAGGAAAAGTACAATAAAACTCACAAACTAATACATCAAATATAACTCTAATACAATGATAATCAAAAGTAGAGCGGTGCGATCATGGCCGTAGATTGACGACTACGCCTCTGGTAGACTCTCCAAGGTCAGATGTCCTCATCATCTGGTGTATGATAAATGTTCGAGCAATGCCGTGCAACTTCATGCTTGTTGTTCGTCGATTTCGACCGCCTTTGCTCGAAATGATCATGAGTTGTTCCCCCTTGGGTAATTTTGATGTTTTGATTACAACGACACAGTCTATTTCAGGATTGAAAGTCGTTTGGTCATATTTGTGCATCGTCTCGCCTGCCAACAGCCGTGCTCATTATTATTTTTTATTGAGTTAAGCAAAAGTGACTCTTTTTGGCAAATCCGACATATTGAGTGCATCGGTGCAATCCGTTTCTTAAGCAAACATTGTTCGAGTGATTTCAACCACGATCGAGGTGCTTCGATGCTTGTCATGTGTGATGTCAGCTGGTCATTTTTCTTGGCGCACTCAATTGAACGTGGCATGCATATATAGTTCAACAAAAAGCTGCATATGATTCTTACAAAATTAATTGTAACACTATTATATAGAAGATCAAATTTATAATTGAGTCCAACCAGGAAATTATATACTTTGCTCTTATTAACAAATTTCTTCAAGATGGCATTTGTTGAACCATTAATCTCAAATGCTATATAGTGATTAAATTCCTACCACCACTATAGTTTGTTTCTATATTTGTTCATTTTGCCTAAATTTTAGACAATTGGCCTGCATCACAATCTTTTGAATATGTTAAAATGGAGTAACATACCTCTTTTGTAATTGTAAGAAACATGTATCACTAACTGAGGGATTCCATTGTGCCCCATCGATATTATGTGTGAAGGAATCAACCAAAAACGTGATGAGGGAGACCTTGCTGTCGGTGCCAAATATGAAACACAATGATGAAAGAGAAGATAAAAATGATGAAACATGATGATGATGATAAAGGATGAAAACAATAGGAGAGACATGATGATGATGATGAAGGTAGAATCATGCTAGAAAACCCATAAAAAAGCCTAGGAATTTGATAGCATGGTGGGCAAAAGGGTAGGGAAAGATGATTTCACATTGAATTAGAAATTAGTGGTACACGGCAATATATAGTCTATTATGGGAGGAAATAATAGGAAACTAATATAACCAAATAATAATAAAAAAAATTTATAGTATACTTCCCACAATAACTTCCCAACTAAATATATACATGATTTATTTTCTAATAATTAGGCTCCAATAGTGTCATTATCATCAAGTCTTTATCCCACTATATGGGGTCAGCTACAATAGTGTACAAGACAATAAAATGATTAATCAAACTATCAATTGGCTCGGTTGCGAAAGCTTGCTGGATAGATCTAAAAGGATTTTAGTGAGTTCTTGGTTACCTATTTAATTGTGTTTATTCCTTTATCCCTTCTCTAACTATTGACCAATTCCTCTCCCAGTAACCCTAGCTGGCTTCTCTCTCGCTCTCTATGCACTACCCCAAAACATTAAACATCCCACTTAGCTATTGACCACCTTCTTCCTACACAAAACACTAAAGGAGGAGCTCTTGGGTTTTGCTTCCCTCAACCCTAAACCTCACCCAATCATCCACAAGGTTTCTTGAAGCTTAGTATCCTCTCACCCCTCATGGCCAAGGTTACAAGCATTCATATCCGAGCACATACTTCTTACAAACCTACAAAATAATTTCCACAATCTACAACTCTCTGCTACCATCCAATGCATCATTCACATAAACCCTAACAAACCTCTAAATACACCAAAAGTCCTCACCAATGTTGCTGCATACCACCACAAGTAGTTCTTTCCCTCTTCCATCAAGCTCCTCCTATGACCACCGGCTCACTTTACAATGTAGAAAAAATACTGAAGCCAACTCCTTTTTTTTTGTGATTAGAAATTCAAGTCTTATACTGGCTTGTTTTATAGATAAAAAACCCATGTAATTATATGCATATGATTCTCTTTGATGGATTGCTCTGCCCAACTACTGTTGTTCCTTTTGTTTCTAAATTGTCATTTCAGCTTCTGGCTAAAAGCTTAAATAATATAAATAATTAACAGTTAGCTCTAATTCTTTTAACAATGCATCGTTTAGTTATCAGTTTCTATTAGACACCATGTTTATTCTGGTTAGTTGACAATGGTGTTTCTGATATAGTGTTTTATAAATTTGGTGCAGCGAATTGATTATTAATCTATATAAGCATTGGATAGTGATCTTACTTTGGTTTGTACTGTTCAGGTCATAGTTTCAACATAAAAAGTAATGAAAGTATTGAACAGTCATTTTCTTGGTCATATATCAGAAAGGCCCATCGGAGGAAATCTCTTCAACTATATGGTTTATTTGGTGGAAAAAAGGATAAGAGTGAAAATACTGATGACGTGCCATCGAAGGTAAGAACAAAAAAGTTTACTTTGCTCTATTTATTTGTATTTGGTTTTACTTTTAGAGTTTGAATGTGTTGCTAATTCTACAAATTTAAATGATATAAACAGTCTAATTTGTATACTTTCTTGATGTTGGCTAATAGGCATTTTGTGATTAAGTGCAGCGATTTTAGTGTGTTGTATAGTTAAAAATTGGCTTTACTTCATTGCTACAGCTTGCGGACTGTGCATGCATTATATAGACCTTCCTTTTACCGAAGTTACTTTTTTTTTCTTTTATGTTTTTTTATTACAGCTACAGTTTTCTACAGCATTAGCAAATAAGATTGAGTGAAAGAAATTGGTCTGCTGACTAATAGTCCCTTTGTTGTTTGTTTGTGCAATTAGCAAGCCATGCCCGTTTTATAACTTTTTGAGGTTCTGCTTGTACAGATGGGCGTTTTCTTAGTTTTTGGTGAGATATTTGTGAGTTGGACATTTCCTAAGCTGCATTTACAGATCTTTTGGTACCAGTCACACAATTTCTTGTTGCTGAAGAAGTAAAAAATATTTCCTACGTGGCATGGATAGGGCAGACCAAGGATAGTCCTGGATATATCTCAGACATGGAATATCCTTTTGCTTGAGTCCTTTCCTTTGTGTATCATCCAAGTGAATTTTTTTCTTGATTACTGTTTGGCTACCTGTGGATGGGTATACCTTCATTTGTTTGATGATGCAATTGATGCCGAGAAGATGTTCTGATAGTAAAAAAATTATAATTTTGTAGCTTCCAGCTCTGATATTTTTGGATTACAAATATTGTATTAATTTTCAAGTACAAACAGACATACCATGAAGTTACTTATGAATATATTCAATTTCTACTTCTTTCCATCTTCACAAAGGTAATCATGATCATTCATTTTACATATTAAGGGGTTGGCGTTGAAGTTTACATCAAGATCATGCTTTGTAATATTTATCAAGTTTACTTCTTAGCCTTAATTTTATTTGCATCCTTTTTAGAAACTGAAAATAGGTTTGTTTATATCTGTTGTCTGTTGCAGGCAGGGATTCTAGGTAATATGCAAAATTTGTATGAGACTGTTAAGAAGGCCCAAATGGTAGTTCAGGTTGAAGCTGTCCGTGTTCAGCAAGAACTTGCTGCGTAGGAATTACTTATTTATTTCTTAGCTATTCAATTTATATCTCTGTTAGAATTCTCTAAATACATGTTGAGTCAATTTGTTTTCAGGGAAGAGTTTGATGGTTATTGTGAGGGTGAGCTAATCAAGGTATATTCATGATAAATTTAAGTCTTGTTTGCATTAAAAACAGTTAAAAATCTTTCCATATTAATGATCATTATAAAGATTTAATGTAGATGGATTCAATACATTTATTTTGTGAAATTGGGCTTTATCCTTAATTTACTGGTTGGGATCTTTCTTGAGTTCATATTTGCATTTTCATACCGATCCAGATGAAAATTTGTTGTCTGCATGTTTTATGATTTGTCAGGTAACACTTTCAGGCAATCAACAACCAGTACGCACTGAAATCACTGAGGCTGCAATGGAATTAGGTGCTGAAGTAAGCACTTATCTTGACCTTATTTTGATGATAATATCTTTGTGATGTAACTGTTGATTAATATCTTCCAATGTAGTACCTATAATATTAGATAGTGGATGATATGCTCAATTAATTACTTTTAAAGAAAATGATTTATCTGAGGCTGATTTTTTCCTATGAACTAACGTAAACTAGTTTTGCTGCTATGCATTGCATGATTTACTTATTATTGGTACTTTCGTTCTTTGGATGATAACAAATTTGCTTCCAAAGCCTTTCTGCAGCGACTACTGTTTAAATGTTGCTTCTCTTTTCCAGATTTTCTTGGGCTACATCTTTCTGGTTCTAAAATCACAATGTGTTTTTTTCTCACCTCTATTTGCAACTGCAGCACAGTGTCTGTTTTTTCCTCTTTTAAAATTACCTGGCCAGCGTGCAACTTGTTTTGAATTTTGTATGGAATACTTTTTTTAATTTTTTGAGGATTTGGTTATAGGGTATAAGGGAGGTGGTGATCTTACCTTATTTCCAGGAGATGATTTAGATTCTTGGATCTGCTTTGGAGCACAGCTTGAGCTTGTACGTCTGGAGTAAACATTTCCAAATCTAATGATACCGTTGTCATTTGTTTCCCTTTCTTGGGTTTCAGGTGGATTTTTCTGAGGTGGTGGAGGAAGGTCACGAGGTGCTAGTTCATTTTCATCATCTTCCTCAAGTTCAGTCTCACCCTGAAGATGAGTTTTTGAAAAATAGGAATTCCGTTCAGCAAAGGTAACATCAATAGAGACAAAGGTTTTTCTTGTGGATGGATGATAACACTTATACCCTTTCTGGGTAGCAGAGTAGCCAACAAAGATGCATTTGAGTGGTCTTGGATCTAATTTTCCTCGCTCCTGGCTTTGGATATGAACATAGGCAGTGCATCCAAAGATTTTGAGTGCAAGATTATGATGAGTTCGAAACTCTGGGTAAAAAGAGGACAAGGTCTCCATTGGAGTTTTGAGGCCTAAGGTTGTTGAAGGTAGGCGGTTTATGAGATATGCTGCAGTTAAAAGAGCTTCCCCCCAATAGGATTTGGGTGTATTGTAGTGAAATAGGAAAGCTCGGGTGGAGGCTAGAAGGTGACCATTTTTCCTCTCTGCAACCTCATTTTGTTGTGGGGTGTGAACACAGGAGGACTCATGGATGATCCCTTCACTCTTGAAGTAGGAGGAAAGGGTTTGGTTGAAATAATCTTTAGCATTATCTGAGCGGAAACTCCTTATTTTTACCCCGAATTGATTTTTGATCATGGAATGAAAGATGGGAACAATGGTGCTAACATCGGATTTATGTTTAAGGAGATAGATCCAAGAGACTCTAGTGCAATCATTAATGAATGACACAAACCAGCGTGCCCCAGAGATATTGGGAATTTTAGAGGGTCCCCAAATATCACTATGAATAAGGAAGGAAGGAGTAGCACATCTCTCACTTTTGTTTAGGAATGAGGTTCTTTTATGCTTAGCCAACTCACAGGTTTCACAATGAAAAATTTTATTGTTTAATTGATGAAAAAGTTGTGGACACATGTGTTTTAAGACATCAAAAGATGAGTGTCCTAGTCTATAATGATGAAGCCAAATAGTGGATTTCCTATCGACTAGGGATAACAAAGAGCAACTCCTTTAAGATTGGTTTGGTTCTTCCAGGTAGTACAATCCTGCTTTCTCCTTAGCAAGTCCAATCTTCTTCCCCAATCTCTGGTCCTGAAATAGGCAATAAGAAGGGTTAAACAATGCTTGACAATTATGGTCATTGGTAAGTTTTTGTATTGATATCAGGTTTGTGGATAATTGTGGTACGTGGAGCACATTTTTTAGAGTGAGGGATGGGGATAATGTGATGTCTCCTTGGCCAGCTACTGTGGTAAGAGAACCATCAGCAGTGATGATTTTTTTATTGTTTGGGCAAGGAGTATAATTTATGAGGTGGGTTGGTGAGTGAGTCATATGATCTGTGGCTCCTGAATCAATGATCCATAATTCCTTTAAATGATTTCTGGAAGCACTTAAACTAATAGAAATTGGAGTCTTACCTGAGAGTGCAAGTGAAGAAGAAGTATTTGGTTTTTCAAGAGATACCAGGAGTCGTTTCAATTTATCAATATCTTCTTTGTTGAATTCTCCAAGGTTGGACCGAGTTTCTAGCTTACTTGTAGTGTTGTTGGCATGTGATGTGCTCCTTGTCTCACCCTTTTGATTCCACTCTTTGTTGGGGGGTTTTCCATGTATCTTCCAGCATGTTTCTTTTGTGTGTATTGACTTTTTGCAATAGTTGCACCACAGCGAGTCTTTATCTTTGAATTTTGAAGAATCTTTGCCTTTCTCCTTCCATGATGATTCTTTGTTTATCATCATTGCTGAGTTTTCAACGACTTTTGGTTCTAACATCACTCCTCGTCGAATTTCTTCTGCGCGGATGAGAGAAATGGTTTCGTTGAGTGATGGCGTCTCCTCTTTGCCGAGGATCTGAACTCGAACTTGGTCAAATTCTGCATTTAGTTCTGCAAGAAAATCATAAACTCTATCTTTTTCAATAAAGTTCTTTAGGATCGCCGCATCTTCCGGACATCTGGTTTCTATGCACCTATAGTGATCAAGTTCTTGCCACAGATTTTGTAGAATGGTGGCATACTCCGTCACGGTCTTACTCCCCTGCTTCGTGCTTCCAACTTTGACTTTAACTTCAAAGATTTGGGCCGCATCACGAGCTTTCGAGTAGGTTTGTCTGGCAGCATCCCATATGTCCTTTGCCGTCGAAAGGAACATAAAGGTATCACTAATTTCTGGAGTCATGGAATTCCACAACCATGACATAATCATGGAGTCTGCTTCATCCCATGCCCCAAAAATAGGATCTCCTTCTTTTAATCCTCCTCCAAGGTGATGATGTATTTTCTCTTTCCCCTTCAAGTAGGTCTTCACAAACTGAGACCACTTTAGGTAATTCTTCCCATTTAGACGATATGAAGATTGCATGCTTTGAAGGTCACCTCGTCTTTGGTGTACCATCGATTCCTCGGTTTGATCAACACTTTGAGAGGAGTTGATTTCTGACATTGAAAAGCAATTAAGGCTTCCTAGAATTTTTCTTGAAAGATAAAGATTTTTTTTTCTTCTGACTTCCTTGTCGGTTTAAATAACCGAGTGGGCCAAGTCTTAAAACAAGACTTGGATCGGGTGGCTAGGGAACGTGCAGAGTTGGTTCTTCTGCACGATTCAGGCCTTTAAGTCGCAAGCAGGAGATCGGCTTGCACTGCGCGATTTCGCTTGCTTCGGATCGGCACAACCTTCCTTCGGCTGGCCTTCGTTTCTTCTGGTCCTTCGTTCGAGCCGTCTAAAACAGCAGGAAGGTTGTTCTTTTGAGTTCGCGCGAGAGGCTAGGGCTCGGAGAAGGAGTGTCGAGCGTTGGTTCTCGCGCCTGGAGCTTGGATCGAGTCTTCTCCTTCGTTGCTTCTCGCGCCTGGAGCGTCGAGCGTCGACCGCGCCTGGTAGTTCCGAGCGTCGGATCGGGAGGCTCGCCGTCCGTCGTCTACTCCTTCGTCCGTCGTCTTGGGAGAAGACAGCCGAAGATGGTGTTCGAACGCTCCTCTAGATACGCTCGGACGTGGGAGTCTCGACGTCTTTGGCCTTCCTCTCGGATCGGAAGTTCCGATTGGCGCTTCGACTCCGTCTAGTCCCGTCCCGGTGTACACGGTAAAGTCCGGGCTTCTCTTCCTCCTTCGACGATCTAGGATCGTTCTCTGACGGCAATTAAGGCCGTTGGCTCTGATATCATGTTAAATTGAGAGGAACGAGAGGGAAAAGCTTAAATTTTATTATGCAATCTACTCCCTATTTATAGATCTATACAAGGTGTATGGAAAAGGAAACAAATAACTCTTGTAATAATGAGAATACAATTATTCCTAAATCAATGGAAGGAATTAATGCTATCCCGGTAGTCTTCCCACGGATTACTGTTCACAGTCGTTGATATCTTTGGGATCGTAAGGTTGAGATTTAACAATCTGTGTGGTAGATAAATTGAACTCAAAGGTGTTCTGACTCTAATTCCTAACTTACTGGTGATATTTGCTTAGAAGATGTTGAAATATTCTTTGTTAAATATTGTGCCTTTTAATCTCCCTCTTGTGGCTTATATGGAATGTCTAACAATTTAAACTATTTAAAGTAGCAGTTGCAAATAGTGCAAGTTTATATGAGAGAGTGACGGAGGATGATGCAAAGAGATTTAATGGAAGATTTGCTGAAGCCTTGAAGGAAAGAAAGAGGGATTAGGAAGAAGAGAGACGGAGAAGAATTTGACATACAACTTAAGAGGAACAAAAGTATGCAAAACATCATTTTTATTCTAATAATCATAATTGGACTATTGCATGTTTTTTGCATATTTTTTATAATAGAAGATTTTATAAGATAAACATTGATAATTAAATTTATTCTAAAGGCCGATTAGCGTCAATTGACTCATTTTTAGAGCAGAAGAAAAGTGCACAACGATATTCAAAGATCCTAAAGAAAGTTAATCAAGTGGATTGAAAAATGTAAGTAGTCATTTTAAAATGTTTGTTTTGTAGCCGACTATGTCTTGTTGATGCTGACTATGATATTTACTACCTACAATAGCTAAGGCTTATTTAACTCAACATCATAGTCATGATCAATAGTAGACATATGACTCTCATAAGCCTAAACAACATGATCCCGAGTCATAAATTACACCCTAAAATTAGGAATGTTGTCTTGATCTATTAGAGTATTTGAACTAATAAAAAAAAAAAAATAAAAGGATCAGAACTCTAATAATGTCTTAAGCATCTCTTGTGAGATAAAAAATAACGCATTTTGCATAATCAATGATATGAGTAAAAAGTTTATTCAATTTCTACCTTCTTAGTTCATACCTAATAAATGCTGATTTGGGAGAATTTGACAACATCCAAAGCTATTAGCTATGCCATAAAATTCTAAAAGTGCCTTAGAATCATTATCCTAAGAAAGGTAGATCAAAATTTATATGGCTTGCAAAGGGCAGGGCAGTGAGTTGCCAATATCTAAAGCATTGACAATTTTATGTGTTACTTTCAAGAAACATCCCTAAAACTCTCCACTTCACATTGCTAAGTCCCTAATTTTTATGAATGATATTTTAGTTCAAGATCGGTACATTAAGATCCATCCCTAATCGTGACTGAGCCACCTTATAATAATCTTTAATATTGTTTTTAAAAGAAAAAAATATTCTTCCTTATAATTTACTCAATCATGGTGTAGTTGTAAGGTAATAAGAAAACTATAAGCCAAATGACATTATAAGATCACATTTCTAATTCTATTCAAGAAATTTAAGCAAATGCCTGTACGTCATTATGTTCGATGAAGCTTCAAAATAGTTGCAATACCTAGTGCCTCAAAAACTAGCAAAGTATGGCCTTCATAAAATCCCAAAGCTATGCTTGCCCTCGTTCCAAACAAAGAGGCTCAATTGAAATTGAGAAAAAAAAAAAGAAAAATTCCCTAGAATATTAGCACCGACTCTATTACCCATTTAATAAATTTAAGGAAAAAGTATAACACTTGCAAGGAATCAGAGAGGCCAAGGTGCTCAAATTAAATTTATGAGATTTTATTTCAGTCGCTCTTTTTATTTTATAACTTATTACAAGAATCAAGAAAGATATAAGGTTAGTCAAATGCCATTCCGACTCACATTTGAGATAATTCAGACTCTTAAATGATCACTCAAATGTTAACATAATTGTTCAATCGAGCCATCCAAAAGTCTCAACCTAGAAGGTGAGTCAGTCAAGCTCCGTTTACTTGTATGTAATCTTATTGATTGTCTTCATTACCCTAGAGGTCCTATTTCATTAAAGAATCAGAACTCAACATTGCATTGTGTTAGAATTGGCAGGCTAGACTCCACCCCTAGGGAAAGAGGAAATGATAAAAAAGGGCTATACCGGAATGAAAAATAGAAAGGTATGGCACCACAACAAAGTAGACTAGAAGAGTAGACCCATAACCCAAGAGAACTTGACTTCACAATTGAATTTCTTAAGCCAGATTGCTTGGAAAAAAACTATGAAACAAATTAAGATAAGTTCGGTCGTATTGAAGATGAGTTCTATACTTCTATTTAGAAAAATCAAGGATTAGATGTAAAGATTAAAAGAGTTGCTACAAGTGTCCTCTATATATGATTTATTTGTTGAAACATCTCTAAATTGGTTATATCATAAGAAGGTTCCATAGCCTTCTTTGAAGACTTATTGCCTTAACACCAGTCTCCTTTTGACAATGAAAGATGGCTCCATCAAGGAGCATAATAAAATTAATGAAGGTCTATCTCACCAATTCAACTATCAAATCATACATCAAAATGATTAGTATTTGAATCATTACAAAATTTGAAACTTCCCAAGGAATTCATCATAAATTTTCCCTTAAATTTGAGGGGTACCTTTCTTTAACAGAGTTGGCGCAATGCATTCCTCCATATCATTAATGACTTGAATATAAATATTATAAACTCCTTTCATTTCTAGAATTCTCCAAAGTACTTTTGGAACTTTATCCTAAGCTTCAAAATGAAAAAAATAAAGGAAAAATAGAAAAGGAGAAAGGAGACTGAGCAAGGAGAATAACTAAATGAATCAACACCTATATACATTTATGCATACATAAAGAAATAAGACTGATTTATACTAAATTTATTTAAAGTAGAATACATAGAATATCTCCTATAAGGTTGGATCTTTCCTCTAAACTTGGTTCGTTTTTCTTGTTCTCTCTAACTCTTGATTCTATCTATTATGTTTGATCTTACAAGGGATGCTTAAGACATTATTAGTGCTATGATCCTTTTTTTTTATTAGCTCAAATGCTCTAATGGATCAAGACAACATTCCTGATTTTAGGGTGTAATTTATGGCTCGGGATTATGTTGTTTAGGCTTATGAGAGTCATGAGCCATTACTATTGATCATGACTTTGACATTGACCTAGATGAGCCTTATATTATTTACTCATCAATGCTAAATGGAAAGGATCTATCAATCGAATTGAGCGCTATAAAAACTCCAAGCATGACCGATGCAAACCAACTTTGCCATCAGGCTGGACCTCCCTTACTGCCACAGCATGCAAAG
The DNA here is from genome assembly GCA_022539455.1 of Dendrobium nobile. Lineage (NCBI taxonomy): Eukaryota > Viridiplantae > Streptophyta > Magnoliopsida > Asparagales > Orchidaceae > Dendrobium > Dendrobium nobile. The sequence continues at coordinate 48,770,299 of CM039729.1, forward strand.
CAATGGACATCCCCAAGATGGTGCACTCATGGCTTCTCTGTCCCCAAACACTTTCGTTTCCCTAATTTGATTCCTTCTCTTCCACCCTCATTCTGCATCTTGAATTATTTTTGTTCATTTTTTGCAATTTTATATTTTAAATACATTTAACTAACCAAACAAAGACATATTTTTAAATTGACATTACAACTAAGCACTTCAAAGAAAGCATAATCCAATGTATTTGTTTTACACCACATTATAACAATACATCTGTTTTAAATAAAATTCTATCAAACGGCCTCTATTTATTTTCTTTTATTAGAGCTCCCTTTAATTTAACTGTTTTTAACTTCCCTCATAATTTTTAAAGTTTCACTTTTATAAATACCTCAAATTTCAAGCTTTGGAACCCTTCCGTTGCTTTAAATGCTTACGCTTTTCTGCTTGTTTTTTCTCTGACAATGAAACACCACTTCATGAGATTGTTTTTTCCTCTCCCTTCCCCTTTAGTAGTGGCCGCTTTTTGATGATTAAATATTTGAAAGTCTAAAGGTCTGTTTGGATTCTTAAGGAAAGTGTCATGTAATTTTGAGGCTGATCATTTGAATAAAGAAGTTTCGTGGTTTTGTGGCTATTTGTTGCCTCAGTGTTTAAGGTTCTTCTGTAGGTGATTTGGAGGTCAATTGATCTTTTGTTTGAGGCTCTTGGTATTATTTCCAATTTTGATATTGCTGTAACTTAAATTTTAATTCGCTGTTTTTCATGGCAACTCTATATTTCTTCTCTCAAACACGCCTAATCTTGCTGTTTTTGCACTGCCACATAGTTATTAGTTCCTAAACTCCATCCAAGTTTTATTGGGCTTGTTGTAAACTCGCCATGCTGGTAGTCCCCCCTAACTTTTGCATTCTTGTTGTTGTTTACAATAATTCTCATCACCGTTTGTTGTGTTTAGTTTGTTGTAAGTTAAATCATTATTAGTTTATATTTGGGTGTTATGTTATCATTCTTTTGATGTTCTTATCATTTATCTTATAATTTAGGCATCAAATCTTGAATGGAACCTAATTTTATAAGTAATTCATGAACTAGTTCGTTGAGTTTGTTTGGAAGTTCTATTTATTTTAGTACTGGCAATCAGATCGTTTCTTTTTGACAAATTTAGTGTTAACTTACTTTTGGAAGCATCCATTGACTTTGGTTTCGCACCTGCCTTAACGTCATTTTTGTTGTCAGCAAATATTTTTTTGGTTTTGTGGTTCTTTATGCAGCTACCTCGGTATTTATAAGCTGGCTTAGTTCAACGGAAAATGATCAGTAAACCCGGTATTTAATTGACAAAATTGAGAACTTTCATGCATTAGTAACATATAGGCTTCACTACAATTTTTTGCATTGCCAATAAAGTAAATATTGTGATTCGGAAGTATCATCATAGAGGAAGAAAAAGGATTGATTTTAGACGTTGTTTGGTCTATCGTTATGTACATGTAAGTGCAATTAAGATATCAGTGTTATTAAACGTTTTAAGTGTTATATATAAAATATTATGTAATTGATTACTTGCTATTCTATTTAAAGATATAATTATTTTTAACATTGAAATTGTTTGGTTCAACATTCTCTTTATATTCTAGTACATCAACAGTAAGAAACTCTTTATTATTATTCCATAAATTATTATTTGTGATCGTTCTGGTTATAAAGTGATTCTTATCCACATATAATCACCTTTATCATTATATTTCGGTGTTGGATGAAAAGAAGCTGTGGGCAGCAAAGCGACGGTGAGGGAGACAACACAGTGATGGAGAAAGATAACCAAGCACTCCACGACAATAGTCCTACATGATGCATACTCACTAAGAATGGAGATCACACCCTTGATAACATGGAGAAGCGACGAAGTTAAGTGATCCATCGTGTTGTGAAGAGTCTAGCAACTAGACAACATGGAGAGGCGTAGCATGGGACATCTTATTCATTATTTGTGAATAGAAGTTGTCATTCAATTTTGAGCCATATCTACATGTCATCATATAATCATATCGAAGTTATTTTTTAAAGATTTCAACGAAGAAAATACTAACATTTTCTAATATCAATAAACATTTCAATGTCAACAAATCAAACTATCTTGGACATTTATAGAAGACCAAATCAATTAAGGATATGTTTGGGGCAGCTTTTTCACACTTTTGCTTTTTAGATTGTTATCACACTTATATTTGGTTATGCTTTTCTTTTTGCTTTTCATAATTTTTTGTGGTAAGAAGCTTTTTTATATGATTAGATCTACTGGTGTGTGGTAACTATAAAAAAGTCGTCGTTTGATGTTTTCAAATAAGGAAATATTATGATACCCATAGTAGCTCACACCCTAAATCTGTTAGTGTTGCTAATTTCTTCAATATTAAATTTTTATATTAAGTTATCAAAATTCTTTCCATCGTGTAATTGTTCTTGGAGAACATCGAAGGTCTTATGAACCTTTATATTTTAAGGTGGTAACAGAAAATTGATGAATATAAAATTATGATTTGGAAAATTGATTTGATGTTTGCATTGAAAAAAGAAGAGAGAATGAGGAGTGGGTATTAGCTAGTTGGTAAAGACTACAGAACTTGTTGCCAAGATCTTAGGATCAAAATTTTCCTACCTCAAATTTTTGTAGTGACATTTGAACTTCAGTGTCACACGGAGCCCACTTATGACTAGGTTAATCGAACTAATATTGCTCATTGTTTCAGATAATTATGATGATGGGGAAGTAAGTAGTTAATATTTGTTTTATCTCTTAGTTATTTTGAATCTTTGTTTAAAATATATGATGAATTGGTGAAAATTTTGTCATAACATGTTTGATCATTCCAAAAACGCACACACGTACTCTCTTTATATATATATATATATATTGTAGAAAAATAGAAATATAAAAAAATAGTTTGAATTTTATTGCTTAATTCTATACAAAGTGTGGAAGTATATATTGACTTCTTCAAAAGTGTTATAATGGAAATAAATCAAATCTAATTATAAAAAAAAGAAAAAAGTCCCCAAGAAGGGTCGATAGATAGAAGAGGAAAGGGAGGCATATGGATTACAATCCAAAGGTTATAAGAAGATTGATCTAACCATTAATCCGTTAGCTCTAGAATTTCTACCAAGATTAGTTTACTTGTGGATCTCATAGTCTTTCAACACTCTCAAACTGAGTGGTATAAATCTATCATTACAAATTCGCTTATAATATTTTTGAGCGTGGAGTTGCAAATTTCTTTGGTGAGAATGTTGGCAAGTTGATTTATTGTTGACACATATGGAGTAAAAATCAACTCACTTTTTATTCTCAGTTTTTATGAAATACATATTCATCTCCATATGTTTGGTATGAACATATTGTATTGGATTATGATCAATGTTCATGGCTTATTTATTGTCACAATATATCTTCATCAACTCTTTCCATTTGATTTATAAATCTTTCAAGACAATTTTGATCCGTAGAAGTTCATAGGTTTCTCAAGTAATGATTCTAAATTCAAATTCAGCAATAGGTTTTAAAATCACTTATATATTTTTGTTCCTCCATGAGATTTCCTCCAAAAAGTGTTATTCAATCTAGGATCTTCTATCTACTGATGATCCTGCATAGGCTACATCAATATTTTATTCAATTTTTACAATACTCTGCCTTTTATATAAAATTCTTATCTTGAACTTATTTAAGATATCTAATGATTCTATAAGCAGCTTGAAGGTGTAACTCTTTAGGTATCTGCATGAATGGACTGATTTACTATAATTGTGGTATTTAGATGGGTGTGGGTGCGATAGATCAGTTTATGTATTAAAATTTGATATTGTCTTGTATCTATTTTTTCTTCTTTATCTATGTCCAATTTCAAATTTGGTTTAGTTGAAGTTTCACAAGATTTGTGTTAGACCGGTCCAGCCGGTCTGCACGGGACCGGCAGTTCGCGTAATACGCGAAATCGCGGAGATCGGGCGGGCCGTCCGCCCAAGAAGAGCATTTTAGGAAGCAATTTTGACGGTTTTGAGAGGGAAATTTGAATGTAGGGACTGTTTAGGGATTTCCTTTTGATTTGTATGCATTAAATAATAGATTTTTCTAGGGTTTGATGATCTGGAATTTGGCTGAAATTTGAGATCTCTTAGATTTAGGTTTTCTTTGAGTTCTAGCGGCGTCTAGAGATTTGGGAGAGATCGATCCTCCTCTTGAATTGAGGATCTATTGTATCTTTGCTGTTTTATTCATCTACTAGTGAAATACAAGGGTTTTGTTTGGTTTTTTCTCAGATTTCTTGTGTAAAACTCCTGTTTTTCTCTGTTTGGGGGCTGTTTCCTGCTGTGGACAGCAATATCATCGCTGCAGTTTACTGATTTTGGCTAGGAACACTTGTGAATCCAAGTGTTTCCTATCAAATTGATATCAGAGCGTCGATTTGGGACCACCGGCGGCTGAAATTCTGAAATTTCAGCAAGTTTATCTTTTCCGGAAGAAGATTTTTTGGTATCCGTTTGAAGAACGATGGCCGAAAATAAGGTGGAAGATTTGGAAGGCGAAATCGGACAATTGAAATCCGATCTGGAGGGAAGATTTTTCTATTTCCAAAATCAAATCACCTCCAACAATGAAAGGTTGGAGGGGAAGTTCGCCGTGATGGAAGAGATGATTAAGAAATTACTTGAAATGAAGACCAATCAGGCGACATCGGATGTACGAGAGAACATCGACGACCATGGCATGGGAGGAAATCCGAACCCCTTGAGGGGGAGGAGAAATTCGGAGGTGGAGATCCTGGAGGAGGAAAACGACATGCCCCCTCTAGAAGCACTTTCTAGAGAGGAGATGAGTAGGGGATACGACCAACGGGAGGCTGATTTGGTCGGAAGGAGGGAAGAATTCAATCGCCGAGGTGCTGAATTTGAAAGAATCTAGCGTCGAGGTGCTGAATTTGAAAGGATTCAGCATCGAGGGGCTGTTTTTGAAGGAAGAAGGAAGGAACGTCATCGTCGAGGTGCTGAATTTGAAGGAATTCAGCGTCGAGGTGATGATTGCGAAGGAAGAAGAGGTGAGTATGAAGAGGGATTCGAATATAATCGTCGGAGGGATGATCAGGACACTTGGGGGACTCTTCCCTTTCGAGGAATGGGAGGTTATGGAGGATACCGGGGAAACGGAGGAGACCCAGATGAAAAATTGACAGCGGCGGGTCTGTGTCTGAAAGGGAAAGCTTTGGCATGGTATCAATGGCGTGACAGGAGGGAGCCCATTCGGAACTGGGGAGAGTTCAAGGATTGCTTATTAGAGCGTTTCCAAACCGACGTGGGAGGAGACTTCTATGAGCAATTCTTTGCCTTGACTCAAGAAGGGACTATGGCAGATTATCGGGATCGGTTTGAGTACTTGGCTAGCAGATTGGATCACATTTCAGAGTCAGCCTTAGAAGGGAACTTCATGAAGGGGCTGAAACCAGAGATCCGAACACCAGTCAGGGTACTGGAGCCGAGGAACCTGGGAAAGGCTATGGAGCTGGCGCAGTTGGTAGAAGATCAGAAGAAAGCAGAAAGAGGGGCTCAAGGAAACTGCTCAGGAGGCTCTTACAGGACGACGACCACTCTTCTAGCACCCAAGGGGCCTACATCAGGCAACAGTAATGAAACCACCCGGGAGAAGCCAGTAGGAGAAGGGAGTGGGGAAAATTTCAAGAGGCTGACAGAGAAGGAGATGCAGGATAAGATGACAAAGGGGTTGTGCTTCAGATGTGATGAGAAGTACATGCCAGGGCATAGATGCAAGGACCGAACTCTTCAGGTTCTCCTTGTCTGTGAAGACGAGGAGGGAGGTGGGAGCAGATTTGGAGAGGAGGAGAAGTTGCACCTGGATGTGGCAGAAGTCTCTCTGAACTCTGTAGTGGGATTTACTCCGAGTCATACTATGAAAGTGAAAGGAGAGATAGCTGGCCGTGAGGTGGTGGTGCTAATTGATAGTGGGGCTACCCACAATTTCATTTCAACTCAGGTCGTCAACCAACTGGGAGTAAAATTGGTGGACACCGGTTGTTATGGGGTGATGATGGGTATAGGGAAGGTGGAAAAAGGCCAGGGAATCTGTAAAGAAGTGGTGTTGACCATTCAGGGCATTCAAGTAAGGGAGGAGTTTCTCCAACTAGAGTTAGGAAGTACTGATGTCATCTTGGGAATGAAATGGTTACAAACTTTGAGGGAAACCAAGGACAATTGGGGAGCACTCACGATGGAATTAATAGTGGATGGGAGAAAGGTGGTTATAAGGGGAGATGCAAGGCTATCGAAAGCCATGACATCACTTAAGACCATGGTTAGGGACATACAAGAGGTGGGGGAAGATTATGTGGTGGGACTACATAGGTTGGATGCGATTAGATTGGAGGAGGGAGGGGATGTTTCTCTTTTTATGCAGCCCTTGGTTCAGCAATACAAAAAGGTTATTCAGTCAGCTCAAGGATGGCCACCTCCACGGGAACACGAGCATATTTCCACCTTGAGGACAAGGTGGATCTTTGGGAGGGGAGTATTGTTAGACCGGTCCACTGGACCGGTCCAGCCGGTCCGCACGGGACCGGCAGTTCGCGTAATCGCGGAGATCGGGCGGGCCGTCCGCTCAAGAAGAGCATTTTAGGAAGCAATTTTGACGGTTTTGAGAGGGAAATTTGAATGTAGGGACTGTTTAAGGATTTCCTTTTGATTTGTATGCATTAAATAATAGATTTTCCTAGGGTTTGATGATCTGGAATTTGGCTGAAATTTGATATCTCTTAGATTTAGGTTTTCTTTGGGCTCTAGCGGCGTCTAGAGATTTGGGAGAGATCGATCCTCCTCTCGAATTGAGGATCAATTGTATCTTTGCTGTTTTATTCATATACTAGTCAAAATACAAGGGTTTTGTTTGGTTTTTTCTCAAATTTCTCGTGTAAAACTCCTATTTTTCTCTTTTTGGGGGCTGTTTCCTACTGTGGACAGCAATATCATCGCTGCAGTTTACTGATTTTGGCTAGGAACACTTGTGAATCCAAGTGTTTCCTATCAATTTGCTTTCAATCTTTTTTATTTCTTATGGTAGATTTATGATTTGTAGGTTTGAAAAGGTTGGCAAGGTTGATCATATGGTTAATGGTTCCTAAATCTAGGATCAGATTTGAGGGGAATTATTTAAGGCATTAAAAACAAAAGAGTTAGAGGTCATATCATTTTAAGTTAGAAAGTATGATCTGAGTGGTTTTTCCAAAGAGTTGATGAATTCTTTTAGTTTGTTAATTTCCTCAGGGTTGAGCCCTTCTAATTCCACAAGACAAGCTTGCCTTTTTTAGTGACCTTTATTTACACCATAACTTGGAGGTTTTTAATCTAGTTTCCAATAATTTTCTTTATTGTATTATTTCTTCTTGCAATAGATTGTCCACTACAGGAAAAACGCTGAAAACCGGCGGTTTTTTCCGGCGGTTAGTGTAGATTTACCGGCGGTTTTTAACGTTACCGGCGGTTTATTTTTGCGGCGGTTTTCCGGCGGCCATTACCGCCGGTGACAACCGGAATTTTAACCGTCGGTCTTCCGGCGGTTTGGCCGCCGGTATTGTAACCGCCGGAAAACCGCCGGTCAAAGTATCGGCGGTTTTCCAGCGGTTATACCTGACGTCGTCTGGTTCATTAGACCGCCGGACGGTGCCGTTAGACCGCCGGTAAGGTACCGGCGGTGGACGGCGGTTATAGCCGTCAGTATTACCGACGGTTTAAACCGTCGGACGTCCATCGTATAACCGCCGGCGGCCGTAGGTAAGCCGCCGGTACGTACCGGCGGTTTAATAATATAACCGGCGGTTTTATCTTGTCCGTCCGGTATCGTAGTTTCCGGCGGCTAAACCGCCGGTTAGCCGCCGGAAACCTGTAGCACCTGAAAAAAAAATTGACAGCATCCCCTCTATTTGAGGGAGGTTCACCCTAAAGTCTAAACCTGCAGAAAAAGCATATATATGTTGGGCAACACGCCGCTATATTCATCACAACCAGAAAATACAAACAAAATCAAAAATTCATCACAACATTACAATCACAAATTCACAAGATAGTTCATGATAATGCTACAATCACCAGTTCAGAAGTTCACAAGTTCTAATTAATACATTCATCAAACATAATAAACATCTAATCATCATCGGTATCCTCACTGTCTGCAGATGGCTGCTCCTGTTGGTCCTTCTTCCTTTGTTTTCCAGCTCTGTAGGATTGCAACTCTGCTTGCATTTCATTCTGAGCCTTCCTCATTTCTTCAATCTCTCTAGCTTGAACCCTTTTCATCTCTTCAATCTCTCTAGTAAGTGCTGCAACCCTCTCACTTACAGATTCTTCAGCTCCACTTGGATCATGGAATGCAGAGGTGTATGAACTGCCCTCAATAGCAAAAGCTTGTGAACCCATGCCATATACCCTCCCCCTCTGTCTTCCACCAACAACTTCTGACCATGTCTGATACTCAGAAGTATGGGCCGATCCAGAAGATGATCCCTCGCCAGTGGACTGCCTACTTTCTCTAACTCGTAAGAAATCATCCTGCAAATTACAAATAGTTTTATTAAAATAAATTTTTATTCTAAAAATTCAAAAAAATTTTATTCTAAAAATCCAAAAAATTTTACTCACATGAGCCTTCTTAGATTTCTCATCAACCCACTGCTGGTCAGCTTGATGTTGATGAGTTCTTGTATGCAGCTCCAATGGTGTTGGCTCCCGACCCAGGTGCTCTTTCTTAAAATTTGATGCTTAGTTATACTAACATAAATATATGTAATAAACCAATTCAAAACACTTACCAGTCGCCGCCTATGTTCTGTATGAGGTACAGATCCACCAGTATGAAGAGAGCTTCCTAAACCGCCGCAGTCAGAGGCTCTGTTCTGTTTATTCTGCTCTCTCATTTTTATAAACTCCGGGGTAGCCCAAGCACTACTCAAATCTGCTCAAACGCTCTCTCCAATCCAATTAGGCCTCTGCCCGGACTTTCTAATGTCCGTGAACATGTCTCTGAGACGAGTCGCTCCTCTCCTCTCAAAATTTGATCTGATCCTCGTGCTGTACTCAGGCAACCACCTAAATTTTTTCTGTACAAATTTAGGCAATATCAAAAAGATTAGTACAAATTAAATCATATATTTGAAATCATACCAAAAAAAACATACCTGAAATTCTCCAAACCACATATCTCTAACTGGCTTTGGGATCTTCTTCCAGGATAAGTAAGGAGCATCATACTTATTCTTTATTATATCCCGGATCATATGTATAGGTGGCCTTGAAGGATTGAAGCTGCAAGTGACTTTGTTTATCAATAACATGTAATATATCAAAATAAAAATAACTGAATAACTTAAATTGAACTTACTTATCGCCGTCAGGCTCGATGTATTGACGCTTATCTGTTGCTGTTGCAGGATCGGTAGCGCCAACCTCTGGTGGTCGTGATGGTCCACCCTGTTCATGCTGCACCGGATAGGGGTAGTAATATGGGTAAGGGTAAGGAGGGTGAGGACCAGTGGATGGACCAGCAGCCTGTGATGATGGTGGGGGGTAATATGGATAGAATGGAGAAGCATGTGTCTGATCTGGAGAGGGGAAGCGAGGACTCGTCGAGCTGGGAGGGAAGTGGCCATGGAAGTATGGAGGTACAACAAGAGGTGGATCTAACTGTCCCTGACCCTGCTCTGGTGAAGGCTGCTGGCTCCTGGCAGGTGGTGGCGGTGGTGGTGTAGGTAGATCTGGTGCAACTGAAGGCCCCTCACCTACCTCAGTCTGTGTGGGTACTCTGCTAGTCGTAATCTTCTTCCGGCGGAACTTTGAGGCAAATGATTTACGAGGAGGATCGTCGCCTGAAGCCATCTGCAATATTAAAAAAAAATAATTGAGAAACAGTTAATAAAACAGTTAATAAAGCAGTTAATGAAGCAGTTAATGAAGCAGGTAATAAAGCAGTTAATGAAGCAGTTAATAAAAGACAAGGTGGCAAAATACAATATCATTACTAAGCAGTAATAAAAATTATAAAACATTTAAATTCTACAATTCTAAATTACAGAAACTAATCAGAATCATCAAAACTATTTTCATCACTCTCAAGAGTATCTTCACTTTCATCCTGGTTCTCTTCTTCTTCTGAACTAGTTGAACTATTGACATCTTCTAACTCCATTTCAATAGTAGAGGTTGTAGTTGGCATATCCTCCATTTCAACAGGCATATAACTTGACATCTCATCCTCTTGATGTGCAGTTGCTACAATGTATTGTTGATCAATTATTTCCCGTGCTTTTGTTTTTATGACAGCTAGCCAATCTTGTTTGTCTCTGCGACCACTGGGATATTTGCTAAAATAAACTTGAATAGTTTGGCTTGCTAACACAAATGGATCAAACTTTCCGTATCTTCTACTATGTTTAACATCTACTAAACCATACACAGGATGAACCCTTGTGCCTCTATTTTATACTGGATCATACCACTGACAGTTAAATAAGCATACAAAGTTCTCATCTAAGCCTGGGTATTCCAAGTCAAGGACCTCATTCAAAATACCATAATAATCACACTCATCTTCTTCATGAGTGTTTCCTCTAACACATACTCCACAATTTTCAGTTTTTCTTCCTTCACTCCACGATTTGGTATGAAATCTGAACCCATTCACTATATATATTGGCCAAGTTTTTACTTTTCGCATTGGACCCCATGCTAATGCTTGCAAATCTTTATCGAAACATTTGTTATCAGGATTTTGTACCTAAAAATATTTTCAAATTTTAGTATTTTTGATAATAAATAAGATTTAAATTTATAAAAAAAAATGTACTCACATATGATCTGAACCAAGTTGGAAATTCATTTGCAACAGCTTGCTCAATTTCCCTTGAATCTGTCAAAGGCAAATTGCTTACGAAATACCTGGTGACAAATAATACATAAGTATTTTAAATAAACATTACTAATTTATTATTAACATTATGTTAGAACTTACTCTAAGATTGACTCAACTTCTTCACAGTTCAGTAGTACATACAAATTCGCTGTATTTATTTCTAAATCGTTGAGATATCTTTCAACACATTTGCCACTAGGCTTTCCTTGCCTTCTAAATACTGTTAGTGTAGCATGTGATTGTTCTTCTACATCGAAGTCCATGTTACGACCCATTTTTGTTCTTGTACTCCTTACATGTGGCTCGAAATAGTAGGAGCAAAAGTGAGTTGTTTCTTGAGATAAATATGCTTCACATATCGATCCTTCTGGTCGTGCTTTATTCTTAACATATTTCTTCAACTTGTTCAGATATCTATTAATCAAATAAAAATATGTTATCTTAACTGATTCAAAAATATTGAGTAATTAATAAAAATCTTAACACATTTATCTTTCGAAAGGATACATCCAACGATATTGTACAGGTCCACCAACTCTAGCTTCGTAAGGTAGATGGACTGGAAGATGTTCCATAGAATCAAAAAAATCCGGGGGAAATATCTTCTCTAACTTGCATAGGATGATTGGTATGTTATCCTCGTACCTCCGTAAAGCATTTTCACTTAGTTTAGATGAACATAAATCTTTGAAGAAAATGCTAAGCTCAATCAACGGATTTGATATGTAATCGGGTAACATACTGACTATGATCGGAAGAAGAACCTCCATAATTATGTGACAATCATGACTTTTGAGTCCAAATAACCTTGCAGATTTCAAGTCAACACATCGGCTTATATTTGATCCATAACCATCCGGCATTTTTAAACCTTTAAACCACTGACATATCATTCTTTTTTGCTCTAACGTGAAAGAGTAAGGAGCTTTGGGCTTCATTAGTTTACCGTCAGTTATTGTTACCAACTCCAAATTTTTTCGCCGACAAAACTCTTTAATGTCCATCCTTGCTTTGACATTATCTTTACTCTTGCCTTTAACATCCATAATTGTATTAAAAATATTATCCAGAAAGTTCTTCTCAATGTGCATAACATCCAAGTTATGTTTTATCAAATTAGTTCTCCAATAAGGTAATGTCCAGAAAATACTTTTTTTAATCCAATTATGTTGAACACCATAACCCGGAAATTTAGATTCTGATAGCATTGGATAATCAATTATTGTTGGAATGTTGGAAAGTCTCTGTAGTATCTCATCACCACTTAATCTGGGTGGAGGAGGTGATCGTTCAATTCTGTTTTTAACAAATGCTTCTTTATTTCTTCGGAACTGATGATTAGCATTTAGAAACATACGATGACAATCAAACCAAGTATTTTTCCCTCCATGTTTTAATGTGAAAGCTTTACTGTTCTCCATGCAGTAAGGACATGCTAATTTCCTTGCTGTGCTCCAACCAGACAACATACCATAAGCTGGAAAATCACCGATAGTCCACAGCAAAGCAGCTCGAAGGAGAAAATTTTGTTTTATTGATATGTCATATGTGAGCACTCCTTCCCATAATAATTTGAGGTCATCAATTAATGGTTGCAAATAGATATCAATCTTTGCCTTCGGATTATGGGGTCCAGGTATAATCAGAGTTAAGAACATGAACGGAGTAGTCATACACATCTCTGGTGGCAGGTTGTATGGTGTTAATATAACTGGCCAACAAGAATACGGTGTAGCTGTTTGACTATAAGGAGTAAAACCATCAGTACATAATCCCAATCTTATGTTGCGGGGTTCAGCAGCAAATGAAGGATGCACTCGATCAAAATGTTTCCACGCTTCAGCATCTGATGGATGAGAAAGAACATCACTTTTTGCTATTTTCTCCTTATGCCATCTCATATGGCCTGCTGAACTCATTGATGCATAGAGCCGCTGAAGTCTTGGAATGATTGGTAAATAAAACAAACGGGAATATGGCACATCTTTCTTTGGACGATGTTGTTTTCTCGAGTTCTGCTTAAAACGAGGAGCATTGCAGCTGCGACAAATAACTTCTGCTGCATCATCCTTATAGTATAACATACATCCATTGATACAACAATCAATCTTTGTAGCAGTGAGACCCAGCTTGGATACTAATTTCTTTGTTCGGTACAAGTCTGAGGGAATTATATTGTCAGCCGGATTAGTTTCCTTCATAAGACCAATAACGTCATTAAAACACTCACGGGGAATATTATACTCAGTTTTAATACTTAGCATCCTCACTGCAATGGATAATTCCGAATGCGTACTGCAACCTTCCCAAATTGGCTTTTGAGCTGAATGTAATAACTCAAAGAATTTTTGTGTCTCTGCATTTGGTGTCTCTTCCACATTAAACCTTAAATTATGACCTGCTACATCAAAAATAAGGTCTTCATAGGGTCTACTCATTTGATCTTCATCAAATGTTTCATAAGCTGTAGATGAACCAGCATGAGCATCTCTATGTGGCTCGTACTCGCCATGTGATGTCCAAATCCAATAGTTTGGAAGAAATCCCCTATGATATAAATCAAGCTTCACATCATCGGGCTTTAGGAATGCTAGATTTTTATGCTTCGAACACGGACATCTAAACATTTTATCAAGCTGAAAGGAAGGCAGTTGAGATGCAACTTGAATGAAAGTTTCAACTCCCTGTATAAATTCAACTGTCAATCCTTTTCGACCCGGCAACAATCTGTTATACATCCAATATCTCTCTTCTTGGATAGTCATTTGCACGTTGAAGTAAACGTACCCTACATGTTGGAGGCATAAACAATCTGTTATATGTTCACCATCTCAAAGCAATCGAATTTTAATAAGGCCATCTCAAAACAAAATTTTCAAAGGATAATTTTATCTAAACATTGGGTATGCTTTCCACTTTCCAAAGCACACACTAGTTCAAACACATACAAATTCCACATCACCATTTTCTAAAACACATATAAGTTACTTTCCAACAACATACACACAAGTCACTTTATAGACATACGCTTCTTCCTTTTCTAACACACAATTTACATTTCTCAACTCCTAAAATTATACAAACTTTACAATTCCACTTTTCAAACACAAGCTTCTCACAAAAACTTTTCATACACTTTTTTTTTTTTTTTAAGCATACATACAATTTACCTTTTCAAAATTCATACACTTTACACATTCCAAAGCTCACACAATCATCTTTCGAAGCATATGCTCATCACTTTTAAGATACATACTTCTCATTATTCAAATCACCCAAGTTCATTTCTCAAACCCATCCTTTCACTTTTTCACCTTTCAAAACACACAAGTTCTAAAATTCAAAATTATACACTTTCTACAAAATTAAGTACTTTACTTTTTTACTCTTTACCTTCTACACAAATCAACGCACAATTCACCTCTCAAAATAGACTTAAGCTTCTATACTAAAAAAATGTCATTGTAATATACAAGTTCCCATAAACCCTTCTAATAATAAATATGAGAAATAACAATTGATGCCATCCTACTCTTTTCAAAGACTCATTAAATTACCAATGTAAAGCATATAAACTAGCATTTGAAACATACATTCTCAAAATTTAATCACGAAGGATATGCATAATTTCCAATGAATTTCATACTTGAACCGAATTCCTGTTCTCAATGAAGAGTATGAAAAATTCTCTCTATATTTCAATTTTGTAAATGAAAAACAATAAAGACAACTTCACCATTTATCACTTATATCCCATTCATAACAGAAAGTATAAACCAAAAATTTCCTCCAGATCTTACGAAAGAGATTCAAATGGGCATAACTCTATTATATTTAGAAAATAAGGCTTTATGTAAACCATATCTTTTTATTTTTAAGATAAATGAAAAGACAATTCTTTAGCAAACAATATCTCAAACAACCTTTTTTTTTTTTAGAGAAAACGATGCAGTTATATTCATAATTCAACAAAAACTTACATCAAAGACCAAATTCTATTGTATAAAGGTTCTCTTCCAAGAGAAGCAAAAAGAGAACAAAATAATCCAAACTACCCTATACATTTTGAATCAAAAATTGGAGTTTAAGAATTTGTATCATCTTATTTATTTGAATAAAAATGAAATAGAGAAATCCACTTTTCCAATCTCAAGAAATGTTAACTGATTTAAGAAGCATAAAGCAAAACAATCTATGTTCTTATTCGTTTAAGAAACCTGAACCAAATGAGATGATTATTTGAGAAGAATAAGGAGATTTGAGAAGTGATTATATGAAGAACATTGAAGAAGAGGAAGAGAGAAGAATGTGGAGAGTTCACCTTGCAAACGAATGAGGGTTGGTGGCTCTCGGTTTGTGCGAATGGAGAGGCGACGAGGCGGAATGGGGTCGGCGGCGGTCGGAATGGGGTCGGCGGTCGGAGTTCCTTCGTCGGGGGCTGATCGGACGAGCGGAGGAGACGATAGAGCGAGCGACCGAGAGAGAGAAGGAAAGAGTGAAAATGAAATGAGCGGGGCGAGGGGGCTCGTATTAGGGCTTTTACCGGCGGTTTTCCGGCGGTCTAGACCGCCGTAACAAAATCACTTATCACCGGCGGTTTGGACCGCCGGAAAACCGCCGGTTAATGTTGATATTCGGCGGTTTACCGGCGGTTTATAGACCGTCGTGTATCGTAGCTTAGCCGCCGATTTGACCGTCATTAGAGTCCGACGGTGTAACCGCCGGCGTAGCCGTCGGTAATACCGACGGTCTATAAACCGCCGGTGAAAACCGCCGGTTTTTGCCATTTTTCCTGTAGTGGTCTTTGAAAGATGACTTTTATCTTTCTTTAGGGGAAGAGTCTATAGTAAGTCCCTTACCTTGGAGTCTGATAGATGTCATGACATATGTTTTGGAGATTAGGGTATTTAGCTTACCGTCCTTCTTTGACTTGTATGAGAGAGAACATCTCATTTAGTGATGGTAGTCTTTCTTTGTTTAAAATTTGAATACGAATTTGGTCAAAGTCATTATTGACCCCTTTTTGTAGAATCTTTTTTTAGAATTACTGCATCATCTCAACATGCCATTTTGAGATCTTGATAATAGTCCAGTCAAGCCAATAACTTTTCATCGCATTAAAGTACCTTGCTTGGTTGTTGAGATCTTAGTTTAGATCTCATAGATGAGGGCATCGCCCTCAATTTTGAGTAAGTTTGTTTGACGACATCCTAAACTTCTTTTATGGTAGACAAGAATATAAATGACCCACTAATTTTAGGCATTATATTATTTTACAATTCCGTCATGACCATGGAATCAATTTTGTCCCATAGTACAAACTTAGGGTTTTTCAGCTTTGAAGGAGAATTCACAAGGCTATGGATATTGCCCTTTCCTTTTAGAAAAGTCTTTGCAATTTGAGATCACTCATGGTACTTTATTTCATTCATGCGATGTAAGACTTGTATCCACTTGAGTTTTCTCCATTAGTTTGATTTTCTCCATTCATGATAGTTGACTCATGAGGGAAGTCAAAGAAATTAAACATAATGAAAAGAGGAAGAATCACAACAAGAAAGAAAGAAAAAGTTTAATAGTATGAAGAATGAGTCCCGAACCTAGCTTTGATACCATGCAGGAAAACACAACAACAATATCAAGTCTTTATCCCACAAGGTGGGGTTGGCTACTTTAATCATTTGTCTCCATTATATCATGTTAAGAATCATATTCTCATTTAAATCTAATAAAAAAAAGATCATTTCTAATATTTTCTAATCAAGTTTTTTTATGTCTACCTCTACATTTTTTAACATAGGCTAAATCTAATATATCCACTCTTAATTGGATCATCAAAAGGCTGATGTTTTATGTGATCAAACCATCTAAGGCGACTATCTATAATCTTATCTTCCATTATAGCTACTCTAACCTTTTCACATATATGCTTATTTCGCATTTTGTCTATAAGAGTGAAGCCACTCATCCACTTGAGCATACTCATCTTTGCAACACTAAATTTTATGCTTTTCTTTTAATGACCAACATTTTGTATCATAAAGCATTGCAAGTCACACGACCATCTTATAAAATTTTCCCTTAAGTTGTTGGGGTACTTTTCTATCACACAATAGGTCGAATGCATTCCTCCACTTCAACCATTCAACTTGAATTTTATTAATAACATCCCTATCTATTTCATCATCACTTTAAACAATAGACTCGATATATCTAAACATGTACTTTTATTAATGATTTTTTTTGCCTAATATGACAATCCCCCCACTAGATCTATAACTACTAAAATTATACTTCATGTATTCAATATTAGATCTACTCAAACAAAAAATTTTAAAATAACCAATTCACCCCCCTCTTGGTTAGCCTTGGGACAATTGTGTAGGTTTATTTGAACTCTAATTCAATATTAGTCTAATAAGAACATCCATGATTAAAACAAAATGATATTGACTTAAAGTTGATCGTTGATATAATCCAATAGGAAAGTACTTGGTCAAATCACCTTGTGTTTGAACACAAGTAGCAGATCTTCATACATATCATTAATGACTTGAATAAAAGTATTATTAACTCATTTCTTTTATTAGAACTCTCTAGAGCACTTCTCTTAAAATTTTATCATATGTCTTCTCTAAATCAATAAATACCATCCCTCCTTATTCTCTCTATACTCAATCAAACCTCTCAATAAATGTATAGCTTCTATACTAGACCTACTTGGCTTGCATCCAATTTGATTTTGAGAAATATTAGTATTACATCATAACATATGCTCAGTAACTCTCTCCCATAGTTCTCATGAATGACACATAAACTTGATTCCTATATAAGTTGCACACTCTTGCGTATCACCTTTATACTTAAAAAATATGAATCTATACACTCCACTAATCTAGCTTCTTTTTAGTTTTCAAATTGATATTGAAAAGTTTCATAAGTCAAGAAATTCCTTCATCCCTTGTGTATTTTCACACCTTTATTGGAATACTATAAGGTCCAATAAATTTTTCACGCTTCATTTTCTTTAAAGCCTCTCTAACTTCAATTATTCTAATACGGTGATAAAAATAAAAATATCTATTTTCATTTAAGAGACTAAGGTCTCTAAATTCAAGCATATTTTCACAATTCTCATTGAAAAGCTTATTAAAATATTTCATCCACCTTTGTTGAATACTCTATTCTAATAAAAACACTTTTTGATCTTCATTCTTATTGCACTTCCTTGAACTAAATCCTTACTACTATCTCTTTGCTTAGTTAACTAATACATGTATCTTTCACCCTCATTTATATCTAATCTATTATATAAATCATTAAAAGCTAAATTCTTTGAATCGCATATTACATTTTTGGATTTCTTACGAGCCTCTTTATATCTTTCTCAATTTTATGAGTTTTTATATCTAAACAAAGTTTTTTATTTTTGATCTTTTTTCGTATATTTTGATTCCACTATTAACCATATTTACAATTAAGAGCTTTTCCTTTTGATGCTCCAAGTACATCCTTTGCAATATTCCTAATATCACTAACTATTTTTTTTCACATAGCATCGGCTTCCTTATGCATAGTCGGAATTTTAAGATCTTGAATCTTACTCTTAAAAGATTATTTTGAATTTTATTGCTTGAGTCTATATAAAGTGTGTAAGCATATATAGATTTTTTCAAAAGTCTTATAATGAAATGAAATTAAAGAAAATAAAAAAAAAAATTCTAAGAAATGCCAACAGACAATCTAAAGGTTATAAGAGGATCGATTCAATGGTATAGATATAACAAAATGTATTTTAAAATAATCAATGGAACATTAAACCTCTGCTTTTGGCTGATCTACAGAAAGTAGCTTTGCTGGTAACTGAAGCATACAGGGATGCACATCAGAAAAGCATTCAGGCAAGAACTGATTCTTAGACATGATATTAATTTGTTTAACAAACTTCTGAACATAAATTGAGAAAGAATTCCTGTTTCTTTGTTGCAGGCTGTGAAAGAGAGAATGGGAAATCTTGCCCAGAGTCTCGGAATGCCACCAGGCCTTGGTGATGTATTCAAACAATAAGGATTCCATGCAAGCTCAATTTTGTACAGTAGCTGATACAGCTCTGTTCATGCCACTCTTGTAATTTCTTTCTTCCTTTTAGAAAGATCAGAACTCATAATTATAAATTCAATAATTTATTCAGCCCAACTTACTCGATTGAATTTATAAGTTTATTATATTTATCTTAATTGGTTTATAGCAATATGGATATTATTTTTTAATGTTCAATATGCATTGACCTGCTTCATATGTGCATAGAATCTTTTGTGCTATTAATTTGCTCATATTTTGATGTTATTTTAATATTTATTTATCTATAATAATAAGATTTTATTTTTATGGTTCAATTTAATGAATTTAAAAATAAATCATGTCTTGTATAAATCGATTTATTTTAATATAATTAAATTTGCCGCTTCCAAAATGTCCCTTTACTTCTTTCAATTAATGTTCAATATCAATTAAGATGAGTCCTCTCTTAATTTAATAATATAATATGACAAACTATAATTTAAATAAAGCATATGCATGAGTCATTTGAGCCTTGATTTAGGCTTCATTTATGAAGGATTTTTTACTGTTTTTTATAGTAATTTTTTGATATGAAAATTTTAAATTTTTTTTTTTATTTTTTTTTTTATAAAAAATAATAAGAAAGTTGTCTCAAATGAAGTCTTAATCAATTTGAATGGTCCTAGTCCTTGCTCGAGCTATTTGAACAAGTTGATATGTTATTTACTTTTTCTATTTTACAACAGATTTGTAGCAACATTCCAACTTACCATACAATCAGCTTAGCTTTTGATTTGTATCACTATAACCAAATCATAGGCCCACCAAAGACTCCCTTCACATGCCATCATGAGAGCATGTCACCAACACTAATCATGAATATGCTGACCAAAAAAGCCACATCAATGTCGATAATATGGCCTGCCACCTCTCTCTCTCTCTCACACACACATATTATACTAAATCTCATATAATTTCAAATAAATGAAGCCAACAACACAGCTAGAAATTCAAGTTTTCCCTTTGTTGGAAAGTGAAGTTATCCCTTTAAAAAAGGCCCAAAAGCAGACACACCAACATGCTATTCAATTGAGTGGAATGAAAGCTTATATGATCATCATAGCTCTTCTTCAATCATTTCAAAAGTGTTATAAGAATGGGTCCAACGCTTCATAGATTCATTCCACCCTGAAAACATATAATATTAACTAACCCTCCAATCATGCGTAGGTTGCCAATGATCTCTCTCAAACTTCTACTTTTCACTGTATAAAAAGCCAAGGAGATGGCCGTCTGATTGGTTCAGTAATTGAAGATTTTACACTTGTGATTGTACAGTCAATTGCTATTGATTTTCTCAGCTCAACATTATCTACCATATCCCCCAAAGAGATATATATATATATAGATAACCAAGCCAGTGTGTCAAAACAGTCACTAACTAGCTCAAATACCAGATTAGAAAAATCAAAAGAATGCCTCCACCATAGAAACTACAAGAAGCCAACTGGAAAGCATTTAAGCAATAATTGAACTTTCAAAATAAAACAAGAAACCTCATGTGATTACCAATAAGACATACACTATTCTAATTTTTTTAAAAATAATTTTTAAAGTACACTACTCTCATTGGTAGAATTTTTTTCTTGCATATCACTTGTTTTGTTAGTCGTCCTTCGTTGAATTATAATCCAAGGCCTCTTAGTTGATAGTCTAAGTTTTCAACCAACAGATCAATGCGGGGCCGAGGCATCTACGGAGAGTAAAAAAATTGAGCTTTAGACGTCCTAGGTGGAATTGAACAATTTGCAACAGTGTAAATGAAGAATTAAAAAAACCTCACATGCCCTCTTGCAAATGCTTAAGAAAATAACCAAGTAAGATGGAATCAAAACATTACGCTGAATCTTGCTTAGTTCTCCTCATTGATCTGCTAATAGGAGAATTTGAAGTCTCCAATGGAACAGCTGGAATTTCCATCTCACCTTTCAGAATCTTCACAATCTCCCCACTATCAGGTCTCAACTCCGGTGTTCTCTGCAAGCACAGAAGTGCCAAATTTATACAAAGATGAACCTGATCCTTGTCACAAGAATCTTTCAACTTTTCATCCAAAATTTCCATTACATCTCCCACAAGTGCTAATTGCCTGCACCAGCTTATAAGATTAGCTCTATCAAGCTTCATAGGTGATTCCTGAACATGTAAAGGTCTCCTTCCAGATACAATAACAAGAACAAGAACTCCAAAGCTGTATATATCAGCTTTCTCATAAATATGGCTAAATCCTCCATATTCCGGAGCAACGTAACAAATAGTTCCTCTCATACTTGTAGTGCTGCTAAGCTCTTTGCTATAAAGATCACTGTTCAAAATCTCACTACCAACTGATTGATTCTTCCTCTTCTTCCAACCCTTCCTGAAGCTTATATCCATTTCTCCCAATTTGTTGTTTCTCAACCACTTCAGCCCCTTACAGTTTTTACCTCTCTTACTAATCTCAGCAAAGTACTCTTCTTTCCACCATTCTCTCATCTTCCTCTCCTTATCACATCGAGCTTCGACATTAGTCTTCAGCTTGTTGTTCTGAGTCTGAGCATCAATGTCTGTAAAAACAGTTTCATCCAAGCTTTTTTGTTCAAATATCTCCATTTGACTAGAGCTTCTTAACTCGGGTGAGCTCTTTCTATCATCATCCCAATCAGGGTTCTTCGAAGGACAAATCTGGTTCCCAATCCACTCTCTGACATAATCTCTACTACTAAGCTCCTCACTCTCATCCTGCTTCCACCACCAATCAATCCTCCCATCATCCAATGGAGAACTCCCTCCCAATTCACTAAATTTATCCACAAAACCAACCTCAACATCACAACAAGGATTTGATACTAAATCCTTCCCCTTTAAACTCGCCTTCTTCTCATGATTTGGTGAATGAAAGGGAAGGGAAAGATCAACCTGTGGGCTCAAGCATAGTTCATGGCTAAAGATATCAGTTTTCCGCCTGGAAAGCCCAAAATCAGCCAGCTTCGCCTGGAAATCGGAGCCTAGAAGAACATTGGCTGGCTTCACATCGCCATGGATAACAGGAGGATCGCATTGGAGATGGAGAAAGGCCAGAGCTTTAGCGATATCGAGGATGATTCGAAACCGGCGGTCCCAATCAATGAAGGGGTGAGAAGAACCGAAAAGAGCTTCTTGGAGACTTCCATTACTCATGTACTCGTAGACAAGAAGGTAATGGGGTCGGCGGTTGCAGTATCCGAGGAGGGAGACGATGAAGGGTGAGTGAGGCAAATCGGCCAGCACTTTTAGTTCGTTCTGGAAGTCGCGGTCAGGGAAGGATGGGTTGAGGCGTTTGATGGCGACGGACTTTCCGTCGGGGAGAATGCCGCGGAAAACAGCGGCCGAGGCACCGCGGCCGAGGGATCGGGAAGGGTCGAAATGGAGTGTGGCGGAGCGGAGGGAACGGAAGGAGAAGCGGCGGAGGGTGGGTGAAGAAGAAGGAGAAGATGATAAGGGGAGAGTTGGGGAGCGGCGGCGGTGGGATAAGTGGAAGTAGAAGAAAAAGAGGAGGAGGAGGAGGACAGCCGAAGTGAAGGCGGCGGCGGTGGCGGCGGGAAGTAGGAGGGGAAGAGTGTGGTGGCGGTGTTGGGAGGCCGCTGTGGGTAAGGGTGGCGGGGGTAGAGGCATTGAAGCCATTGGGGAATAAGATTGGGCTGCGATTGGACGACAGCAGATAGAGGGGGTAGTGTTTTTTTGGTGTGGGTGAACGGGGCTGTGTATGATGCTCTTGCAAATTAAAATTTCTTCTTACGTTTAATTTGCTAACAAAAATGAGTAAAATAAATATAGTACGGATACATCACCACAAAAATTTCTTGATCAGGCACGTATCTCGAGGCAAAAAGCTAGTTGGAAATTTCAAAAATTAAATTCGAGAGCACCTAAACTCCGATTTCAGCGAGCTTACAGTCAAACTGAGCGTCTCGGAAATACGAACCTAATGACACCAAATTCGACCCAATCCGAGCCCAAATGAGTCCAAATCAAGGACCCGAAGTGCTGTTGAAAGGTTCAAACCACAATTTGAGTTACCAAACGGTCTCTGATTTTAACGAGCTTATACTCGAATCGAGCGGCTCGACGAGACGAATCCAACGTACCCAAGATAGCCAAATTCCGACATCACTAAGGCCTTCAAATGTCCATCGAACAGTGAACAATCGTAGGATTCAATATCGGCCGTCCATTCAAACCACTCCCAATTCGCCCCTGATCTCACACCTATTTACGGGCTATGCCACTCCAGAAAAACTATAAATAGAGCCATCATTCTTCACAAAGGGGACTCAAGTGAAGAGAGAGAAGAAGAGAAAGGGGGAAAAGGTGAATCCTCTCCTCCTCGACCATCACCGGAGCTCTTCCCGCCGCCTGAATACGCCGGAACTCCGCTGGATTTTCGGGAAACGACGGGATTCTGCAAAACTTTGTAAATTTGCTTTAAGTTGTAATCTGATCGTCCCGATTTGTGGGTCGAATCAGTTTCTTGAAATTTACAAAAACATTAGTGGAACTTTTTAGCTGGGCGAGGCCCCGTGGTTTTTTCCCTTTTTGGGTTTTCCATGTAAAAACTATGGTGTTCATTCTCTTTTCCGTTTGCATGCTGAATCTCCGTACAATGCTCAGACGCGAATTTACAAACTCTACCGCCGCATATTTTCCAGCATGCAACAGTTTGACGCCGTCTGTGGGAAAACTATCCCACCACTTCAAGTATTGCTACGATGGTTAACAGGCGCAGCAGTTGTATCGTTGGAGCTTCTCGCTCCGACTCTCGTCAGTTCAGAAACCCATCTATTAACCATAGACGTCCGATGTCTGCCTCTTTTCATCCTGGGGGGCAGAATTCTGCCGGAGAAGGGACCTCGGGACCTTCATTAGAAGAGAGAATCCGGAAGATGGAAGAATCTCAGATCGAGATTCTTTAACTCCTGCGAGAGAATCGACAACCAGCATTGACACAATGGGAGAAAATTCTTCTCCCTCAGGATCCACCACGGGTTGTAGATGTTCAATTTGAACATCTTCGAGCAGAAATTCATCTTCCTCCACCTAGAAGACATCCTCAATCACAGCAGGATAACAAACTTGCCGATACAGCAAGTTCTACACATCCTCCACCCTCAACTCGACAGCCTCACATTCTTTCGGATCTCCCAGAAGGCTCTGCCCAACCGCACATTGCTGAGCTCCCTCACAATGCTCTACATCACGAATTGCGAAGATTGGTACGGGAAGAGTTCCCCCGAGGAGATGTGAGGCGAGCTCTCCGACAGAGAAACTTCCAGGAGTCATCACCTATAACTGAAGCCGTTATTCAGCACCCCATTCCGGTTGGATTCAAAGTGCCAAACGTTGAGTCCTACAACAGGACGACCGACCCATATGAGCATATCGACTATTACAGAACCATCATGCATATTCAACGAGCATCGAATGCACTTCTTTGCCAGGTTTTTCCTGCCACCTTTAAAGGACAGGCTCGAACGTGGTTCTATTCACTTCCGTCCAGAACGATCCCTTCATTCATCAAATTAGCCAAACTCTTCGTTGAACAGTTTGTGGCTAATCAAAGAATTGCTAAGGATTCTTCCCACCTCTCTGGGATCCGCCAAAATGAGGGAGAATCGTTGAAGGAGTATTTTCAACGGTTTTCCACCGAGGCTCGACAGATTCCAGGAGTAGACCCTGAATTACTCCGAGGGGTTTTTCTTGGAGGTATTTGTCTTGGCTCCTTCTATTCAGCACTCATGCACGACACCGTTCATTCATATGCTGACCTGATCCATCGTGTGGAGGCACAAATTTCTGCAGATAAAGCTATAAATGCTCACAGGAAGCAGTTTGAGCAAATCAACGGGAAGCACAAAGGTGCACCAGGGATGGACAATTCATTCTCACAATAGAAAAAGCAAAAAAAGAATGATCTAGTACCTCCTAGGCCTCCATTACCGTGATGGGAACCCCAACAGAAAAAGGAGTATACCCCACTCAACACATCTCGAGCAAATGTATTGATGGCCGTCCGAGATTAAGATACATTAAAATGGCTGAATCCTTTGAAGTCGAACACAGGAAATTCAGATCAGTACTGTCACTTTCATCGTAGTCGTAGTCACACTACCGAAGCCTGTAAGCAACTCAAGGATGAGATTGAAAGACTTATCTGTCAGGGCTACCTTCGATAATTTATTTAAGATTCATCTACCCGAGAGGAAGCTCGTCCCGCTGGGGGGCAAAATCAACAACAGAGACAACCATTGAATAATATTCAAGTTGTTGGAGAGATTGAATGATCATGCACTTCGTGCATGTGTATTAGCAATACTTATCTTGTTGTCTCTTTTATGTTGAGTAGGGTGTCATTTTGATATCTCTAATGTCTTCTTCTAAGTTAAATATTGTATTGCGCCCGTACGTAGATCTTATGTGTTGAGTACGTTGTAACTTGTATTTCCCCAAGTTAGACTAGGGAATTATTGTATTGTTTTACATAATACAGTAATATGATGTTAACATTGTTGTGATATTATTTTTTCTTATGAAAGATAAAAAATTTATCAAACTCTTTCTTTGCGATTCGAGGAATATACAATCTACATTGTATCTCAATCACCGAATGATCAATCCCAGGGGGATTTGATCCGCCCTCATCTACACAGGTTAACGTCATCGAGCAGGGCTCTAACGTACAACCTCGGATAGGTCTTACATCCTTGGTGAATTCTTCTGACCTCTTCCACACATGTTAACGTCATCGAGCAGGGCTCTGACATACAACCTCAGATAGGTTTTACATCCTTGGTGAATTCTCCAACCTCTTCCACACAGGCTAACGTCATCGAGCAGGGCTCTGACGTACAACCTCAGATAGGTCTTACATTCTTGGTGGATTCTTCTGACCTCTTCCACACAGGTTAACGTCATCGAGCAGGGCTCTGATGTACAACCTCGGATAAGTCTTACATCCTTGGTGGATTCTTCCGACCTCTTCCACACAGGTTAACGTCATCGAGCAGGGCTCTAATATACAACATCGGATAGGTCTTACATCCTTGGTGGATTCTTCTGACCTCTTCTACATAGGTTAACGTCATCGAGAAGGGCTCTAACGTACAACCTCAGATAGGTCTTACATCTTTAGTGGATTTTCTTGGTCTCTTCCACACATGAATATAAAATTCTGGAAGACTAAAAAATCTCAAAGAGCACGAAATGCACATTCAAAGCATACCTCAAAGAGGCGTGAAACAACTTAGTTTTTTTTGGATGACGAGTTCATTTCAAAGGAAAAACAAGTATCGGGCTCATACAATAATCTCAACTTCATATACAAATGGAGTTATATTACAAGATTGTACATCAAGCAACAAGATAGATTACAATTTGGTCTTCATCAGGCCTCAACTGAGTTAACACTATACATCCGTCGGCATAATACACTACTCCGACCCCTTAAATAAGGGATATCTGATGTCGGCAAACTTCCGTATTTATGTTTATTATCTTTGCAGAATGCAACTAGACTACCGTCATCATTAGTTCTTTGCTTGATATTCGTCATCGGTCATTTACTTCATATAAGCCATCATCATCTTCTCGCTCGACTGCTACTTACAACGCACCCTCGAACTCTCTACTTTGGCTCTACACTCGGTCGTTGACTGCTAATTGGCTTCAACTCGATCGTCCATCGCCAGAAATACTTTCGTTCAGATGGAATTGAAATTCTCTCAATCTGCTCATCACTTATGGTTCTCCTCCAATATGCTATCACCGCCAGATCTTCTCAAATCACCCTCGCATACAATCAGCAATTGATCTTCTTCCGTCGAGGGTTGTCTATTAAGAAGATAGCCTCTCATCGTAACTTCTTCTGCACAAGAGGAGGGGCACTAAGTCGAGCAGGGGAAATTTCCTACTCGAAAATAGCGGAAGGCCTCAACCGTCGGAAAGCCAGAGGGGCGGAAGAAGTCCCCTAACTTCTGCACGAGAGGAGGGGCGCTAAGTCGAGCAGGGGAAATTTCCCACTCGAAAATAGTGGAAGGCCTCAACCGTCAGAAAACAGAGAGGTGGAAGAAGTCCCCTAACTTCTGCACGAGAGGAGGGGCGCTAAGTCAAGTAGGGGAAATTTCCAACTCGAAAATAGCGGAAGACCTCAACCGTCGGAAAGCAGAGGTGCGGAAGAAGTCCCTTAACTTCTATACGAGAGGAGGTGCGCTAAGTCAAGCAGGAAAATTTCCCACTCGAAGGGGATATTTCCCACTCGAAATTAACGGAAGGCCTCAACTGTCAGAAAGCCGCGGGGGGGGGGGGGGGGGGGGGAGAAAAATTCCCTAACTTCTGCACAAGAGGAGGGGCGCTAATTCGAGCAAGGGAAATTTCCCACTCGAAAATAGCGGAAGCCTCAACTGTCAGAGGGCCAGAGAAGAAAAGAAGAAGGTGCAAGTTTCCTAAAGGCCTAGGGGGCATATTTATAGGTTTTGGAGAGAATGAGGGGGATTTATTGCCATTTTCGAAATTCCTAATTTTTCTAATTTTTTTTCCAAATTTTTTGGAATTTTTTGGACCCAAATTTAGCAAAAAAAAAACTAATTTTTTATCAAAGTGGGGCCCACTTGAGGCGGTGGGCCGAACGGCCTCCTCCCCACAGTCGAAACGGCGCGACCAGAGCACCAATCCGCGGGCACCACGCACTGATCGCGGCTGGCGGAACTACGCACGTGCGCGCGGCCACGGATGCCCGCAGCACGCTGCAGCGCGGCGGGCGACAGCCGTGCGCGGCAAGGCCACCCAAGCGAGGGCTCGGGTGTGGCCTGGCGGCTGCGGGTGCAGCCCAAGTGCGGGCACGCTGGCGCGGCCGCAGTTCTGCACCGCCGGCGGCGGCGGCCGGCCGGCCGGTCCGGCTGTCCGATCCGTTTCAGGCCCGAATTTCATCCTGAAAAGTCCAAATTCGACATTTTTGGGGTCCCTGGATACGTTTTTCGACGTTTCAGACTCAATTTTGGCACTTTCGGAGCTCAATAAGACCTCTATAGTCAAGTTTCGAGAAACACTCAATTTTTGAAATTTAATTTTTTTTATTTTGACCATTACGAATTTCTGAAACATATATTTTCGAACTTCTGAACCTACGACGTCCGAAAATAGGGGGGCAACTGATACATCACAAAATTATCTTGACCAGGCACGAATCTCGAGGCAAAAAGCTAGTTGGAAAACTTCAAAAATTAAATTCGAGAGCACCTGAACTCCGATTTTAGCAAGCTTACAGTCAAACTGAGCGTCTCGAAAATACGAACCCAACGACACCAAATTCGACCCAATCCAAGCCCAAATGAGTCTAAATTAAGGACCCGAAGCACTATTGGAAGGTTCAAACCACAATTTGAGTTACCAAACGGTCTCTGATTTTAACAAGCTTATACTCGAATCGAGCGGCTCGACGAGATGAATCCAACGAGCCTAAGATCGCCAAATTCCGACATCACTAAGGCCTTTAAATGTCCATCGAAAGTTGCACGATTGTAGGATTTAATATCGGCCGTTCATTCTCTTTTCTGTTTTCGTGCTGAATCTCCGTACAACGCTCGGACGCGAATTTACAAACTCTACCCCCGCGTATTTTCCAGCACGCAACAAGTACATTTAAAATTTTTAAATTATTTGAATAAGTGTAAAAGAAATATAGCTGATTATTTTTTTATTTAATTTGAAATAAATTAAATCCAATATGTAGCATCTGGTGATGATTCAAGCCGACCAGCACTTGTGCTGGCAGTGATAATAATTGAGGTGACGGTGTATTGCTTGTAACAACGGTGGTGCCATTAGTAGCGAAATTATTACCATGAAGGAGAATAAGATATATAACTTATAAAGTACATATCACAAGTCATTCTTTAAAGAATGTTTGCTATAAATGATCTCTTTCTCCAATTTTTTTTGCTTCAAATATCTCTTAACGTTTTGATAAAAGAAACTGAGATTTTGCCAAGTATTATTGAACACATTATGATCCTCAACATATCAAGGCAAAATGAAATATCTTCCTAAGATTTATTCATAATTTATTTTTTATGCTCAGCCAAGCTAATGCACTCACAAGTCACAACTAGAAGATGAGGCAACCTATAATGACCTCAACTTAATTGAGATCTTTTAACCCCAAGTTTCAAGTCTAAAGATAAATATAGTGGATGGTTGTGCTCTTTCTTTGATAACTCTAACCTAGCTAAAGATGATTTCGATGCATTTACTTTACTTTGTAACATGAAAAACTTCTACTTAACAACCACCTTCAATTATGTTGCTAGCTTCTTGACCTTCTCTTTGAAACTCAGCAAATTAGCATTGACTTTTCTAGCAAATTTATAAGATTATTTTTTTATTCAAATATATCACCATTATAAGATTATTTTTTAAATTATATTAATTCAAAATTTGATTTAATTATACAGTATGATGTATATTGTCTTGTACAATTACCTTTCTAAATTAATCTAACTAATCCAAAACAATAAATGGGCAATAATTACAAATCTAGCAAAGCAATCATACAATATGATTGACATCATATTGGATGATCTAACATAGTTTGATTTTCATTATGTTATTCTATTTGAACTAATCATATTGTATACTATTTAAATTCTACTATTTAATATGCTCGAATTTTCAATAAAGATAGTTTTGGAGTTTGATTTTTAAGTGCTTTGTAAAAAAAAACCATTTTAAAAAACCTAAAATATATGTGATGCTAAAAACTTTAGGAGAGGAGCAATTTGAGAGAAAGAACTTTAGGCTTTTCATTTTTAAAATCCAATGTGAGAAAAATCTCTCGAGAGGGCATCCACCTATTGTTATTTTAACTTTTCTTCAAACTCAAATCATCTAGTTCTTGTTGTTAGTGTGAAATGTTATCTTTCATTAAATTTTTATAAGCGATTAGTGTGATCAGGCTTCATATTATAAGAAATTATGGCGATGTAGCTTAGGAGTTATTGTAATTCAGGATCCCTAGCTTGTGATTTTGATGATAATGTATATTATTGGTTGAGATTTTATTTCTCCAAACATATATATTGGATATTATTTTTGTCTGTGCGTACTAATTTTTTAGGTACATCATACACCACTTAAGATTACTCAAGACTCAAATTTAGATAAAATAGGATATCATTAAAAGAGTCTGTAATTTCAACTCCCTTATTATTTTATTTTTTTTGAGTTTGGCCATGTAATGGTGTATACAAAATTGGCGACCATGCACACACATACATGGGAGAGAAAATTTTAAGATTGGAATTTTTTGAACAAATTGTACCGTTGATTGCGATCGTACTGTATGATCTGTTATACAAAAAAGAGAGTTAACAACTAATTGAATCATTAATGCTAATGAACTAATCATATTGTACGATGAAGATCCGTACTGTACGATTTGTTTCGATCTGTAAACCTGGCGGCCAAATAAATTATGTAAGAATTTTTAAATTAAATTTTGAACTAATTATACCGTATGATCCTAATCGCACTGTATAATATTTGAAATCTTACTTAAATTATCTCTTGTTATTAGTTAATCAAATCAAAGTTTAATAAATATGGCTAATAATACTATATGATAAAAATCATATCGTATCGTTAACATAGATAAAATTCGGTCATCCTAGAGATCGTATTGGATTAAAACCTTAAATTTTTTAGTTAATCGTATAATATGATATCTATATTGTACAATAAAAACTATTGATGTTGAGCTGACCGTATTGTATGATGTTAATCATACCAAACAATCGACAGAGATAATTTCCAATCATCAGCATAATCGTTCTATATAAATAGAGAGAAATTAAACTAATCATATTGTACAAACTTACAATCGTACAATACAATATGTTTGCTAAATTTAAATAATTAGTTTGGACTGTAACATTGTAGTGGATGAGATTTTTTTTTGTAAGTGATCATACTATGCAAACCTAGATAGTACAGTACGAACAAAGATTACCAAATTGAAATTTTAGGTTTTTTTAAGCCTTATATTGAAGCTTTTTTTTTTTTTTGAAGTCTTTTTCATAAGGACTTTAGCTGTTGAAGGAACCCTAAAGTAGATTTTCTTGCAAGGCTTTGGGCTTCGAGGGGAAGAAGAAGATGAGATTGTGTGTGAGGGGTATTCATACAGTTTCTTCAGGCAAGCTTGTACCTAGCTTCCTCTTGTGGCCTTGGTGAGTTCTTGATTTTTTTTTTTTTTTTGTGAGAGAAGCTTCAAAGTTAAGAGTCTAGGGTTCTCTACCTTCACTAGGATGGTGAAAAATGATTATGGTTCTTTGCTATCATCAAGAGGTTAAAGAAGGATTCTAGGTTGCATTCACCTGGAGGGTGAAAAAGTATTGAAGTTCCACTACCGTCATTAGTAGGGTGACATAGCTTCCGGTTCTTCATCGCACCAGGTTTGGTGAAAGTGATTCTTATATGAGCTTCTTCGTATTGCTGTGGGGGCAAAAGGATAGACACTATAGTGTTGGTATAATATCCAGAGAGGAGGACTCTAAGGAGTGGATGTGTGTCAAGGTTGATCGAACCACTATAAAATTTTTAGTGTGCTCTTTCTTATTTGTTTTTACTTTTCTGCACTTTAAAGTTCCTACATGAATTTCATCTTTTATTACAAACTATAATTAGGTAAATTTATGGTGTGCTAAAAACAAAAATTTTAATATTTTGATTGATATATTTTTTCCTCAAAATAAAAATATTTCAAACTCTAAATTGCTTCCTCTTGTGTTAAGTTACTCATTTAGATTTGTTTTCAAAATTATTTTCTAGCATAAAAAAATAATATTATTATTGTAGTATTTTTTTAAAGTATTAATTCACCCCCTCTTGGTGTGCCTAGTGTTAGTTCATGGAGGTCTTACAACCTTCTCAAACTTTCAAGTGGTATTAGAGAGGGTCATGGAATTCACAATTTTAAAATCCTCAAGTAAAGATCTAGTGATGCAATTTTGAAATAGAAATACTGCATAGGGTTATTCAATAACTCGTCCACCACTATTTGAAAACATTCCTTTTGATTTTTAGAAAATTCACATGTCTATATTTTTGCAATCCATTGACTATAGAAGTTGGCATATGATTCAAATTAGTTATTCACTTCCATCACGAGCATTTAATAGAGTAAAAAATGATATTCCCTTTACTAAATGGAGTCATGAGGATAGAGAGCTAGCTCAATTAAATGATAAATATTTAAATTATTTTTTCCATGCTTTAAAATTTGAGGATTGTAAGAGATTATCTACTTATACTATGAAGAAAGAAATATGGGATAGATTGTGCATTATGTATGAGGGAACTAATGCAGTCAAATAGTGTAGGTTAAATATTCTACTACAAGACTATGAACTTTTTTGCATGAAACCTAATAAGACTATATCTGAAATATAAACTAGATTTAAAACAAGTAGTATCATCCATGTATGCATTGGGTAGATAACTTTCTAATTATGAAAAAAGTTAAAAAGATTATGCATTGTCGACCTATTACTTATGATGCTAAAGTCACTGCGATATCAGAATCAAGGGATTTGAATGTGTATTCGATAGACAACTTACTAGGTTCGCTCATTATCTACGAGCAAGGCATGAGTCAAAGACTACTTGATGCATGTAATAAGAAAAAAGAGAAGAATGTGGGCTTGAAAGCCAACAACTTAGCTAGTAACAGTCCAGTTGTAGAAGAGGATGACGATATTGCATTGATGACCCGTTAGTTAAAAAATTTTCTAAAATAGAAGCAAAAGCATCATCAATAATAATGGAGTAAAGGTAAAAGTAATAAAAATTTTAAAGAATCATCTGACACAATATATTTTGAATGCAAGAAATCAGAACATCTTTGAACAAACTTCGCCCATAATCCCCCAATCAAGGAGATGGGTGAATAGAAAGAAAAATTTGGAAAGATGAAGCAATGGATATATAAGGCTTTTTGGGCTGACTCTGCCTTATAATATTCTGAACAAGAAGAAAAGGAGGAGGTAACAAAGTTGTATCTCATTACTAATGATAATCTTGATAAGTTAGATCAAGATGAGGTATGTAGCTATCTTATAATGAATTATTTATTATTTAAAAAAAATTATGATTCATATAGAAAGCTAAAAAGGATGCATGCTAGTTTAAACACTAATTTTATTACCTTGCTAAAAGAGCATAATTATTTTATAGATGAACATTATGATTTAGATAGCAATCAAATGTCTTCACTTTATGAGTTTGATGCATTAAACAAGAAGCATATTGATCAATCTACTACATATGACTCCTTGAAAGCAAAGAATATTAAATTAGAAAACTCATTCAAACAACTAGAGGGATATGCATCTAAACAAGATGGTAGTTAGCATGCAATAAAATTGGAGGTGGCTAGCATTGAAAATGCAAATCAATTTTTAAAATAAAAAATTCATGCATTATAACAAAATATAACACCACCTATTTTAACACAATGGTACAACCTCACATTAGTGCATGCATTATATAACCCTAGGAAGAGGCACATCCCCCAGTAAAATCTAGTAAATCCATTCCCAGGGGTTAGGTGTCATTCTTATGGCATGCTATGTCATATAGCTCGCACTTGCACTATACACCGTAGGACACATCTAATATAGAGGCCAAAATCACATACATCATAGAATAATATACATACAACTCATTCATCAAAGCATAAGGAGAAACTTAAACTCACTTGGGTTCCCAAATCTAATGTCTAATTGATTTGTATGAGTTATCTTATAAAATACCTAGTTAGAGTATGTGATACATGAACAATAAATTCTCAAGACACATAACTAGAGATTTAAAGTAGTTCATCACGTTGGAGGCTAGGTCAAGAGGCAAGTTCACATCAGAAGATAACACCACTATGAAAGTAGAAGGCTCAGGTATAATTAGTAACTCAAAAAATTTCATAATTAAAAATATCTTACTTGTAAATAGATTAAAGCATAATTCACTTAGCATTAATCAATGATGTGATAAAGGGTTT
This sequence comes from Dendrobium nobile, assembly GCA_022539455.1. NCBI lineage: Eukaryota > Viridiplantae > Streptophyta > Magnoliopsida > Asparagales > Orchidaceae > Dendrobium > Dendrobium nobile. Next base: position 48,804,429 of record CM039729.1, read on the forward strand.
GACATTAAATTTTTATCTTTAAAATGCATGATTAACTTGAATGGTAAGTGAAATATATTTATATGATTGATTTAAATTACATTGAATATTCTAATTTCCTATGTTTGAAAACCACCATTAATGAATTCCAACTATGGCAGAGGAGACTATGTCATGCAAGTATAAATACCCTTAGGAATATTCCTCATAAAGACTTAGTTAGACGTATACCCATGTTAAATTTCATAAAGGACCACCATTGTGATTCTTGGCAATTGGAAAATAAATTAAGTCTTCATTTCATTTAATCAAGGACATTAACACCTCTAGGCCACTAGAAATTCTTCATATGGATATGTTTGGACTAGTTAGTATAGCCAGCTTAGGAGGAAAATCATATGGATTTATAAATTTTGATGATTATTTAAGATTCACTTGGGTATTCCTACAGAACATTCTCCACCTAAATATAGAGAAAATTAGGATGTGAAATATTGACCATTTATATTGATCATGGTGGAGAGTTTAAAAATGATAAATTTGAACCCTTCTATCAGGAGATAGGGATAGAGATAACCTTTCTTCCCTAGGACCCCTCAACAAAATGAAATAGTTGAAAAAAAAATAAAACTTTAGTTAAAGCTGTTATGACCATGCTAGCTGAATATTTTCTCCCTAGATACTTTTGGAAAGAAGTAGTAAATACTGCTTGTTATGTACTGATAAGGTAAATGTTAGATCTAAGTAAACAAAATATCCTTTGATCTCCTTAAGGGTAGGTCACCCAACCTATATCACTTGCATGTATTTTGGATGTATATGTTTTGTCCTGATCAATGGAAAATCACCTCTAGGAAAGTTTGATCCCAAATTTGAAGAACGAGTCTTCTTAGGATATTCATACGTAGGAAAGGACTATAGAATTTTCTATAAGAAGACCTTAGTAGTAGATGAATATACCCATGTTATGTTTGATGAATCAGATAAAACCTCTGAACCTAGAGTAGAAAAAGAAGAAGAGGTCATCCAAGGGGTAGAATCTATTGACTTAGGGGATAGAGTAGAACCTTAGGATCCTTTGCTTAGAGAATGGAGATACTCATCTAGTCATCCTAGAGAACTTATCCTAGGAGACCAATCTAAAGGTGTTAGAAATAGGTATGGACTTAGATTACAAAAATTGAATTAATTATAATGTATGATTTACCTTCATAAATTAATTTAATTAAGTTACGAAAATTAAGTGTGTAATAAATGTGAATTTGACATAAGCAATTATACAATACAATATCAAGGATGTAAGATAATAAAATAGAAACTAGTTTTTCATGATATATTATTTTTTAAACTAATCATATTGTACGATAAGATCATATTTTTTAGCAACGATAATTTTAGATTTTGATTATTGTGTGCTTTGTATATAAACCATTATAAAAATCCTAAGATATTTTTGAGACTAAAAAATATGAGGAGAAAAGTATTTGGGGGAAAGAACTACAATCTTTCAATTTCAAAAAATAAAAGTGAGAAGAATCTCTCAAGATGGTGCCAACCCATTATTGTTTAGAATTTATTTTTACCTCAAACTCTCCTTTGATATTGTTGTTCATTAATTTGTTGTAAGAGAACGATGTGATATGAAGTTTATTATTATAAGGTGTTTTGGACTAGCAGGTGGGTTATAGTAGTAATATTCTCGATTGGAGTAAAAGAAGAGAGAATATGGTTTCTCCATTATTCATTAAGGAGAAGGTTTTTTTTTTTGCCTAGTGGCGATTGTAGAAAAGAGTAGTAAATCCTTGGGGGAAGAGTTCTCATTTTGCTTTTTATTCTCTTTTGCTTTTTATTTACTTATTTCAATTACTTATTTTACTATATTGCATGTATCTGGGATAATATGCTCAATGATGATGGTAATTTATTTTTATATAAATTTTTAGTTTCATTATATATATATATATATATATATATATATATATATATATATATATATATATATATATATATATATATATATATATATATAATTTAAAAATAAATATAAAAAAATAAAATTTCTTAAAATTAAATTTTAAAAGAAAAGGGGATTTTAAAATAAAAAAAAAACCATTCCACCACTCTTAGGAGTGGTTATACTATTCAAATAATGCTCAATATTTTACACAATTAGGATGGACAGCTTGAGCTTGATATATAACTTTTTAATCTCCTTCACTACCTAACATAGCTCTCCATGAAGAGTTTTATTTTTTCAAACAACTTATTATAGGAAATTTCTTGAAAAAATATGTTTTGCTAGGAAAGAGTACATCACCTCATCACTGACATGTGAAGCTCATTAGCAAAGAGTTTCTCTAGATGACCATGCAAGTACTCAAAGAAAATACCATGGTCAAGCTCAGTAGCTATTAAGTGCAGTATGTTGTTTAATAAAAGCAAATCCATTCAAGAATCAATAATTACACATTCCTTTCTATCCCAGTGAAATGATAACTTTCCTTCTCCATTCTTATAGTTTGTTCTGAAATCATATAAACACTACAGGAAAAATATTGACTTTCGACGGATTTTCCGGCGAAAAATATTCGTCAGAGTACATCCGCAGGACAAATTTTTGACGTTTTTTCTGTTGGAAATCTGCCGGTAACATTTTTCTGACGCGTGTTTTACCGTCGAGAAAAATTCATAGGACATCCGTCAGAAATGCTAATTTCCGACGGATTTTAGGCATTTTCCGACATATTTTGTCTGTCGGTAATGCGTGTTTTTCCTGTAGTGAAATGATGGTGGTGGAATATTTTGTCCTTTTTTTTTAACATAACCCTCATGGAAACTTTACATATGAAATAAGTATGATAGGTATCATTATAGAAGTACCTTCAAATGTTGCAAATCTAAACCAAAGTCTTCTGATTTTGATGATAACAAATATTATTAAATTTTTTACTATATGCTATATCCTGTTAATTGCTATTATTGCATATCTATTTTTTTTCTCATGCGCTAACATTTCAGGTCCACTGTACTCTATGCAAAATTGTTCTTCTCAAGATTGGGTAGAATAAGGTTAAGTGTTTGGAAGAGTCTATAATTTAACCTTTTCTTATTTCTACATTTCTTGAGTCAAATTATGTATTTTGTGGATAATATACTTGGTGACCGTGTACACACACACACACAAGAGAATTAGATAGTGACAAACATAGAAGTTTTATTTTCTGAACTAATCGTATTGTACGATCCATATCATACTATATGACCAGCTAATCATAAAATTATTAAAATAACTAATTATGATAAATAAAGCTATTTAAGCTAATAGTACTGTACGATATAGATCGTGCAAGACAATCAATTGAAATCAAGATCCCAAGCGCCAATCATAATTTAAGCAATATTTTGAAATTAAAAAATTGTATTAATCATATTGTACGGTATGGATCATATTATAAGATATAAACAAATATTGCCTAAATTAATTATGTAATTAAAGAACAAATTTGAATTAATTGATCCAATTAGATCATATAGGATGATTGGACATAATCGTACTGTATAACACAATCTTTGCATGTGATGATATTTTATCATTGCTAATTATACAAGAAAATAATCCAAGTTATTTAAACTAATCATACTAGATGTTTCTCAAATCATATTAGATGATCAACATTATTTATTGAACTGATCGTACAATGCCTTAGTCTTTGTACAGTACTAACATGATTATTTGAACTAATCATATCGTATAATATTGGATTGTAATATACAATCAGAGTTGCTATAATTGAATTCTAGAGCTTTTTATGAGGCCTTGTTTTTAATCTCTCTCAATAGACTTATTTTAATTCTTTGACTGCTGAGTGCTCTTAAGAGAGACCATAAAGAAGGAGATCAAGGAGAGCTTTGGGAAGAAGAAAGTGAGAGCTCCTTTGTAAGGGAGAAGTAGTGTGAGGGATTTAAACGGTTGCTCCAAGTAGGTGTCTTGCCTTATTTCCTTCAAGTGTCTATATCAATTTCTTGGATGGCTCTGGGAAGAAGTTCTTTAGCTCAAATTCGTGATTTTCTGCCATCATTAGGAAGGTGAGAAAGGAGTTGTGATTCTCTACGACCACTAGGAGGGTGAGAAAGGAGTTCGTGTTCTCTACCATCACCAGGAGGGTGACAAACGAGGTCATGGTTCTCTGTTGTTACCTAGAGGGTGAGAAAGGAATTCAAGGTGCTTTGCCTCATCAGGTTGGTGAAAAGATTATAAGGGCTTCTCCGCCTAGTTGTGGGAGCTAAAGGAGAGACACTAAAGTTTACTGCAATACTTAGAGAGAAGGACTCCGGGGAGTGTACATGGGTCATTATTTGGCCAATCACTATAAATTTCTAGTGTGCTTATCCAGATTTCTTATCTACACTTTACTTTTTCTTATTTTATTTTTATGATAATTTGCTTGATGGAAATAAGTGATTAATGCTTTGTTTTGTTGATTAGAATATCATCATTTTTATTTTAATTTTTTTTATAAAATTATTCACTCCCCCATCAAGAATAGTTGTTACTTGTTTTTTAATTAATGAAAAATTTTCAAAAACTTGTTTTTTAATTAATAAAAAAATTCAAAAATATAAGTGTTGTATTTTGAAGTAAGAAATTAGTTTTTAAATTCACCAATTCACTCCTCCTGGTGTGCCTAGGGACATTTCACTTAGGCTTAACATCCTTTATCAAACATTCACAAATATGGCAGCTTAGCATAAACTCAATTATAACTCCTTATTATCTCTTAAAACTAAATGCTACTTTTTTCTTCTATGAAGAATTTGAAATACATTTTGATGTTGTAAAGAACATAGTAGCAATAATCAAAATACATGTGATAACTTGAAATAATTCGATAAGTTGACATGTTCAAACTCTACATCTTCTGTGAATGTTTTTTAATATATTTTCTACAATAGATTAGTCTTAAGGAGTTCTGTGTGTGAAGATATACATGTGTGTGAAAACTCCATGTGAACACTAGGATGCTACTTTCTAAGTGTTATGACACTACCTTCTCTATTTCTAGTTAGGAAAAAGGAAGTCTTTAGCAATGTTATGATGTTGGGTTCTAAGCACTACAATATTACGTGTAATACCCAGTGAGGTAATACTCAGTTGTACCTATCCTAACCCGCTATAGTATTGGTAACCCACTAATTTTTTTGCACTTACACCTCTTGCATGTATCTATGAATATTATGTATGCATATAAAAATTAAAATTTATTCTAAAGCAAGACCTATTTGCTTGCATGAATGAATGAAAAATCTAAAATTTTTCCCTTGAGAGTGACACAATGCCAAGGTGGTAGTGCTACAACATTGAGCTCTTATATTTTTTAATTTGGATCGATGCTATATTAATTTTTTATAAAAATATCAATTCCCATTTTATTTTCCTTTTATTTAAAATCAAAACCTACCTTAAGAAACTATAGAGACATAGAAATCTTAGATAGAGAAAGTCATTTCAAATGACTTTAGTCCATTTTATGTCGTCTCCCAGTTCTAAAGTTATTCGGATCAAGGTATAATACATTCCACTTATCTTAGTTTTCAAAAATATAGAAATTTTGATACTTTTTTTTTAAATTTTATTTACACCTTTGTAGTGTACAAATGACAATAATTTCACACCTACTAAATTTTCATCATGTAACTTTTTCTATGTTGTAGATATGACTATTCTACATATTTAGATATTTTTCTAAAAAATTTCTGATAGATAAAGTAAAAAGTGTACTATTTTTATCCAATTAAAAATTAATTTTGATCATAGAAAATAATATTATTGTATAATTAAGACTTCAAAATATTATTCTAACTAATACTTAATAATCTAGTGAAATTCTAATATCTTAAAAGTTTGCTTAATAGTTGAATATGTTATATACTAATTAAGCATTGTGTAAATTTCTAAAATTTGTTTATTTATATTTATTTCACTACAATAAAATGATATATGTACATATATGCTTGAAACATATGATTCTATGGAGCTCAAATTTTTGAGGAAGTTCTATTATGCAGGATGCATAGGGAGTCATAATAGTATGAATTTTGATATATATTTCTGATGGGAGGTATAATGACCTGAGATAAATCTTTTACTTAGGAGTACTTATTTATTTACTTTTCTTCTATTATTATTTAAATTTTTTTCTACTTACAAATATTATTCTGCCTAATACTGTGAAGTGTTATTAAATGCTTTTAAAAGAATCAATTAAAAGCATAATAAATTAATTATTTAAAATTAAATAATGTATAATGATTTAATAGTTAAAATTTAGATTGGTTGGTGAGGCCCACTGAGCTATGTTGGCTCACACATATTATGTATTTTATTTGAGATAAAAAAGGAAAAGAGTTGATTGAGTAGCTATAGTTATATGTTTTGATCTATTCGCATAATCATAGGTAAATTTTAATTTTTGTACAATGATGACTTTTTCTTATTTGCTTTATTCTGGTTTGTAGCTATACAATATAGTGAATAATTATTCTATATAAATTTTGAAGATGAATGAAATGAAAAAAATTGGATGAGCATATTTTATGCTTATTAGAAGTTAATTAGAAGTTTTATGTTCTATTTTAAATTGAATAAATTTGAAATGTCTCCAAAACTTAGACCTTGGGTTGGTCTGCACCATTCAACTTGATTTGAGTTATCTTGTTTGTGAGTTATATAGGTTGGGTTGTGACAGCCCCTCTTTGGTATCAAAGTACTGGCTTTAGGAGATTGATTGTAAAACAAAAGGTGTAAGAAATGATATGCAGTTAGGGCTGCAAGCGAACCAAACGTTCGACGAACTACTCGTTGTTCGGTTCGATTAAAGCTCGTTCGTGATCGTTTAATAAACTAACAAACAAACTTGAACAATATTTTAAATACTCGATTCTTAAATAAACAAGCTTGAACACTAATGCGTTCAACTCGTTTATGTTCGCGAACAACATCAGTTGATGTTCATGAACAAGCTCGATAAAAAGCTTGATTCGGGTTCGATTAAAATCGCTCGATAAAAACTTAAATAATATATTATTATAAAATTGATAAATATACATAATATAAAAACTTTAATTATAACATAATAATATAATTATTTTTTATTAATAACAAGAAACATTTCATATTTGTCCATGTTTGTTAGATTGTTTGTTTAGGATGTTCATGAACAAATTTAATATTTGTTTGTTCAACAGATTGTTTGCGAAATATGTTCACGAACATAGCTTGTTTAAAGCTCGATAAGCACTACACAAACGAACATGAACCAAACATGAACACCCTTAAATTAAATGAACCAAACATGAACACAAATAATAAAGCTCGAATCAAACACGAACCAAACATGAACAAGCTAATGTTAAACAAACACAAACATGAACACTCACATACTCGGCTCGGCTCGGTTCGTTTGCAGCCCTATATGCAGTCAAATGAGATAGTCTTAGTTAGTATTGGGTATTCATTATGCTTGTTTTCATGTGCATGTTCTATTTAGATCTATATTTTGAGTGATTGTCAAATGAATCTATAAGACCCAGATATGACATATGAGCAAAGTTCTAGTTAGGTAGCACCATTACAGAGTACTACTTCAATTGTCAGCTCTGATTCTATTTCTAAATTTACTAGTTTAAGGTACAATTGATGGGTGAGGCTAAGAGCATGATAAATTCTATCAGATCTGATGAAGTAGACATGCATTTGTAGATGGTTTTGAGTTGAAACCTTTAAGATTTGAGGGCACTGCTGAACCCATAGCAGTTAAGTACTAGTTGATGAGACTAGAATACTTTTGATGGGCTGAAGTATACTCCTAAGAGGAAGGTATCATTATGTTTCGGTAAGCTAATGAGACTGAGCATTGGTGGTTAGGATAGCAAAATAAGAAGTTTCATGAAAGGTTGAATTTCCTAATTAATTAGGAGGAATTTACAGCTATTTTTAAATCATGGATCCCCATCTGATTGATAGGTTATAAATGAGACATTTTTTAGGTTGTTTTAGGGGAGAAGAATAGTTATACAATATGAGGAAAAGTCATTGCCTTAGCCACATATGCTTTATAATTGATTATCACTTCCGAGGAGAAATGTTACAAGTTTTTGAGAGGGTTTTGAGATAGTCTAAGGCAGCCAATAATTCTATTTCATATTACTAATTTCTTTGAGTTGGAAGAGATGACCAATTTAATTGAGAATGATCTATTAGCCACTCAACAATGATAAGTTGCTAGTAGGAAAAGATTTTTTTTTTTTTTTGTTGAGGAAATGCAGAAATTGCATTAAAATAAAGGAGTAGATAACCTAATACAAACTAGGTAATAGAAGCAAATGATCTCTTTTTCAATAAGAAAAAGGGACCTTATTGAAACTAAATTTGTTAATTTAAACTTATTATAAATGACATGAAATCCACTATCTCCTATTTTGAAACTGTTGAGATGCAGGGGATACCAAAATATAAGACAACCCGAAGGTTGATTAGTATCCCAGAGTTCCCATCCAATTGGAGAATAAGAAACAGTAAAGATCCCACAATCATTTAGACAAAGTTTAAGATAACAAAAGAAAAGAAAGAAAAAGGAAACTAAAGCTAGAAAGAAAATTACAAAACAATAATAAATTCCAAAAGTTTGGTATTGATTCGCCAAACTTTATAATCATATGCTCCATCTTCAAGCAAATCCCTAGTATGTTGTTGTCCAAGGAAGAAACTTTACGCATTATTAATGAGATAAAAGAGAAGAAGAACCTCCATTCTTCTCTTTGTGATCAGCCATCTTTCTTCTAGGTAGTTCTTTTACCGGACCAAAAGCTTGAAGTTCTTTGAATAAAATGTGTTTTGATCCGGGAGAATTAATCTTCTTGCCAAAAAAGTTCTTGTCTTTCTTAAGAATTGTTTTTTTGAAATTCAAACTAATTGCTGAATGGGGAGAAAAATCAGGGATTGTGGATGTAATGGGATTACCACTAACATATGAAGCAGCCATCAAAGTAGTTGAGGGAGATGTAATTGCTAAATCTGTTATACCTTCCTCCCGAAAACAAGAAATTTTGAATTCAAAATCTGGTTTGTGAGTTCCCAATAATCCAGCTCCTTGAGTTGATTTCGTAGCATGTTCATCCTTATTTTTAGCCTCCATATGAGTTGAGCTAGTTGGCGAGAGTGCCACCTCATCGCCCTTTGGATTAGAGCTTAGAACAAATTTTTCTGTTACCGATTTTCCAGCTGTTGAACTTTCAGAATTTAAATTTTGAATGTCCATTTCTTCAGCAACTTCGGTTCCAATCTCATTGGGTTTTACAACCAATCTATCAACCATTTTATCCACATCAGCCAAAGCTTCAAATGAATTAAATTCCAAAACTGATTCACGAGAACCAAGGTCCATGTTGATTTTCAAATTCTGGTTAACCGCCACTTCATCTCCTTCCTTGAATCCAGTAATTTCTTCAATTTGATCTGCAACTTCCACTGGATCAGTCAGCATTTTGAGCTTGTTTTCATCAGCCAATATTTGTACATTTACTTCTGGTTTATCAAGAACAATATCTTCACTTCTACCATCCATTCAACATATTACTGAAGCTGAAAAAATCTTGGATTTCACTTGATTTTTCACTGGTTTCTTCTTGTTTTTGAATTTAACTTGCATCCAAGGACCATAAAGATTATCATTATGATTTGAAGTGGAAGTGTTTTCTTCAACATTCGGACAAACTGAAACAATATGCCCTATTCTCCCACATTTGAAACAAAGTGATGAAAGATTTTCGTATTCGAACTTTTGAAAAAATCTTCCATGCAATCCTTCAACCCAAATTCCAGAAGGGAGTTTGGAGTTCAAATTAACTCGAATGTAGGCTCTAGTAAATTCTCTTCTTCCCCACCTAAACATATTACCATCTAAAAGTAATGGAGTCCGAATCCTAGATACAATTCTAGTGATATTGGACTCATCCCAGCAGTGTAGGGGTAAGTGAGGAAGACGAACCCAGATTGGAGATGAAACACCTTCCAATGAATTAGGAGAGAAACTAGGAGACCATTTGTCTAACCCAACTACAAAACCCCCAACAAACCATGGACCTCCATTAAGGACTTCTTCCATGGCTTCATGGGTTTGAAAGGAACAAAGTAACCAATCTAGCCCAAGAATGGTTAAATGGAATCCTCCATACTTATTCCATTGCTTTCTTAACTCGATGGCACATTTAGAGAATGGTAAACCTTTCCCAAGAATTTTAACAACCAAAGATTTACTCAAAACTTGAATATTGGGTTTTTCATTATCCATATCAAGTTTGACAATGTTTAAATCTTCAATCTCATCAAGATTTTTATTCCAATTTATTTTAATGTGTGGTTTTTTAACCCACACATTAGAATTTTCTAAATTAGAAGAAATAATTTGATTATTGATATTGACATTAGCCTTGTCAATCTTCTTGTCATTCATCAAAATATCAACAAAACTACTTCTTGAAGAAGAAGCTTCTTTGTCATTAGCTCCAAAAAAAGAAATCGAAAGAGGAGATTTAGGTAACTTGAAGGATGTTGAAGTTACCTCTTTCCCTTTGCTTGAATCCGGCAATGGCTTATGTGTAGCCACCAAGCCTCCCTCTTTGATAACAAGAGGAGATTCTAAAACACGAAGATTATGAGGAAAGATGCGTTTGAAGGAGAATCTACCTTTTGAATCCAAAGTAATTGGACTCGCTGTAGATAAAAAGGATTTGGTGTTCCGGTCATCCATAGATGACCGACCACCTTCTTCCATCTCCAATCTTTGCACCTGAAATCTTCAAACTCTTTTTCCAAATTCTTCCTTGAATTGTGGAGCTTCTCTCTCTTCTCTTGGCCGAGTAGGAAAAGATTCAGGGGTGTGGCTTGAAGTAATTAATTTTTTTGTAAGAAGAGTGGGTTCACCTACTATAGTGAAACATTGTCTTATCACCTTAATTCCTAAACAGAAATATGCCAACTCAATGGGTGACTATAAATCCATCTATTTTCACAACACATTCTATAAAGTGATTGTAAAAATCCTTACTATCTCGGGAAGATTCTTCCTTTTATTATTACCCAGCCTATTTGCCTTCATAAAAAAAAAATATTTAGGCCTTCATAAAAAATCTAAATATGATAATTAAAAAAAAAACTTCTTGGCTCATGAACCGATGCATAATTTCAGATTTAAAAATTCTACTTTTCCCTTCTATGCCCAACTTGTTCTTAAGAAGTCCTTCGATAGTGTTAATATAGACATGCTATTTTATCACAATTGACATAAAAAGGTTTTCCGAAAAGTTCTATTGGTTAGAACTCAACTTGAATCATGGAGTTACCCTACTCAATTATTCTAAATGGTGATGTCCATTTTTGCATCAATTCCTCAAATGTCTTGAGACAATGGTGTCCATTATCTCCTAACCTATTCACTATTACTTATTTACTATTACTATGGATAACTTCTCATTTCTTCTAGAAAGAGATGTAGCAGTGGGAACTACGATCCTCTTACAAATGATAACACTCATACTCTTAAATATGATAAGATATTCTATGAGGAATTATATTGCTTTTTTTTGGGGTTAAGATCAATGTCCATCCCCAAGTACACCTTATAAGAAGGAAACTTCATCACAGAAGAATTGATAATGCCTTAAAATTTTCTTTATTTCATGACCTTGGCTTGAGATATCCTCTCCTTTTAAGTGGCTGAAAAATGTCTATTACTATATTTTTAATCTCCCCTAAAACTCTGACCTTAGTATCATCATCTCAAGTTTGCAAACAATTTGGCTGCTATAAAATAAGATGTTATTTTGACATCTAAAATCTCCTTCAAACATATACTAGAACATAGGAGGAGGCTGATATCTTCTCTATTGTTGTTGCTAAGGGTTTCATCTTTCGTATTTATGCGAAGGTTGATTGGTGAAAACAAACTTGGCTTAAAGGGTGCTCAATTAAGCATGAACTATACCATGGGATGACTATTCATAAAGGATTAAAAATTGCTGATAAACTTATGGAATAAGGATTGATTATAAATTCTATTTAAAAGTTTTGCTATGGAGAAATTGAAAGCCGTGACAACCCCCCCCCCCCCCCCAAAAAAAAAAAAAAAGAGAATTTTTCCCTTATTTTTAGCCTTTAGCCTAATCATATTCAGTTTCTTCATAAAGCTAATGATTTTTTCATGATTTTATTGAAAAAACCTTTTACTTAATCACAACTATTGTGGTTTATAGGCTTTTGGACAAGAAAAATACCTACTTAAAGGTTTGGTGGTGAAATTAAGATACTTAATGCATTTAAACTTGGGACGTGGACGTTCAAGGCTCCTGGCCTCTTTAAGGCTATGAATTTATTCCTCTATTGGACACATCGCACATGACCCCTCTTGATTTCAATGGAATAGATCTTTGGCCTTCTTTACTTCAAAAAATAATAAAATTTTAATTTTTAACAACATAAAAAGAGCGGTAAAAATCTTTGAAATTAAAGAAATGCGAAAGTTAGTAAAAGCGTATTCAAAAAAAAAAAAGAAAAAAAGTTGAAGAAAATATGAAGGCATGATGAAGATTATTGAAGAGGGTGGAGTGGATCCCAATAACAGCAGAGCTGCTCTGCCTTTCTTTGCTTTTTCGTGTGCCATATTAATTATTACCATAAAACTTTAGCCTTTTGCGCAAAAAAAAGTATATAATAATATTTAAATTTCAAATATATATTAAAAATTTATTATTTTTTCTTTATAATAGAAAACACTTTGGGCCATCCAAACACAAACTTCACAATGCAGAATCCAACAATTCTGTCAGAATACATAACAAATACATTGCGGAAAAAAAAATATATATTTTTGTTGTATATTTATTATATACCCTCATAGAATCTGGATGATTCTCCTGTCCAAACTCGCATGTAATAATCTCTCCAATCTCCAGTCATATTTTCATGGGAGAAGAATAATCAAATCAAAACATAGCAACTTCAATATTTTGGTTCATAATAACAACAATCAATATTGAAGTTTTATTAATATTTTGGGCATTAATGAGAAGAATTCTGCAGAACCCACTCAACCAAGGTGGAGACCCCAAAGCCTGTAGATGTGCGTTTCTTCTCATTCCAAACAGGGCCAGCCATGTCAATATGCAACCACTGCACTTTCTCATCCACAAACTGCAAAGATTAACAGCTTAAGCTTAGTTAGTTTCATGAAAAATTAGAGGAGAGGAGGCATACAAATGAGCAAAAACTGGAATAATCTGGCATAACCAAGGCTTTGAACACCAAGTCAAATGTGCACCTTTACCTCATGTTCAACTTAACTATCAATGACTTTTTATTAGCAAAACATTAGATGATAATATCATCTAACTAATTATAAGTTTATAAATTTAATTTTTAAATCTCTACAATATTTATTCGCTACATAGTACACTCACTGAAATATTTAATGATGATCATAATATTGACTGTATAGGTTCTATCATTTTGATTGAACCTCTTACTCTATCTTAGTGCCTTCACAATATTTACTTAGACACAACAGCTACCTTTTAGGTACGGCACCCAAGCCATTATTTTTTAATGTAATCTCTCTTAACATATTTCTAATTTTCCCTCTATAAGCTAGAGGTCATCAACCCCAAACCAAAACACACACCCAAGTCCTTGACATTTCCTATCCCTGGAACACTAGAAAGTAAAAAAAAAAAATTCTAGAAATTGAACTGGCCATAGTAGATTCCACTGTTTAAAATCACGAGATGTTGTCGAAGAAGGTTCCATTGTTAAAATCACTAGAGACAGAGGGATTGACACGACAACAAGAGCAAGAAAGAGAAATAGGAAGAAACACGATAGACGGATGATGGGCTTAAGGGACCAAGATGAGCGAGTTCCAGCATGTGTGCATGTGGTAGGGAAAGAAGGGGATATAGCTAGTGACTAAGAAGAGAAAGATAGGGTTCTTTTTATATATAATAAATTTAACTATGATTCTTAGAAAATTCTAAGTTTATTTTTCTTAAACAAAAGAATTCGTTATTAGGATTTTAATGGTGAGGAGAAGAGTGCGAGGAAGTTGATAATTTTATAATATTTGATACATCACAAAAAAAATTCTCATTTATCAAGCACAAATTTTGAAATATATTTAAATTGAGAACTTTCAATATTAAATTTGAGACCATTTGAAATCAGGCATTAGCAAATTTATAATCAAACTGAATGTCATGACAGAATGAACTCAATGACATCAAAATCAGTCCAATCCAAGTTTAAATAGGCTCAAACCAACAACAACAACAACAATAACAACATCAAGCCTTTATCCCACTACGTGGGGTCGGCTACATGAATCCTTTTTCTCCATTGTGTCCTATTAAAAGTCAAATTCTCATTTAAATCTAATAAAGAAAGGTCATTCCTAATATTTTCTAACCAAGTCTTTTTAGGTCTACCCCTACCTTTCTTAACATAAGTCAAATCTAATACCTCTACTCTCTTAACCGGGTCATCGGAAGGCCGTCGTTTTATGTGACCAAACCATCTAAGGCGACTCTCTCTAATCTTATCTTCTACTGGAGCTACTCCAACCTTTTCACGTATAGGCTCAAACCAAGGGACCAAAATATTTTTGCAAGCTTCAAAACATTTATTGGATAACCAAATAATTTCTAAATATGGCATGCTTATAGTCTATCGAGTGGCTCAATGAGATAAATCCAACAAGCCTAGGATCACTTAATTCTGACATCATTAAGACGCTTAAATACTTGATGAAAACTAAATGATCGAAAGGGATCTAATATGGACCGTTTAATGGAGAATTCTTAATTTTTTCTAGATTTTCTACAAATTTACGGACCATACCACTCTAAAAAATTTATAAATAGATCATCATTCTTCACATAAGGGAGGGATGAAAGGAGAGAACAATGGAGAACTATAGTATTTTTAGCTATCACCGCCTCCAATAATCACCAGCTAGTGCCACCGACAATCACCATCATCATTGAGGATCAGCATCAGAAATATCTACCATCTCCAAAGTATTGATTCTATTTAACTCTGATGTTGAATGTAAAAGTCCATATGTGGACATCTATAATCCCTATTGGGAAAACCAAACCCAAATATTGACTATTAATTGTCGTACTTGATTTTTTGTACTCTTATTCTTCTTCAGTAGTAAAGAAGGTAAGATCTTCGTATCCCTTATTATCTAGTTGTTTTTGTAATTAGGTTAGGCCTTGCGAATTTTTCCCTTTCCGAATTTTTCACGTTAAAATTTCTTTGGTCCTACAACTTTTATCTGTTCATGCTGAATTTTTATATACTGCTAGGACAAGAAACACACTCTACTGACTCAAATTTTCTATCACATAATAGTTTGGCGTATAATCTGTGGTCATGTTGGAGCAAGGATTTTTTATTTGCTGGGGCACAAATTTCTGATTTTAAAAATACTCTCAAGCTTTTTCATATGAGCTTTAAATTGACATTAAGATTTTATTTTATTTTTTATTATAGTTGTTATAAGATGATAAATTTTATAAAATTAAAAAAATTTAATGTCATGCTCATCTAAATTAATTTCAACATTATTTGGACTATATATTATCATGCTCAACTATTTCTTACACTATATTTTCATATCTAATTTAAATAAAATTCTAATTAAAAAATATTTTATAATGAGCAATAAATATATAAAAAAGCTGCCACTTATTAAATATATGAAAAATTATAATAAGCATATTTTGAGCTACTTGATTTAAATTTAAAAATTGTAATTCTCCTATAGTGTAATTTATTGGCTTTAATTACATAAATTTCTTATAAGAGAGATTTGGAGTTTTTAAAATAATAAAAAAAATTTATGAAATTTTTAATTTAAAAGGACTAGTGATGTGAAGAAAAAATATACAAATGGGGGAAAAGATATAAATAAGGAGAGAGAGCTAAGGTGAAAATAAAAGAAAGGTTTAAGATGATCTTCCCTCATCGATGGAGAGAGAAAGAAATAATGTAACATGATGACCCGGTTAGGAAAGTAGAGGTATTAAATTTGACTTATGTTAAGAAAGGTAGAGGTAGACCTAAAAAGGCTTAGTTAGAAAATATTGGAAATGATCTTTCTTTATTAGATTTAAACTAGAATTTGCCTTTTAACATAACACAATGGAGAAAAATGATTCATGTAGCTGACCCCATGTAGTGAGACAAATGCTTGATGTTGTTGTTGTTGCTGTTAGTAAAAAAAAAGTTTCAGATGGTATAGTAAAAGTCAATAAAAAGAATTAATAGTGAAACATTGAAAGAGATAAAGAGAGAGATAAATGAAAAAATATATAAATAATGTTTAAAACAATGAGAGAGAGAGAAGGCTAAAGGAAACTGGAGAAGATTGCCGGCGGGAAAAAAAAGGCTAAGAGAGAGAGAGAGAGAGAGAGAGAGAGAGAGAGAGTAGAGAGGAGAAAGGTAGGAGAGAGGGAAAGTGATAGAGTGGGAGTCAAGAGCAAGAGGGGGCCCCTGAAGCTATACGATAAAAAGGTTCCAAGCTATGGGACAACCTTTGTTGCAACCTCGAAAGGTTGTTCACATCAATGACTAGGGGCATGGCTGAAGTAAGACAGTCCCTTCATCATAATCTATTATCAGATCCAAAGGAAGTCCTTCAATTTTGAGGGAAACTTTATGCATTTTTCTATTGCCTCTCAAGCATCAACCACTGCTGTATCAATTTTGTGGTAAGTAGATTTGGACTGGGGGCAACTTTGGCTGCAACCTCATATATTATTATGGCCAAGAAAATTTTCTTCAATATTTTCAACGTTTGAGACAATGTCATTAACAGCTATTTTTCATAATGCTCCCAATAAATGTAAGGATGCTTAAGTAAATTTCAAGCTCTATACAGTCCCCAGCTAGACTTCTACTTATTAGGCAATGTCTTAATCTCGACCTCGAAAAGACTATGATGATCTAAAGACAGATCAATCTTCACTTTTGATGCGAGATACATATGACATTTGCCTCCTCCCAATCAAGGAACAATTGATCCTAGGGGATTCGATTTGACCTCTTCTATACAGGCTTAACATCATTGAGAAACGTTCTGACAAACAACCTCGGATAGGTCAAACATCGTGAGTGGATTCTCTCGGCCTCTTCCACACAAGTTAACATCATTGAGCAACGCTCTGACAAATAACCTTGGATAAGTAAAATATCCATTGTGGATTTTCTCAATATTTTGAATGTAAATTAACAACATCGAGTAACTCTCTAATAAACTACTCCAACAAGGTGCACCCATGAGGTAGCCTCAAAGGAAAGCTAATAGTGAATAAGGTCCTCACTAGAAAAACCCCACGAGGGTGAGTGACAAACAGAGTCTCCACTCACAACCCCATGAAGACATTCCCTTGATGTAGCCTTGAAGAGAAACTAGTAATAGACAAAGTTCTCACTAGAAAGGCTCCATGAGAGCAAGTTGTTGATAGGGCCACCACCTATTCAAATACCTTAGAAGGTAAAAGCCTCATAAGGTTCAGAATTATTCAAAAGCTTTTAAAAGTAAAGGCCTCAGAAGGAACAGATGTATGTAAAAAATCTTAGAACGCTAAAACCTCAAAAGATAGATGTAAACCTAAAATCTCAGAAGACAAAAACCTCATAAGACATAAAATTATCCCAAAATCTCTAAAGGTATACACCTCAAAAAGCCTAGGTACATTAAAAAACTTTAGAAGGCTAAAAGGCTCAAAAAGTACATATACACCAAAAATATTAGAAGGCTAAAAGCCAAAAAAGGTACATATATATTAAAATTATCTAAAGGCATATACCTCAAAAGGCACATGTACATAAAAAAATTCTTGGAAGGTTATAGGCCTCAAAAGGTACATGTACACCAAAAATCTTAGAAGGCTAAAAACCTCAAAAGATATAGGTACATCAAAAATCTTAGAAGACTAAAAGCCTCAAAAGGTACATATACACACAAAAAATCTTTGAAAGCTAACAATCTCAAAAGGTACAGGTACAATAAAAAATTTAGAAGGTTAAAAGTTTCAACGTACATGTACATAAAAATCTCGGAAGGCCTAAAGCCTCAAAAGATATATACATTTCTTTTATGCTCTAAAAATCTTATAAGGATAAAAGCTGTTGAAGGAATAAATTCTTTTATTCTAATTGCCTTAACTAAGAAGTAATATATTAAAATATATCTCAAAAATTCATAAAAGATTTATTTTATTCAGGGGGAAAGTTTACAAAATCAATGTTATTTTAACAAAAAAATGATATTCATTATTTCAATCAAACATTAATCTCATATAAAAATCCTTAAAGAGAGATAATCGGGTAAATAAAAATACTTCATAATAAAAACAATACATTATCTCAATATTTCCACTAAAAAAAACTTTCTCAACTCACTTTAAATACTATTATCATTTGAATTTGGAGGATAATCCTCGAATGTCTGGTTGGGAGTTAGCCCGTCAACTACAACCTCAATCTTATGTTGTACCAGCCGATCTCCTTTCAAGAAGTCACAGACAAAGACTTCATCAAGACTGAAGTATCAAGTAGCATATCATGAACCACTTGGATGTGATTTTGGTCTTCTTAACAATAAGATGAAAACTTCTTGAATTCTTCTATAGTCGTCAATGACATGATCTCCATATGAGCTTCAGTATTTAAAATGGCTATTTCTCTCTCCATAAGATGATCTCGTAAGTTTAAAGGGCACTTTTCTCCCCTACAAGTATCTTCAAAGCTTCCTTTTTCTAATTTAAGTTTGTACGAGTCTTAATCAACTTATGACGAATAAGATTAGACTTATATCACAATAGATGATTTTTAAAATTCTACATCAAATTTAAGCATATAATCTTATTCATCTAAAAAAGAGCTGAAATTAAAATTGCGTGAAGTAGAGTGCTTTCATCAACGTCATCTCACACACTATAATAAATCTCAGTGAAGGAACACGTGCCTGGTTAGACCTTTTTGGGGTAATGAATAACACATCATAAAACTTCTTGCGAATCACTACCAGATCATTGAGACAAAAAATTCTTACAGAATATGATCCAAGAATCTCTGGTGACTGTATACATCATGTCATCAGCCATTGCTACCTTATAAGATCCTCTTGAACCATCATTTTGTACATGAGGTAGTTGATCTTCTTTTTCATGGGTAGCTTTAGGGGATAATGATCACTCATTGAGATTATTAAATTACTTAGAGCAACTTCTATACAAAGAGGGGCATTGGAGCTTGATAGTGAATACCACCTATCCAAGATAGTGAAATGCCTATAATGTAAGCAAAAATATAAAAGACAACAACAACAACATCAAGCCTTTATCCCACTACATGGGGCTCGCTATATGAATCCTTTTTCTCCATTGTGTCCTATTAAAAGACAAATTCTCGTTTAAATCTAATAAAGAAAGGTCATTCCTAATATTTTCTAACCAAGTCTTTTTAGGTCTACCCCTACCTTTCTTAACACAAGTCAAATCTAATACCTCTACTCTCCTAACTGGGTCATCGAAAGGCCGCCTTTTTATGTGACCAAACCATCTAAGGCGACTCTCTCTAATCTTATCTTGTACTGGAGCTACTCCAACCTTTTCACGTATATGCTCATTTTGTATCCTATCTCTAAGGGTAAAGCCACTCATCCACCTGAGCATCCTCATCTCTGCCACACTTAACTTAGTATTATGCTTCTCTTTTAATGGCCAACATTCGGCACCATAAAGCATTGCAGGCCTTACTACTATCTTATAGAATTTCCCTTAAGTTTGAGGGGTACATTTCTTTCACATAACAAGCCCGATGCATTCCTCCACTTCAACCATCCAACTTGAATTATGCTGATAATATACCCATCTATTTCACCATCACTCTGAACAATAGATCCAAGATATCTAAAATGTGTACTCTTATTAATGACTTGATCGCCCAAAGTCATAATCCCCTCACTAGGTCTATTACTACTAAAATTACACTCCATATATTCCGTTTTAGATCTACTCAAGTGAAAACCTTTAGACTCTAAGGTTGACCTCCATAATTCAAGTTGACCTTTAACTCCCTCTCTAGTCTTATCAACAAGAAGAATATCATCAGCAAAAAGCATACACCAAGGTACATCCTCTTGCAAATGTCCAGTGAGAACATCCATGACTAAAGCAAAAAGATATGGGCTTAAGGCTGATCCTTGATGTAACCCAGCCGAAATAGGGAAATACTTGGTCAAACCACCTTGTGTTTGAACACAAGTAATAGCTCATGCATACATATCTTTAATGATTTGAATATAAGCATTATTGACTCCTTTCTTTTCAAGAACTCTCCATAGCACTTCTCTTGGAACTTTATCATATGCTTTTTCTAAATCAATAAATATCATATCTAGATCATCCTTATTTTCTCTATATTTCTCCATCAAACCTCTTAATAAATTTATGGCTTCCATAGTCGACCTACCCAGCATGAATCCAAATTGATTTTGAGAAACATTAGTATCACGCCGCAACCTATGCTCCATAACTCGCTCCCATAGTTTTAAAGTATGACACATTAACTTAATACCTCTATAATTCGTACAATCTTGTGCATCACCTTTATTCTTAAAAATATGAATTAACACGCTCTACACAAAGTCATGCACTTGAGCCTAATAGGGGATAACACCTATCCAAAATAGTGTAATGCCTCTAACATAAGTATAAAAAAAAGGAGAAGAAAGATAATGGCTACCTTTTTTATATAAAGAGGGACACTGTAGCTTGATAAGGGATACCACCAATCCAAGACAGTGGAATGTCTCTAATATAAAAAGAACTATGAAAGAAAAGGAAGAGGGTCGTTAGAGCTTGATAGGAGATATCTCCTATCTAAGATAGTGGAATATCTTTAATATAAGAAGAAGTAGAGAATAGAAGGATAAGAAGGATAAGAGAAAATTAAAGAGAGGTGGTGCAAATTCTCTCTCCCATTAAAGGGTATTTATACTTAAAGGAGGAGAGGATTTCATAACTTTAAATGAGAGTTATGAAGCATTAAGGAAGAAAGTTACATGAATTTATGGAAGAGAGTTATATGAATTTATGAAGAAGAGTCACCTGGCATTAAAAGAAAAAAAAACCATCAACAACAACATCAAGCCTTTACTCACTACGTGGGGTCGGTTACATAAATCCTTTTTCTCCATTGTGTCTTGTTAAGAGTCAAATTCTCATTTAAATCTAAAAAAGAATGGTCATTTCTATTAATTTCTAACCAAGTCTTTTTAGGTATATCTCTACCTTTCTTAACATAAGCCAAATCTAATACATCTACTTTCCTAATTGAATCATCGGAAGGACACCATTTTATGTGATCAAACTATCTAAGACAACTCTCTCTAATCTTATCTTCCACTAGAGCTACTCCAACCTCAATGTATATGCTCATTTCGTATCATGTCTCTAAGAGTAAAGTCACTCATCCACCCGAGCATCCTCATTTCTGCAACACTTAACTTAATATTATGCTTCTCTTTTAATGTCCAACATTCTGCACCATAAAGCATTACAGATCTCACCACCATCTCATAGAATTTTCCCTTAAGTTTGAGAGGGACTTTTCTGTCACACAACAAGCTTGATGCATTCCTCCACTTCAACCATCCAACTTGAATTTTGTTAATAATATCCTAATCTATTTTATCATCAATCTGAACAATAGACCCAAGATATCTAAAACTTGTACTCTTATTAATTACTGATCGCCCAAAATCACAAATCACCGACTAGATCTATTCTACTAAAATTATACTCCATGTATTTGATTTTAGACCCACTCAAATTAAAACCTTTACACTCTAAAGTTGACCTCCATAGTTTACCTTCAACTCTCTCTATAGTCTTATCAACAAGAAGAATATTATCAACAAAAAGCATACACCAGGGTACAACCTCTTGCAAATGTCTAGTGAGAACATCCATGACTAAAGCAAAAAAGATATGGCTTAAGACTGATCCTTGATGTAATCCAACAGAAATAAAAAAATACTTGGTCAAACCACCTTGTGTTTGAACAAAAGTAACAACACATGCATATATATCCCTAATGAATTGAATATAAGCATTATTAACTCCTTTCTTTTCTAGAACTTTCCATAGCACTTCTCTTGGAACTTTATCATATGCTTTTCTAAATCAATAAATATCATATGAAGATTCTCCTTATTCTCTCTATGCTTTTCAATCAAACCTTTCAATAAATGTATAGCTTCCATAGTAGACCTACCAGGCATGAATCCAGATTGATTTTGAGAAACATTAGTATCACGTCATAACCTATACTCCATAACTCTATCAAAAGTTTTAAAGTATGACATATTAACTTAATTCCTCTATAATTCGCACAATCTTTTGTATCACCTTTATTTTTAAAAATAGGAATCAACACACTCATTCTCCACTCATCTGACATCTTTTTAGTCTACAAAATACTATTAAAAAGTTTAGTAAGCCAAGAAATTCTTTCATATCTTAAGCATTTTCACACCTTTATTGGAATATCATCATGTCCAACAATTTTTCCACACTTCATTTCCTTTAAAGCCTCTCCACACTTCGGTTTTCCTAATATGCCGATAAAAACAAAAATATTTATTTTCATTTAGGATATTAAGGTCACTAAATTCAATCGTATTCTCATAATCTCCATTAAAAAGTTTAGCAAAATATCTCATCCACCTTTCTTGAATATCTTCTTTAAATATTTTTTTTTTAATTTTCGTCCTTAATGCACTTCACTTGCATTAAATCCTTACTACTCCAATTTTCTTTGTTTGGCTAGCTTATACATATATCTTTCATCCTTCTTAGTATTTAATTTATTATATAAATCATTAAAAGCTAAAATCTTTTTTTACTTTTAAAAAAATCAAAATCAAAATCAAAATCCTTCAAAAAAATTAAATTAAATTAAGAATGGAGGGGGCACCAAACGACGCCCCCATTAAGGCGCCAATCGACACTAGTTTCATGTGCCAAAGCCACACGGGTGCATGGGCAACAAAGGCGGGCGGCCTGGGTAGCACAGTAAAATGGGACAGAGCGGGATATTGAGGCATCGTAGGCAGGCACCAAGACACGCTAGTGGCCCCGGTGGCGAATGGCAAACTAGTTGGCCGGTCCAATGAGCCTAATTTAGTTTTTGCCTAATTTCAAGGCCAAATGAGCCTATTTCAACATTATTTGGACCCCGAAATAGTTTTTCAACATTCTAGACTCAATTTTAGCACTTTCATACCCCAACAGAACCTCTGCAGTCCTTTTTGAACAAATTAAAATATTTTAAAGTGGAATTCTTCATCATTATTTTATCAGATCGACGCATCAACTTCTTGGGAAGCTTAAATTATAGGCAAGGATGTTTTACTTGGTTCACAAACCTGAGGGGAGGTCCATATTAACATCAAAGGAGCGGTCATGCCTCATAATTATCCAAAAACTATAATTTTATTTCATAACATTTTGGAAAGATCAGTCACATATTTTCGGACTCCGCGAACTTCGACATACGAAGATAGTAAGGCAAATGATACATCACCAAAAATCACATTGATCATGCATGAATCTCAAAGCATATTTGAATTGGAAACTTTCAATATTAAATTTGAGACCATCTGAACTTTGATCTTAGCAAACTTATGGTCAAACCGAACGTCTCGACAGAATAAATCCAATGACACCAAATTTAGTTCAATCCAAATCCAAATAGGCTCCAACCAAGTGACCGAAGCATATTTGGAAGCTTCAAAGCATTTATTGGGTAACAAAATCATTTCCAAATATGGCATGCTTATAGTCGAATCGAGCAGCTCGACGAGATGAATCCAACGTGCCTAGGATCACTTAATTCTAACATCATTAAGGCACTAAATACTTAATGAAAACTCTATGATCGAAGGAGTCTATATGGACCGACTGAAGGAGCACTCTTGATTTGACCTAAATTTTCTATAGATTTACGAAGCATACTACACCGAAAAATCAATAAATAATTTCTCGTTCTTCACATAAGGGAGCGAGTAAAGAAGAAATAAAGGGAGAACTCTAACACTTTTTAGCTATCGCAAGCGGCGACAACCACTAACTTGTGCCACAGACAACCACCATCATCACTGAGGATCAGCATCAGAAATATCTACCATCTTCAGAGTATTAACAAGATTTAACTCTATTGTTGGGTATAAAAGTCCATCTGTGGACATTTATAATCCTTATTGGGAAAATCAAACCAGTAGTTGGATATTAATTGTCATAATTAATTTATAAAAAAATCTGTCATACTTAATTTATGTACTTTCCTTCTTCTCCGACAATAAAGAATGAAGACCATTGTATCACTAACTATCTAGTGGTTTTTGCAGTTGGGCTAGGCCCCATAATTTTTTTTTTTTCGGATTTTCCACATAAAATTTTAGTCCTATTACTTTTATTTGTTCGTGCTAAATCTTTGTATACTGCTAAAATGTGAAACACATTCTACTGACTCAAATTTTCTAGCACGCAACAATATTAAAATGGTAATTTAAATGACAAATTTAGAATTAAGAATTCTATTTAAATTAAATATAATAATAGTTGAATTGAGAAGTCTATATAAACATTAAAATTAAAATAATTAGTGATAAATTATATATTTAAAAATAAAATTTAGTTAAGTGTAATGTATATGTATTTTAAATGGAATATATATTTAAATTTTGTAATTAGTTATTACTAGTAAGTAAAATTTTAAAGCTCTGTCCAGCTATTTTTTTCCAACTCAATATTCCCTCTTCCCTCACCACCCCCCCCCCCCCCCCCCCCCCCCCCAATCCCATCCTCTCCCTAAACTAACTCCCTCGTTGACTCCCCTCCTAGCCTAGTGTATTGTAATCCTTGCATCCCCATTTTTATATAGA
Source organism: Dendrobium nobile (assembly GCA_022539455.1). Taxonomy (NCBI): domain Eukaryota; kingdom Viridiplantae; phylum Streptophyta; class Magnoliopsida; order Asparagales; family Orchidaceae; genus Dendrobium; species Dendrobium nobile. The sequence continues at coordinate 48,829,478 of CM039729.1, forward strand.
AAATGTGCTTCATTGCTCAATGATTCACATAATTGACGTATAACAATCAACAAAACATGTTTCCCTTATGTAGACATCATAGAAATTTTAAATTACCAAAACATAAATAAAATTTTCTTAAAGGAATCAAATAAAATTCCTCGCAACATATAGGTATTCTAACGATTAATTAGCATAAATTAATAAACAGGAAGAAAATGAATTAGTGGATTAATCCACAGCATTCTTCCCATGACGCAGTTAAGCTGGTACTATGAGCTTTAAGAGGACCTCGCCCATGATGCATCATAATATCACGTGATTACTACTTCAAGGGAGCTTCATTAGCCCTTATTGTGCAGCCTAAAATAAATTTTATCAGATAATCGAAGGATGCAAACCTGTTTCAAGAAAAGTGCAGCAGTCATGGCACCACCGGCACGGCCTCCTGTATTCAGCATGTCAGCTACACTAGACTTCATCGACTCCCAATAGCTGTCTTCCAATGGCATTCGCCAAAATTTCTCTCCTGAAAACTCGGAAGCCGAGCAAATCTCCTTTGCGAGTTCATCACTTGGTGTAAAGTATCCTGTTAAAAGAAAGAATAAGGTTTTATTAATCAATATGTTAAAAAATTGTGTAAGCCGCTTTATAGTCCTGCTTTTGGAACAATAAGGAATGCATTTGCCAAAATTGGTAACTTCTCTAGGCTGACAAAAACCAAAATTATGTAAAGAAAAATTACAGCAAAAGGCATATTAAACTGGTCCATGATAAAATGTTATATAAAATAAAAAGTTAATAAGTTTCACAATGATGCATTGCCAAATCAAGAAAATTTTCTAGGCGAAAGAACATAATCAGGAGAATGAATAACATAGTCAAAGGGCATGACAATCCTAAGAATTAACATAGCCAAAAGAGCACGGCTAATTCAACATGAAGTCTAACTAAAAAAAACATGACTGGACTACCAAGTGGAAGTCAAGTTAAGACATAAATCAAATGATTTTTTTAGGACATAAATCAAATGATGAATGCATGTTAATAAATTAATATGGTAGACCAAAATAACCCCTAGAGGTCAAGGGTATGCAATTTTGAATAGAACAAATTAGGAGACCACACCTAAATAGCTATATGATATTGTGAATCTCATTTCTCAAGTGGTCGACAAAATGACCTCAATTGAAAAATCTTCTGCAGACAATGGATTGTAATTTAATTTTGGCAATGAAATAGACAAACATTTGAGAATATTCAAGACTTTCAAACCACCAACATTCACGAGAGCAAATAATCCCACTGTTGCTGAATATAAGTTGTTAAAAATTGAAAAAAAAAAATTGAATAGTATGATTTTCCCTATAGAAATGGAAGAGTAATACGTATGACTTTTGTATTATAAGGAGAAGTTGAGAGATGATGGCGAGTAAAACACAGAAAAATTTGGGACGATGCCTTTATCAATGATTGATTGAGATGATTTTGTGAAGATTTTCAAAGACTGATTTATTCCATCATAAGCTACGTTTGCATTGCAAGATAAAATTTTCAATTTAGCTTTGGGTTCTAAAATTGCTATATAGTATGAGACAGAGTTCACATCTCTATCCAGATATATTCCTCATTATGTTAGTACTTAGGAAGAAAAGTTCCACAGATTTTTAAGAGGCCCTCGATATCAACTACGATTAGCTTTAGCTCTTTTAAAATAAATAAATTTTCAATTAAATAGAAAGAACAAGAAGAGTTGAAAATAAGCTAAATTATGCAAAATCGAATTGGGAGCAACAGTTGGGTAATAAAAGAAATTTTTATAAAGATAATTTTAAAAAATAACAAGTTTAAATTTGAAAACAAGCAGAAGCACATTCAACCTGAGAAAACCTTATGTCAATAGTGTGGAAAGAGATATTTTAGCACTGACTTTTTTGTTCTAAAAAATGTTATAAGCGTGGAGAAACTGGAGGGTATCAGAGATAAGTTCAATGAAAGAATTTTTTGAAAGGCGATAATAAATCAGGGAAGACCAAGTTATAGGGAAAGCAATATATTCATATGAAAGGAGAAACTTCTGAAAATAAGAACACGACCTGTAAAAGCAAGAGTTTTTATTATGACACCTCAAGGGCCTAAGGAATCAGAAGATGTTGTTATAGGTACACTTTTGATCTCCAATCAATTTGGTACAGCTCTGTTCGACTACAACGCTTTAAGTTCATTTATCTTGGAAGAATTTACCTTTAGTCTCTAGTTGAAATTATATTTTTTTATACCTGAATTGTGTATTCTGTTGCCATCTTGAGAGAATATATGCAAATAGAAAATGCACAATAGACGTTGATGTTCAGTGTATAAAACTAATAATGGAATTAATTTTAATACCCAAGAAGACTTTGATGTTATTATGAGAATGAGCTGGTCAGTTAGACATTTTGCTACCATTGAGTGTCAGAAGAAAACGATAAGATTTAATTTTCCTAATGAAAAGCCATTTTACTTTTCATGTTATAAGACTATGATGTATTCTATAATCAACAACAACAAGCCTTTATCCAACTGTGGGGTCGGCTACATGAATCTTTTTTCTCCATTCTGTCCAATTAAGAATCAAATTCTCATCTAAATCTAATAAAGAAAGGTCATTTCTAATATTTTCAAACCAAGTTTTTTAGGTTTACCTCTATCTTTCTTAACATAAGTCAAAACTAATGCATCTATTTTCCTAACCGGGTTATTGGAAGGCATCGTTTTGTGTGAAAAAACCATCTAAAATGAATCTCTCTAATCTTATCTTCCATAGGAGCAACTCCAAGATTTTCACTTATATGCCCATTTCGTGTCCTGTCCTTAAGCGTAAAGCAGCTCATCCACCTAAGCATCCTCATCTCTGCAACACTTTACTTAATATTATGCTTCTCTTTTAATGGAAAACATTCTACGCAATAAAGCATTGCAGGTCTCACTACCATCTTATAGAATTTTTCCTTAAGTTTGAGAGGGACTTTTCAATCACACAACAAGTCCGATGCATTCCTCCACTTCAACCATCCAACTTAAATTCTACTAATGGTATCCCCATCTATTTCACCATCACTTCGACACTACAGGAAAATCGGTCGTTACCGGTGAACAAAATCCGCTAGTAAACATCAAATTCTGCTGGTAAAATGCGTTTTACGGCGAATTTTCGACGAAAAGCTGTCCGACTGTAATTCACACGTCGAAAATTTAATTCCGTCGAAACAAATATGCCTGAAATACTCCAGCAGACTTGCCGGCAGAATACTAGCGAAAAAACCGTAACCAAAACGTCACTTTCTTGGAAGGAATTCTGACATTTTATCCGTCGGAATTACCAGTGGAAAGTTTATGATGTAAACACTAGTGGATAATCCGTCCGATGGTTTCGCCAGACTGTTACCAATGGAAACATCCAACGGATTATCTACCGAAAATACCGGTGCATAATATTCGACGGAAATACGATACAATTTCATCAAGTTCATGTTTCCGGTGGATAATCTACCGGAAACCTGTAGCAAAAAAAAAACATCCTTCTCTATTAAAAAAAATGATTTCTACAACACAACTTGCATAAAAACATTCCAAAACTATATTCATTGAAACTCAAACATATATATAAACATACATCAGAATCATCACCAAATAATATTGAACATAAACATATATTCCATATTAATTGACCATTCACCAAACAATTCAAAATGAAATGTAAAGTTTGTTCGTTTAAGACTACACAAATATCCAGAATCAATCTCCTCCTCTGCCGAAGCTACCTACTTTTTGAGCTGCTCCCACATTTTATGTAGTTCATCCAACAACTGAGTGTGTTGCATCTGTGTCTGCATCTGCACTTGTCAGTCAGCGTGTGATTTTCTGACTTGGTTTAGTTTGGCTTGAAGGTCAACTACCTATTTTCTATATAACGACTCCTGGGTACTTGCTGAGAAGCTGGAGCCACCAGATATTTTTCGCTCGTATGCATAGGCTTATGAACCTAAGCCATAAATCCTGCCATGCTGCATTCCTCCTACGTCTTGCGATCAAATGCGATAGTTAGAATATTCTACTGATCCACCAAAGGAATCCTCACAAGCTCCTGTATGGCTCTCTCGAAGCCGTGTATACTCGTCCTATAAAATTTAATAAAAAATTAAGCAATTTACACATGACATCAAAAATATTAAACTTATATACTTAGGCTCTCTTTGCTTGCTCATCAACCTATTGTTGGTCCTCCTGTCGCCCATGGGTATGACTATGCAATTCAACAGCGACCGACTCTCTACCCAGCACCTCTTTCTGTAACAGACTTACATTAATATTCATATCTAGGTAAATTATTCAAAACTTTTAAAATTTCTTACCAGTCATCGCCTGTGCTTAGTATGTGAAACTGAGCTCCTAGTATGAAGGGAACTACCCATGCCCCAAACATCAGAAGCTCTGTTATGTCTATTCTGGTCCCTCGTAGGATAATCTGGGCTACCACAAGCACTAGTCAGCTCAGCCCATATACTCTCACCAATCCAGAGTGGTCGCTTGTCCGAATTTCTAACGTCTGTAAACATGTCTCACATGTGAGTCGATCCATGCCTCTCAAAATTCTTCCTGATTTTATCATTATGCTGCGGCAGCCGACAAAAATCTTTCTGCATTTAAAAGCATACAACTTAGAATATATATTTTTATTAGCTTACGTAAAAAAGATATAATATAAAACATATTTGTATAATAACTAAACTCAAACACTCTGAACCATATGTCTTGCACTTCTTTTGGGACTTTCTTTCAAGAAATATAAGGAGCATCATACATGCTCCATATTATGTCCCATACTTTATGCGTCGGCTATTTTGACGGGTGAAACTTGCACAAAATATGTTAGGTGAGAAAAAAAAAAGTATTCAATTTTAGCTGCATGTTAACAATATAATAAGTACGTACGTGTCACCATCAGGTTCAATCAGTATGCGACCATCTGTCATTTGTTCTGCTGCAGTTGGAGTAGTTCTCATCTCTTTATTGATCAAATAGCATGCGGTACTAGCGCCTATGGGTTCGCCACTTCCGTCAAATACAGATAAATTTGAGGATTTACATGAATTTGTATGACCCGCATTTTGAGTTGCAGTACTCCTACATGATTGTAACACTGTCAAAGTAATACGAGCAAAACTGGATTGTCTCGTACATTAAATATGTTTCACAAATTGAGCATTTAGGAAGTGCTTTATTTTAGTAGCTTCTTAAATTTATTTAAATACCTCTCAAAAGGATACATCATCCGATATTGAATAGATACACTTATTGTAGCCTCATATGGTAAATACATGTGTAGATGCTCTATAGAGTAAAAAAAAACTAGATGAAATATCTTCTCAAGTTTATACAGAATGCAAGGGATATGTTGTTCCATAAGAATCAAGTGCTCTACATATAATATGAAGATATTAGATATTGTTGAAAAATCTGTTGAAGGAAAATATATCGATTTCAGTTTTATTTGTAAATTGAATGGTGTTATTTTGCACAAATACACTGTCAATGAAAAATCTAGCAGCCTCCCGACATATCTTCTGTTTAGGGGAAATACAAGGAGTCTTAACATGCCTGTCACATCAAGAAAGACATGTACGATCGATGTTGGGTGACATCGCAGTCGTGGCCTTCAATCCTACTATGCCAAGAAAGGCGTGTATAGGTCCTCAGGGGGGTACGTATGTGAAAACGTAGTTTGCGTTGGAGATAAGTATGAAAATGTAATTTAATTATGTGAAAAAAACCATCTAAGGCAACTATCTCACTCTCTCTAATCTTATCTTTCATAAGAGCTACTCCAACATTTTATAACATAAAGCATTGCAAGTCTCACCACATCTTATAGAATTTTCCCCGTAAGTATGAGGGAAATTTTCTATCACACATTACAAGTCTCGCCACTTGTTCTCTTTTTTAAGATTTTTCCTAATGCATTCCTCTACTTTAACCATCTCATTTGAATTCTACTACTAATATACACATCAACTCTCTTTATAGACTCATCAACAAGAAGAATATAATCAACAAAATGCATACACCATGGTACAATCTCTTGTAGATGTCTATCGAGAACATCCATGATAAAAGGAAAAACTTGCGGTGGATTTCCTACAAAGAGCAGGCAAATGTCAGTGACTGAGGCAGCGAAACGTTGGCAAAGTCGATTGTGGGCTCCGAAAATTCGGCCCCAGCCTCCGCCCGTTTATGCTTTTTCTTTTTCAGGGGGAGTTTTAACGCATTAAGTTCTGGGGTAAATTTTGGGAAGACATATGGATTTGTAGATAAGACACTACCTAGAGATTTCACCCTCATTTTGCGAGGACTTTATGATCTGAGTTCTGGTTTCCTACAGGCGCAAGCCCCTATAGTTAATTACCTCTCCCGATAACAAGAGAACTTTTGATTAAGGCTAGTAGTCAATCATATACGTAAAGGTATGTGTTATACGACATATAGTAACAGCATGAGTTTGGATTTGGGAATGGTTGAGAATTTGAAGATTGAATATTTAAAATAAAATTTTTGACACCTTGTACTTAATGCGAACGGTGGGAGAATGGATGATGGACCCGATCAAGATCCCATGGTTCTGTCGTCTTGGGCCATCATGGTCCTTGGTCTACTTAGTCAGAGGAGGTAGTTGATCCAACCTGACAGAAGGATCCTTGTCGGCAACCATGGGTTGCTTCGTCCAAGGGTACCTTGTAGACCTGGGATGGATATTTGCCTAAGTGTTGGCTCAAGAAAAATGGCACAAGTGCATGAATCCTATTTTGTAGTCATAAGATATCATTTCTCTTAAGTCATATTGAAGTTAACCAGATTTCCCCTGAAGGTAATATCAGGATTTAAAGATCTGAGGTCCTTACTTCCTATGAGTGCAAACACTCATAGTTAATTACTCCTCTTAACATGTAAGAGAGAACTCTCGATTAAGGATGAATAAATTTTAAGTAATTTTAGTCTCAATTATGGGTGAAATGGAGGTCAACCCGATCAAGATCCTATGGTTCCATCGTCCCGGGTATACCATAGTTTCAATCTACCAACACTAATGATCATTAACCGTAGTGTCTAGGGAATCTGATTAGCAGCCATGGATTGCCTCCTCTCAGGGATCCCGAGTAGACTGAAGTGGTGAGATTTGAGTTTTAATTTGATTAGGTGTGTTTTAGTTTTTTTTTTTGGAGTTTACATCTATTAGAATACCAAAAAATTAATTTAGTTTGGAATTTATGACTTCGTTTAGAAGTAACCCAGGAGTTTGGTTTGGAATGGGACTTATGGCTTCTTTAAGAAGTAGCCCGGATATTTAGATTTAGTTTAGGACTTAAGGCTTTCATAGAAAGTAGCCCAGGTATTTAGATTTGGAATGGAGCTTACTGCTCTATTTATGAGTTGCCCAAAGATGGGCCTTACAACCTAACTCTACAACAAGGCTTCCTGGAAGTTTTAAACTATTTGGGTAAGACTTATAGCTTCCCTTAGGACGTAGCCTGAAAAGCGAGTCTTACAACTTAATCATTTAGACTAAGATGCCCATATGTTTGAATTAGATTGTTTGGGTTTTAGGGTCATTACAATTTATTTAATAATTTTCCTAAAATATGGGTCTTATGGCTTTACTTAGAAGTTGCCCGGAGATTTAAATCTAGATTGGGATTTACAACTTTCGTAGAAAGTAACCCAAGTATTTGATTTAAATTGAGACTTATAGCTTTCGTAGAAAGTAGACCGTTAGTTATTTATAGAATTGTTAGGGCTGTTATACTTTGTTTTAAAAGTATCCCTAAAACATGAGAGTTACGACTTCACTTAAAAGTGGCACGTTGGTGGGTCTTACAACCTAATCCTATAGACTAGGATGCCCAAGTTATGGGTTTAATTGTTTAGAAATAGGATCGTTCATTTAGAAGTTCTCTAACACACGGGTCTTACTACTTCTCTTAGAAGTAGCCCAAATGGTGGGTCTTACAACATAGTCCTATAGACTAAGATGTCCAAATGAAGGGTCTAGGGTTATATTATCACCTAAACACTTCCCTTAGATGTCGGACTTACGGCTTCTATTAGAAGTGGCCGGGGCTTGCAGTTGCAGAGGATAGAGCCCACAGGTAGCCGTAGAAGCTTGTATAGGAGAGCTTTGGAGAACAGTTAGTAGAGTTGGTCTGAATTTGTGATTTTGACACTTCGGGGGTTTGACAATTGCGTTAGTGTTTTAGTTTGTTTTGTTTTGTGCTCATAGCTTGTTTCTACTACAGTAGTCCACTACCCTACCTGTCTTTTAGAATTGTTGCTATACTAGCTTTTTCGTACTTAGTTTTTCTTGTTTTATAGTAATTTGTTCTACCTGTAGTAGCTTAGATTTATCAGCATTCATTCAATTTATTTATGATGTACTGACTTTTCATATGTTTGTTTGTAGGTGCTCGTAGCAAGTGGTTGCAGTAGTTGAGGCTTACAGTTGCAAAAGATATAACCCACAAGTAGCCATAGAAGCTTGTATAGGAGAGCTTTGGAGAGCAGTTTGAAAAGTTCAATTTGAGAGTTTTGGAGAGTTGACAATCAATGTTGTATATGTCATTTAGTGGAAACTTCCCTCCCCCTCTCCTTTTATTTATTGTATTTTTATTTTAAAATTGCTCCAATTAATTAGTTAAAAATGCTTTTGAATTTTAACTCAAATTTTAAATTGCTTTTATATTTAAATTACTTTAGATTTTTAAAACATTCGGATTTACAAAAGCTCCCATATTTTAAAACTCCAAATTTTTTTAATGCTCTCGAATAACCAATTTAATTTAATTTGTCAATTAATTGATTTAAATTAATAAATTTTAATTAATTTCAACCAATAATTTTTTCAATTAATTAATTTTCATTAATTAAAAATAACTAATTAAAGTTCATTCATTTCTCCAATTATTTCAAGGTAGATTTTCAGGAAATTTCTGCAACCTCCAAGCGTATCCTCCCACCGAGGGAGAAATAGGGACGGCGTTGCCGTAATTTCTTCCTACCTGGACTTAATGTCGACGGCGTAGGTTCTTCGATTTTAAACCATCTCACTATGATCTAAAATCGACTGAGTGAGGTCTTCAATTTGTAACGATTGTATAACTAAACAGCATGTTTGCGTAATTAGCTGAGAAGAAGCAATGCTATTACGAGTATAGAAAAATAGGAGTACTTGTTTCAAATTTAGATGACTTGTTTTTGCCCTTTCTAATCACAATTCTGACTCTCATAATTGAGCACCTATATTCATGCATAATTTTATAAGATTATCCTAACTTATAAATTTAATAATATTTCTCTCCAATTAGCCATTAATTGTTCATAAATAACTTCATTTTCTATCTAATAAAAACACCTTTAATTCAATTAAATTTTATTTTAATTTATTTCAAAATTTTAATTTTATTACTTATAATAACAATTTAATTTATGAAATATATAAATAAAATCTCTTATGAAATTATCTACTAAAATTTAAATACACTCTCTAATAATACATACATATATTTATATACGAATTTAAAATATGTATACATTATAAATAACTATTTTATATTTTTAAATATTTAAATTTCAACTTTAATATGTTTAAATTAACTAATAATATAATAATTTCTCATAAAAATATAACTATAATTATCTTTTACTCTTCTCATCCCAATTAAAATCTTACTAAATTATAAAAATAATTTAAATTTTTTGTCCAAATAATATGAGTTGTGTTAAAAAAAAACTAAACTGCTTTTCTCAAACGCCACTCAATTCTAGATCGCATGTTGTTGCCTCTCTCTCTCTCTCTCTCTCTCTCTCTCTCTCTCTATATATATATATATATATATATATATATATATACACACACACACACACACACACACACACACACACCCCACTAAAAAAATCATAAACCAATTATAAATTTTCTACATTACAATATTTAAATTTATTACTTTAATTACAATTTTTAACTAATGTTAATTTAATAAATTTAAAAATAAGAAATCATCACCAAACAACTGTGTATTTTTTAAAAATCTAAGTTATAGCTTAGATTTTATTAAAAGAAAATAAGAATTTTTAATTAAATAAAACCTTACATTTCTTCCTCTTCCTCAATTTCCCCCAGTTACTACAACTAGATGAGCCAAGCAACGACGGTTTAGGGTATTACAACTAATACTAAGAAATAAAATTTTACATATTAATGATGATAATATTAAATTGAAAGAAGTCAATTAAAGGTCATATCATGTGCTATAGTAAGCAGACTATAAAATTCAACCTTGAGGTCTAGGGGCCATTGATCATAGCTATGTTGAATTGTCCAAACTTTATCAATAGTTTTTAGGGTCAGGTGATGACCAATGATATAAACGTGCCAAAAGCCTACAGACATCATAAGATATTTCTAAGGAATTAATTAGTAATTAAAAAATGAAAATAAAAGTAGTGCAAGTAAATTGATAAGTAGAGTGCACTTCGTGATTTAAAATTTGATTAATGCATTTCATGTTCTTATATATGTATTCATGCTATTTGCTTAAAATTATATCTTTTATTTATTTAAATATCAAAGCCAAATTTCTTTAAATTTTACCATTGTATTAAAACCGTATCTATAATAAAAAATGCTTATGTTAGTGCAAAAGATCGGCATGCATATTATTACTTCTTTCTTGTATATTTGAACCTTATATTAGAATTATTTATCTCATTGAGAGTTTAGCTTATCAAATATTATAATAACGATTTTTCAGGAAAGAGAAAGGAGCAAGTGGGACCACAGATATGTAACCCAATTATCCTACATTTTAGTATTATAGGTGGATGTACAGTTATGAGACGTAATATACAAAAAAAATTTAGAAAAGAATCAAAATGGTCCCTTAACTTTTTTAAAATGACCAAAATGATATCCAACTATATTAAAGGACCATTTTGGTCCCTCAAGTCTTTAAAAATGAATCAAAATAGTTCCATGGTGAGACTTTTTTATTCTTCTTCAAGGGGTTGATGAATCAAAATGATCATTTAATATAGTTGAAGACTATTTGGGTCTTTTACAAATAGTTAATAAACCATTTTCGTTATTTTCTCAAAAAAAAAAATGTACAGGGCATGAATTGATGACTTCAGGTATGCATAAATGTTTTATAAAAGTATTAGAAGCTCTATAATTTATAATTTAAATCATACATGCTTTGATATCAATCAGTATGATGCTATGATGATTGAGATACATGTCGAATATGGCACAAGTGTGCCCAAATAATATAATATTTAAAAAAATCGTACAAATTTGTCCTAATATTTCTTTATAAAATTATTGAAATATACTTTCCTAAATAATTAAAATTAAAATTTTTAATAAAATATATTTTTTCACTTAATTAGAGTTAAAATGTTAATAACCTAACCCTACTCATACCCCATTCCATTCCTATCACACATCAAGAGTTGGCAACTAGCCATGGTTTCATAGGTTTATTGGAGAGATCATTTTCTCACAGCGATTCAGTAGGTCAAAGGAACGATTGTCGGCAACAAGGAAGACGCTAGAAATTGACAAGCTCCATTGATGATTCTTTCCACAAGGCCTTTGTGGTTTCCTATGCTAGAAGCTTTACGGCGAACAAATGACAAGATTTGCTTGAAGCTCATGTCTAGAGTTTTCTCATTATTTATTATTAATGAGAGTATTTCTATTTGATTTTGGCCCAATTTATTTTCTTATAGTCAAGTTATATTGGTTTAGTTTTATGCATATCCTTATTTGTGATTGTAAGGATTTTGACTTTTATAAATAGTATTATTGTATTGCTCAATTGAGTTGCTAATGTTTAGATTTGATACTTATAATATTGTAAATATAATTCTTCTAGTTGGTTCTTAAATAAACTAGTTATGTTAAATATAATCCTTCATAAGCTAGACAATTAATTATAATGATGGTTTATAATTTATTGTAATTTTTAATATTATGTTATTTAATTTATCTGCATTATTTAAAAATTATAATGATGTCTAAGCTGTACTCGTGTGTCGTATTTTTAATTATTGATGTATTTGTCTTTGTGTTCATGTTTGTACATCATACATATGACGAATTTATTAAATGAAGATATATATTATACGACAATCTAATTAGACCAATTTTTCACTCATTCAACCCTGAATAGTAAGTCATGATGGTTGTTAGTGGGAAATAAATTTGACTATATTGTCCGCCTCAGTTACACCTCATGGTTAACTGAAAGGACGTTGAAATTGGGCATGACACTTGGACATAAAACACTTGAAGCTGTTGACGAATATTTTCGTATCGACTCGACCTCGATCGAGCCCGACCAAGCTCGATTATGCTCGATCAACTCAATTGATCGTTGTCGAGGCTAAATTGACTCAAATTAAGCCTCAATTTAATTAAATTAAATCACATTTAATTTAATTTAAAACAAATCAACCCAATCAAACCCCGTCGAGCTCAATTTGACGCAGTTCGGCACCGATTCGAGTTCAATTTCACAAAATTAACTTGATTGGACCCACTCGAACCCAAACCGACCCAAATCGGTTTGAGTCGAGTCCAATTTGGGCTCAATTTCAGCCCCAATTGTTTGATTTAGGCTAAATCAAATACCTAAATCTGAAATTGAAATGAAGGGCTCAGATTTCTTGTGGAATTTTGCCCTAAATCCCTTGTTTCACGCGTGAGAGGCCTGGATTGCTCCATTTGGGCGGTGGCTTTTTGGCTGCTGCTCGTGCTCTCCAAGAGCAAGCAAGGGAGAGAGGGGAGCGGATTCGGCTCCCCTTGTTCGTCCGTCCATCCCGAGCAAGAGAGAAAGAGCGTGAGAGGGAAAGAGAGCCTTGCGGCTCTCTCTGCTTGCACCCATCCCAGGCAAGGCGAAAAGGGAAGAGGGAGAGCCATCGGCTCTCCAGTTTGGTTCGTCCGTGCCAGGCGAAGCAAGAGGAGCTCCCTTGCGTGAGGTTCAGCCGTCCCTGACGGAGTGGAAGAAAGAAAGGGAGACCTGCGTGCAGCCCTTCCAAGTGAGGAGAAGAGGCCTACTAAGGGTCTCCTTGCATGCGACCTAGCCAAGAGGGGAATCCGACTACATCGGATCAGGCAAAGAAATCGCAGCAGCCAGCACTTCCTCCTGTGTGTAGAGACCTTCTTGCATTTAGATTTGAGGTGATTTGAAAGTTTACTGCTGCCATCTCCTTTCTTTGGGCTGAAAGAATGTTCCTCCCGCTGCCACCATTTCCTCCCTTCAACTGAGAAGTATAAACAGCCCTTTGCTACTGTTGGTCATCTGTCCTCCGAATTACAGAGAAAAGAGATGCTGAAATCAGCCATTGCTGCAGCCAAGAGAGGGTAGGAAGCCTCTACTTCCTTCCAAACCATCTCCGGCAACCTCAAAACAGTGCAAATCGCTGTTTGGAACGTTCTTGGACAGCAAGCTGCTGTCCGGAGCAGTTTGGACAGCAGCGACGCCATCCGGAAAGGCTTGGACGGCAAAGGAAGTTTCCAAACAGCAGCTTGGAGTCTTCCAAACACCTCGGACAGCAACTATGCAGCCTCCGAAGGCTTCCAAACAGTGAAAACTGCTGTTCGGAAGCTTTGGACAGCAAACGACGACCTCCGGAAGCCCTCAAACAGTAAAATTCTCTGTTTGGAATGTTGGGACAGCAGTCTTCCTCCTTGGGAAAACCTGGGACAGCAACTTGGAGCCTTCAAAGGACCTTGGACAGCAACCTAGGAGCTTGGACAAAGGCTTGAACATCAATTTGGAGCGCTAGGACAACCCGGGTGAGGTAAAACCCTAAAACTTAGTGAAACCTAGGGTCCCCCAAGGCCAATTGTTGTGTGGTTGATGCCCCCGAACCTTAGGTCCTTAGAAACTTCAATTTTCGCTCTCCCAAAACCTATGTTGGCTGTGCACTTCGCAAAAACAGTGGAAATTTGATGATTTCCATTTGTCGGCTCTCATGTGAGGGTCCGGAGAGGATTTCGATGCATGTAGAGGTGTTGGATTGTTATCCAACACCTCTCAAATGTATGTTTATGCATCATATTGTGCCTAATACCTTCGCCTATGATCAAACCTTAGGCTAAGTATTGTCACTCAACCATATCTTGAATGACAATGTGTAGGGACTCTCACATCTTGTAGCATGCATGTCATTGTTAGCAAATTGTAAGTTATGACAAAATTAACTTAGATATTTGGAAATTGACTACACTTGCATGCATTCCTAGGTTCTTCTTAGATCATACCAAATTTGATCATAAATCTCCTAGAAGCCATAGGGATAGACCTTTCCTACCCGAGATTTCTAGATCATACCAGAATTGAGCTAGAGATCTCTCCAAAACCTTAGGAAATCAATTCTTCCCTCTCCTAATTGAGTCCAAAACTCTAAAGGACGTAGGGAAATTCCTTTCATGCATGCATCTCCTCTTTCCATGAGTTCAAAACATTCATGGAGAGGTGGGGAATCCCCTTTTGTGCATAATGCTTGGAGCATTCTCAAAGCTCCAAGTGTTTGAGTACATGAATCATTTGAAACTTGGAACCAAATCCCAAGTTCTCCTATCTTCGTTGTTGGCACATAAAACCAGCAAATCTCTTCTTATGCAAGATATTCTACGGATCCTCAAGCCTTTAAGCATTTCATTGCATGAGTCCTCTCACTTTAGGACCAAATCCTAAGTCATTTCTTCACTTGTTGATAACATAAAAGTAGCAAGTGAACCTCTCCCATTCAAGTCTCCTAATCATGTCAAAATTGATTTAGGAATCCTTTCAAAGCCCTAAGGTGCATCCTTCCCCTCTTCAAATGAGCCCAAAAAATTTGAAGGTGGGAAGCTCTCTTTCCATGACCCAAAGGTTATAGGAAAGATCTTCTCATTCTCCTAACCTAAATTAGGACAGTGTACATCATTCTTTGAATGTCAAATGTTCAAGGAACTTTCAAGAGTTTGCAACTCCAAAGTGCATCTCATTCTTCTCCATCCCTCCAACCCAAATTGGAGGAATGAATTCCCCCTCTTTGAACAACAAACGTTCAAAGGAAATCCTCCAATTTGTAATCCCTAAGTTGCATTTTGGACCATTCCTTTTCCGACAAGCCCAAATTGTAGAAAACCTCCAAATTTATCTTCATTAGCCTAACTTCAAATTAGGCAAATGAATTCGTCTCTTTGAATATCAAATATTCAAAGAACATTTATGGATTTGCAACTCATGAGTTGCATGTTCCTTCCCTCTTTTCTACAACTCAAAAGTTGTAGGAAATTCCACCATTCTCCTAAGCCCAAACTAGGAGAGTGCATTTTCCTCTTTGGACAACAAATGTCCAAAGAACTTTTATTGATTTGTAATCTCCAAATTGCGTCTCACCTTTTCTTCTCTACAAGCCAAAATTATAGAGAATTTTCCTCCTCTCCACAACCTAAAAGTTGTGTGAACTTTCGTTCTCCTAACCCAAATTTGGTGAATGAACTCCTCTCTTTGGATATCTGAAAGTCTAAAGAATCCTTGATGTGTGGGCCAAAACTACACACCATACTCTTGTGTTTGCTTAAACAAAATTTAGCAAACTAAATATCCATTATTGAAAAGAAAAGTTCAATGATAATCCCTCTTGATTTGTAACCCCAAAGTTACAAATCTTTCTCACTTATTGAACCAAACTCAATAAGTGATTCAACTTTATTTGCTTAATCTAAATTAAGCAAATGAAACCCAACTTCTTGAATACAATAAATCAAGGAGGCATCTTTTTGATTTGTAGCCTCAAAGCTACTAATCTCTATTCACCTTTATAGATTCCAAAAGCCTTAGAAGATGTAATACCTTAGCCCAAAAATTATAGGTTATCTCTCCTTCAACTCCAAAGTTGTAGGAGACTTCCCCTCCCTTTAGCTCCAAAAGCTAGAGGGAGTTCCCCTACATTTAGCCCAAAAGCTAAATGCTGGATTCCTTTCTCCTTTTAAGCTCCAAAAGCTAAGGAGATTTGTCCAACATGTAGCCCAAAAGTTACATGTTGGACACCTTTCTTAGACCCAAAATCTAAGTAATCTGCTTCATTCAACCCAAATTTGAGTGATCTCTCCTACGACATTTAAAATGCTAAACTCATAGATATCCCTTAGGAATTATCCAATCTGTTGAAGTTTATCCTACCCTATTAGATGAATTTCACCAAGTCCTAAGTGAAACTCCTTAGGCAAGTCTATCTTACCCTATTAGATAGACACTTCTCTTATCCAAACATTAAGAGAACTCCAAAAGCACCTAAAAATTACTTAGGTTCCTTTTTGATACAATGATCAATCATCTCCCCCAAAGGTGGGATGCCTACATTATTGTATCTTAGGATTCATAAGTAACAGACTTGTCCAAAAGCAAGCATGTGGTTACTTTATGGGTTCTTCATAACCCGCCTAAATATGAAACACTTAAAACTCAAATAAAATTTTTAAGTCACAAACAACTTAAAGTGAAATCACCCTTGGATAAAGATTAAACATCTTCCTTCCAAAATAAAATCAAAGACCCTTAGTGTGACATGCTACACAAGCCTCACACACTTAGGTGCACAACCCCTTAGGCATGCTAGGATTAGGATTTTTCTTTTCTGCGCATGTGTTTGATGATTTGGTGTGATTGTCCTTGGATTGTCTGTGTGTGGGCACTTGCTCTTAAGTGGATAGTGTAGAAATATACATGTTCTTCTTGCAGGTGGCCATATCTAAAATGGGGGCGCTCATAAATAATAAAATGCTTGCATGACAGTTACTGCTTAAAACCCCCCCAAAGATGTGGCCAATAGGGTAGAAGTAGATTGTTTGGCACTCTAAGTGCTAAACAAAATTCTGGATGTAATGCTTTATCATATAAACTGCTTCTAATCCACTGCAGGTTTGAGTCTTTTTCTTTTCAAATATGTATTTGATAGAATTAGGATGTGTCAAACTTGTGGGGGTTTGGAGCAAAAGAATGAAGTGGACTAAAAGGATGTACTTGCAAAGGTGAAGCCTAATGTCCATTCAAAAGTCAAGAGCCTGAAGAACTCCACAAGTAGAGTCTCTAAATTTGACTGGGTTGTATAATGGCAGGCAACTCAGCTGCCAAATCTGGTTGTAATAATGTGGACTCTTTTCATTTCTTGTACTTGATTTATAAATAAAAGCATGCTTTGATTCTTTACCTGGTTGTGCAATAGAAATGCATCTTTTTCCTAGGTTTCTTTCTTTGCTTTTACTTGGGAGTGGCTTGGACTTTTGTTACGGTAGGCTCTTAGGACAAAAATAAGATTTCTACGTATTAAAATGTAAGCAACTTAAAATAAAATTAGGCTTCATGATTTTCTAACAAAAGAAAATTTGTATGGCTCTCTTTTAAAGGAGCTAAGTTTTCTAAAAATTAAAACAATCATGCATAGCCTAAATGTGTTGCATATAGAAAGCCCTCGCTTAAGGATTAGATAACAAATGTCTTTTTCTTTATGAGTCAGCATATGCATACCCACATGCTTAGACATCTTGGCCTCAAAGCCAAGTTGTAAGACCTACTTTCTAAATAAAAATAACCCTACCACTCTACATTTGCATTGAGATCGAATAACATGGTTTTAAAAGCGATTAGGGGGAGTTTAGCTGGTAGTCTCTTCCAGGCAGGGCAATAAATCCAGAGGTCGGGCGGGTTATGCCTCTTGTGAGGTGTAGCTTGTAAGTTCTTCTTTGCACTCGTTAAATCTAGGTTTGAGGCACTACCTGTCGGTAATCCTTACCTTAGTCTTAGGGTCCGAGGCATGGGTTGATTCCAAATCACCCTATAAGCCCTCATCCTTTGGGCAATTCCTCCAACAAGTGTTGTTGGAATGTAAGCCCCAATCTTCTAATAAAAATATCAACTTAAACCAAAATTAGGTTGTTAAAATGTAAAGCCCAACATAGGATAGTCCGAGCACCTCTGAGTTTCCCTCAGAATCAAGTGCTCCTACTTCATCTCCTTTGGCTTTCATTCCCAAAATCTAATCCTTAGTTGATCAACTTCTCCTTGAAATTCTTAAAGGCCAAATCCTTTAACCAAGACTTTCATGGATTTTAAAACAACAAAAATCAATTTTAGCCAATATCTAAATGACTTCCAAAGAAAGAAAACCATTAGTTTAATCAAAAGTTTTCCCAAATCAAAGTTGGGATGTAATTAACCATAGGGGCTTGCCCCTATGGGATGTCTGTACCCCAGAAATAAATAAACTCCACTCAACCAAACATTGAGTGGGGGAATCTCTGTTAAATAATTGTAAATTTTACTATTGAGCCCATAAGAAAATGGTATTTTTACCCTCCGGGGTAATATATCGTATTCTTATGCCGTGCCAGATTATAAAATATGCAATCCGTTTGAGGATACAAAAATTCTCCAACAGAAGCTAAACCTCCAGATCCTATGTTAGACTTCTTCTCTAACAAAAATGCATTGCATACAGTAGCCTGAGCATGATATCATGATATGTCAAAAACTACAAATTCTGTATTGCCCTCACTACTAGAGATATGCATGTGTTGTGTACATTAGTAAATAGATTTGTCATATAACATACAACAACATCAAGTCTTTATCCCACTATTTGGGGTAGGCTACATGAAACTTTTTTCTCCATTGTGTCCTATTAAGAATCATTCTCATTTAATTCTAATAAGAAATATCATTTCTAATACTTTCTAACCAAGTCTTTTTAGGTCTATGATATAGGCAAAGGGGGTGGCAATTGATGTGCCTAAGTTTTGGGCTAATTTGGTTCGTTGTTTAGGCTTGGTTGTCTTGGTTTTAGCTTCCTTTTGCCGCCTGCTGGCCTTCTGTTTCTCCTTCCCTAATTGGCTCCGCTGGAGATGTATGGGGTTGTTTGGCTGCCTCTTTTCACCTATATATATATGGGTTGTTTTGTTGAGTTAAAGAGAGGATGATATGGAGTAATTTTTGGACAACAAAACCTGAGGGTTTTCCTTGGATAGCTTGCGAGCTTTATCCACTTCTTCTTATCTTATCTAAGATTTTGTCTCGGGCTTCTTCTCTAATTCTTCTATCCGCAAGTGACCACCCTATTTGTATCTTTCTTCTCAAGCGATTTAAAAGCAATTTTAGATGTTTTATGTTATAAGTTTGTATGCGTGGTCTTTATAATATGAAAGTTAAGTTGTGTTTTGTTTAATTATTGTATTTTCTTATTCTAAAAGAAAGACCTAGTTTTTATGTATTTTTGTGATCTACTTGATTGCATCAATTTGGTATCAGAGCCTAGATTAGCATATTTCTAAGTTGTTTGTGTCTTTTTTTAGGTATTTAGAAAAAATGAAAAAACATGATGTAATTGAGCCCGATGTTAGAGAAAATGTTCTCAACGAAGATATTCCTATGAGCCGATGGATTCCGACATAAGGAGATTCTATTGATCCGCTTCAAAACGAATTATACAAGCTTCAAATGAAGATGCAACTGTGTACAGAAAAATACGAAAAGAAAAAACAAAATCTCCATGCCAAATTCAAGCAAGAAAGAGAAATTATCCTGAAGAAGTATGCGGCCGTGATTCAAGAGTTAGATGCGACGCCTTTGTCTCTTCAGGATCGTACTCAAGTATCCTCATCAAGAGATGAGCTTTTTCAACCGGGGAAGAATTTGATATAGGCAGGGGGGGGCAATTGATGTGCCTATGTTTTGGGCTGATTTGGTTCCTTGTTTAGGCTTGGTTATCTTGGTTTTAGCTTCCCTTTGCCGCCTGCTGGCCTTCTGTTTCCCCTTTCCTTATTGGATCGGCTGGAGATGTATGGGGTTGTTTGGCTGCCTCTTTTCACATATATATGGGTTGTTTTGTTGAGTTAAAGAGAAGATTATGTGAGGATTTTTGGAGCCAAAAACCTACGAGATTCTTCTTGGAAAAGCTTGCGAGCTTGTTCCATTTTTCTTCTCCTCTCTACGATTTTGTCTCGAACTTCTTATCTACTTCTCTCCGCAAGTGTCCACCTCATATGTATCTTTCTTATCAATGATTGCAAGCTCCTTTAGGTGTTGTTTTATGTTTTAATCTATACGAAAGTTGTATCGTCCTTCGTTTTAAAAGTTTAAGTGTTGTATTTTCTTGTTTTATAAGGAAGACGTCAAGATTGCATCATTCTACCTCCACCTTTCTTAACATGGGCCAAATCTAATACATCTACTTTCCTAATGAGGACATCGAAAGGCTGACGTTTTATGTGACTAAACCATTTAAGGTGACTCTTATTCATCATTGGAGCATATAACATGCAAAATTAAAATGAACGCCTGCACACGAGGATACCATAATTAAATTATATGGAATTGCATTCCAGTAAGAAAGCAGATCACCTGCAATACTAGGGCCAAGCGCAACTACACATGCACCGGTTAGTGTTGCTAGATCAACAACCTGCAATATATTAACAAATATTCAATATGTGAAAAAAAGTTTGTTGATTTTATATGCCGAAGGCATCAGATAGAAAAGTTCTATAAAAGCAAAGTGTCTAAGGAAGAAACTAGAGAAGATCATAAATCATAGTTCTCATAACAATTTGACGACCTTAAAAACAAATAAAACTAGAAAAGATAATAAATAGGAGGAAAATGTGAAAAGATCTAAAAAATAGTAGCAGATATAAGGACGCCTAATGTTTGAAAGAAATTGCTTCTCCCAAAAGAGTTTTGGATCAAAATCTTGAAATAGATGAAGTAAATGCTGTTAACAAACTTAATGATATTGACTAGACTAACTCTAAGAAAATAATGAAATCTGACAAACATAAAATAACTAGTTAACTGCTGTATCTATGAGTAAATTAATGTTCATTATTTATTCTACATCATTGAATGATCAAATATGGCATTTTAAGTACTACTACCCCTAATGAAAAATGTTGGCAGCTTACTTTCTCTAAGACAAAACAAAATTTACAAAGGTCGCAATTTGAAAATTAAATTTTGAATTCCCTGAATTTAAGGTGCGACTGAATTCATATTTCTTGAGCATTGTTAGACTCTTATCTGTTAAATTCCTGACTCTCCATTTAAGGAAAGGGTATAAAGGTTGTGAGGAACCTTAACTAGTTTCATAACGACAAGGAAGACTGGCCATTACTGTCTACCATAGGCTTATCATCTTGCTTTTATTATCTAAGAGTTTCTATCAGCAATATCTAACAAAACTTTTATCCATCATCACCATCGCCACCATCAAAATCATCATCATCACTATTATTAGCCTTATCTAAGAAAATTACATATATATGTATGTATGTATGTATATGTATGTATATATATATATATATATATTATTCATTGTGTAACAATTTTTATTTTCAGATTTCAAATCAAAAGAGGACATTAACAGAAATTTATAAGGTCAGCTAGAGCCAACAAGAATCAGATATATTCTAAATTAAAAACCCTATCAATGTACTTCACAATTTCAGAAAAATTGGAGAACTTTCTGGATGCACAAATAATGCCTTTGTATTAGAGACATGTACCTTTTCAACGCCCTGGTTACAAGCATAGACTAAAGCATCTGCAAGAGTAAGCCTGCCTTCAGCATCCGTATTATTCACCTGAAAATAATTAAAAAACTTAAATATGGATGGAAGTACAATCAAAAGGACCAATTCCAGATAAATATTTTGAGAAAAAGAGTTGGATAATCATGATAAAAACCAAGGTTTACAATTGCACAATTGGGTGTTGAGGCTTTTTTTGTTCGTGATGTGAGGTGTAAGCTTCAAGGCGTAAGCCTCAAAATTCAAAAATTGCGTAAAATGAAAATAAAAGTTAAAATTGATTTTTTATATAATACCTAAATAATATGCTAAATGATGATATATTAACTTTTTGTTGAACTATGAAGTAACAAATTGGCATATATATGAAATAAAAAATTGTACAAAACGTTAAGTGACAAGTAATAAATTGTTTGAAATAGAGTTGAAATCTAAATATTATATGAACAAAATAATAGAAAATAGGAATACCATAAAAATATAATATAACATCAAGTTCAACTCTAAATTTCTTCTTTCTCAATTCTCCACTCATCCACATCTAATTTCTAAAGAAAGCTGAAATAGTTGGCAACAACTCAAAAATCATGGGCATTGTCATCATTGAGGGGGTCTTTATTTGAGTTAACGTTATAATAAATGGATCTCTCCCCTATCTCATTATGTGGAGTCTAATGCCTACCAATCTACTTCTTCTTTATTTATTCCAATCATCTTTCTATTTCATAAATGTTTGTTATCAACATAAAAAATGAGAGTAATACTCCAAAAATTTTAGAGGTGGTGGTGTGCAGCTTCCAAGTGATATCCCCGGCATTGGCTATGACAAAGGTGGTTGCAGTGGAGGCAATAGGCTGGAGTTCAAGGCAGTCAAGAGGAAGCTGTTGTGGCTCGGCAGTGCATGACAGCGTGATTTATTTGGGGATTTAGTTTATGATTTAGATAGGTTTTAATAAAAAAATATATAAATAGGATTAGGTGTACGCCTTACGCTAACGAGATGAGGCGTGCCTCAAGGTGCATCTTAGTTAAACTGAAATACAAGCCTCATAAAAAAGCTCAAGGTGTAAGCCTCAAGAAAATTTTCACCGGAATTGTACTGAGGCGGGCCTCATATTACGCGATTTTAAACGATGGTAAAAACAATACGATTTGACAAGTGTCCTAGATAATTTTTTGGCTAAAGTGTTTGGTAATTATTCAATTTATTTTAGCTGAAAATTTCTAGCTACGCTGTCACTTTGGATTATGGGTTGCCAAATGGGCCATCTAATCAGGTCATGTCCATCCTGTAGTATCACATAAGGACTCATATAATTCTAATTCGAATCTGTTCAACTTACTCCCGTTTCCATATGTTGGTTTATCAGGTAGAAACACAACAGGAGACTGGAGATTATTACATAGTTTAACTCCAGCTTGTAATTGAACTAAACAAACATGAAATGATTTGTCTCCTGATAAATATTTTTTTGTCATATCCCAAGTATCCTATCGCTGGAACGTTGACTTTCTTTTATTTCCTCGTTTTTCTTCAAAGCTAAAGTGAAGGAAACCCTTTATTGCTTCCCCATCCGTTCTTAGTTTAATTTTGAAAAGGCGGCAGAGATGGAGGCTTGGTGGCCGCCTAATAAGACTAAAGAACATTTTTTTTAAGAGAGGAGAAATAAATAGAGAGAGCAAGAAAGAAAGAGAGATAGAGAGGGAAGATGCAGCATGACAAGAGTGCGTAAAGGAAAAATCTCTAAAAACATCTCTATAAATATTTGCATTGATCATTTGTTGCATTTTCTTAGCTGCTTGAAAGTCTAGCTGCTTTTTAAGAAATGTACATGAAGTGGTTTTGACGATGCAGCAGGCATTGATAAATGTCTTCATAGTGGCTAGTTCAACTTCAAACAATGTCTAGGCAGCAAAATATCAAACTGATTAGCCATTAGAGGACACTATATGCACACAGCTAGACCATACGAACCATGGAAGAAGATTGAAGTCTCTGAAAGGCCAATTAGAAGCAATAAAGTATGCATAGTTTCCATGGTTATCCATTAAAGCACATACAACCTGCTTTAACCTTTACTAATTACCTTTTTCCCCTTCCTACCACCGAGCCCACATCAAATTCCTCGCCATGGAGAATTGCATCCCTACTGATGCAAAGCTAATGGTTTCACCTTTCGTTTCATTTCAAACGCTTGAATAGCAAGGATTTTTGTATTTCTGTTCAGTTGTACACTCAAAACTTTCAGTTTTGTTAGTCATCCATACATTTAGAATATGGATGTTTAGCTATCTAAAGTGTAAACTACCATACCATCTACCAGGAACAAGTGGCATATTCTATCACATCATATGACGAAAAATCTCAATCAAAATCTAATATAGTTCAATGGAAAATGACTTTCTCTTCGGTTATCTATACTAAGAGTAAGGTATGTTCACACCAATATACCTTCCGATATGGTTATGGTAGAGTCGGATTAAAAAAACCATATGCCACACAGAATTAATCAAATCTAAGTCTACGGATTGCACTCAGTCAAATGTAAATAGCGATCAGGGTGATTGCAAGGTATAATGTTTAAAAAGGAAGATACCTCAGGCAATACCTGTTAACGGCGAATGATGCACCATGGCGCAAAGGTCCCTTTGGAGCCATGACGCACAACGCACGGCGCGGCGTGCGCCATTTTGAACATGGCGCAAACAATATAAAAATTATAAAATATTATCTGTCATCACATCAAAGTCTTCTCCTTCTCCTTCAGCAAGGTGTAAACTGTTCCTTTAAATTTTTTTTTTCAACATGGATGCCTTAATTTCATATTTCACGTGTTCGGGACAGTTAGAGCAAGGTCTTGCATTCCTAACCCGCCCCCCCCAACAAGGTGTTGTTTGTGGCGTGTAATTCCTCATTTTGTTATTTTACCACAAAAAATGCATGTCACGGTGTTGTTATCAGATTCATTTGTTAGTATAACACATTTCCATGCTGGATCTTTTTTTAAAGATTAAACTGAATCTGACATTTTATGATCACCTAAAAGCAAACAAATTTAGATAAAAGAAACATAATATTGTCCAAAAAACATAATATACGGGCTGCCGGGGGTCCAAGGGGGCGCTGCCCCCTGGCGGGATTCGACCTGCCTGGTCATGTCGCGGGATCAAGGGGCAACGCCCTTGCAGGGGTTTCCGGGGGCAGTGCCCAGAACAAAATTTATTTGTACGAGTAATTTTGAAGTTCGTTTGTATGGAAAGATACCGAGTGGTACTGAGTGTGTACCTAGTTGTACCGAGCGGTGTCGATCATGTACCGAGCATTTACATAGTGGTACTAAGCGGTATCGAGCGTGTACCTAGCGGTACCGAGCGTGTACCGAGCGGTACCGAGCATTTACATAGCGGTACCGAGCGGTATCGAGCATGTACCGAGCGGTACCGAGCGTGTACCGAGCGGTATCGAGCATGTACCTAGCGGTACCGAGCGTGTACCTAGTGGTACCGAGCATGTACCTAGCGGTACAGAGCAAGTACATAGCGATACCGACTACCGAGCGGTATCAAGCATATACATAGAGGTACCGAGCATTTACTTAGCGGTACCGAACATAAGTTGGCGCGCTATTTTGCGCCGTGCGCAATGCGCCATGGCTCACATATGGCGCAAATAGCGCGCGCTATTTTAAACACATGCGCCTCACCATGAACATGGCGCCGTAGGTGCGCTGCGCCGTGCCGTACGCCATGGCGCGCGCTATTTTGCTCCATTGACAACTATGCCTCAGGCTCAATGCATAATGCATTACTTAGACAACAAGATACATTTCAGGCACTTCCCAACTCATGGAATAATGGTCGTGATTCGTTAATCAAAGAATTGTTGGTCGTTTCATTTTTCTGAATACGGTTTTCCCATGAAATTGATGGTCTTTGATGTAAATGATAAAATGATGAATTATGAATGAAATATTAATGCACAATTAACTTAATTTATTCAAGAACCAGTAGTGTTTTCATTACAACGTAGAAATTGAAGGTATTCAGAAGAATCACGCATAGCGTTGTTACTTGTTTTATCTTAATTTAATCTATTTTATCATATATTCCATTGTTAATAAGCTTCGTTAAAAGTTCGGATTTCTCTAATTCTATGTATTCTAAATACTTGTGTTTATATGACCTTATAGCTAGATAAATTATTAAAATAAAAAATAAAAAAAAAATACTTATTAATTTTTTCTAAGTGCTAAGCATAATGTAATGTGCAAGAGTTCTTTTTTGCTTCAACGAGTAAAGCACAAAGTTTTTTTATGAAATAAATTGCTTGTGACTTGCATACAATACTCAGTTAATCGACCAAACTTTAACTACAGTTAATAATTTTCATCCAATATAATAATGCATTTAATGATAGTAATATTCAATAATCTAAATGTAATAATAATAATAATAATCAAAGATATAAAGAATAAACTGATAAAAGAATACTTAAAAATCAAGAATATATTCCTATGAATAAGTGAATAAATGGAGATTGAGAGGCAGAAACAACATGACGGAACAAGAGTATAAAGATAGGTGTTGAAAAGAGAATACATTAAGAAGCATTCTCAAAAAAATATATGTGAGCAAGAAGCTTTTAGTGCCAGCAACAAGAGCCATCATACATATAAGAAAATAAAATCAACGGGTTAGAGAGGTGAGGAGGATAACCACCAAAAAAACGACCAGCTCAAACTTGAAGAACATGAAGGACCAACAAACAATGACTCAACAACTACAAGAACTAGTGAACTCAAGCAAACATTTATGCACTAATTATCGTGATAGATACTAAACGGAATAATGAAATTTAAACAAAGATTTCATTCTAAGCCGGATTTGAACACTATTGACGTGACAAGGCGATGCCACATGCACTTTTCCATAAGCATATAAGCTTGTGCTTTGTAGAATGCAAGACATTGTGCTCTCACATTGCTTTACTTTGCTCCTGAAACTTGCTTTTCATAATACTAGTACTTGTATTGAAAATATTTTATTGTGAAGAATCTATCATTTATTTTATATAATTACAAGCCAGATGTACCTAGTCATGTTATTCTCATATTAAGGTTTCATTATATCAATCTTAATTATTTCCTAACCAAGATCAAACTTTGATTGAAGAAAACACCATATCAAAATTTAATTGCAATGCAATTCATTTAGGTTTCAATAAAAGATTAAAATCTCCTAATCTAAATTTAAATGAAGATGATTATTGTTTAAAATTGTGCAATATGAGGCTCGCCTCGAGGCCCGCCTCGAGGCCCGCCTCAAGGCCCGCCTCGAGGCTTACACCTTTAGTTTTTTTTTATGAGGCTCGCATTGAGTCACGCCTCGCCTCGCTAGCTTGAGGCTTATGCCTCACCTTTTGTATATATTTTTTTGTTAAAACTAACATAAATCACGCCTTCATGCACATTTGAGCCGTAATAATTTTCTCTCAATTGCCTCTACCTTCAGCCCGCAACCTTCGCAATAGCCAACATCATTGCAACTGTCACCAACGATCACTTGAAAGCCTCACACCACCACCCTAAAAATTTTGCAGTATAATCTCATTGTTATGTTGATGAAAAATATTTATAAAAAATGAACATGATTGAAATCAATTAAGAAGAAGCAGATTATGAGGCACTCGACTCCCCCAGATGAAGCAAGGGATAGACTAATTTGTTATGATGACAACTCAAATAAAAACCATCTCAGTTATGACAATGCAAATGATTTTTGAGTTGTTACCAATTATTTCAGCTTTCGTTAGGAATTAAATGTAAATAAGTAGAGAATTGAGAAATAATAAATTTAGAGAAGATAGTCGACCCAACCAGATAAAAGGATCCTTGTCGGCAGCCATGGGTTGCTTCGTCCAAGGGTAGCTTATAGACATGAGGTGGATATTTGTCTAAGGGGACAAATTTGAATCCACCTTAGGTAACAGAGGGCTTTGTGCCCTATTAATTATATCATTGATTCATATCTCAATGATTTGATATCATTTGGGAGCATATGGGTTATGACCGTAACCGTAATATAGTGGAATCATTTAACCAAGCGATCATGTCAGGGGGTCGTGGTTGTAATCGTTAACCACGTGGATTCATCTAGCCAAACCATAAGTACTTTGCAGAGCCATTCGGCCAAACCATCGATCAGAGGACCAATGTCACGTCCTTACTAGTAGGAGACGGATTAAGAATGAATCTTAATGATATACTTAACTAAACATTAACTCTTTGTGAGCTGAAGTGATATTTAAATTTGTCCACCTTGAGAAATTGTTGTAGAGAGTTGATGGCTTTGTTCTAAGTATTTTGGTGATTTATTTCAATTTTAAATATTTTGAATTTTAGAATTTTTTTAATTTTGAGTTTTCATGGGTATTTGGGTAGCATTTTGAATTGTTTGGAATTAACCCCTACATTTGAGATATACGTTTAACGCGGCCATCATCGGAATATTTATGAGCAATTTTTATTTTATCGGTTGAGCCTTGTCGACTCTGTCTATCTATCAACAGAAGATCGGTTTCATTATTAGTTGTATGCTTTTATTAGTGAATTTTCCTAGTTATAGACCTTGAAGGCCTAATATGAACACATTAAAACAAATATCTCAGTCGACGCCATGACTGTATACTTGTTTGATAGTTTAGATCGTGTCGATATATATCTACTCGCATAGAAGGATCCGTCTTGAACTTAAATTTATTATTTGACCCACGCAACATCCTCAGACGCCATGTTTGTATCTATAACACGCTCGTCGGGACCCATACAGGCATTTAGGGGATATTTTTTCTAATAATCTATTGAACTTTGTCAACTCTCTCTAATTGCTAACAAAGGATCGATCAAGTTCATAGTAAGCTTTGTGCCTTTGTTGGTAAATTTTTTTGGTTATAGGCCTTGAAGGTCTAATATAAATGTATTAAAACAAACATTTCGGTCTACATCATGACCGTATATTTGTTTGATAGTTTAAGTCGTATCAACCCCTATATACTCACATAGAATGATCGGGCTCGAACTTGGATTATCATTTGACCCATGCAGCATTCCAATACATCACGTGTGTACTCATAACATGCTCACCAAGGCCCATGCGAGTATATGATTTTACATGCAATTTGTACGATGCAGTTATACGATTGCCATACATATACAGCGGATATGTATGTTGTATATGCATACGTGTAAACAATAAACACATTTGCATGAGTGCTTGCATGTTTGCATAATAAACTCTAAATATTGCAATGTATACATGGGGGCATTTTAAAATATTTGACACAGGTCAACTATGCGGGCAACTGTCATTTGAATATGTGCATTGCTTTATTTGGAAACTTGTAGACGTCTTCTATCCGCTCGTATGCATGTTAAGGATCTGATGGTGAGGCACTGCATCATGAGTTATTTGCTGCTTCTTATGATGGACTGCTGTTGAGAAATGAGCAGGGCTTCACTTGAGAATTTGCACATGCCTTCTGTCCGCTCGTATGCTTGTTGCGGATCTGGTGGCATGGTGTCGTGGTGTGTTGGGTCTCATTTGGGAATTTGTAAATGTTTTTTGTCGGCTTGCATGGATGTTGCGTATCCGATGGCACGGGGTCGTGATGCGCTGGGTCTCATTTGGGAATTTGTAAACATCTTCTGTCCACTTGCGATGTTGTGGATTTGGTGCTTGCAGATATTTGCATTCATCACAGGCTTCTGCGCTTGCCTATAGATAGCTTGTTCTGTGCAAGGCAAGCCTCCTACAATGACTCGTGAATACTTGCACTCATTGCATATCACCCGTCTGTAGGTAGATTGGTGTGTGCATGACAAGCCTCCTACGATTGCTTGCAAGTGCTCATGTTTATAGAGGGCTATTGTTTCTTGCTTGCAAATGAATTGTCATATCATAAGTTTCTTATTTATAAACTCACTGTAACTTCTTTAAATATACTTGTAGGAAAATCATCGCACTTGCACCGTTTCCATTGTCATTGTTCATAGGTGGATTATTGTATAAATGAGGAGTCCCCTACAGTGGCCCAGATGAGCTCATATGTATTTGTTAGATGCTTGATTGACGTTGACAATGAGGATGTTGCAATGTTCATTGCCTCTTGTAATTGTTTAAAATTGTGCAATATGAAGCTCACCTTGAGGTCTGCCTCAGCACAATTCCAGTGAAGAACGCATCGAAGCTTCCGCCTCAAATTTTTTTATGAGGCACACCATGCTTCACTAGTGTGAGGCTTACACCTCACAAAATTTATATATTTTTATTAAAAATTATCTAAATCCTAAACAAAAGCCCCAAATAAATCACACTTTAATGCGCCCGCAAGCTAGAGCAACTTCCTTTTGATAGCCTTAACCTCCAACCCTCCGTTTTTGTCAACTATTTTAATTTTATTTAGGAATTAAATGTGGATAAGGAAATTGAGAAATAAGAAATTTAGCGTTGAACTTGATGTTATATGATACTTTTATGTCATTACTATATTTAATATTATTTTGCTCTTATAATATTTATATTTCAATTATATTTCACGCAATTTATCACTTATCATTTTCTCTCTTATGCAATTTTTTATTTTATATGTATGATAATTTGTTATTTTATAATTCAATAGAAAGTTAACATATCATCCTTTAACATATTATTTGAGTATTATATAAAAATCACTTTAAACATTTAATTTGACTTTACGCAATTTTTTTTTATTTTGTAGCTTACGCCTTAGAATGCCTTGAAACTTACACCTCGCCTCATGAACAAAAAATGTCTTAATACCTAATTGCGCAATTTTAAACCTTGCCTCTTGCTACGCAAGTTGTAGGCGCTTGTGTGTATTGCAGATATACTTCCTTTGCTTTCAAGGAATTAGTGTACTCGTTAAACATTGACTTATTGTTGACTGTATGAATGATCTGGCATATATTGCATGTCATTCCTCGCCCGTAGGTGGGATATTGTATGTATGTCAAATCTTCTACAGTTGTTCATACGTAGCACGCGGTGTACATGACGAACTTCCTGCAATTGCATGTAGGTGCTCATATGCTTCACAAGTGTATTACCCTTGCCTGTATGCAATATGCAACGTGCACTGCAACCAAAACCCATTTAACACCCATACTTTCAGAAGACGAATTGGATTTAATATAAGTTACTACCAAGAGATTTCACCCTTACTTTGCAAGGACTTTATGATCTGGGATCTGATTTTCTATAAGCGCAAGCCCCTATAATTAATTACTCCTCCCAATACAAGAGAGCACTTTCGATTAAGGCTAGTCATTATATAGACATTTAAGTACCAAGTGTATAGTAGCAGCAACTTTAGGATTCTAAAATTGAATTTGGGTTTTTTTAAGATTTAAAATTTATCGTCGTACACTTAAAGCAGGTAATGGAGGAATGATAACAGGTCCAATCAAAATCTCATGATTCCGTCATCCTGTCCTACATGGTCCCTAGTCTACTTAGTCAAAGGACCATGATAGGGAATCTAAATTAATCCTGTAATTCCATAAATGATTTTGGTTAATTTACTCAATTAGATCGTACTGGACGATTAGAGCTAATCGTACTGGACGATTAGAGCCAATCGTACGACGATAATGCAAGTGACTTGTCTTATTCCTCCAAATGCCTTTCTAGGTTTCTTAAGTGGCTCTACAAAGTTCTTTAGCTCAAGGTCGTGATTCTCTGCCATCATCAGGAGGGTGAGAAAGGAGGTCCGGGTTCTCTGCCTTCTTCAGGATGGAGAAAAAGGATTGAGATTCTCTACCTTCTCCAGGCAAGAGAAAAAGGATTGAGGTTCTTTGCCTTCTCTAGGAGGGGGAAAAAAGGAATGAAGGTTTGTTGCCGTAACTAGGAGGGTGACAAAGCTTCCGGTTCTCCGTCACAGTGAGTTTGGTGGAAGTGATTTGTATAAGGGCTTCTCCGCCTTGCTGTGGGGGAAAAGGAAAGACACTATAGAGATAGTGCAATACTCGGAGTAGAGGACTCCGAGGAGTAGACGTAGTTCGTTATTTGACCGAACCACTATAAATCTCTAGTGTGTTAGTTCTGATTTCTTATTTAATGCATTTTAATTTTTCACATTTATTTTTTTGTGATAACTTATTGGTGGAAATTAGTGATAAATGATTTGCTCTGTTATTTAGAAAATCATTGCTATTTCAATTTTTGATAACATTAATTGCTTCTGCATCAAGTAATAGCAGTCACTTATTTTCAAATTACGGGAAAAAAATCAAAAGCATATCGATTGCATTTTTAAAAAAGTAGTTAATTTTTTAATTTCACAAATTCAACACCCTATTGGAGTACCTAGGAACAATTCACTTAGGCTTAGCATCATATATCAAACTTTCACTTAACCAAAAGATCCTTATTGATAGCTATGGGTTCTATCTATCACACCTTATTTTAACCCCCTTCAATCAACATGGAGTGTAACAGATAGGGAGAATCTGAATATATATATATATACACACTAACACCCACTTTAACCTAGTTCTATCATGATCAAGTGAGCAAGAAATAGACTATCCAGACTATCCCAACACAATACATTTTTCAATGCATAGAATTCTATCTTAATATTTCATAATTGGAAACATATTCAAAACACATTAAATAAAATACACAATTTTATTAAACTTGCAAATAAAGTTACTTACATAAAAGTCTTACTATATAACCTCCTACTCTTGCTTCTATGTACAACTAAAATTTATGTACACAAAAAATATAAACAGCCTCCTACCTAGAGCCCTACTGGCTCATTCACTTCCATATAGTACTACTACTACTAATGAGCTAAAGCTTAATGAAATGCACAATCATACTATAAGAAATAAAAAACATAAAATTTTTAGTCAATTGTAAATAATACTGGAATTTCTATAAGAATCATAAGCTATATAAGAAATCACTGCATATTTAACTTTTCATATTTCATGTTCTATTTATTTTTCAATACTGCAAATCATATGATGACTAAAAATTTTTGCATCTTTATTGCTCTCTCATTTAAGGATGGGTCCGAGTTCCTAACTTTTATAAGTGATAGTATAACTCTCATTCAAGATTGAAACTGAATTTTCTCAACTATTAGAAGTGAGAGTCTGATACCTCATATATGATCCCTAAGGCTTACCTCGTCAAGCATGTCACTTTTACTTGTGTGGATATATCCTCCATAATATAATTTTTATCACTTACCTTTCATTAGGCTTCACATTTTCATAAAATATCATTGTATCTCTAGTAACTTGGTCAAATAACTGTTAAACACAATGGAAACAGTAAACAATCAACATGCTAGATAAAAAAACTAATTGCTGCCATCATTATATAAAAATGCTCTCATTTCTTGTACGATAGATTGGTCTCACCTCATTTTCTAGGATAGCCGAATGAATTTGTTCACCTGCAATACCCTAACCTATTTTCCTCTTAAAAACTACCTAAAGCATATATTTTATCATTTATACACGAATTCAATAAATAAAAAAAAAAAAAAACAGACTATGAAAATCTTAAAAATGTACCTCAATCGCACTCTTTATTTAACCAAATTTCTTACCTCTCTTTTCTCTTCTTCCCTTCCTTTTCTTTTCCCTTTTTACCTTATTGTTTTTGCTTCTAAAATTCCTCCCCAGTAGCCGCAACAACCCGCTTCCCAGAACAACTCACGGCGTGCTCTCTATTCGAACTCCAGAGTGCATCGGGTAGGGTGGGGAAGAAATGGAATAAAGAAATAGGCTTTAATGGTGGAATAGACTTACTTATAATTTAATTTAATATTCTGATCTTAATGCTTTTCCCACTAGTGTCTTCCCAAATCACTCTCACTCATGGGATTCCAGCTTCCAATAATCATCCCAATGCATGCTTAGGTAAGTGGGTTTAGCAACAGTAACAGTAATATAAAAATGAAGTAACTGTTAATTAACTTTTAATTAAACACTTAAGTTTTAAATATTATTAAATGGATATATTTTATTAGGATTTAGATAAACTTCTATAAGTAAAAATGCTCGAAATTAAAAATAGGATTTAATGAAAATAACTTTAACATTTTATGGAGGAATGATGAAATGGGATAACTTTTGGGGCAAATTTTTATGCTCTTGTTTTTGATAAAAGTTTGGTATTATAATGTCGTCCAAAAGTACTTCATAGACTTATGGTGAATATTTGCCTAAGGGATAGATTTGAGTTCATTCTAGCTAACAAAGAGCTTTTTACCATAACGGTTATACCATATTGATTCATTACTCAATGATTTAGAGTTATTGGGGAACATACGAGCTCTAGCTGTGACTATAATTTAGTAGCACCATTTGACGGCAAGACTACCTGATCAGAGAGTCCCGGTCATAAGTGTTTTCATGTAATGTCATTTGATGGTGAGACCACCGGTTCGAGGACACATATCATATCCTTATTGAGAAGAGATAGATTGAGAATTAATCTTAGTGATATTTTTTATTGGACGTTCATTCTTTATGAGATAAAGTGATTTTCAAATTTATCAATCTCAAGAAACTATTGCAGAGGGTGGATGAAGTTTTTGTTTTAAGTATGTAGGTGATTAATTAAATATTTAAATATTTAAACTTTGATAAACATCATATTATAATTTTCCAATAATTTGAGCCTCTAAGTGATTAATATTGATATTTAGGGGCATTTAAAAGGTAGAGACACCTCCGATTGATATTCACATTCATCGAGGTTTCTAACTAATTTCACTTAATTATTTGAACTTTGTCGACTCCATTTGCTTATAAACAGAATATTGGGTTCGTCTTCTAATTTTTAGGTTTATCAATTATCATATAGATATCTAAATCGAGAGTACATATTTTAATATGTGAATTTTCTTTATAAGAGGCATTGAAGGGCTAATGTGAACATATAAAACTAAATACTCTGATTAATTCAATGAGCATTAGTCCGAAGAGTTTGCATTTTAATAAGCAAATATTTCTTATAAGAGGCTTTAAAGGCCTAATATGAAAGTATAAAATAAAATAATATGGTCGATGCAACGACCGTGAATTTATTAGGTGGTTCAAGTTGTGTCAACTTCAGTCCATTCAAGGAAAAGGATTGGACTTGAACTTAGGTCACATTTGACCCGCACAGCATTCTCAGACCTTAAATTTTGAAAATTCAGTATAAGGATCGGAGAATATGCATGTATTTAAATTTTCATTTTAAATAATTCATGTTTTGCAATATACTTGCATGATGTATGTTTGCACGCTTGAAAACTCATTGATTATTTGTTTAACCTAAGAAGCATCCTCAGACTTCACATGTATACATATGTCAAGCTCGTTAAGGCCCATGCGAATAATTCAAATTTATGTTAAATTTGATGCACGCATTTCAATGTATTCACATGATGCATTTTGTACATTACACAGCGTGTATGCATGCGACGTAATGGATACATATGGCATATATGCATGTTCGCGTACACATTTGCATATTTGTTTGCGTATTGGCATGCTTGCATATTTGTTTGCGTATTGGCATGCTTGCATATTTGTTTGCGTATTGCATGTTTGTATGTGTACTTGTATGCTTGTATATGCACTTGCATACTACTCAATGTACTTGCATGATATTTTTTATGTTGTGTGGTGCATGCATGATGTGTTGAAATGTTGCCTAGCATGTGTGCATAATACACATGCATGTTGAATGTTTGCATATTTATTGGTGCGTTTGCAAAATGTTTTGCATAATTGACGATATGCATACTTGCTACTTAGGATTCGTTTGGACAGCTTTATACTATTGCTTTTTCTCCGCATTCAAGAAATTTTTGTACTAAAAAATATATTTTCAAAGCAGAAAAAAATCTATCCCAAATGAAGCCTCGGTGCATTTATATGGCTGGCAGTACACGTACATGCCACCTCATGTATTCATATAATGTGCTTGTATGTCTTTAGTACACACACATTGTACAATCAGGGGCTCATAGGCGACACCCTCTTTTGGTGATTTGGCATGTCATGCGCACTTTAATGAGTAGTCATGCAACCCATGGCACGTAACAGTATGTTCATTATTTATTTTTTTTCAATGACAAGTGTTCATGGGGTGTGAGAACATTCATGGGGGGCATACGAGTCTCCTGACTTTAACATCTAACATGCACGCTACCTAGTACACTTACGCTCTCGTAACTTGCAATATGATTAATGATCTTATTTCATTAAGGATCATTTGATTGAGATAATTATTGGGATATGTAGGGAAATCCTACATGGAAGTCATTAATATAGAGCGTAATAATTTTGATATTAGGTTCTTATATATTCGCTCGAGGCCCGGCTTGATAAGGACTCGTTTGTGATCGTTTAATTAGTTAGTCAAACAAGTTTGAACAACTATGTGCTCGGCTCGTTTATGCTCGCGAATAAGATTGTTTAAAGAAAGTGAACATGCTTGATAGGAAGCTCAATAAGAAGCTCGTAAAAACACTCAATATAAAGCTCGTGAGCAAGCCCATTTAAAAACTAGATTAATGTTTAATATCGAGATCGATTAATTCTTATTAATATTATACTATATATTTAATAAATAAATTATTATATATTAATTGATATTAGGTTCTTATATATAATTTAATTACTAATAATAGTTATTTAATTACTAATTAATAACAATCTTATTTTTTATTTTTTTTTTAGTTGAGCAATCAAACGGACAACATTGTGATAGCCTCCACCACGCGGCTACGTCATTTATGCAAACAAAAATAATATCTCGCTTCTCGCACTCTCAGTAGCCCTAACCCTATTTGCTCTTACGCCGCTCCACTCATGTCCAAAACCCTCTTTCTTCCCATGCTCAAAACCCTCCTCTTTCCCTATGTCATTCATCCTTGAACACGTTCGTGCCCAATCTCAGTGGATGTACAGATTCGTCTGAAACATATTCTTATGATTGCAATGCACATTATTTTGTTTAAATTTCGTTGAGTTTGGGCTCTATTTATGTTAAATTTTATAAATCTAACTAAGCTTGTTTTATTTATAGAGTTGATTAAGAAGCTTGTTCATTAAAAGTATCATTTATGAGCTCGATAAGACTCGTCCGTTAGGAGCTCGATAAGGCTCGTTCGTTAGGAGCACTTTAAGGATCGTTCTTTAAGGGCTCGATAAGGCTCATTTGTTAAGAGCTCGTTAAGGCTCATTCTTTAAGAGCTCGATAAGACTCATTAAAGCTCGTTCGTTAAGAGCTAGATAAGGCTCGTTTAGTCATTTATAAACAAGTTGCTCGTTTAGAGCTCAATAAGGGATACCGAATACGAACCAAGCTTGAACATGTATGATTTTAAATGAACCAAACTTGAACACACAAAAAGATAGAACTGAGCTTGAACAAGCTCTTATCAAACAAGCTCAAACATGAACACATAAATAGTCAGCTCGGCTCGGTTCATTTCCAGCACTATCAAGCTATTATATATATATATATATATATATATATATATATATATATATATATATATATATATATATATATATATATATATATGACAATATTTTAATTAAATATGTTTGAAATGTATGATATACGTAATGCTTTTTTCTTTTTCTATTATTTACAAGAGGATGTACCTTGGTGTATGCTTTTTGCTGATGATATTCTTCTAGTTGATAAGACTAGAGAGGGAGTTGAAAGTAAACTTGAATTATGGAGGTCAACCTTAGAGTTTAAAGGTTTTCGCTTGAGTAGATCTAAAACTGAATATATGTAGTGTAATTTTAGTAGTAATAGACTTAGTAAGAAGATTGTGACTTTGGGCGATTAAGTCATTAATAAGAGTGAACATTTTAGATACATTGGACTTATTGTTCAGAGTAATGGTGAAATAGATGGGGAAATTATCAACAGAATTCAAGTTGGATAGTTGAAGTGGAGGAATGCATTGGGCTTGTGTGATAGAAGTCCCACTCAAACTTAAGAGAAAATTATATAAGATGGTGGTGAAACCTGCAATGCTTAATGGTGTTGAATGTTGGCCATTAAAAGAGAAGCATAATACTAAAATAAGTATTGCATAGATCAGGATGCTCTGGTGGATGAGTGGCTTTACCCTTAAATATATGATATGAAATGAGCATATACGCGAAAAGGTTGGAGTAGCTCGAGTGGAAGATAAGATTAGAGAGAGTCGTCTTAGATGGTTTGGTCACATAAAACGGCGGCCTTCCAATGACCCGGTTAGGAAAGTAGAGATATTAAATTTGACTTATGTTAAGAAAGGTAGAGGTAGACCTATAAAAACTTGGTTATAAAATATTAAAAATGATCTTTCTTTATTAGATTTAAACAAGAATTTGACTTTTAACAAGACACAATAAAGAAAAAGGATTCATGTAGCCGACCCAACATAGTGGGACTAAGGCTTGATGTTGTTGTTGTTGTTGTTATTGTTGGGTCATATTGTTAATTATTTCATGGGTTTTCAATTATCATATTGAATTTTGGAAACTTTGTTTAATTAAGATCTAGATTCATGGTGTCTCTTGAACATTGAAAAACTTAACTCAAACCAAGTAATTCCAATGGGGAGATGTTGTAACTAAGAGTTAAAAAAGAATTCAATTTTCTACCTGAGAAATTAAATACTTTTTGTATAATTTAGTGCCGATATATGTTTTTTCATGCCATAAGATAAACTAACAAGATTTTAAAAAACAAAAGAATTAGCATTTTAATGAATTGGCCCTTTAAAATTAAAATGACTAAGGTTAAGGACCGTATAATATATTTAAAATTAGATCATAAGCTTCAATCTACATGCATTTAGTGCATGTGCATATTTTCTCTGGTATAGGGGCAAAAACATATTCAAACGAAAAACAAAAAAAGAAGCAAATTTTCAAGGTCAATCATCTATGCCTGGGAATCTAAATAATATAGACTTAAATGTTCAAGCATATCAGCATATTCCAGTAAATACGTAGAAATTTCCCATGGTTTTTCCAAATAGAAGAACGAAGGTTGAAAATTCCATAAGGTTGAGGGTATGGGGTTAACGCATTCATTTGCTAAAGTAGCCAGTATTATATGACAAAAAAAATGTTATAAAAGTTATCATGCACATAATATAAACCTACGAATAATATATAACCCTCTACTTTTCACATCTCATTACTGATACAGGAATGAATATGAGAAAACCAAATCAAATATTTTTTCTTATTTCAAAGCTACCCCTTTATGTTCTGCTATATGTTCAGAGAAGTTAAGCAGCATGGTTCATGTTCAAGGGATCAACATTCATTTACTGTCAAAGCAGAAAATCTACCTCTATTGTTTTCCCATTAGAAGCTGTAACTATATCACCTGGTCTCATGCCAGTGCCACTAATCATATTTTCACAAGCAGCAACAATGAAATGAACCTGGCAAAAGAGCATTACTTGACCAATGAGAACAATGTGTTGTCAAAGAAAAAAATTATAAAATGCAAGAACATCCATGCATGCTAGTTTTTACAAACAAAAACATGGAAAATTTTACCTCCACTCCCGGGGGTTTAATTTGACCTATGGCTTTTGCTGCACCAAAGGTTGCAGCAGATCCACCCATATCAAACTTCATTAGTTCTATGGAAGATCCTGGTCCCGCCTTAATGTTATAGCCACCACTGCAAAAAGAAGGAAATGCATATTTATAAGGCTCTTACTTTTAAAATTATATCGCTTCAGAAAACAACTTGAGTACAGTTGACGAAAGAAAACAAATAAAAAAAATCCTAGATTAAGCTATCAAATTCAAAGAGAAGACATCATATTTAAAATTAGGATGGGACTAATGCAGCTATAAAACAATCAACCGCTCAGTCATGAAAACAACCATTTGTTGAAGGCTAATGAACATGAGTTATAAGAGAATGAAAACTGGTGACAGAACAGAAGAAATTAAAAAAAATGGCATCATTTATTTCCGAACTATCATTTTCATTTATGCTCCCTTCTAATGTTCTTGGAAATATCTGAGCTTTCTCAATAAGATATGTACATACCTATCAAATGTTAATCCCTTGCCAACTATTGCTAACTTGATCTTCACATTACCATCAGGCGGTTTATAGCACAGATGAATAAAATGTGGTGGGTTTGATGATGCAGCAGCAACTGCCAAGTATGAACCCATCTTCATCTCTTTACACTGCTCCGCATCAAATATCTTTGCCGTAAAAACATCACCGTATGATAAGGCAATTTTTGAAGCTTCTTCTGCTAGTACACCTGACAAAATCGAACACAATTGATTTCACCCATCCATTTACAAGGAATAGATTGTAGAAGTGTTGAGCAAGAGAAATTTGATCCAACTTCTAAGAACACTTCTGTTTTAAATAGAATATAAACGAGCTAAAAAAATGAATCTTGTCTCCCATTTACCAG
This sequence comes from Dendrobium nobile, assembly GCA_022539455.1. Classification (NCBI taxonomy): domain Eukaryota; kingdom Viridiplantae; phylum Streptophyta; class Magnoliopsida; order Asparagales; family Orchidaceae; genus Dendrobium; species Dendrobium nobile. The sequence continues at coordinate 48,869,632 of CM039729.1, forward strand.
GAGTAAGTACATTGGCTGGAGCATTAACAAGCTCTTTCCCAAAAATTACTCCAGAGCAAATATTGTTAGCATACTTGAGTTTCTCGTCTATTTCAGCTCCAGAACCCAAACCAATAATATCCACAGATTTGAGCAAAGCTTTTTTAGATTCAGACTTGAATCTGTTGTCTTCGTACAAACCCAAAACAGTTCCTGCAAAATTCCCAAAGAAGCATCAGACTGACAATTTAATTCAAATAAATTGCCAAAGAATAATAACAAAATTAAAAACTAATAAGAAATAAACCTGAAGCAATTGCTGAAGCAGCATACACTTTGAAGTCTTCTGAGGGTTTAGATGCCAGCACAATGGCAGCATTTGATGCCTGGGCAGCCTTTGCAACTGCTGCAACAGTCTCACCAATGCTTTTATATGCAGTTGTTGCTGAGGAAGGAGAATATGGCCCAAACCCCACCAAACTCAACCTCTTAAACCCTAAACCATGTAATCTGAGAACAGTTGACTGCCCTGACTTTCCTTTGAAATCCTCTTCAGTGGAAGACTCTGATAGAAGGCCACCCAGTTTGTCATCTAACATTTTTAAAATAAGGTTCTCAAATTTGGAATCTGAACCCTTGGACATATCTTTCTCAGAGACAGCAACTGCAAGCACATCTCCCTTCCATTCAGCGATATCAATGTCCTTTGCAGAGAATGTGATCTGAAAACAAATGCATATGAAAATATATCTTATTTTGGACAAGATTCAGTCATTGTGCAAGTTGCTAGCAAATAACCAGTAACATTCCCAATGAATACTATAAATATCCCCAAAAAAATCAGCTAAACAAATTCACAGAACCTAACAACATGGTTGAATATTAGACAATATCAGCAAGTTTACGCAGGACCAAGCTGCTACATATGAATTTGCACGCTAATTCTAAACCTAATTTCCAGATAAAATATCAATGCAATAAATTGCTCAATTAGGGCTCCTATTCTATCTTAGTGGATGTTATGTTGAAAACTACTTGCTAGTCTTAGAAAATCAAATCCTACCTTAGTGCAATAAATTTAAAGACATTAAATCTGCTATAAAAATGAGGATATAGATAAAGTTCTAAATTTATAGTTAAAGTTGTGTTATAAAATGGATAAGTGCCAGCGTCCAATCTGATAAGAAAAATATTATGGAGATTTAAAAAGATAATTAATTTAACTGCAAATAAAATGACAGGGATCCAGTTTGAGTAGGAAAGAAGTCACTAATAACCAATACAAATTGTTCTATAAATAAGAATATTAAGTTAAATATGCACTAAAACAAGGAGAGATGGAGACTATAATACATAGACACAGACACGACGACACGGATACGACACGATAAAGATACGGTACATGTTAATTATTGAAAATATAGGACACGGACATAGGTTGGATACGGTATTATAATTTTTATATTTTAAAAATAGTGCATAGAAATTGAATTAGTATAATATTAAATATAATTTAGAAATAATAAGTTATTTAACTAGAATTTGTGCTTAAAATGATTAATATTAGGATGTCAAGAGTCAGGCGTCAATGCCATGTATCAAGCATTGAAAGAGGAGACGATAATGCTGTCAAGAGTCGAACATCGATGTTATGAAGTAAGCATCGGGCGTCGATGACAAGAGGGCGTTTGTTGTCAATGTTGAGAGGGCATTGGTTTTCAATGTTAAGATAACGTCGGATAAAGATGAACTGTCAAGTTCTAGGTGTTGAAACTTCTAGTGTCGAGCATCAATGTCAAGACAGTGTCAAATTTTATGTTGAGATGGTTTTAAAATATTGATATTGTAACGACATCAAACATCAATGTCATTAGGCATTGTTCTCAAACCAAAGTCGCAACCCGCCAAAGATAAATGAAAATGAAAATATTTTATGAATGGGGTATTAAGTGCGAGCGATTGATTTGGTGTTGTGGATAGGAAATAAGAAATTTAGTTTTTATATATTAGATAAATAAAAATTTTAAATACAAGAAATTCTATTTTTAAAAATTCATAAAATATTTAAGACACGCGTATCTAATTTGTATTTAATATTTTTTTAATCGGACATGTTTTCGGCGTATCCGACATGTGACGGAGGCATGTCGGATGTGTGCCGTGTCGGATACATGTCGTATAATACACGCCTCTTTGAGGAGAAGTGTCGGTGTATCATAGGATAGAGAGGAAAATAATTATATTAAAAAAAGGTTGTGTTAGCATATACTGAAAATAATATAGAGAAAAATAAACTTAAGAAGATTTGAGCGTCTATAACACTAGGCAAAAAAAATAAGAGGTAAATAGAATTAATAAAAGATATAGAAGGCAAAGACCAAAGGACAATATAGTTGATTCTTAGTTCCGACTGACCATAGTCTAATGGCAAAGCCCAAAGGGCAATATAGTTGATTCTTAGTTTCAATTGACCATAGTCTAATGGCAAAGCCCATGTGGCACTATGGTTCAACCTTTTATGCAAGTCAACCGAAATTATGAGCCAAGTCAAAGTGCTAAAGCCCAATACTTTTTAGGTCTACCTCTACCTTTCTTAATGCAGGTTAAATCTAAAACATCTACTCTCCTAACCAGATCATTAGAAGGTTGTTGTTTTATGTGACCAAATCATCTAAGGCAAGTTCTCTTTAATCTTATCTACCACTGGAGCTACTCCAACCTTTTCACGTATATGCTCATTTTGTATCCTGGCTCTAAGAGTAAAGTCACTCATCTACCTGAGCATCCTCATGTCTACAACACTTAACTTAATATTATACTTCTCTTTTAATGGCCAACATTATGCGCCATAAAACATTGCAAGTCTAACCACCATCTTATAGAATTTTCCCTTAAGTTTGAGTGGCATTTTTCTATCACACAACAAGCCCGATACATTCCTCCACTTTATCCATTCAACTTGAATTCTACTAATAATAACCCCATCTAATTCACCATCACTCTAAACAATAGACCCAAGATATATAAAATGTGTACTCTTATTGATGACTTGATCGCTCAAAGTCACAAACACCCCACTAGAACTATTACTACTAAAATTACACTCCATGTATTCAATTTTAGATCTACTCAAACAAAAAACCTTTAGACTCTAAGGTTGACCTCCATAATTCAAGTTTACCTTTAACCCCCTCTTTATTCTTATCAACAAGAAGAATATCATCAGCAAGAAGCATACAATTGGGAACTTCCTCTTGTAAATCTCTAGTAAGAACATCCATGACTAAAGTAAAAAGATATGGGCTTAAGGCAGATCCTTAATGTAATCCAACGAAAATTGGAAAATACTAAGTTAAACCATATTGTGCTTGAACACAAGTAATAGCTCCAGCATGTATATCCCTAATGACTTGAAAATAAGCATTATTAATCCCTTTCATTTTTAGAACTCTCCATAGCACTTCTCTTAAAACTTTATCATATGTTTTCTCAAGATCAATAAATATCATATGAAGATCTTCCTTTTTCTCTCTATACTTCTCCATCAAACCTCTCAATAAATGTATGGCTTCCATAGTAGACCTACCCGGCATGAATCCAAATTGATTTTGAGAAACATTAGTATCATGTCGTAACCTATACTCCATAACTCTTTCCCATAGTTTTAAAGTATGATACATCAACTTAATTCCTTTATAATTTGCACAATCTTGTGCATCACTTTTATTTTTAAAGATAGGAATCAACACACTCATTCTCCACACATCTGACATCTTTTAGTCTTCAAAATAATATTAAAAAGTTTAGTAAGCCAAGAAATTTCTTATCTCCTAAGCATTTTTCACACATCTATTGGAATATCATCATGTCCAAAAGTTTTTCCACGCTTCATTTTCTTTAAAGCCTCTCTAACTTTAGTTTTACTAATACGCCGATAAAAATAAAAGTCTCTATTTTCATTTAGAGTGTTAAGGTCACTAAAGTCAATCTTATTTTTTATAATCTACATTGAAAAGCTTAGCAAAATATCTCATCTATCTTTGTTGAATATCGTCTTCTTAAAAAAGTAATTTTTTATCTTCATCCTTAATGCACTTTATTTGAACTAAATCCTTACTACTCCCATCTCTTTGTTTAACTAGCTTATATATATATATATATATATATATATATATATATATATAATATGTTATATAAATCATTAAAAGCTAAAGTCTTTGTATCGTATAATGCTTTCTTAGACTCCTTACAGGCAAATTTATATATTTCCAAATTTTTAGAATTTTTACATCTAAACTAATTTTTATAACAGATCTTTTCTTATGTTTTATTTTTTCTTGCACATTTTGATTTCACTACTAACTATTTTTACTATTAGAAGATTTTCCTTTTGATACTCAAAGCACATCCTTTGCAACATTCTTAATATTACAAGCTACTACTTCCCACATAATATTAGCTTCCACATTCACCGACAAAATCTTAGGATCATGAATCTTACTATTGAAGATATTTTTGTTAGAATTCTTTAAATACCATAATTTAATCTTAGAATAAGGATATATTATATTTTTCATACTCTGTCCCTTCATCTTAAAGTCCAAAATTAATAAGCGATGTTGGGTACATAAACTTTCAATTGGAATAACTTCAAAATCTCTGCAATCTAAATAATCTATTTTTATTATAAAAAATAATTAATCTGAGTTTTATTATATTAATTTTTATAAGTGATGAGATGCTCATCTTTTTTCTTAAATAAAGTTTTAGCAATAACAAAATCATAAGCTAGAGAAAAATCTAAATTAGTCTTATCAACTTCATTAGTTGTTCCAAACATATAGCCACTATGAATACTTTTAAAATCATTTACCTCTCTATCAACATGTCAATTTAAATCTCCTCCAATAAAATCTTTCTTCAAGAGGAATCTTTTATATTAATTTTTAAGTCATTTCAAAATTTTAATTTTGATCATATATACAAAACTACTTAAGGAGCATAAGCACTTATAATATTAATAATCTTATCATCAACAATAATCTTCAAAACTATAATTTTATCTCAAATTCTATCAATTTTTACAACGTTATCTTTCATCATTTCTAGCACGACTCCTACCAGAATACCAAAGTTTAAACACTAAACTATCAATCACATTAGTCTTATCTCCCACCCATTTAATTTTTTGAATGCATAGAACATTTATCTTCCTATGAATCATTATATCAATATATTTCATTAATTTTCCTGTAAGGGAATCTATATTCCACGATCCTAACCTAATTTTAGTTTAATGGACTAGCGTATTTGCCCACATTCGTCCATGATGTGGGAACCCTTACCTATTTAGCATTGGATCCGGGCGTCGATACAGCGACCCTTGCACAGTTATCATTGTATTCAGGCCATAAAGTGCATCGCTTCCAGGGAACACCCTATCATTAACACAATATATTAAATGATTCATGTCATGATTATTCGATAAGTTTTATGTTGGTTGCCTACTACCTAACGCAACCCTCCACTTTTCTCATCCAGGACTTCGAACCTAACAATAGCAGTGTTTAAATCTTCCATGCAAGTTATTTGGAATTTTGAACTAAGTTGAATGGCAAAGCATCTTGTTGAATGAAGCTACTATTTACAAAAAAGAAACATTCTTTTCTTATGTGGAGTCATGTAGGCCTGCAATCCATCATCCTATCTTGGCTGGTGAGCTGGAGGATCCTCCTAAATGGTGGAGTTCCTTGATGGCTATAGCTGGCGTGTTCCCTATAAAGCAAGACAATTTCTGTATTGAAGGACGGCACCAGTAGGCGTCCTTTGTTAGATGAGTCCCTTGACCATATGCTGAATAGAAACAGCATGATACACAATGTAGAACAAGCACGCAATTTGTTGATTATGAAGTTTTCACCTCAACAGACCTGAGACTTACACCTCACCTCATGTATAAAAATACCTAAATATCTAATTACTTAATTTTAAACCTTCTGATAAACTACCATCTAAGATATAAAGCTGCTCAAACTATGTGGCGCCTATGTCCTCAACAATAGGTAGGGAAAGTGGGGCAAACTCATGTATAGGATCTATACATATGTTCTTTAATACAAAAGGTCTTTTGCTTCATACGAATCTAATCTCAGGAAACCACAAGTCTCCGGTTATTGAAATCAAACAATCCGTGCACTGAACCCAAGCTAACATATGGAGGAACCATTCGAAACAAAAATATTAAATAGGAAAATGAAGAAGAATAAGAAAGAAAACCAGAGGAAAATCGACGACGGCTGGCTTGGTAAGGCCTAGGGTGGCATGGGTTGTGAGAGAGCGAGCCATGGAGTACCGGCGACAGAAACGCCGAGTCAAGGGTAGAAGAGGGCGATGGAGCTGCCGAGCTAAGAGGAAAGTAGAGTCGATGGGAGGGGAGCACCAGAGCCGTGACGCAAACAATGCAGCGGCGACCGTGGCTGCGGTGGCCATGTTTGGGTGAGTGTAGCTATTTAAACACTATAAGATTAGAAGTTCTCAGTTTTCCAATATTATGGCCATTTGGGTGCTTCGCTATTTTGTCTTTTCATTAATTTGATTTTTTTGTATTTGGCCTTTTTTATGTATTTTTTAAGTATATTCATTAAAAATTAAGCAGGATGGCACAATTAAATAGTTTAATTTAAAAAAATTTCTTATGAAAAAAATTTAAAAATATAAAAGAAATCTCATGCTTCAATTTGGTTTTAGATTAATTAAATTGAGCCAGGTATGAATTATTGCGAATCATATCATTTTGCATTAAATTTATATTTAAATTCTTGTAATATAGAATTTGAGTGAAAAGTATATTTAATATGATTTTGATTTCAATAAATTTATAATTAAATTATCTTAACAAAACAAATTCATCAATATTAAAAGTTCTATCTAAGCAGAGAGTCATGCTAGAGATAGTAATTCACGTGACATGTATATGACAGACTGTAAATAATATATAATATAGTGTACTTTCTTTTTTTTAGATGTAGCATTTTTTTAGCCCTCTAAGCCTTGTAAATAAATAGTGAATAGGCTCGAATTTGCCAAAATCCATGTCAACTTCGAAGGATATAACAATTTGATTGAAATGCCTCAAACAACATCCCCCATGAGTTCAATGTAAGGCACAATCTGCATCAAAATTGAGAGCACGATAGGAGTCTCCCAAGAAATCATATGAAGAATAAGAGGCTACATATGTCAATTGATCTATGTCATCTCAACCAACTAAGAGCGCCCTTGTGGGCGAGGCCGCTCATAATTATTGGGTAGCCCAATCCATGAGTGGAGGAAATATTATGAGCCACTTGCACATGTCACAAAGAACGCATGCATCCTACCCATCAAAATCCCACTATTTCTATCTTACACATATACATGGCCAAGCCTATTAGCGCTATACGAACAAAGAGTTTTTCAAGCATCCAATGCCCATAAAGGCAAGTTTCCATGCAAAGGATATGTCAAAGTATCATGCCTTCCATAAAGATCACAAACACATTACTAAGAAGTGAAGACACCTCTATGCACCGATTTAACTTCTCAATAAGGCGAAAGAAGCTAAAGAAATTCATCCTCATCAATATGATCGTATGCACCTAGGGAAAGCTCCCATAGAAAACCAAGGGAAAGAGCATATTCGTGCTTGTCCCATTCACACATCAACAGGTGGTACATGTCATCCTAGAGGGAGACATGTCATCCATAGAGACCAATCTTAAGAAATTTCATGTCGAAGAGTTCAAATTAATCACCACCTCATTGGTGCTAGTAGTTGACATCGCCTGGATCACTCTTCACAAAACAAATAGACCAGTGAGTGGGAATTCCTTCAATAAGTCCAAAATGGTCACAGTGATGGTCACAAAATGCCTAATTGATAGCATCCTCATTTATACATGGAGTTTCATTAATATAATTTTTAATATATTTTTGAAAAAATGAATTTTATTGCCACATAATTCTACCCTACCTCAAGTCTTCTCTATGGAATTTGTAGCAAAAGATGAGAAACTGAAAGAATGATCACCATGTCACTCAACTAGAACGAGGGTGTGTAGCACTAGTTCATCACAATGGCTAACTTTATTATCACAATTACATCAAAAACTTACAATGCAATTTTTAGGTGACCTCTCATGAGCATGTTTAAGGCTATTTTTATAACTTATCATGTGGTGGTGAAGTTCAAAGTAAGAGGTTAGGAGATCATGGTGAAGGGTGACCATAATCAATCATGTGCATGCTACCTAGGATGTAGGGCACATTTAAACTCCCCTAAAAGACCTACTACAATAAGAGGTGGAATGAGGACTAGATTTGGAGATCACTGGTGCAATGGAGGAGGACTAAGCAATATATGGAATCTTGGAGAGGAACATTAAATTAAGCTTGTCATTTAGCTTAGCACATGGAGGTGGGCTAGTTCATGCCATAAAAGACAACCTCAATATTTTATATGGATGATAAATAGTAGTGATGCCAGCAAAATATATTAAAGATGCTAACCATCAATTGAATGTATAAAAAGAAGCTCATCCCATCAAGCAAAAAAGAAGGAAGACCACAGTTATTCTAGTTGAGCCAATAAAGTAAGAAGTTAGCAAGCTACTTGATGTTGACCATATCAAGTACAATACCCTTACTAGATCTTAAATGTGGCTATAATCTAAAAGGTGAGTGAAAATAGAGTATGTGCATCAAATCCAAAAACTTAAACTCAATATGCACTAAGAACAGTCACATCCTTCCCAAGATCGACTCACTAGTCGACTCGTTAGTTAGTTTTCTAGTAATGAGTTTCCTTGATGTTTTCTTTAACTACCAGTAGATCAAAATGCACACGAGTTGTCATACCCAAAAATTTAATGAAAGGATTAAATCATAAACCTAATTATCTCAACCATAATATATAAAATACCAGAGCTAACTAAATGAATAAAAAAAACATAGCTAACTAAATAATCTAAATAACATAAATGATCACGCAAATTCTATTTTGAAAAAAATTATACACGAATAATCCAGTCCAAGTTTATATGTATATATATAGAAGATTTAAATATTAATTATAAAATTAAGAGAAATTAACCTTATTTTTAGAAGTATAAACAAGGGGTTTCTAATATCAATATCATCCAAATAACACATCAATATATTTTACACTTGAGCATGTATAAAAATTAGCTTTCCAAAACTTATCACTTGAACTTGAATATTATGTATACTGACATGTACTTTCACTTGGGTGCTAGAGTGCATTTATTAACAGAGCATCACTTACACTTTTATATAAGTATTATAGAGTACTGATATAAAAATATTAGATTGTACTTATCAACAAAACATTCTTTGTATTTATACTTAATTCATTTAATAGAATATGTAACACATGAATCATGATATATAAGTATCGATACCTACTTATAACTCCATTCCACTTATGCCACCTAAGGTTCATGTATGTAGCTTTAAACTGCATAACAATTATACAAAAGTAGATAATGATCGGGAGTAAATGGGTAATATTGATGTAGTTACCTACCTTAGGGATCACAATGTGCTAAAGAACGTGTTGGATAACATGTGCATTCAACACCAAGTTACTAATAAGTGGTTGCTGTTGGTTTAAAGGGGAATTTTTAAGGGTAGTGTTTATGACAATCCAGTTGTAATTTATGGATTATACAATGTCATGAGAATCAACATTGGTGATGATAACTTGATGATGACAAATAAAAGATTACATGGAGGTGAGGTCAGCGTTAGTCCTAAAGTTTGTATAAAATTCTAAGAGCGCTTCAGTGTGATAGGGACATGCAAGACAGGTAAGGAACTAGAGGGAAGTGGCAGCAAACAAGTTTAATATCTGGTAGGAGAGGTTTTCTTGGTCCACAACTTTAGAATCAATAATGGAGATATTCTAAAAAATTTCATAAGCTATTTGATTCTCCATGCATTAGAACCTATCATCAATCATTGGCCTTGGAGCACCCAATTGACCTTGTGGTGAGCCATTAAAGGTATAGGGATAGTGCGCAATTAGTATTTGAGGATTAGAAGGTTTAGAGGTGTGGAGTTTAAATGAATGCAAACCTTCATTTATAGCCTTGATTCCTTCATACAATACGATCGGGAGATAATACTATCTAATCAAGTATTCAAAACCATCCCATCGGGATTATAGTCAATGGTCAAATTTTATAGAATGATAAGGTTGAAAGTTTAATGTAGGATGTTAATCCTAAGTAAACTATCCCTAAGCATACCAAGAGGGGCTAGTGAATTGGTATTTTTTAAAATTTACTGGAAAAAAACACAAAACTATATATTTTTTTATTTTTTAATAATTAAAAAGCAAGCAATACTATCACCTGATGTGGAAGCTAGTAAATTTATCAAAAGTTATAATAATGGTGATGATGATTTAATCAGCATAAAGTAATGTTAATCATAGAATTTCAACAAGCAAATTTTAAGAAAATAAATAGCATAAAAGTAATGTGTAAAAATTGAAAATTAGAATCAACACATTAGAATTTTATAGTGTTTTGGTCAAATATTGACCTACATCCACTCCCAGAGTCCTCCTCTATGAGTATTAGAATAAACCATTAGTTACTCTCATTTTGCCCCTATAGCTAGGCTGAGAAGTCCTTACAATCTTTTCACCAACCCAATGCGGTAGAAAACCTTAACCTCTTTTTCTCCCTTATGGTGAAGGCGAAGAACCTTGACCTCCTTTTTCACCTCCTAGTGAATGAAGAGAATCTTGACCTCATTTTTCACTCTCCTAGTGAATGCAGAGAACCTCAATGGTCTTTGAGATGATGATCTTCTTCCCAGAGTAACCCAAGAAACCATGTATGACACTCGGAGGACAAAAAGAAGAAGCTATCCCATATCAACCATATGAAAACCCCTCATACTCCTTATTCCTCACACTCAACCTCTCATTTCTCCTTCCCAAAGCTCTCCAAGATCTCTTCTCCAAGCTCTCTCTCCATGTTAGGTAGTTTGAGTTGTCTTATGTATAAATGGAAATGTGTGCTAGTTTATTTTAATATCTAGTTATGTTATTTTTGTTAATTATGTATATTATTTTATTTTTGTAATTATTATTGCTGTTGCATAATGAAAATTTTCATTTAAGTAAAATTCCCTACATTACTTTACTGTTGAAATTATCCTCTCCATAGCACTTTCACTTTAATAACAAAATTAGCTAAATTAAAAATTATTTAAATTAAGAATAATACAAACCCCAAAGTATTAGGAAATGGTTTAGATATAGAGAGAGAGGGAGGGAAGGAATATAGAGAATAATACAAACCCCAATGCCTTCCCTCCAACAAAGGGCATCATTTTTAATCGACTGCAAATAATAGTTGATTCATTCAAACTTGGTCAAGCCCCGTAGTTTTTCCCCTTTTTAAGGATTTCCACGTAAAAACTCTGGTCTCTCTTATGAATGTTATGCTCTCTCTCCTTTTATCTGCTTATATGCTGGATATTCGTACAAAGCTAATACATTAAACTTTATATTTCTCTGCAGCCATAAATATTACATGACACTATAGTTTGGCGCCGTTTTTGAGAATCGTGGTTCCCCACTAGGGGCAATTTTTGCTCATATCTCAAAAGGTCGTTTATGTTAACGTCCTGGCATCAATTATTATTGCATTAATTTCATGGGAATTAAATGTGAACTGGGGCACAACCTTGATTATAACCGTGGTAAAGAAGATTCCTCCAACTATTTCAATGTCCAAGAAAATATATTGGTATCATAAAGCTTATAGCAATTGCAACAATGCTTCAAATAACTTTTAAGCTTTATATAGTCCCTAGTTGGACTTCTACACACTGGGAAAACAAAATTAATTGTAGGAGAATTTGATTCGACCTCTTCTATACATGCTAACATCATCGAGCAGCGCTCTGATCTACAACCTTAGATAGATCATACATCCTTGGTGGATTCTTTTAACCTTTTCCATATAGGTTAACATTATCGAGTAGTGCTCTAACATTCAATCTTGAATATATCATATATTTTTGGTGGATTCTCTCGACCTCTTCCATATAGGTTAATATCATCGAGTTGCCCTTTGACATACAATCTTGAAAAGGTCATATATCTTTGGTGGATTCTCTCAACTTCTTCCATAAAGGTTAATGGCATCGAACAGTACTTTGATAAATAACCACATATAGGTCATACATCCTTGGTGGATTCTCTTGATCTCTTTCATATAGGTTAATGACATCGAGCAGTACTCTCACATACAATCTTGGATAGGTCATATATCCTTTGTAGATTCTCTCAACCTCTTTCATGTATGTTAACATCATCAAGCAGTACTATGACATACAACCATAGATAGGTTATACATCCTTGATGAATTCTCTCGATCTCTTTTATATATGTTAACATCATCGAGAAAAACTATGACATACAATCTTGGATATGTCATATATTCTTGGTGGATTATCTCGACCTCTTCCATATATGTTACCATCATCGAGTAACACTCTAACAAACTCTGATAAGTCATACATCTTTATTGAGTTCTTTCGGCCTCTTCTATACAAGTTACCATCATCAAGCAACACTTTTACAAATAACCTCAGATATGTTATACATCCTTAGTAGATTCTCTCAGCCTCTTCCACATAGGTTAATGTCATCAAGCAATGCTCTAAAAAAGAACCTTGGGTATGTCATAAATCTTTGGTGGATTCTCTCAGTCTCTTCTATATAAGTTAATATCTTCAATTAATATCGATCTCCTATGCTCATCCATCTCTGTAGTTCGAGAGATTCACATTAGCTCAACCATTTCATGAGTAAAAGGAACACCATCTAGCATATCTAGTAGCCTCCTGCCTTGAGGGGCATACATAAATGAATGGATAATGCTTGAAGATTAATGTGGCGAGGATAAGAAAGAGGAAATAAGGGTGAAAGAATATACCTAAAAGATTCTCTTGATTCTTGAAACTCACCTCCTGTCAGATGATCCAAAACCACCTTTTTGGGTACTATTCAGGGCACCCTCACCTCTGGATGATGATATTCGCCTCCAAACAAGGGAAAACTATAGCCACTAGGTCTTGATCGCCTTTGCCACTAGTATTTAAACTCTTGCCAAACAGTTTTTCCTCCACAAAGAGTGAACATGAGCCTACGTAAGAGTGCTAAATTTGATCACCTTCACTGGTATTTAAACTCTTGTCAGACAATTTTTACCCCAATGGGAGTAAACTGGAGCTTGTGTAAAAGTACTAGGTCTTGATCGCCACTTCTGATATTTAAACTCCTGAAATAAATTTTTCATCATATAATTTACTTATTTGCAATATTACTATCAATGTTATCATATAAGATTTTTTTTTTTTTTTTGAAGAGTTTTTTACTCCTTAATCACTTGTTTATTTATAATGCAAATCAAAGAATTTATTCATGGTTTCTAATATTCATTTCTCCCTTGTTATATGAAGGTTCTAATATGGAAATGAATAGAAGTTGGATGTATTGTTCAAGGAGTAATATGGTTTTAAAGAAGGAGTTAACAACTTTATAAATTTTGCATTCAGTTATGGAAGTTCAAGTGGAATGATATTATGCCCATGAAGAGATTGTGGAAATGGCATTTGTAGGACAAGAGATGATGTAGAAGCTCATTTGCTTTGGAGAGGATTCAAACCTGGATATTACAATTGGACTGCTCATGGAGAAACTTCATTTAGAAATGATATTGGATCACATTCCCTCAATGTGTATGATGTTAATGATGACATGGAAGGGTTATTAAATGATGCATTTGGGTTTGAAAGTAGTACTGTAGATGAACATGAAGAAATTAATAAACCAAATGCGGATGTTGCAAAATTTTATAAGTTGATAAGTGACTCACAACAAGAATTATTTCCCGGATGTAAAAAGTTCTCAAAACTTGATTTTCTTGTTAGGCTACTTCAACTTAAATGCCTTGGCAATTGGACTCAGAAATTATTTACTATGTTATTTGACTTGTTAAGGGAAGCAATTGAAGATATTTGTCTACCAAAGTCTTATTACGAGACAAAGAAGATAGTTCAGGATTTGGGCTTAAGTTATAAAAAATATGATACATGTCGCAATGATTGCATTTTATATTGGGGTCCTCATGAATTTAAGAATGAATGTGATATTTGTAATGAGTCAAGATGGGTTGCAGAAGATAACACTTGAAAAGATATATCAAGCAAAAAAAATAAAAAGGTTGCAAGAAAAGTCATGTGGCACTTCCCATTAACATCAAGATTGCAGAAATTATTCATGTTATCTAAGACTGCATCATATATGACATGGAATAAAGAATATCGCATAAAAGATGGTTGCATGAGGCATCCAGCTGACATGCTTGGTAGCACTTAGACTACCAAGATACAAGTTTTGCTGCAGATCCTAGAAATGTACGATTGGGTTTAGCATCAAATGGATTTAATCGATTTGGGACAATGACTTCAACTCATAGTAATTGGCATGTTGTATTGATGACATATAATTTGCCACCTAACTTGTGTATGAAACCACAATATATTGGGAAGAACACTTGATTAGACCGTATAGTACTTTAACAACAATTGGAACTTATGTTGCATGGCCTCAAGCTTTAGTAAGTATACTTTTTTATTTTAAAAATTTAATTAAATAATTAAATTACTTATATTTGTGTAATTAATTTAATTCAGGTTGTTCGTGAAGAAGATTGATATTCAATAAGAGTTATTTCTGAAGAGTCTAATTGGATTTGAATAGTATTACACATACTATAATTTTTTTTTTATATGTTGATGGAGTTTGGTTATATGGTTACTCTTTTTTTATTACCTTTCTTCTTTTGAGTATTCTTATATAGTATTACAACATGAAACAAGAACCTTTATTACAAGATGTTGGCAAAAATTTAATTCAGGTTGTTTGTAATGGTTATTTTTTATGTTATTGGCTTTCTACTGTATGAAGATTGGGATTTATGCTAATATTCTTTGATGTTTTCTCATTTTCTTGTTTGATATTTTTTGGAATGATGTTTATGCTATTTCTCAACCGAGAGGTCTAATTCCTAAACACAAATGTGACTGGAGATGTTAAAATGAGCACTTGTTTGGAAATACTATGCCTTGCCATGCAGAGTAAAATATGCTAAATAGAAGGAAGAATGACTACAGATGGACACACATGTTGGTAGTAGTATAATTATTATAGCCACAATAAGCACTGATGATGGAGAACCAATCATATATTCTCTTGTCTTGATGCAAGTTGTGCCATCTGTTAAAATTTTTGACGATTTTGGAGCCAGTGAAGGGAGCGATGATGAAACTCAAATACATATAACAGGAAAAAAATTTATTCAGTGGAAACTAACTTTACATCAAATTGGTAGGTATTCTTTATTTAGCTCTAATTTCTATTTTTGAATTTGATTATTTCTTTCATTAGCAATGTATGACTTACTTCCATCTTTTTTTGTCACCATTGACATGTTTTTTTTAAATCAGAAAGTGTTTGTTATCCTTTTTTGAACGTGTAAGCTACATCTTGTATATTTATTTCTTCCTTAGACATGATTAAGTTATCAATTCTCAAAACGAAATTCAATTCATATGCATATTGCATCTGAAAAGAATGTAAATTATATGGCCTTTATGTATCTTATAGCTTGTTGGCCTTATCACACATATCAATATATCATCAACTAAGTTTCTATCTTTTATAAATTTTATTTGAGACAGTCATGAAGTAAGACTACTTTATAGTGCCTAACAGTATCTAAGAAATTTGACTACTGGTGTTACCAAGCTCATCTAGCTAACTTTAATATTATTTATTCATCATTTTTATTCATTTAACATGCAACTGAACCTCAATTTCTTATCTTTTGTGCTGGGTTTTAGATATATATTAGTTTTTCTTATTCACAAACTTTTTCTATTCAATCTTTTTTTTTTGTCTACCTTTTTTGTTTAGAAAGTTAACTTTTAATTTTGAGTATTTTAGTAGGTGTTGGTCTGACCGCCATTGTCTTTAAATCCTAATTTTGTAGCTACTTGTGTCCTATGGTTCTTGCACTTATGCTTTTTGTTTGATTTACATTCTATAATACCTCTCCATTTATTTACAGCTGTTGAACGTGGAAGGTGTGCGATGGGTAATGGTGATTGTTGATCAGAAACCAAGAACGGGCAAAAAATTTATGCATGCTCAGTTCTGTCATTTCTGTACTTTCCAATGTTAACATTTTTTTTTTTGTTCTCAAACCATATTGCTCACATTGTCTTTTTGATGCATGAAGGAATATGATTTGAGTGGCTGCCGAGCTGCCCTTTTGGCTTCGATGGTGATGGCTATAAATGTGAAGGTGAATTTCTTAATTCTGATTGACATTGACAAATCTTTTGCGTATGATATGCTTAGAACTAACATGTTTCCCCTTTTGTTCACTGGTAGAGTTAAAATAGAAAAATGATCTTATACTACAGTAATAATATAATTTGTTGTTTTTGAGCCATATAATGATGAATGCAATGAAAAACTTGCATGCTAGTGTGATGAATGCTCCTGCAAAAATACATGGGGTGGATTTGATTGCAACTGCAAAGAAAATCTTCTTTATATAAAGGAAGAGGAAACTTGTATAGGTAATGGTTTTAACTTAACAGTGAGAAGATAACATTGATAATTTTTCAAAGGGCCAAGCTTCATAATTTTCCCTTCATTATTTAAGCTACACGCTTTCAATTAGTGTTGAAAATCTCAATTTTGTTATTTTAAAGATCTTACAATGATGCATACGACTGTTAGGCCTCTGATTTCTTGTTTGGTTTATCAATCACATGAAAGAACTACAAAGTCAACTAGACAAAATAAAACTGCTTTGTATTCAGTTGGCCATATCAAAATCCTGGAGATCCAAAAGTTGCTCATAACTTTCAGGTACATATGAGAAGTTTTCATTATTTTATAGCTTACATTGTGTTTTTGAATATGAATGAACTGTAGGTCAAGTAAAAATCTTTTAAGCTACCCATGATGCTTTCCCTATGATCTTTCTAAAACCTATCACTACACATGCACTTATGCATGCATCCACACAGTCGAGAATAAATCATCATTATTACTATTTAAGTGTTTTTTTTAATAAACTGTAGGCATTATTGTTATTTTTCATGGAGAGGAAAATTGTAGTAATTCTTTTGCAGAAAAAAAAATAAATCTTGTAAAGATTTCGGTGAAACGGACAACAGATGAAGGCTATCAATTTGCAACAATTGAAAGTGGACGGACAGTAAATGGAGGCTGTTAGATTGCAACAATTTAATGATGAAGGTTGCAATCATGGGACAACAGATAGGCCGTCGGTTAGCCCAAGGGAAAATAATACAAATAACTATAGAATAATTATAATAGGAAAGATATGATGATGAAATTATATGAGTTGTCCAAAATCCATCATAACGATGGACAACCCTTGTTTTTTCCTTGAACTGATTAGCTCCACTGATTGTTGACAAGGAAGCAGGGTCCTCATGAATCTTTGAGGTGTTAGCTGAGAGGGAAGAAGTTGTGGGTAGCATGGGAGAAGGTGGACCACTGGTTTAAGCAAAGATGGCAGGGCATATATCTAGGTTGGCGTGAATCTAGGAGCTGATGCAACATCATATTCGTGTAGATTAATATCTCATCCTTTTATAAGTTTCTAAAGCTAACTATGTGACTCTAACTTCTTTTGGAAGAATATAATAGATCTCCTCGCACATTTTTCAACCTTCATTTAGTTTTTTGAATGTTGGAGATTTAAAATAACTATTAGTCATTAATATTATAAAAATAACAAAAAAATTTCTTTTAGTTAAATCTCAAAAATTACTTGTTTGGAAGTACACTGACTCATGATTAACTTCTTTTGCAATTGACAATGTTATGAGAAAATCCGTACTATTTTGACACATGCTATTTCTAGTTCAATATATTTTCCTTAATACACATGTATGCTTTTGAATCATTATGATATTTGTGTTAGCAATGAAAAAAAAAAAGAAAAAAGAATATGACTATTAAATTATGTGATACAATAAGAAATATTTGAGATCCATTTAAATTATGTGATAAAATAAGAAATTTAGGTGTTAAAAATTTTAATTTATTGACCGTATCTTGTGATTTGTAATGAAGTATGTAAAAATAAGACACTGAAAGTTTAGATGAAAAATTTTATGGCCATGCATTGTTTAGGTTAATCAAATGTAGTTTTTGGTGTCACTCATAGCTTGGTGGTTGTAATTTTTTACTTATTTCACTTTTTAAACTTCTAATGTGTTCTAATTTCATTTTTTTTAATTCTTGCAGAAAATGTGTTCTCATCATTGGTAGGCTTACGATTTTCATGACAGCTAATTCCCAAGACTTTGGAGGCCGAGAGTAGTAAGCATCGTCTTATTCATGTTCCACTGAAGGGAACACTCGGTGACCGTGTTAGTGGTTTTTGTGAGGATATGGACGTCCAACTTCAGTTGGAAGATATAAAGGTTTATTTTGTATTGTGATAGCTGCATACCGCATACTAAAATTGGATAAATTTATCACCATGTATAAAGATTTTCTTGCTATATCTGTGCATGGCAGGGGCTAGGTTGTGATTTATTTGTTGTCAAAGGAATTGGAATTGGCAATGAGATTGTTAAAGCAAAGTTACCTGAGCCACAACTAGAACATGTGGGGACGAGATTACTTTAACTGTTGCAGAAGCAATGTCCATAGATCCTCCCTCACCACTCTTTGTGACTGTTGGTACATTGATATACTATAGTCTCATGGTGATTCATGGAAATACTCATCAAGGTTTTAAAGGCGAATTCTATTAGAGTCAATTTACTTATATTTTATTATTTTCTTTACTTATGTTTTATTATTTGCTTTTGTATGTTTATGAGCTTTTATTTGAATGAAATTGATAGAACCTTGGCTTTGAAAATTCTTAAATTAAGCTATCCTTCCCTCTTAGCAGACTTGTGATGAGGTAGAAATTTTGATGGTCTACTTGAAAATGTCTGCCATATTGGATTTCCTAGTGCAGGAAAGCATTAGAGAAACTTACTTGGAAATTATTATGTTAATATGGATTTGCGTCATTATTTTTTTCAGGTGATGATGGAATTATTATTTTTCTGGTAGCTTTGATGCTGAATTTCACATTTTGTATGGTTGAACAGGGAATAATTGCTTTTATGAGTAACTATTTTATTGTATCCCTTTATGTGAGAAGGCCATCCTTGTGCACCCAAAAAAAATCTTTCTTTCTTATATTCAAAATGTCTTAGAAGATTGATCGTGCCTTTTATTGGCATCAAAAGATTTTGAGGATCTTTTACCTATATAGCACGAGCATATGGCTTCTCCTGAAAAGCAAGATGACAAAAGGAAAATCATTAATGGGGCTAAGAAACACTCAAATGCTCAGAGGAAATACAGAAAATTTGGATCGAGGAAGAGTTCTTCTATCAAAATTGAATGCAGCAAAATGTAAAGCTACTATGAATCCAAGAAGCAATACAAAAAATTTGGTGACAAGAAGAAGAAAGTAGGGAAGAAAAAGATAAATAAATCTGGTAAGGACATGCTATATAGAGTAAAGAAACACGTTAGATACATGTTGAATCGAATGAATTATGAGCAGAGTTTGATTGATGCTTACTGGTGAAAGGTTGGAAGGGTCAAAAGTTTGTATCATATATTTTTGTATTTATAACTTTCATTGGTTATGTATTTTTTTTCTTTAATCTATGATTTATATTTATTCATTTTATTATGTTTAATATTTGTTATGCTGTTATATTTCTTTCTTCATCTTATCAGAATTAGTTCCTTAGACAAAAAATGTATTCATGTTTTTCATTTGTTGATCATCATTGAGATTAGGGTATTGTGGAGCTAGGCCAACATATTTGTTAGCTGATTTTAGATGACATGTTCTTCTGCAGTATTCTCTATGATATGCCAATATTTATATTTCCTAAAATTCCTTCTGTTGGTGGCTTTGATGATAATTTATTTTGCATCACAGTATTGGCATATCATGAGTATGACACATAATAATGTCATACTCATTTTTTAGGAGTACTTCTGATATAACTAGTGTGTTGACCTTCAGTATGAGAAATAGCAGCATTTTTCTTATGTTTTAGTGGATGCGTTGATTGACATGAAAACTAAATTAAATGCTTATAGTAATCAGCTTGCTGATTGGAATCAGAACCAGGTTAATCCTTGCACTTGGAATTCTGTTATTTGTGATGGTAATAAAATAACAAAGTCATTCAAGTGTAAGTCAGCACAGTACTTAGAAACTACAGTTTTTATCAATATTTTTTAATATGATATTGCATGAATTCAAAAGGACCTTTAATTAAAAAAAAAAAACTCAGTTGAACTTTCTTGATATGATAAAATTGTATGAGAATATTTGATTTTTTCTTTCAGAAGGTCTCTTAACTTACTGTATTTCCTATGCTTCTTTTTATTGCAGAACTTTGCCTAACATGGGTTTTAATGGAATCTTGTCACCAAGTATTGGGCAGTTGGTTTATCTCACTACTCTGTAAGTTCACATAATTTCATAAATGTTTATTTTTTTTTATGTATTTGATGCTTAGAGTCATTTATTTTATCCCATATCTACTAAACATAATTTTGGAACTAGTGCATTTTGATTCATCATTCTGTCTTAACTATTATTCACTTTCTATGAATAATGGCTAGGTTTGGGTATTTCTTGCTTTGTAATTATTCCATTTCAGAAGTTTATTATATGTTTCCCTTAGTTTTTATGTGTATAGCACCATAGATTTATTGATTTGTGCATCTTGATATATTTGTTACTTTGGTCCATGTTTTTGTAAATGAACTTGGATGATCTTGTTGACTATGGATCATTCTAAATTTGGCTCTAAGTGTGATAATTAAGAATTTGGCTCTCTTGTTGCTCAACGTATGGCTCTAAGTTGTGATAACTTAGCATCAATTCATATTGCATGTAACCTTATTTTTCATGCGAGAACAAAATATATTGAAGTTGATAGCCATTTTTATTAGAGGTTTTTCACTTATGTCTCCTATGAAGAAAATTGACAAATATTTTTAAAAAGCCTTTAGACAGCTTCATTTCTCCACTATTGGCAGGAAATTGAATATTCATGATATATATTCTCCGAATTGAGGGAAGTATTATCAAATAGATTTACATACAAGAAACTAGTAGTAATATATGGTTGTTAGCCATGATAATTCATTTTGGATCACATTATGTACAACATCTCTTCTCACAATAAATGGTTGTGCAAAAAAGCAGTGCAGAGCTTGAAATGAAAGACAATTTTGTTGAAGTGGCTATATTTTCCATTTGGTTTAAGATGTAGTTTTGTGATATGTTACTATTAAGTAGCTCTTCCATTGCCTGAATATGATAGCGGTTGAATATACTTGTCAACTACTGTTGGTGGCTTTGATGATAATTCATTTATTTGAAATTAGGTTTTTGGGTTAATTTTGAATCCCATGTGAAACTGCTCACTCTCATAGGATTGGAGTAGACCTTTTTGATAAGTCAGCTATCATTTTGAAGATTATTTTACCTTACAATATAATGACCTTAAGGTGATTTAGATTTGGCTTCTTTGACAAGCAAACTCTGGACAGTTAAAGATTTTAGTCCACTTTGGAATGTTGTTAGCCATTGATTGACTTTTTTGCTTCTTATTATTTTTGCATCTTTCATAAATTAAGATGTATTTTCATACAAGAGTAAGCTTTCTTTTATCTTTAAGTTTATTAAATTTGATTGTTTTTTAAAATTTTAAGTATATGTACTGGTGGCTTAATTGACATTCCTCTTGCAAATGTCCAGCATTAATAAGATATAAGCAATCAACTTACTCATATTCATGATTTCATAATCCAAATTGTTTTTTCACATGTAGGTTGAAGTGGATGCCATTGAAGTCTAGAAACAGAGATCTCAATGCTTGGCTGATATTGTGTGAAGAAATTGCCCTCATGATAAGAGTTTTTTTTTTGGATTTTCGTGAATTATTTTGTGAAGGCGTTTATTGTAATATATTGATTATGTATATATATGAAGATTGTAATTGAACTTCTGTTATATTTAAGGTGAAAAATTCTTGTAATTTTAAATTTATGAAATAAAATTTTTATTTGAAGAAAAATATCTTATGTAAGCTCTCATATGTACTTGAGATTTTTAGAAATTTGATTGGAGATTAATTATTTGCAATTGAAATATTATGAATTAGCATATGTAATTGATAATTGAATGTAATATATATTGGATATAGCATATATTGAGGCACATAATAATGTCATTTTATTAAATTTTTTTCATTAAATTAAAGTTTTGGGAAATCATATATCTTAGGGCAACTTAAATGTGCCTTATTATTAAACATGTTCCATCAAATAAATGTGTTAGGAAAGCTAACCTATTATGACACTTAATATTTGTTATATTTATTCACAAATTCCATCATATGAAGGTGTTAGGAAAGGTTGTCTATTAGGACACCGTATAGGTGTCGTTAAATAGACTTATGCCATCAAAAATTATTTGTCAAGAAAGTTATGTTTTTAAGACACACAAAGATGCCTTGAACCTTATGCCAACGACCACCTATGTGACACCATTATTTGATGCCCCAATACATCATGTGCCCATATAGATACATGTTATTACCACTACAGGAAAATCACTCATTTCCGGCGGCCTTTTCCGACGGAAATTGAACCTTTTCCGGCGGTTTTGTAGTTTACCGGCGGTTTTCCGGCGGTTAAGTTTCTGCCGAAAAAAACGGCGTAGGAAAATAATTTCCGGCGGTTTTTATCGGCGGTAAATTATTCCGGCGGCTTTCCGGCGATTATAAACCGCCGGTCAAATTTATATAAAAAAAAAAAACATTTACCCCGACCTGACCGCCACCCCGCACCCTCGCCACCGCGCTCCCGAGGCGCCGCACCACCGCGCGCGAACCCGCGAACCGACCCAGCGTTCCGGCCTCCTGCGCGAACCGGACCCCGCGCTCCCGTGCGAACTGCTTCCTGCGCTCCGGCCAGCGTCCCGCGCGAACCGCCTCCCGCGCTCCGGCTAGCGTCCGCGAGCGTCCCACGCGATCGCGTCTGCGCGCGGTGAGGCTCGAACAGAGGTCAGTTGGGAGAAATTTCCAGCAACCGACCGAATTGTTGAAGATGTAAATACAAAATTTTTGTCTATATTTTTTATTTAAACTATATTCAGTACAAAAATCAACTAATTTTTAATTATTAAAAAAATGAAACTAATTACTTTAAAATAAAAAATAATATTTAATATAAAATAAAATTTATCTAACTAATTAATTTTAAAATGAAAATTAATTAAATTATTAATATAAGTTTTAATAATTTTTATTAAATCATTTAAATAGTAAAAAATTTATTCATTTTCATTAAAGTTTTAAAAGCCGCCGGAAAAGTGAAAAAGCAGCCTGAAATTTCGCCGGAAATTTCCTTAGAAAAAAAATCGTCAGAAATGCGCCGGAAAGCCGCCGGAAATGTGGCCGCCAGAAAACCGCCAGAAATCAGTGGTTTTCCTGTAGTGTACACTTTAAGGTGCCCTAATAGCCATTAGTTTTTGTAGTTCACCAGAACATGTCTTATATGCATCATAATATGCCTTATAACTACCATAACATGCTTGTAGGCACAAAATAAACTTCCACATTTTCCATCACATTTCCTCATAACTTCTCATTTTTAAATAGTAAAGCATATAATTTATTTCATTGTAGTAATTTAAACAAAAATAGGCATATTCCAAATTTCACAAAATGACATGATGGTAGGTAGTAGAAATCATACTGAACATAAATGAGCTATTTTAGAATTTAACTAAAATATTAGGGATTATAAAAAAAACTATTTTGAGACTTTAATTGTTCTAAAATAAAAAATTTTAGTTTAGATTTATTTTCTAATAAATTAAAATAATATATATTTCAAAAAATTCCTAAATATTCAAAATATATGCCTCTATGACCTACAAAAAGTTACATGGTGAAAGTTTTGCGAGTGTAAAGTTTTCCTCATTTATACAAATAAGGAATTGAATGATTTGTAATAAATGACATATTAATAATATAAAAAAAATTAATTCTACAAATAAGGAATTGAATGATTTGTAATAAATGACGTATTAATTAAATAAAAATATAGAATATGAGAGAGAAAAAGTATGTGTGTAAATTTTAATATATGAGATTTTAATTGTTATAAATATTTTATAAATCAATTAAATGTGAGAGCAAATAGAGTCTTTAATTAGCTACTTTCAAAAAAAGAAAGAGAGAGAGAACAACAAGTATTTTAAAATTTAATAATAAAAGAAATCTTAATTACTGAAATACTCTGTGCTTATTTTTTAGAATTAAAATATATTTAAAAAGAGAAGAAGTTTTAAAATAATAAGTTAGAGAAATTAAGAGCAAATAATTAATTAAATTTAATGAAGTAATCTTTTATATGATTTAAATCTATCGTCATTGGAATAAAGAGTAAAACTGAAATCTAAGTTCAATGTGAGTATTCATGTCTTTTAATTACAGTAATGATGTTTGTTTCTCCTACATATGATGCATTAAATAATGTTATTAATTGATTGCTTATTATTAATTTTTTTTTGAATTAATGCTATATGAATTTTCTTTTCATAAGGCAATTGATCATGTTGAACTAGAAGACTTGAATTTAATATTATAGAGATATCATCCATCCTATGTCATGACATTTATTATATAGATCAATATAAAATGATTTGAAAAAGGTAAATGATATGATTAAAATAGAATGTTTGCCTGTGCATGTTGATTGATGGAGCACACCCCTTTATGATACTTGCTGGGATGTAATGTACTCGTGCATGTTAATAGAAAAGTTTATGGAAAAGAAAAAGAAAAATAAAATGAAAAAGGAGTACATTTGTTAGTATTATTTTAGACGGTGGCTCCTGTGACGATTATATTATTTATGAGAAAGGATAATGATATGACTAAAGAAATGGATAATGATATATGCATATTATTGAAAGTTTTGAAATGATATTATTTCATTTGGAACCCCGCGGCACTAGCTACAACGCCACATTACAAGACATTAAAATAGTCAAATCATTATTAGTTAACTAAGCTGACACCCATCGACTTTATTGTCTATAATCACCTATAAAGTCGACATACGTTATTATTATCTATGAGGCTGATGCACATCGTCAACACCAACACCAATAACCCACCAACTTTTTCACTCTTCATTTCCACCAACATCAATAAATATTATTATAAAATTATTGCACACCATCAACAATAACAGTGATGCTCGCAGATTCTATCGCCCTCCTTCAAAACTAATTCTGACGCACACCATCATTTATAAGGTCAATACACGTGTCATCATCACCATAGATACACGCTAAATTCATTGCTCATCATTAACATCAAAGTCAACATATTCCATTGAATATAAGCTGATGCATGCCTTCAACACCAACCCCAACGCTAGTTAACTTTGTTTCATGTCGTTACTATTAATGTTAACACATAACATTGCCTATAAGATCGATGCACACCATCGACACCAAATCCTATACTCATTGACTTTGTTGCTTGCCTTTTTCAATAACATTATTACATTATATTATCTATAAAGTAAATGCTTGCTTTCAACACCAACATTAATGCTCACTAACTTTGTCGCCAATGTCGCCACTAATATTGATGCACGCTATTGTTTAATAAGAAGATGATTGTCATTGTCACTAACTCTGTCTCTAGCATAAAAATTGATATTTAAACTAAACATCATATTATTTAATATTATTTCCTAGACAGAGAACTATCAAACTTATCATGAATGATCTCTTGAGGGAAATTCAATGCCTTAACATTATTTAAATTTTCAACATAAAGTTCATTTTCTATTTTTTATGATTACTACATTGTACCAGTGTATTCCCCAAATATAGGAAAGTTTATCATCGACAACATAAACTAATAGAATTATTCAATTTGATGAGACTATGGTTTTTCTCTTTTTGAGTTATTCACGTAAAAAAGTGGGTGTTTCTAATAACTCTTCTTATGTGTGTTATATCTTTATATAAAGTCAAGACCTTAAATGCTCTCTTTACCATCATAATTTTTTTAGCTTATTACACCACAATAAAGCATACATTTTTATATATATTCAATGATTTTTTATCTTCTCCTATTCTAATTTTTGCATGAAAATTCTTTAAAAAATTTTAACCCCTATATATTTTATTATCCTTTCTTACATTAACTTTCACATGAAATTTCTTCATAGAATTTTGTCCCTATTTATAGGAGTGATACTAAATAACACCACTCATAACCCAAAAAAGTCTTGATGCCTTAGTACCTGAGTTAGTATGGAGAAGTAGTTGTGTAATACATAGGCTTCATTTGTGACAACTTTCATAATGCTTTCTAAAGCAACTTTTAGTACAAAAATTTCTATAACTAGAATTGTTTTTATTAGAAAATTGATTCAGAAAGCAGTAAGAAAACTGTCCCAAATGAAGTCCTAGCTGCATAAGATTTTTTTCCCCTCTATCTGCATTAGAATTTTTTGAGCTATAAGGGAGGCAACATGACATTCTTGAATTTATATACTATCAAACGATATCAATAGATTCATATGCCAATTATTAAACTCTAATAAGCAAATTTTCTCCCAAAAAAAAAAAAAACTCATTATCAAAATAATAATAAAATAGAAAGTGCATTATTTTAAAATGAAATTTGTGATAGCTTGTATGTCCAACTACCTCTTCTGGCGGTACTGTCTTGGTAGGGGTATCAACATGTCGTCGTCTCTGAACTCACCTACTACGATGGGACGCAGTAGGTGCAACTGCTCGCTTAGTGGCTACAATAATTGAACGGACTTTAGCTCTGGTAGGCTCCAACTACTGTCTCGATCCATGACGACGAGGGTGTCGTCCAACACCAGGGGTAACTGACTGTGGTCGAATTGTGGGAACTTAACTAACTGTCTACCTAGGTGGTTGTCCTCTCTACCACCTGTACCATTGTCTCAAGGTCTATCTCTGTAATTGAAAAAAATGCCTGAGAGATTTGGCAGAGTAACCTCTCCTGACTGATAGGCCCTTAACCTTGTGCTAGGCAGATGATACCCCGAATCCTCTTAGAAAGGGTTCGGAAAAATTCATCCCTAGGGGAACTAGGTCGAGGCAAAGTAGCAATAACAGGAGGGGTTGCCGTAATGCGAGCAATGTCCTCCTTATCACCACTGTGTGCTAGTGGAGAGAAGCATCCTCCCTGGACTGCTTCTATCTCAGGTGCTATTACAACCTCTAGGGTAGGAAAAACTGACATTGGTCATGGCTCCCGCTGCACGGGGACCACTCTCCTCTTAATAGGCTCCTGGTGAGCCACTTCCTTTGCCATCCTCAATCTAACTACCTCAGACGTATCCAATCTCAATGTTATATTTCTATTCCTCTGGGCCCTTCTCCCAAGGCTGGATATGGAGGAGGAAGGAACGTCTAAACCCACTTCCTGCGTGATCGAGGGAATAGGAACTACAGGAAGTGTTGGGGTCTACTCAGCAATCTCGGGGTGAGAAAGCCGAGTGAATATAGAAGCCCGACAAGCATAGGGTAAAGGAGCCTCGATCTAGGCAGCCCTTTTCCTAGAGGAAGAAGGAGGAGGAACCCGAACTCGAGCTGACTCCGTTTAAACAATAGGAACAACAACTGGCTGTCAGCATTAAGGGGCCGAAACAGCTCACACAACATGTGCAATAGGTAAAGGCCTCCTAATAATTGGATGTGTAGGGGGAACCGGGAGTGGTCTAGGTATTAGTTGCCTAACCATAGGGTGTACTGGCTACGCAGGAAGGGGAGCAGGACAAGTAGGCGCCCGGGTGGTACCCCGAGCCATTGGACGTCTAAAAGGGTGCATGACTGCTTGTCCTCTCCTTTGAGGATGAGAGAATGCTGCAGCCTCCACTGGGGTCGGCCCACTAAGAGTGACAAAAGACGAGTCTGTGAAGGAACCAAAAGTGATCCCTCCAACAGCTAGACTACTCAGTAGGGACTCAGGGAGAGTTACCTGTGCATCCAAGCCAAAGCAAAAAGTCACAGAGGAAGTACGGGAAGCTATGGCACTGCTGCCAAAAGAATAAAGAGAATTAAAAAAGATTAGTAAGAATTGGAATTAAGAGAGTTTAAGAGAATTGATATGGAACAGAATAGCCTAGAAGGCCATAAAGAAAGGGACAATAGCTAGGGATAACCCTAACTAAGGAGGAAACCTAACTAAAAAAAGGATCCTAGCTAAGAGTAGCACAAACCTAATCTAAGGAGTGCCAATCATAGAGTACACACAAGAAAGAATAATATGGGATTTAAAGATGGAGAGAGAAATGTGTCCCACCATAGTCGCCAGAAATTGGTGGACCTCTGAAAGGATACCGCCGATTGTAGAGTGCAGAGGGGTATACGACCGTACCACCCTGAGGGATAGAGATGATCGCACGCCTTTGCGCTCCTCGCAAATGGGCTAATGGAAGGACATATTAGATCATACATACGACTAACCATTGAGGATAACGGCTCTCACCAGTGCACCCCAATGGGTAGTAATATATACGACCTAATCATAATAATGGGTTTCCCCCGCCTGATACATCAACTCGAGTGGGGTTTATTTGATGGTGGAGTTCCGTTTCCCACAGGCGTAAGCCCCTGTGGTTTATTAAATCTCAAGCCTGGGGCTTGAGAAAACTCTCGATTAAGGATCCAATATTATTCTTCCTAGAGAAGGTGTATTAGCACACAAAAGGGAAACTAGGAAATTCCTACTCAAAGGAAGAAGAAAAGCTCAAGTGGTTTAGTCAACATGTCGAGTTCATACCAACATCCAAAGGGACTAAGGCATTGAGAAGAAAGTGGGAAAAAGAAGTCAATCACTCGATGCATCCAGAGAGAAAGGATGGAAGTGGCGTCATCCATATAACGTAGATAAGCAGGATTTATAGTCCCTGAAGAAAAGCAACTTATCCATTATTTAGGCACACTACGAGACACCTAGTGTAGTAGCCTCGAATCTTAGATTTAAGGTGGGTTTAGTGTTCTACCCAACACTAACACTCGTGTCCTAGCTAATGCACCTGGGCTTATAGCCTTCTTGAAAAGAAATGCCAGCTAACCACCAAAGTGCTTCAAATCCATGTTATTCAGTCTTTATGAAAGATGGGTAAGTAGGTTAAATGTTTTGGAAGTATGGCCGACATCCAGAGAGTATCCTGATTTGCACTGGACTTATGTAGGGTGAATGCTCCTAGAGCTAATGCAATTAAATTTTAATTTAATTAGTTTCTAATGTAATGCATGTTAGTCAAAAGATCCAAATCAAGAATGCTTGAGATTTTAAAAATAGAGTTATGTAAAAAATAATTTTTTAAAAAAGACTGGGCCTCCCTGAGTCTGGCACTTCATCCTCATAGGCCAGATTATTCGGAAGATACCTGCAGGTGGGAAGGTGTCTTATTAGAATGAGAGAGAAAATGCATCGATATGCATGCGCCCTAGACGGCTCTGGCTATTTCCTAGGTCGTTAAGTTTCTAAGTTATTTAATTCTTAAAATTTTGAATATTTATTACGAGTAGAAAATATTATTTTATTCTAAAGAGCATAGCAAAAATCAGGCCAAACACATGCAAGTAAGAAACCTAAAAAAAGTAGACAATTCTTAATCCGCACACAAAATAAATACATCAATATAAAAAACCATAAAACATAAAAAAGTAGTGTCCAAAGTCCACGACAAGTGTCGTATAAATATAACCCAGGGTTTGTAGGAAGTAACGGTGGCAAGGCTCCACTGATAACAACCTGGATTTTAATCGTAATGAATGGCGCAAGTCTTAAAAGCTGGGCATCTCATCTTCAAGTCTCCGTCTTTGAGTGGATCATCCTTCTTCAGATCTTCTTCCTTTGGATCATCTCCTTCGAGCTCCATACGATTCGTCTTCCAGAAGGATACCCAAATGACTAAGAAATTTCCCGAGAAGGGACTTTTCTTATTCTCTTTAGATATCAAGTATTTGAAATGTCAGACTTTTAAAGACTTTCACAGCTCAATGTTTTATAAATTACATTATATTTTAAAAAAGAAAATCTAGACTCATACCCCTACATGGTTATCCTAATAAAAATCACAAGCAATAACACACAGCATTCCAAGCAGTTAATATTTATAGAAAAATAAACACGCTTGGTCATGCTCTTTTAATTTTAAGGGGGCTAAGCAGTCTTTGGAGCATTTGCAGAAAATAGCATTAGTATTTAAAGCATTAATTATAATTGCCCCTTTTATTAGTGCTGCATGAGCGTGGCCACCTACACAAGAATAAATTAGTATAAAGACAGCCATAGCCCATGAGCATTCTAATGTACAAATCACATCACAGAGAGAAAAGTACAGTAGTAAAATAAGACATCACAACAAACAAAGGCAGTCAATTAACACTCGTGCCATACACAGATCACATCACATAAGTAGAAAGAAATGAAACACCGACCCTAATCCTAGGTCTAGAAGTAGTGCCTTAGCAAACAACTTTGTGTGTGTAGTAGGCCTGTGTGGCTTGGATAGGTCATAAGTAAGATAATTAGTTTAAGTTGCCTAATGTTAGAATTTTTTGAAGGTCAGAAAAGAAAATTTGATTAAGGTTTAAGTATTAATAGGTTAGGGTCTTTTTTTAGTTAACATAGTTTGTGGGTCCATTTTAATTCTTAGGGTAGTCATCTTGGAAGTTTAAATTATATTAACCAATTTTGGAAAGTCTCGGGTCCTCCTATGTGTTAGGCTGAGGGAGTCCAAAAGATTAATATAGGAAATATGTTAAATTTAGAGGTTCTAGCATTTTAGTTAAATATTAGTGCTTACAAGGAGTAAATAGAGTTTGAGTTTGTTGGATTTAGAGTTTTCTACGCAAAGTTATGAATTTTAGAAGTTTCGGACAATTAATTAATTTTAAATTAATGAATTATTAAAATTAATTAATTAGGAGTACTTTAGGGGTTTTGATCCAAATCAACTCCAAACTAATTGGAATCACCCTTAAAGGTCTGAAATGACCTAAAGAAGTATTCCCAAGTGTTTGGAGAAATTCGGAATTTTTAATAATTTTTAATTAATTAATAAGGGGAAAAATTTAATTTTTAATTAAAGTTAAATTAAGGCTTAGATTAAAGTACTACTAAGGGACCCTAATTATCTAAGGTTAAGGGATGAATTATGGAGAGTTTGTTGTATTATAGGCAATTTTTTGAGTTGAAATAAATTTATTAAAATTTTTTGAAGTTATTAGGGCCTAATTAACATTTAAATTAGGATTTATTAATTAAGGGGTCTAAAGAGTCTTAAAAATTCCTAAAAAATTTTGAAAGGTTTAGAATGTCACTGAGTTTATGTGTTAAGAATTTCAAGTCATTCAGTGATCTACCCTAGCTCCTAGAATTTTTTTAAGTTCGCTAGACGAGTCCTTAATTATTGTCCTTAGGGTGTCACTACGTACATTAAATGGGTTTAAAATTAATTTTTGGACTAAACCTTGAGGTAACATGTAAGGAGTACATAAATAAATAAACACAGCCATTCTTAGGATCTAGGATGGCCTAGGCTAAGTGCTCGTGCATCATACGCATGCAAAAGACGATAAAATGGTGATTAAGCATGCATTACAAAGCGATTAGTGAATGATTGAGACTCAACCACCCAGTAATCCTCTCCCTCATGAATGCTACTAATAATTATGATCAATGCTTAAAATTTCATGAAGTATATCCCCCAAGATTAAAGTGATTTAATAATATGTAATTTTAAAATAAGTTAAAATACATATATGTTAAATATATAAGTATATATATATTTAAAAATAATACAATTCAAAATTATTCAGTTCATATGTGTATGAGGGATCCACTAGACACCTAAAAGATGTTTAAAAAATAATTCAAAATAATTTTTAATTTCAAAAAATAATTATTATATTAATTACTTAAACATTTTTTAAATAATTAAATAATGGTATAATGCAAAAATACAACATAAAAAATGTTTTGATATCTAAAAGTATTTTTAAATGTATATACGTATTTTTCTAAAAATTTAGAGGTATTATACTTGAAAATCCAATTTAAAATGAAATACTTATGAATTTTTGAAGTTTAATGTACTAAAAAGGTATTTCAAAAATAATTTAAAATAATAAATAATTTAAAATAATTATTATATACAATTCAAAATAAGTATTAAAGCTTCTCATATTCTCAAAATAATTTCAAAATAATAATTACATAGTTATTATGAAAAAACATTTTATCTTATTTAATTAATAATTAAATATATAAATATTTGACAATTAATTAAAGTGATAACATATTTTAATTAAAATAAAATAATTTTTTTATTTTGAAATAACTAAACATATAATAATAATATAATAATTTTGTAATAATAATAATAATATTATTATAATAATAATTATTATTATTAAAATAATGATTTAAAATAATAATAATAATAATAGTAATATTAATAGATAATAATAATAATAATAATAATAATAATAATAGTAATGTTAATAAATAATAATAATATAATCTGAAATTATTATATTTGAAAATAATTATTTTATTATTTAAAAAAAGGAATTTTGAATTAATAAATTATATGTATATTTTTATTATTTATAATTATTTATTAATTAAATATATAGAAAAAATACTTTATAATTAATATTATTTATAATATAATTAATATTTTAAACTAATTATATTTTTAAATTGTAGATTTTATTTTTCCAAGAACATTGATATATAATATGAACATTTTAAATTTTTAAATAATGTTTTACATTTTTCTGATTATAAAAAGCTTTTAAAATTAATTTTAAACACTATTTAAATAAAACAGGAGCTAGCAGCGACGATCTTCTACGCGGTGTGGCGCGTTTGGCGAAGAAACCACTGGCAATCATTGGAAATGATTGCGCCACCACGTAATCATTTCCAATGATTGGGGGTGGCGCGGTTTCGATCCACGTTGTACTTAACCATGTTAGACAGAAGCCTCCACCGTCTTTTCAAACCAACGGTGGAGATCGGGTTGGACGGTGATTCAGCCCCGCATATACACGCCCGCGGTCGAACTATCACGTGGAACAACGGAATACTAACCGTTAATCCTAAGACCAACGATCAGTATTTCAAGCATCTCTACTAGGGCGAAACCGAGACTCCAAGAGAAGAATCATCTCGTTCTCACAAATGGCTACGACATGATGGATTTTCACAAAATTTTATCCACAGATAGAGTACATGAAGAGCATTAATGGGGGGTAAAAATGTGGTCTAAAAAGCACGGTATGAAAAGTTATTTAACTCTAGGTGTCTTAGACTAGGGTTTGGGTTTTACCTCAATCCAATTGATAAATTTAGTAGATCTTAGGTTCTCTGAACTTGTAGACTGTTCACGAATAAGTCTCCTGTTGAACTCGAGCCTCGAAACGCCCCTGATCAATGGGAAGAAGCCTTAGAAGTCTTGAGGTCTTGGGTCACTGGAGATCTCACTGCCGACGAATTTGACCTGCTGGTTTCGGCTTGGAAAGAGTAGAGAAGGGTGGGGAAAGCTCTCACACAAGTTCTTGCCGCTTGGGAGAGTTTAGAGAGAGAGAAAATAGCCAAAAGTCCAAAATAAACCCTAATTTCTCCTATTTGTTGGTCTAAGCTTTGCATCAACGATTGGGATTGAATCTATACTCAATAATGAGGGAAATCTGGTTATTTAGGCCATAGTTTTCAACTAGGGATCAATAGGAAACCATTAAAGGCATTAAAAGGGGTTTAATTTGGCATTAATGGGTTAAATTGACCTAATTATGGCTTGGTTTGACCAAGTCAAGGTATAACTTGGTCAACCCAGTCAATTAGGTCAAGGAAGATGGGGGTCAAGCCAAGGAAGGATTTGAATTGATTTAAAACTGATTTGGGCTTAAAAGGGCCTAATAGGTCAACCTAGGTTGAAACAGGGCCCGGGCCTGGGCTCAGCAAACTTGATTTAACCCAAAGAATTGAATGGAAGGGGTCTCAGGGTCTGGCTTGGTCAATTTGACCAAGTCAACCCCTTTGACCAGGGGTTTGGGAAAAAGCAAGGTCAACAATAGTAGGCAAGAAGAGGGAGTCAAGTGAAAGGGTAAATTGTGGTGTTTATATATAAAAAGTGTTTAAGCCAATTGAGATGGCCATTATTGTAGCAATACCAAATCGGGCTATGTCTGTTGAAGAATATTTCAACTGAACTAAGAGCACAACGTAAAACCTGGCTAAGCTTATCATAGAGATTTATATGAGCTGGCCATTTGAATGCTGGCCTTTCTGGCATGCAGTAAACATACCTACTTCCATAGTTATGCATTTTGAAGCCTGTCAAGATAACCTCTGTGATTGAGCTGTAGATCCATCCCAGCTGCAAATTCAGTAAAAGTTATAATATTTATTAACAACTTTTTAGAAAAATTAAGATCTATACTGCATATTTCTATTTGGCTATAATTATCTTGATGTTTTTTAGTTAAATTAATTAGCCCCTAGGAGTTGATGGGGTTATTGATTGGTTTACATCTAATATTTAATATGATATTTTTTATTATATAAATAACAATGTCAAGTAGAAAATATTGTTATGTTAAGTAATATCAAACCTAACAGCCCAAGAGATTACCAATGTTCCCCATTATGTCTTGTC